>JAIFGZ020000106.1:3671897-4283880 GCA_019925245.2 Oryza australiensis
GCCGCCGCCGTGCGCAAGTCCATCCCCCGTGCCCCTTGCCCCTCCCGAGCCGCCGGCACCGGTAAGCCCCTTGCGCCGCCCTTTTTCGCGCGCCGTCGCTCTGTTTCGGCCGGTCACCGGTCGAACGGTTGGCGGTAGATGAATAGTGAGCCGACCGAGAAAAAGAAAAAAAAAAGAAAAATAGGGAAAAATTTGGGAAAATTTTTGGAAAATTTGGAAAATATTTTGGGATGACTTGAGTAAAATTTTGGGCAAAAATAAATTATTTCCTCGCATATTTTCTCGGTGCAAAGTCGAAAATCGAATCGGACGTTTTTGAATTTCATTTCGCATCGTTTTTAAATCCGGATTCCGTTTAATTCTTTTCCGCCATCGAAATAGGTTTCGCTTTTGTACTCAAACCCTCAAATTTCGAGCACGAATTTTCTTCGCTGATATTTTCAAACGTAATTTCCAAATTTATTGCGATCGCCGACTTGCGAAAACCCTAGGTCATCAACTCGATTCCAAAACCCGGATTTTCCTCGCAACCTTTGTTCTAACTCGAGTAGAAATTTTCGGCAAAACTTTTGGAGTTGTTTTCATGGCTTTTATGGTTCTTTTCGATCTCTCGGTATTTTGTTGAATTCTAACCGAATTCAATTAATCTTTCGCACGTACGGGTAGCGCTGAAGAAACAAGCAACGACCTCGCGAAGACCCCACCCCTCAAGTGTGCGAGCAAGGCAAGTCTTCACACCCTTTGAACATATCGATCCCAATTGCGAAATGATGTTATTTTAAACACTAAACGTGCATGCTTTACAGAATTACCTACACTTGCTATGCCATACCTTGCTATTGGTTACCTTTAGAATTACTCCTTGTAACTCGCGATGTGATACAAACAACCGAAGAATAACTTCGGTAAACTGCTTAGCCATGCTACCCTTAGATTATGCATACTCATGACTTTATGAAAAAGCTTTGTGCTTGGGCAACTACCTTAGGGAAGGTAGTTGAGACTCGGCATGTGGAGACATGAGCGCCACATGGCCATGATGAACTAAGTTTGATGAAAACTTGAAAGTACTATACAAATGTTTTAGACTGGGGCGGCCGGATGTTTTGGGTGGATTCCGGAAAAGGCAAGTGCCGACCCTGGTCAATTAAGGACCGAGCCATGAGATAGCCGGGAAACGAGCCAGTACAACCGTACTTCTCGAATGGGTATAGACCTAGCTGATTAAATAACCAAGCGGAGGCAGTATCCTTGCATAGATGCTTCTCTATGATGTGGTTATGGGATGAGAATGAGGCTGCGGCCTTTGTTATGAATGGTGGGATTAAACTGATGATTAACTAAACTTAAAGATTTGGAAAGTCTTCCCTTACCCCGGGTGCGCCAGAACTCCTCTCACTGCTAGAAAAGGACGGCTAGAGTGTATGAGGGCTTAAGTTCATGGAGCGGGTACTGCCAAAGTGAGGTTATCGAAAGGCTTTGCCGTGACCGTCTCATGTGTTGAGGCGTAGGCTCATTTGTTGGGCGTCGCGAGTACGGTAAAGTGTACATCCACCGCAGTGTGAGTGAATCAATCTATTCGAATAGCCGTGCTCGGATATTGAGCATCGTGACAAGACTTTCGCTTGGCTAGATTTTAAACTTAAAACTGCTTGGGATGGGTATGCATGATGGTTTCATTCGGGTGGATCAACTTCTCGAGAATGCGAGAAGGGGTGGACTCCCGAAAATCATGACGAACCGGAGGCGGGAAGCCATCCTTGGAATCACGATGGATGGTAGACGAACCGTTGCCGGGTTAATGAACTATGAAATTAAAACTTGATTTGGCTAGTCGATAGGCTTGTGAAAAGAATTGTGAAAACTGGCTTTACACAAAAATAACCCTAGCCATGTCCTTTGAATAACCCTATCATATGCATCAATTTCTGTGTTGGCTTGCCGAGTACGGTTGGTACTCACCCTTGCTATACGCACAAACCTCCAATGATGGAAATGAAGAGCCGAAGACCCTACGCGTACTACCCGGAGGGCGAAGGAACCGACGGCGCATACTAGACCTTAGCCCGGTCGTTGCCTGTGGCGATTGACGAGCCGCTGCCTCTTTCCGCTGCCTTATCTAAATTCTGTTTCTATGTTGTATTCGGGCCATACGGTCCTGTGGGATGAACAAATATCTTCGAGCCTATTAATGTAATAATGGTATTGTAAGACTATTCGTGCATGTGCACTTGATTATACAGTACTGTATTCGTGGGTACCAACTACTCGATCCAGGGAAATGGTACTATGAACACGAAAGGTTCCCGTCTCAAAAACGGGGGTCCACACTATTAAAGTGGGAAGATATTTTTGTTGCCAAGTACGTACTAATTCCGCCAAGAAACTAGATTTAAAATCATCCTGGGCTGGACCATACACCGCCATCAAAATCCAACTAAAATTGTCTTTCTTGTTGTTGAGATGGAACTTAACAAAGAATTCCCCTTCAACAATTAGAGATAAATCCAACATAGCCGTGTTAACCCCTAGTAGAATACCACTTGATCGACCCTTTGGTGGAAGACAATGCCAGACAAAATCAGCGCCACCATAGAGGCGATCTATATTCATCTTTGACATGTCTCACTTCCTTGTCTCAAGCAAAGCAACAAAGTCAAGGTTTTGCTCCCGGACTAGCTCTGCAACATAACGGTGTTTAGCCAAGTCAGCTAGACCTCTGCTATTCCAAAAAATACCTTTCATGGGGAAACAAAACTAGAAGTTTTTGGATTCTGGGTTCGAGGCTTTCGCCCCTTCTTTTTGGAAGATGACTTTGATTTTCTGGTGGAGACCAATAAGTCACAAATTTTGGAACTTTGGTCTACATCACTCATATCAATCTCCGAGAGGTCCTTTACTAAGTGAGCAAGTAGGGCGACGTCCATGTCGTCACCCTCGTCATCACTAGGTATTAAAGGTTCAACCTTCGAAACAAGTTTTTCATCCTTAGACTTAGAAAAGGCTTTTGTTCTATCCACCTCAATGTGTTTCAAAGCATTAAGCGAGAAAGAAATTTCATCCATAGAGTGTCCAAAAGAAACCCCCAGAGCATTAAGGTTGGAAGCAACATTATCATTATGCAAAGGTGACGGTAACGAATGAGGTATGTTAAGGTAACCTTCAGAAGTCGTCTGTTGCGGAAGAATTGTTGCCGACATCTCCCGCTTAGCAAAACTATCATCCAAGTTCCGCATAGCCTTCCTCTTCATAGCTTTGAGCAGCGAATCATCGTCCCCCCCCCCAAAATGCCGATGTCATTCTCCACATTTGTTCTCGCACTCCAGCGCCGGGGTGAAGAAGGAGCTTGCCTCATTCTCCTTTTGCTGCTGCTATCAAGTTCTTTTTCCATCGAAGGGGCAGCAACCGTTGTTGCGTTCATAGTTGCTGCCGAGCTGCTGATTGCACCCTTCCCTGCGGCTGTTTGGGTAGTAACAGAAGATATCTCAACTTGCTGTGGAGCTGCGCCACTGCTAGAACAGAGCTGTAAGACGGATGGGGCAGCAGCAGCTGAATCGGATGGTGCGGTAGAATCTGATTCAGAGTTTATCAACACAGCAGCTGATTCGGATGGTGCAGTAGCAGCTGATTCAGAATTTATCAATGCAGCCCGCTCAGAACTCGATGCATTAATCGGTGGAGAGGGAGATTGAGACCAAGGGATTTTCTCTAGTGATTGAGGTGCTTACACTGCCTTTTCTACCACTGCAGCCCCTGAGTTAGAGCGTACAACAGTGTAGGCAATCCCATTAACAATCACTGGACTAGGAGGTGGCGGCGGCCGGCAACCACCGAACGGAGTCAAAACAAGTTGCTTTACATTTGATCCTAAAAATTTTTCACCTGAAACAGTCGGAGCAGCTGTGTTCTTCGCCCTTTTGGGTGCTTGATCATGCGAGTCATCCTTCTACGAACCCTCATGATCCTCATGAGCATCTCCATCGTGGTTCATTAAATCAAAATCTAATTCTTGAGTTGGCTGGAAATCATCACCTTCCAGAGTGTAGGTAATTGAATACCCCAATTTTCCGAAAACTACATCAGTAGTGATAGGAAGTTGTATGCTGCTATGCATATACACTTTTACACAAATCACTCCTGTCTGTCGGTACGTAAGCATGTCAACTTCCTGAGTTGAACCAATGACACATCCAAGTGCCCAAGAAGCTAGATAGTGACGTCAAGGACTAGGCACTCCCCAAACATGAACCCAGACTTCGTCCAGCTCATAAGCCGGAATCAGCTCTTCGGGGGACTTCCATTCCACGATTGTCATTGACACGCCAAGATTTTTTAGGCAGAATTCAACATCATCCATCCTCTTCAAATCCTCGACAGAAGGAAAAGCGACCAGGAAGGAGTTATCACCGTGAGGGACAGCTTCCCATTTCCAATCCAGTCGAATTCGATTCGCTAACTCAGTCTCCACGATAGCCGGTTTCAAGGAGCCGCCACTAATGGAGACCAAAATGCCGTTGGAACCAAAGTAGCCTCCTGTACATTCATCCCGAAGTCACTTATTTGGATGAAGCCGAACTCAGTCTTCCCAAAACCAAAAAGAGAGCAAGTAGGCTTGGGTAATTTGAGCAGCGGACACTTGTTAGCTAGATGAGACTCTTTCTTGTTGCAAACGTAGCAATCTAAATTGGCCTCACAAGATTGTGCAACGTGTCCATTTGTCTTGCACCTGTGGCAGTGGGGAGGTCTCGGTTTTTTGGCCTTAGGCCCCTCCATCACTGGATTCAAAACCTCCGGATGTTGCCCTTGTGCAGCCGACCCCTTCCCCTGAGGATCGGACTTCACTTCATGATGATCTGGGCGAGGAGGATCCTCGGGATCTCGCCGGCGAGGTCCCCCATTGCTTCCTTGAGGAAGCCGTCGATTGAAACCTCGTTGAAAATCAGTAGCAGCACCTTGCCATCTCCCTGCAGTCCCTACTCCGCCCAAACCAGCGCCTCCCGAACCACTAGGTCCAGTCCCGACGGCCGGAAAACTCCTGAAGCGCGAGGCCACCGGATGCCGCTGAAAACGACGATGAGGAACAAAATTCTGTCCATGCTGATTCCTTGAATTGAAAGGAGGGAAATCGGGGCGTCGCTGATCTTCAGTTCTTTGCGAGTTTTGATCAGTCGCCCCAGGCTCCTCACGGTATCACGACGCCATGGAACCTGTTGAGTCGCCCCTGCCTCCTTGCGAGGTCGTGCCGCCATCTACGCATAAGTCGGCTTCACAAGGGTAGCTGCGACAGAATCAGGGCATCTAATCAAATCGGAAGTGGGCCAAGGATTTGCCAACAAAGTGGGAACCACGAGGTCTCTGCAAAAAGGAAAGATGCGGCTGCGTCGCATCAGATTGACCCTGAGAGTCCTGGCCGACTCGGTCCATAGGCAGGACCTTCCCTCCCGTGGCCTGGTTGGATTGGTTAAAGGAAATCTCCACACAGGGGCAAGAATCTGTTTTGGTAGGTTCCAAAAATTTGAAACTCCATTAGTCTGCGACATGTAATCAGCAAGCACTATGGTTTGCGCCGGTCGTGGACGAGGTAAAGGTCCCTTCCAAGGACGCATTATCCATCCACGACGATTACGCTCTGAGAATTTAGCCTGCCGATTGGGGGAAACCGTATTCCGCTGATTAACTGCAGTGGAACTCGGAACTTCCTGAGTTTCGTCTAAGTCTGGCGGACTCTTTTGTTCCCACCACCGAGAGGCTGGGGTAGGAAAACCGATCTCGTCCCGAAAACCTTGGATCAGGGAGAGTTCCTCCTCACCTTTTTGGGAATCGAGCGTTTCCAACTCCAAAACCTCCCTGTCATCGACCTCCAAAGACACACAATGTGGTGACGAGGTCGGCATAGCAAGTGGTGCAGGAGTTGCCGCCAAGGTTGGAGAAGGATTGTCTCCGGCCAGTGCACTGATCACTCCTTCCTGAGAGATATCACAAAGGCTTGCGAAACGAGACCACTTACCGGTGAATTCAATGGTGCTAGAGTCAGCCGTCGCCGGTGCGAATCGTGTCGCCTTCCATAGACTTTCAGATTCCCTGCATCGAGAGAATCACAAGTAAAATGATTAGGATTAATACCTGACTTCGGGGGTACTGAGGGGGAAGTTGCTGCCCAGGTGATCCCAGCCATCTCCGGGAAAGAGCCTTAGAAGATCCTCCGACGAGCCATTAAACCGAAGAGAGGCAGACAGGAACCTGGAGCTTCAAACTTTGTCAGAGCAGCCCAAGACCCAGGCCGAAAACATGCACACAGGCGTTGCCGGGCAGGGAACAGGGGGCGAGCTAAGGAACAAAGATGACTTCTAGTGCCGGGAGACAGAAGTTGATGTCGCTGAAAAAAGGTCGTTGCCGGACTGGGAACAGGAGTGGCGCGCTGAGGAAAAGAGAGGACTTCCAGTGCCGGGAGACCGAAGTCGAAGTCGCTGAAAATCGTCGTTGCCGGACTGGAAACAGGAGTGAAGAAGACCTGCGACGAAGTCGGACTGAAGAAGAGAGAAACTGGACAGAGCAGATGAAGCTAGCGCAAATCCTGAAAACTCAGGCAACCAGCGCGGCTAGAGGAAACGCTGGCAACAGCGCTGTGCAAATCAAAGGCGGTTGAAGGCAGCCGGCGAACCTAGGCGGCCGGCGATGCCACCGGGGAAGCCCCGGTGACTGCCCAACCTGAATCGCCCCTGAGTTGCCTCTCCACGATTTCCGGGATTCAAACTTAATTACCTCCTTCACCCGACAGACACTTTACTCCAGACTTTTATTGGGAGCTTTAAGTGTCCAGGAAAGATAGCATCATTGTTTGATCTTTTTGACATATTAACGCTGCCATCTTTCTCTTTGTTTGATTTGCACTGTAGAGGCAGGATTATGTGGGTGGGTATTGGAAGTACGAGTATGTACCTTTCTGTTTATCTATACCTCGGTCACAAATATGTGTTGCTTTTCTGATGAAAATAATAACAGAACACATGTAATCTACAAACATCTAAGCATATGTATTGAAAATCGCTGTCTCTGAATACTGAAGCACTGCAGGTGGTACCTTGATCCATCTTACGTCCTAATCATTCTTGCAAGCTGAAGCTGCCAAAGTACTTAGTGTATACTGCTAGATAGTAATACTACCAGAGTACAAATTTGCAGAGGAAGTTCTCTGAGGAAGTTTGGCAGCGGTTGAGATCGGTGCAACATTCATTTCCAAATACCTACTGAATTTGGGGGTAATCTATGGGTGTGGTGGCAAGAGACGAGGCGTCGCTGTCGGATCAACTACAGGATTAATTTTGACTATCTTTTCATGTTGATCTGTTGGATGATTTGGAAAGAACGTAATTCAAGAGTGTTTCAGCAAAAATTCAGGTCAACAACTGAATTGACAGCAGACATCAATGATGAAATCGGTGTGTGGTATGAAGCAGGCATTTTTCACAAGAATGTCACCCCGGATCAAGCAGCACACAATAGAGAAGAGGGGCGCCTGCGGAAGAGTGTTGAAGCAGTCCAGAGGCCAAGTAGCTGTTTCAATCTGTATAGCTTTGCTTAATTTTCAGATTTCGCCTTAGTTTGCTCTAATTTCCACATCCCATGTGAGAGCCAGCGCGATATTTTTCATGTCGTGATTATACAGCTAAACTTTGTTTTACTCCTTTCAACCTTAATAAAAATCGGTCGACCAGTCCGTTGGCCTTCCCAAAAAAAAAATGCAGCGGATGTCTAGAAAAAGCCTCCCGAGACATCAATATTCAGCCAAAAAAGGGTTGTGATGCTGGGGGGACAAGCTACTCCAAACTTTTTCTTGGGAGCTTTTAAGTGTTCAGAAATGTTTGGGATACAATGTCCTCAGCATGTCTGTTCCATGAAACATTGTTCTATATTCTCTGCGTGAATGTGCAGTTGCTTACTTGCATGACAGAAGTTGAACAAGTGAACAACACATTCATGCAGCTTTAGATGAAGAAAACATTTGCAACGAAGCAACCCGTCAGGGAAG
Organism: Oryza australiensis; assembly: GCA_019925245.2. Taxonomy (NCBI): domain Eukaryota; kingdom Viridiplantae; phylum Streptophyta; class Magnoliopsida; order Poales; family Poaceae; genus Oryza; species Oryza australiensis. Next base: position 3,679,927 of record JAIFGZ020000106.1, read on the forward strand.
CCTGCAACCATGTTGTAAACCCTGCTCAGGAACCTGCGACAATGCCAGAGTTGTAATGTTCTGAACAAGACGAAGCTTTTGCCTTGCCTTAATGCTGCACTAGGTTATAGTAGTCCTGTTAGATAGAGCAAATGGCAAACGTTATGCTCAAACAATAGTCGAATATACAACGGAGAAGTTACCAACTTCAGAAAGGAAAAAAACTAGTATTTTTTTCACTTATAAATGTTACTACGGCTACACTTATCGAAGCCTCACATCAATACCATAGTGCTTGTGAACCTTGAATATTGATTCATTCGTGCGAAAATCGTACAAAATTTCTGTTAAGTAGTGGTCCTTATGGAAAGATTTTTTTTAGTAAACTTTGTTTTAGATCATCTTTATTAACCAAAGCTTTACCATGAACTAAGGCTAGGTCAATCTTTTCACATAATACCACATATATAGTTACAATCCTTTTCACTTAGGATCGAGTTCACAACTTATGCCCTAATTCTTCAATTGCCAAGTAGTGAAATATAGTTCTGAATGTTTATATGTAGTAATGAAATCCCATGTACTTGATAGGATGTAGTATAACGTGCTACATTTATTGTTATGTGCTAACATTTTCATAGTCATAGCCCCTGATTCAAAGTGTAGATAATGGTAACTACATGTGGTATAAGTGAAAATATGGGTTTTGATCCTAGTCCATTGTGAAACTTTGGCTATTAAAAGTGGTACAAACTAAAAATTTACTTTTCCCCCTGATCCATGCGAAAATTCTACAAAGTTCAGACGTTTAATTGTCCTTGATGCATCAAATTTATATTGACCGTCCGTTCTCCGCTGTACTCATCCCGGCCGTCCGCTACGAGCCTTCTCCCCCTCATACGCGAAACACCCCCTCGCCGCCGCCGCCCGTTTCCTCCTCCGTCTCGCCTCCTCCGCTCCTCCCTTTCGTCCCTCCGGCTCTTCGCCTTCTCAAACCGCGGAGCTCGAAACCACCGCAACTCGCTGCTCGGGTGTGCCCCTCGCGTTGCCCTGTACGCCGGCGACCCCAATCTCCACTGCGTCGTGCTAATTTTTCTTCCGTGGGTGTGCAGGAATCTTGAGGAGGAGGAGGATGCCGCTGGGACTGATACTGAGCTCGCTCGGGAGGTCGATGCGGCGTAAGCGGTTGTCATCGCTCGGCATCCTCTCCTCCAAGAGGGCGCCCCGGGATTACTACAAGGGGAAGAACTGCAAGCCCACCGGGTTCCACACCCGCAAAGGTAATGCCTTGCCTTGCGAACCTTTGTGATTTGAATCTTGTCGTCTGTATGGCTCGAGCATGCTCATCACCACTTATGACTACGAGATTGCAACCATGATTGGTTTCGTTTAGAAATTTTATGATGAACTGGATGTCTTAATTAAACCGGTGTTGATGGAACATCAAATGGTCGGTGTTGGTGGTCACCTCGCTCCACTAGAAATCTGGAAGAACCGAGGAAATGATATTATTTATGTGAGTCGATTGTTATGGGACAGGGTTTATTCGAGTCAACTGTGCAAGTATAATCATCTGCTTACTTGAGATTTGATATGCTGTCAATAATATCAATTATTTATTCAATAAAAGGTATGAGTAAGAAAATATTATAAGATGATAAGATAGCGTGAGTAGCAAATTATATTTCAATCTAACCGGTCCATTTCATTTGGTGGTTCAGCCAGAGTTTCTCATGGACAAATTAGAAATTCTTCCATCCATCACAACTGTATTATAGAATGTAGTAATTTTTGTTAATCTGCTGGAAAGAAGAAGTATTGAACAGCGGTCTCCATGGTATTTAATTCACCTTGGAATAAAATATGTAGCAATCTTAAACAAAGAGCACAAACATGTCTGCATCTAAGTACAGTTTGCCAGTGCTAGATGATTATGTGTTACACATTGCAGGATAACGCAATGACTTATCCATCAGTGGATATTTGCCATCACTTAGAACTTAACTTTGACTTCTCTATGCGATGTTTGTTTGGAGCACAAACATGTATACAATTTTAGTTGTCATTCATTAGCTTGATTGTTGTGTCCAAGGGCCAAATACTTCTCCATTATATTCCTGATTTTTTTTCATTCAAATAACATATGCAATCCAAATTGTTTATACTATGTTATGATCATTTCACTGCCTGTTGTTACTGATGTCCATCTATTTCTTTTATGAGTAGACAATTCACTTGCTTAGTCTAATTTTGAAAACGTACGTAATTTTGCAGGTGGATATGTCATGGTGGATGAGAAGTTGCCCAGATTTGTGGTTCCTGACTTGACTGATTTCAAGGTATTTAGTATTTTGCTCCACAAATCTGCATACTTGCCCAATTAAATTAAGTTTTGTGTCAATGCTGCCTGTCTGCTTTATTCCAGTCTCAACTTATTGTTGCTGGGTAATTTTTTAGAAGTAACGAATGACACCTAACAGCTAATATAACATAATCAAAGCTCTCAGATATTCTGTTTGAATGGTTCACCTTAAGTAATACGATGGAAATAAATTTCCATGCCTTCATTTCATCTGAAAAGATGGGACTTTATTTATTGGGCAATGAATAGAATGCTCTGAAATCTAGCACCACTGAAATATTTAGCTCAAGCAAGGCAGAGAATCTGAAAATGAATGATATAACATGGAATTGTTATATATGTGGTTTGAGTGATAGAGATATCTTTTTTCTTTTCAATTACGGTTGTAAGTTACTAATAAATTTCCTTTATAAATGACTGCAGTTGAAGCCTTATGTGTCACAATGTGCCAGGGACGTCACGGCGTCATCGACATCCTCCACTTCAGCAGAAACTAGTGAAAACAAGAAGTGATCTTTATGGAATTTGCCCAAGCCATTGTTTGGGTTTGCAAGAAAACAGAGCAGCTTTACGGTTATGCTTCTCTTTCGGTGAAAACAAGAACTGCTCTAAGTGCATGCAGCATCGACGAGCTGCTGCATGTTGACTATTACTTAGCTACATCCCTTTCGTATGAGAACCTGATAACGCAGCATAAATTATCCGAATTCTCTGTTAGATTTGCCATGTACGCTGTGTTCGCTATTTTTCTTGCTCTAATAAATATATATTTCTGAAGGCCTTGAGGAGATGCCACTGGTTGAAAATTTGCATTGATTTAAAAGTGAGATTTGATGGCCACTCCAGTAAAAGTGAGGCTGGACTGCCAATACTGCTTTCTCTTTGCTGCTCACACATGACTTGTCCACTCGCAAATCACCGAAGGCAAAGCTGAATATCTTCTGCTTAACTGGCACTGGAATTTCGTTTTCAAGCTACAGGCTGCAAAACTTGCTTTGTTTGTGCAAACAAATCCATAGAAAGTCATAGGAATGTCCGGCAAGCTTATCAAAATTATGCGAGCTCCAAGAATTTTGGAATTTGGCACCCATTCAGCCATGCGACTATCTATACATTTATCCGATAAAATTTTTAAATTGATACGTAAATATAGTACAATCATGATATAATTCGCACTGTAACCTATATGTAATAGTACATAACTTTTAAAAATCCGTCATCAACATGCTATTTTCATGAAAAAGAGGTTGTGGGACCATCCTCTCACACTGTGATTTTTTTCTTTCTCCCTTACATAAATTTTAAAATAAATCTAACGATTTAAAATTATATAAAAGATATATACAAATTATACCATTACATTGAAAAATTATACTATGGTTATACAATTTTTTAAAAAATTTATCGATAAATATATAACAAAATCGTTCGGCCATTTGGAATTTTTAGCCTATTTAATTTTATTTTTTAAAAGATTTATAAAAATAATTTTAGGTTTTGAAAATTGCATTTCTAGTCGTCTCCGCCCTCCGGGAGGGCGAGATTTAAAACCGCCCTCCCAAGAACGTTTTGCCTACGTGGCATACGACCATTGGGCGCCGTCTGCGCGCGACGACATTTTTGCACTTTGCCCCTTGCCGCCTCGGCAAGGGCGGTTTTAACTGTAGCATCGGGGCCGCTTGCGAAAGGACGGCCGCCCGACTTTTTGCGGGCGGCCCACTTGCCGCCCTTCCGAGGGTGGTTTTAACCTCGTAGCAACAGGGGCCGCCCGCAAAGGGCGGTTGCCTTGGCTTTTTGGACGGCCCCCTTGCCGCCCTTTCGAGAGGACGTTTTGGCCGAGACATATATAAGCCGCCCTTCCAGCGAGTTTGGCCTCATTTGCACCCTCACAAATCCAAAAAAGAAGAGAGAGAGAGGGTGAGGAAGAGAAAAGAAAATGGCGAAGCCTTGTCGGATTGCGTACTCCATCCTAGGTAAATGCAATATCCCGTCTTACATTTTTTGTTAGTTAATTTGTAAATGTAATATTATTAAAATGCATGTTTTTAATAGTTGAATAGTTATTTAATATTTAGTTATATATTTATAAAATAGGACATGATTTAATTTAGGGAATTTGAACTAGATGATTTAATTTAGATCAACTTAGGTAGAATATGTTTGGATCTATATGTATATTATGTGAATAGATGTTAAGCACTCTGATATAGATTAGGAAATTTGTCAAATTTGGATGAATATATATATAAAAGATGTACGATTGACGGTAGATTTACATGAACAAACTGATTCGATACATTTTTAGATGTAGAACAGAGAACATATTGTTAAAGAAATTAACGTAGGCACATATTCATCTAAGCATCATATTCGTAGTATGGACAAAACCCAGTTTCAATGTATTTGTCAGGCACAATGTCAAGTAAGGTCATATTTCAGATAGTTCGTGGTGAAGGCACATATGGTGCAGATGGTGTCGATCTGTCAGAATTTAGGATGAAATCGAATGACATCGATAGGCCAGTCGATAAAACATTTGAGTCAATCTATAGTTGGTTGCTATGTGGATTTAAAGTGGATACAAGAGTGAACACAATGTCCCTATCCGTTGTAGTAAGTCGTGCAACAGAAGGATATTATTAAGAACTTATGCCTATATATAACACTAAGTCGTGGAGACGTTATGTGGACATGACATTTGAAAGATCCTGGCCCCTTGTTATTTTTGTGGCATTGCACGAAATCGATAACAGTAGTATAGTGCAAACAGGGTATGGTGAAGGTCCTAGCAATGTCGTGGATAATGTTGAATCATCGATGCGAACGGGGGGTAATGAAGCAAGCTTGGAGGAGGCGATTGGCGTGGCGGACGAGGAGGAGAGAATCGAAGCAATTGTTGAAAAAATGGAGAGGGAGGATTCTGAAAATGAGCAGGCGGAGGGCGATGAATCATCGGACGAGGAAGAAGATGTTATGCCCATGGATTGGACAAAAGCTGATTTCTCTCAACTTGTTATCTCAGAGGGGCAGCAGGTATCATTTGAATACAAGGATAACGAGATAATCCAGGGTGCTAGGTATGCTCATAAGGAAGACATGAAAGAGGCGGTGAAGCATTGGGCGGTCTCCTTGCATAGAGAGTTTAGGGTGGTGAAGTCTACGAACTATGTGTATGATGTAAAGTGCATGAAGGATGATTGTCCGTGGCGCGTTCATGCATATAAGGGAAAATGGATTGACTATTGAAAAGTGATCATTGTTGGTAAGCACACATGTTGGTTGTCAGGGGTGGATGTATCACTGCAACATCACCTCAGCTTTTGTTGCCGGTGAGATGTACAGTGATGTTGTTAATAACACGACTTTGAACGGAGCTCCATTATTAGATGCATTGAAAATAAATTCAAGTATACTATAAGCTATTCCAAGGCCTAGAGGGCAAAACAAAAGATATTGAAGATGAGGTATGACACATTTTGAAGCATCCTATGACAATTTGCCTCGTCTTTTAGCCACCATTGCTCGAGAAACCCCAATACGTACTACGACATTCGGACGTTTCCATCATCTACTGAACCGAGCAAGAGCATGCTGCAAAGAGCCTTTTTCTCGCTTGGTGCTTGCATCAACGCATTTTTGCACTGTCGCCCTGTGTTGTGCATAGATGGAACCTTTCGACAGCAAATACGAGGTCGGACATCGACGGCGATTGGAGTAGATGGGAACAACTAGGTGTTACCTATGGCGTTTGCATTTGTCGAGAGTGAGAACACCGAAAGTCGGTATTGGTTCTTGGAGAGAGTTCACCGCCAAGTCTTGCGTATGAGGCCCAATGTCTGTCTCATTCATGATCGTCATGCGGGAATGTCGAAGGCAATTGACTACCCGCAAAATGGTTGGTCGAGAGGGGACTTTCGTTAGGTGGCATGATGTTCGGAGTAGGTGGTGCATGCGTCATATGGGAGCCAATTTCTACAAGCAATTCAAGAACAAGCACTGATGGATCTCTTTAAGAGGCTATGTGGTCGAATCAAGAGAAAAATTCGATGAGTTGTGGAGAAGGTTGGATGAGCCGATAACGAAGCAAACCGACGAGCGTCTCGTCGGCCACGGATGGCAAGCTGCAGTACCTCTTGGTCTATTGCATGATGACCCTCCAGCAATGAGAAGGAGGTCCGCACCATCAATACGTAATTTTTTCCACTGGATAGAGAATGAACCGAAAGAAAAATGGTCTCTGTTGAATGACACTGACGGGGCTCGATATGGTATAATGACAACCAACCTAGCCAAGGTGTACAACTGGGTGATGCGAGGAGTGTGAGGGCTCCCATTGGTCGGTATTGTGGAATTTATCCTTCATGGCACTCAGGCGTACTTTAGGGACAAATTCAAGAAAATTGCCCCTTTGATGGCTGATAACAAAATTGTATTTGGGAATGTGGTGACGAAGTATATGCAAGACAAAATTTTAAAGGCAATGAAGCACAGAGTAATTCCCCAAGATACCCAAGTTCATAGGTACGAGATCATGTGTGTCGACAGGAGAAGGCGCGACATCAACTGCGTGCAAGCTGTGCAGGAATGTGTGCTTCATGCGGAGGGCGATTGCAGTTGTAGCTGCATGAAGTCCAAGCTTAGACATCTGCCTTGCTCACACGTACTTGCGGCAACTGACGATTGCGGCATAGTTCCCGATATCTATGTGTCCCCATACTACATGAAAGAAGCAATTTTCCACACATGGAAGGAAGAGATATATGGGTTTGGGATCTCAGGATCATACACAACAATGAGGCCACAAGTGTTGTACATTCCAGATCCGTCGAAGTTAAGGGTAAAAAAGGGACGGCATCGTCGAGACGCACGAAACGACATGGACGAGTCGGAGGCCGGGTGGAGGACTCTACGGCACAAGAAATGCGATGAGCCCGGACATACGTACAGAAATCGGTTCGACGGTAACGCAACCTGTGTCGACCGAACAATTCATTCAGGCATGAATGGAGTACGAACGTCGAGTCAAAATCGCAAGCTTAGATTGGAGGAACAACCCACAAGGTTTCCCTAAATGGTTGGAGCGTCCCAGGTGCGGTTGTAGGGATCGTTGCAAGATGGCTACTTCCTTTGAACAAGGAACATATGGCCGAAGATATTTCATTGGCCTGAACTTAGACCACGACTTTGTTGTACGCCTTTCGTTTTATCAATCCCGCTAACGTCTTAACTTTAGTGGCACTCGAACTGATTACATGTGTTTCTTTACCAGGGCATCCCAAGGAGGTGCGGATTCACTATGTGGATCGATAATGTTATTTTCCAATATAACGACTTAAAAGTAACTGAATGCAAAATACAAAAGGAGTACAACGCCGAGAAGAAAAGAGAAAATTGAAGACAAGCTAAAACAGCGTAGAAAGGTTCTGTAGGAAAGCCGACCCTCGACTCCTCGAGTCCTGTTAAGTTGTATTATGTATGCATGGAATATGCGATTTAATTACATGCAATAATTCTTATGAAACATATGTCATGTGTTGTATCATTCATATATGATGAGTTATACAATACTGTGGCACACAACTGCTTAACAATTTCTTCTAAGTTAACTTGGTTAAAACAATATGTTATGATCACACGTAATGCAAATAACATACGTACGATAAATTGTAAATGACTGTGTAAGTGCTGAGTTACGAGGTGAACTCTGAGTTATGTAACTATTGTTGCCCAATTTATAATATTACTTAACTCGGACAAAACCTGTTAAATATTATACATGTCGTCCTCTACTTTATTTCAAAATAACATGGCCAAACTTCCTTTAGATTTGCAAAAACCAAATTATAGACGAATTGTGGGGAAAAATCGATTCGTAGAGGCCAATTAGGGTTAGGGTTTACTATGAAGGCCATCCAGATAAAACCGCCATCCTGGAAGGGCGGAAGGGGCCGCCCGCAAAACCGGGCGGTCGCCCTTTGCGGTGGCCCCGTGGCTACAGGTTAAAACCGCCTTCTGGAAGGGCAACAAGGGGTTACAGGTGGCCATGCTACACGTTAAAACCGCCTTGCCGAGGACGGCAAGAAGGCAAAGTGCAAAATGCCACCGCGCGATAGACGACGCCCAACGGCCTTCTGCCACGTAGGCAGAGGGCGTTTTCTAAATTTCACCCTCCCAGAGGACGGGAAGCGACTAGAAATGCAATTTTTCGAAACCTAAAATTATTTTTATAAATCTTTTAAAAATAAATTAAATATGCTAAAAATTCCGGGCATTTGTATGGTTGCCAAACAGCCTATTCGGGCCCAGTAGTCAATCGGTCCAGCCACTATTTGGCCCATTAGTCCCTTAGGCCCATTAGGGTTTGTTGCGCGAGCCTGACACCGCCTGAGCCTATAAAATGTGTCCACCCCCGCCACCCATTTGCCATCGCCGCCGCGCCGCCGCAGAAGCCTTCGGTATCCCTCGCAGCTGTCTTCGATCTTTCGTATTTTTTTCGTCTTGCTCGTTTTGTTTGTGTTCGATTTGTTTCTTTTCGGGTTTGTGGTGATTGTGTGCGTGCTTCGTCATCTGGTCATTGGGAGGATTAGTCTCTAATCGGTTCCCAATCGACTCGTTCCCTTGAAGCAAAATCGCCCTGTTGTATCCTGAGCTCGCCTTCCAATCTTGCCCTCGGATGCTTCTCGCCGCAGGGCACTCGGCGGCTGTTACATACATCCCAACACCCCTTGAGAAAAAAAAGGTCATCATAAATCCTTTTTCTTTTCTTCTTTATGTGGATCTTAGTGATGTTTTGATTGCTGGCAACGGTGATGAGTCCTACAGACCTGTAATGACTCCTGCGGAGATGATCGCATGGTCAAAGAACATCTAAGGGACTGAGTTGTCGTTCATGATCAACCGATAGGTTTTTTACTTCGGTTCGTTTTGCTTGCGAGTCTGTGTCGTTGTGTTAGGCTTCTCTCCGATCTAATCGTGCCTGCGGATGAATTTGTGGTTCGTGGGCATTTGCGAGATGTGAAGCAAAAGTAAGGTTTTCCTCTCGCTATCCGGCGCGGAATTTGTTGATGCGATCGGACGTCGAGGAACTACATCTACACCGGTCTTCAGTCTTTTTAACTATCCATCTGGGTTCTGGGTCCTGGTTAAAATTGTCATGAATAAAAACATGCCAATAGAAAATATTAATCTGGACGAATGAATAGCAGCTGAAGTCGAGATCATGCATCTCTCAAAAATGCCATCTCTTGTTTTCCTTAAAAGCATATGCAATCATCATTCCGGCGAAAAAAAAGTGAAATCGTTTCTTGAAATGTGGTACGCGGTGGGTCTCATGTCATGCTCGGCTCTCTTTACCGGGCAGCCAGCGCCTCTCTCATCTGATCTCGTCGCGGGCCTCGTCTCTGTATATGGGCCTTACAAGCAAGCACGTTCGCTTATCTGATGTCGTCGCGGGCCTCGCTTCTGTTCATGGACCTAACAGGTAGACACGTTCGCTCATCTGATCTTGTCGCCTCTCTGTGAAGTCAAATGCTGCCTAAAGAAAAGGAAAACCAGGCATGGCGCCTATCTGTTTCGCCGTTTGAACAAACTAAAAAACTAGTACTATCGCCTTTCGCCTTATATTTTGTTTGCTTGAAGTTTGAACAGTTAAAAAACTTGCTACCGCGTTTGGCTGTATATTTCGCCCACATTTGAACGATCAAAAACCATATGGTTTCGTAGCTGCGTCAGTGCTGGCGCATGGCATGGCTGTGCATCTCTTCAACTAGCAACAATACTTCCAAAATATCCAATTCAAAGTTGGTCTTTTTTTGAAAGAAACCCAAATAGGCAAACACGGTCCAGGCCATAATAGATCCCGGCTAGCTTGGCCTGACGTGCAAGACGAGCCGACTCTGCAGTGGAAACGCAGATTAAAAGGAAAAAAAAATCCCCCCGCCTCCTTCCCGGCCATAAAACGGAGGTTGGGCATCATCATGGGGATGGCACAGTCGTCTTCGTCGTCGTCTTCTTCCTCGCGGCCCTCCGACTCCGAGCAGGTAGAGGAGCTCAGCAAGCCGGTCATGGCGCTCGAGAAGGCCAAGGAGATCGTCGCCTCCTCTCCCGTCGTCGTCTTCAGGTCTCTCTCACACCTCTTTTAATTCACTCGCGTGTGACGTAGCATGCTTGGTTCATGCGATGTGACATGTGAGGCATCGGGGCAAGATGAGCAGGCTTACCTTGTGCTGAATTTGTGCTTAAGTTTTGTGATCCTCAACTGAGAGCTGATAGTCGATGAAAGAAGTCAATATCAAACATGTTGCCTTTTGCTATAAATATATTTTTTTTGCTGAACTTTCTGGAGCTGATTAGTTAATGTAGCAATAAGGTCCCCATATATATTCATGCAAGAGATCGGCCAATGTATACCCAATATCTGATGAGAATCACGGTCACGTCGTTGTCCGCTGATGGTGGAATCAAAATATTCTGTTCGTGTGGAAAGAAGCACACAATTATCTGTGGCTTCTTAAAGAAAGGGAGAAATATTTATTACTCCCTACCTTCCATGTTATGAGACATTTTGGGTTTGTCCAAGTTTTATAGTATGGAATAGAGGGAATACCTTTGGTTTGTACTACCAAACAACAATATTACGTCATGCAAATTTAAATTGATCAGCAGCAACGATCAAGCAATCTTGTGAAGCGGAGTTTAACATGATTATCTCCCAATTATTGCAAAATTGTGACCTATGCTGTTCTAAACTCCAATTTTGATCTTTCCTCATATGCTTCTTGGACTGGCCATGCACAGCAAGACTTATTGCCCTTTCTGCGCCCGAGTGAAGAAATTGCTGGGAGAGCTGGGGGCTAGTTACAAGGCTGTTGAATTGGATGTGGAAAGTGAGTAGATACATTTTATGTTGCTTTCTTTCTACTGTCATTTTTATTGTACATATTAGCATATGCTAGATGTCGTCTTATTTGCACTCCAATCTATGCACAATATGTTACCTCCTTGTCATACCGATATGAACTGTGCCGCATCTATTTTGGATATCATTGGATTTATTATAGTTGACTTTACAGCAATAGTTACAAAAATGGCAGATTCTGGCGAAGAGTAAGAACTAAACAACTGAACAGAGAAGAAAATACAAAGACCCACTTATAGCTATAATCCTGCAACTCCCAGTAGGAGAGGACTAGATTGGAGGAAAGCTCTGAGTGGCTGTAAGCTTGACGCCTAGAATAAAACAGAGATGTGTTCTACCAAATTAGAGAAACAGAAGCTGTAGTGCAGTCGTCCAAACCTTTTTCAGAGCAATTCTATTTTGTACTACTACTGGACAGAGAGCGGAAAAACATAAACGAAACGCCACAAGAAAAAGAAATGCTAATTGTATGCTGAACAGATATAGCTGGTAGATGGCTATGGCTCATTTAGACCATAACATTTGGGACCAAGAGACCTGTTATTGAGTTACTGTTTAAATGTTCAGCGCTTAAACCTATATGCCACGAGTTTATGGATATATTATTGTGCCTGTGAGAAACTTTATGAATATGTTATTGTGCCAGTGAGCTACTCGACATATCAACATCATATATGACTTAGTTTTTTTTAAAGAAAAAGATCATATATTATTACTACATGAGTCAATTTTAGAATGTCCTGGCTACTCTCTATTTCATACATTGTAATTTATCATTGAACTAATTTATCCTCGTAATACGAAGGTGATGGGCATGAGCTGCAGTCGGCTCTTGCCGATTGGACTGGACAGAGAACTGTTCCTAGTGTCTTCATTAAAGGGAAACATATTGGCGGCTGTGACGGTGTGTTCCTTGTTCTTAATTTGTCGTGAACTTGTGATACCAAATGTCATTGCACCAACAACGTTTTCATGCATTTTATCTCTGTTTAACTGCTTCTAAACAAGAAAACTGCTAGAACAAGTGTCATTTAGGTCAAGAGTTTTTCTACACTATTTTAACGTCGATATTCATTGATGTCTGCGAATCAGATACAATGGCGATGCACAAAGGAGGGAACCTGGTGCCTCTGCTGACGGAGGCAGGAGCAATCGCCACTCCTTCCCTGTAGATAAAAATACCTTGTCCAAACGTGTTTGTGTTGTGTCAATGTCACAGAATAAAGGCGAATATATATGGGGACTTCCACTGGCAGAAGAACTTACTGATGATAGTAGCGTTGGGTGACTGTCAAGCTTGTGTGCAGCACTACTCTAGCTAGCTCATTTTGTATGATTTCATTGGTAGCAATAAATATGATGAGTGCGTCCTGTGAATGAGATTGATGATGACGATGGTCTCTACTGGCACCGCTCTTTCGGCACTTCAAGCTCCTGCTACTGGTGCTGCCAACCTGCCTCCAGATTTTTGAGATCGAGATGTTGTTGCGTCACTGATGTCAACCATCCACTCTTCTCGGTGGAAGAAATACAGCCATTGAACTGGAGGATGCATCCTTCGTCAAAAATTATTTTTGTCTGGGAGCAGTTCGGAGCCTGCAGTTAAATCTTGGTTGCGTTTACCACTCTGCTGATTTACTGATTACAGCGCTGGTAACTGAAGTAAACAAACGACAGCGCGTTAACCGCTAACCCAATTTGCAGAGCATCGCTTGATCTGCTAATGGCCCATCGCTGATTTGCTGCCGGAGGCCACCACGTACATCTCCAGTGGCAAACAAAGGAAAGCAAAGCTACGGGAAAGCGCTAGGCCGGCGCCCCCGAGCCGGCAGCACAAGTCCACGACCAGTCGCTCTCCGAGCGGCGTAGTGGCAATGTGCATCCCAACACGGGGGAAAATACAACACACCCACCCATACTGGCCACTCGTCCGGTAGCTAGCTAGCCTCGACGCCGAGCGCCCCCAGCTCAAAATCTTTTACTCATCAGCCACCACCGTATCGCCGTGCTGCCCATCAACGCGCGGCACGCCGCACGCATACGGACGTGGGAGCCGATGTTTTCCTCGTATTTTTCTCCGCCCTGGCACGTCGGCGGTGCCTGGCGGCCCTGGCCTGCGTCGTGATCCGGAACGGGGGGCGGGGACGAGGCCACCGTGGACGCCGCCGCACGTGGGCGTGGCGCGCCCACTTCCACGGCACCACCATCCCACGCGCCCCCACCTCCGCCTCTCGCGTCTCGTCGTCGTTTCACAGTAGCGCGTCTCCCTGGCCCAGCTCGCGCGCGTGGCGGCCCCCGTATCGCACGGCCACGGCCCCACCACCCCGCGCCGCCCAGGCCCCCTAATCACATCCCCGATTAAGATATTTCCGAGGCGCTAACGTGCCAGGTAGGCGTAGATATTTTCTCACCGAATCACACGCCGCCAGGCCGGGCCCATCTGGCTTAACCGCGCCGGCTCTCCAACCTGGCCCTCCCACGCGGCGGCGGCTCGCGGTTCGCCCGTGACGAATCCATTGACACCGGCACACCGCGCGACGCGACGCGACGCGACACAAACCGCTCGGTGTCGACCCGCGTCGGGCGCGCGGTGCCGTTTATTTTACACCGCCCCGGCGCGGCGTGACGAGGCCTTTTTTTTTCCGAATTCTGGTCTCGAGCCGAGCCGAGCCGCGTGCCCCACCCAGCCCCACGGCACGCCACCGAGAGAGGAAAGGGAGCAAAAGGTCGGGGAGGAAAATATCCTGCGCCAGTAGAGCGGACACCAAACGCCACCGCCGCCCCTGAATAGATTAGGCGCGGATAATGGAGCGGGCCGGACCGCGACGGGCGGAGGACGCCGCCGGCGGGTGGCGGCGGTAGTATACTGGTACCCTCGGCGAGCTAGCCTCTGCCTCTGGGGCGATACTACCAGCGACGGCACGGGATATGGAGGAGGAGGCGTCGCCCGCAGATCCCAACAACCGCTTCGTCCTCCTGCGTCGTCTAGGCGGCGGCAGCTGCTGTGCGTGCTGATTCGGACGCGTCGGCTGGTGACAAGTGGCTAGGGTGCGTCCGTGCGGGTCGGGGGATGGTGAGCGCCGGCGAGGGGGATCGCGTAGGCGGCGGTGGGGGCGCGGCGGCGGTAGGGGGAGGGCAGCAGTTCGTGGACCGGAGCAAGGTGAGGATTTTGCTCTGCGACAGCGACCCAACCAGCTCGCGGGAGGTGCTCCGCCTCCTCTGCAACTGCTCCTACCAAGGTTAGTTCAGCTTTGGCTGCTTAGTACTATTTGGTTCCTCTAATCATTTGGATTAAAATTGCTTTTGATGAATTAGCAGTACTATCACCACTTTTCACTTCGAATGATACGTCTTTGTTTTGTTTCAGTGACTTGCGCCAAGTCTCCGAGGCAGGTGATCAACGTGCTCAACTGCGAGGCGGGGGAGATCGACATCATCTTGGCCGAGGTCGATCTGCCCGTCTCCAAGTGCTTCAAGATGCTCAAATACATCGCCAGGAACAAGGAATTGCGCCACATCCCCATCATCAGTAAACTGTCCTCCTATTCCTCTGATGCCCATGCTTGTAGGGTTGTAGTAGTGATCATCCTCCTCTTTGATGCGATTATGCAGTGATGTCCAACAGAGACGAGGTCTCTGTTGTTGTCAAGTGCTTGCGTCTAGGGGCAGCCGAGTACCTGGTCAAGCCACTGCGCATGAACGAGCTGCTGAATCTTTGGACCCATGTGTGGCGGCGAAGACGGATGGTAAAGGGGACTATGTTGATTCAACTTCAAATTCTGTTTTGAAAAGCATGCTCTAAGCTGAGATGGCTGTGGCGTTGCTGTAGCGTGTATGAATTGATCTTAAGTTGAGTGTTGGTGTTGGCAGCTTGGTTTGTCGGAGAAAAACTTCTTCAATGACAATTTCGAGTTGGCGTTATCGGAACCAAGTGACGCCAATACCAACAGCACCACTCTTCTGTCAGATGACACAGATGATAAGCCAAAAGAAAACATTAATCAAGAAACAAGCACCTCGAATCAACATGAATATGAGGTAACCAATCAAGTACATCTTTTTTTAGTTTGCAGTCCAACATACTACTTCTCTATTAGTATCTTTGTACCTTTGTGTTCTATCTTGATGCTAGAGGATGACTTTTTGCCTCATATGTTCAATTGATGATGACGAGATGCTGAATTGTTTGCTTCAATCTGCTTGTTAAATGCCCTTGCATTTCCTGATATGTTTGCAGTCTAATCCTTCTGATGCTGAGCCTAAACAAAAAGATACACCAGAGGGTTTACCAGTCTCTACTGAAGGCGGCGACCAAGCTTGTAAGCATCTTGTCTTAAATCATTTCCTTTAGCTGATTTAGCAGATCCCACAATTGAAGAATAGTCTGTAAGGTTTATGCCTTTGCTTTTATGCCAGCATCTCCTGGAGTAATGTTTTCACGTCCAATAAAGACTAACTTGAGGGTTGCCGAGTCTTCTGCTTTTCTAGCTTATGTTAAGTCAAGCACCCCAACTACCAGCTCATTTGACAGTGAACTACAAAAAGGTGGAAATCAGTTAGACTATTCGGATCACAAGGGTAATTTCTCTAGTACAACTGACAGAAGTGACACTGGCACTGATGTAAATATTCGGGATAAAGAAGCCTTTGAGATGCCTGTGCAATACCCTGTGGTATGCTTTTCTTCCTCAAACTTACAACTGGAGCGAAGCAATGAAGGCCAAAATGATGCTTCAGGAACTCCTCCTGTATATCATTTTCCATTTTATTATCCAGGGATGATGGACCATGGTATGGCACATCCTCCAGTGCAAAATTTCCAAGGGAACATAAACAGCAGTCAAGTGCATACACCGCAAACATTGCTACCTCAGTATAATGTTTATCCCCAATGTCATGGTGTATCTATGATGCCACCATTTCAGTATAACCCAGCTGGTATGAGCATACAATCAAGTCATCTGTCAACACAAAATATGTGGCCACAGGCATCAAGCACACCAATGCCTGAGGAAACATGTAGTCGGTCTGAACGGAGAGCTGCAGCACTTGCCAAATTCAGGCAGAAAAGGAAGGAACGCTGTTTTGACAAGAAGGTGAGGTACGTGAATCGGAAGAAACTTGCTGAAACAAGGCCGAGAGTGCGAGGGCAATTTGTTAGACAGGCAAACTATACAGATATAACCAGCACTGTAGATGATATATCAGAAGATGATGATGATGATCCATCTTCCAGGGAGGTAGAGATGGTTTCTTCTCCAGAGTAGTGTGGAAGGTTTTCTTTCTTATATGTAAAATAGAGTGCAGATGATTACTGCTCACGTTGCAACTCATTAGACCTAGGCAGTACATTTCTTCTGCTTTCAACTAGGCAATACATCCATTCGCTCACACACAATACATCCTTTTTGTCCCCCAAGGAACTTGTGGTATATCCATCACTGTTACTATGGACGTTTTGGAGAAAATCATCTTTTAAGGTGGAGATGTAATTACGCTAGTTAATGTTGCACAGGCCAGTCTAGATTATAATCATCTATTCATCTTGTTTCAGAATCTTATAGGACTTCTCTTTGCACTCACAGTGTTCCTTCTTATCTTAGTGCCAATATTTCTATCTAGGACTCTACTGCTAATCCATATATGTTCGAGACGAATGTCGACTATATATTGTAGATGTACCTTGCCACGTTCATCTATTATATTTTTCTGCGGTCTTTAAAATTGTCTGCACGTATACAGATAATACCCCAGTTTCGGATTAGGAGACAGACTAGTCATCATCATAATTTTCTTCAGAAATGAAAACTTCAATTCCATTCGCAAATCCATGAATTCAATTTGCAAAACCTATACAAATGGGAAGTTTGGAGTTCTCTCATCACTTGGATAGTCAGTGAAACGTTGTGGTTATGCGGATAATCAACCAGAGTTATCAGGCCGTCACCCTGCGTCCCAGCTCTGATATCAACCATCTCGATCCCTCGCCAGCATCAGCCTCCGCTACGGCCATTACCGAAGTCAAGAGCACAATGTCACGTAAGCCACGCAAGCTATCAGATGCATTATTCGACATATAATCATAACTTGTCATCATAAAATTATGATCAGCACTGCACATGATAGCAAAGTCGCCACCTCACGAGTGTTTTATAGCATCAGCTCAGCTCGGTAGAATAGAATGGCAGTTATTGCTTCCTTGCTGTATCAGCTAACCATCACATGATTTCCTAACAGCACAAACATAACAATATACCAACAGTCTAGATTCATACTTTTAGATTATAACCATGCCAATAGTTCAGAACATGCGAAGACGCCTGAATGATTTAATGATCACAAGGAGTTAATATGGTAGAGAGGAAGTACGACTCGTAAATAGCATGGGTACATCAGATCATTTGACTGATACAGGTAAACAGCAAGGTAGGCAAGACTGTTTTCCTCCTGATGATCCAACATGGTTGGCCAAAGCTTCTCCTTCAGTACTTGGGTGCTGGCTTTTGGGTTGGCAGCAACCCAAATCTCTTCTTCAACAGGTATCTCTGGCGTGAGTACTTGTCATCTGGAGAGAAGCGAGCTGCAGCACAAGTACACTCTAAGTGATCTTTTTTTCCTCAAGAATTCATAGAACATTCAGGAACACGTGAGGCAACTAAACAATGAACACAACCACTAATTCAACAACAACAAGTAGCTACGACTTCTCTAAAATCCATCTTTTAACTCAACAACAATTAAAAAAAACTGTTCATATGTAGATCAAACTGTCCATACAGCCTTAAGGCATGTAGATCATCTGAGCATCAGTTCCAAAACCCAAAATACCAATAGAAGGCAGACCAGCAGAGCTAAAACTCTGGTTATTGAATGCCTTGGTGTTAAGCGAAATTCCCAGCAGACTCAGCACTAATTAGCCTATTCATATTCGAAATACCCTTTGATAACTTAAGGTACATGATAGAAAGAAATTATGTATAAAACCTCAACAAAAAGTATACAAACCTTCATACTTCAAACTGTGCCCGGGTTTGTATTGTAACTAGGCCAACAATAAGATTGACACACAAACCGAATGTTAAGTTCTTATTTACTGTACAGCAAACAGCACATATTATGACACAACAGCAGAGAAAGGAAATCAGAGGAAGTGACCATACCTGGGTGAGCAGACTGCGTCGGCACGCCGAGAGGAGATTCCTTCTGCAACGCAACAAGAAGGCACACATCAGCATGGACTAACATCCCAAACCATACAGGAATCACTAATCAACAAACAAGCGCAAGGGAAAACCTATACGAACCTTGGTGGTGTACACCTTGTCCCCCTTCTCATTGATGTAGTACTGGAGATACATCTTCGATCGACGCAGCTGCAGGCACAAGTCCCTGAGAAATTCGTCGAAACGTGGGTGAGATTACTTCTGAGACCACCACGCTGCTACGACCATCGGAAGCGGGAAAGATCAGAAGAAGAGAAGTATGGGACCAACCGGCGGCGGCGGTGGTTGACGAGCGGCGGGGCCCAGGAGCGTAGGGCGCGCGCGCGGGGAGAAGGGTTTTGTGGCGGCTGCGGTGTGGGGGGATTAGGGGAAGGCAGAAACCCTAGAGAAGAGGTAAGTTAGGCTAGCCGGTTGCTCGGTTTCTCTACCCAGTTGGCGGTTTGTCTGGGTTGGGCTGGTTGCCGCCGTCGACGTGGAGGCGGTATTGATGGGCTTGAAACCAGTGTTCGGCCTGCTCACACATGGGGTTGTTACGAAGACTTTCGGTTGTGCTAAGGTCTAGTGCTGTGGACGACGAACATGGTAATTGGAAGGAGGTTCAACCATTAATCGGAACTCGGATGATTAATCAAAATCATGTGAAAATTTTATGTTTTTAAATATTGTACATATTTCATAATATTATACCCTTCTTTTGTGATTTAAGAACATCTCCAACAATTCCTCAAATGAGGTTGCCATCCCTCTTTTTTTTTGGCAAAACATGGAAATATCCTCTCCAATAGCTTGGTAAAATTGGTTGCTATGTTTGGCAAGTTGGAATACGGCTCCCACGCGCGCATATATGCGCGCTTGGAGTCGACTTGCCATCCACGATTTCCTTCCCTCTCCCGCGAAAAGTTGCGCCGACGCTACTCTCCCGCGCGCGCGAACGCTGCCCGCCGCGATTGCCTTCTCTCTCCCGTGCCAAGAAAAGAAGTACAGAAGTCGCGCCACCGTTTCATTGCTCTATCCCTCTTCCACGCAAACCCAGAAGTCTAGAAGTCGCGCCGTGCCGTACATGTTTCCCTCTTCGACGTGAAGCCAGGCGCCTTCAGGTACGTCGCCCGTCCTTTTCCCCATCTCATCTTCTCAGGTCCGGTCTTCATGCCCAGGTAGCTAGGCTAGTCCGCGATCTGGCCTCATACTTATCCTGATTAGGGTCTATTATACTTAGGTTTCAACCTTGCTTGTGCTGGATTTGCGACGGTAGGTTCCAGTTGAATATGTTCATTGCTACAATAAAGTTGTTCCGTTCTTTGATATCAACTTCTTGCAACCAGATTGGAAATAGATGAGTTGTTGCCCACTGTATTATGGGTAAAAGTAGGTAGGTAGATACATGCCTGTAAATAATCTTTAAATCATACACTTAGTCTTCTTAAATGTTAGATGGAGTAGTATTGTATACATTAGTGGATCAGCACTGCACAGCGGCCTGCGGGTCGTATATTGTAAATGTCAAAAACCCTTTAGATGCTTGAGTACATGCATACTTGAAATAGACATGCTAATTCTTTGTCTTGTTACTGATTGCACTGAGCAATTCCACTTTTTCAGTCCTGATTCTAATGTATATCGAATAATCAGTACATAAAATATAGCAGTTTTTTATAAAACAATAAAGTTTTGTAGTTCATGTGTGTACAGTGCCCCGAGTTCCACATGACGTAATGCTCTGTCATATACCATGATGTAATCCTCGAAATTGTATTTTTTGTCATAAATTTTGTAGAATGATGGAAAGAGAAGATGGAAATTTCTTGTCTGAAATTCTTCTCAATGGAGAAGGAGAAGATGCTCATGTTGATGGTTTGGACGACATCACCATTCCAATCTCTCAAGACACTCAGAATACTCAAGTCGAAGTGCAAGCAAGCCGCAGTACAAAAGGAACCAAGAGGACAAAAAAATTTCATTGGAAGGAAGACGAAGTTGTATGCTCGGGCTGGTTGAATGTGAGCAAAGATACCATTACGGGGGCCAATCAATCTTGGTTCTTCTTATATGAGTTGTTGAGTTATGGGCAACAACTGTTATCTTAGTTCAGTTAAATTAGTTCATCAGAACCTTTGTTTTGGACCTGTAATTTATTAATTTCGTTCAGCAGAACCTGTAGTTCTGTTAGCTACAATTGTTATCTTATCAGCAGTATAATTTATTAATGTCATGTATGCTAATGTGCTGCTTGCTTGGCACTGTTCCCTGGCTGAAGTTTAGCTAATACAATTCCCTGGAAGAGTTTAGCTAATACAATTTTGTCCATCATAATAAAATATAAAGAACATAAATTTACTAAGTAGCATATAAATCTGGATGATGGCTCCACAGGTGCTCGATGAGGTCTTCTTTTAATTGAAAATGTGTGTCCTTGCTTCTGATCTTTCTGTGCGCTTCAATAAATTCATCAAGTGTACGAGTAGCATGGCCATGAGCAGGTTGGACATTTTCACCACCGTAATCGAAACGCTCGTTTGGGTCAACCACGAATCCTTCATCTTCCACAATCATGTTGTGCATGATCACACAAGCCCTCATGATCTTTGATAATGTCTTTATGTCCCACATGCGACCTGATCCTCGAACAATGGCAAACCTAGATTGAAGAACTCCAAAAGCTCTCTCCACCATCTTCCTCGCTGCTTCTTGCGCTTTGGCAAAGTATTGCCTCTTGTTCCCCATAGGAAGAGTGATCGTCTTGACTAAAGAAGCCCATGAGGGGTATATACCATCTGCAAGATAATAGCCCATTGTGTAATCATGGCCATTAATAGAATAGTTCACTTCTGGAGCTCTACCTTCCGCCAAGTTATCGAACAAAGGAGACCTATGGAGAACATTTATGTCATTATGAGACCCGGGCATTCCAAAGAAAGCATGCCATATCCAAAGGTCGTTGGAAGCAACAGCCTCCAAAATGATAGTGGGCTTCTCCACATGCCCCTTGTACTGCCCCTGTTTGTCATATGGACAGTTCTCCCACGCCCAATGCATGCAATCGATGGATCCCAACATTCCTGGAAAGCCTTTTTGCTCACCCATTGCAAGTAAGCGAGCTGTGTCCGCCTCATTGGGATATCTAAGGTATTCTTCTCCAAAAACTTCATCAATTGCAACAACAAACCTACGTAGGCTCTCAAGTGCAGTACTTTCGCCAATGCGAACATACTCATCTGTCGCATCAGCTGGAACACCATAAGTGAGCATATGCATTGTGGCAATGATTTTTTGGAAGCAACTCAATCCAAGTACACCGGCCGCATTCCTTTTCTGCACAAAGTAATCATCATGTGCTTCAACAGCGTTCATTATGCGTATGAAAAGCTCCCTAGACATCCTGTACCTGAAGAAAACAAAACTACAGTTTAACAACTAGAATCATATTTAAGAACATACAACAAATCAATTCAAAGTGAAAGAACAAAAACCTTCGACGAAATAATTCAGGGCCGTATGTTGGATTGTCCGCCAAATAATCTTGAAACATCCTGTCGTGGCCGCCTTCTCTATCACGATAAAGTACTCTATGACCCGGGACGAAGCCACCATGTTTTTTTTTGCAATGGAAAAGGTTTGCACCATTCAAGCAACCGATAATATGAAAGTGTCATCATCATCGGATGATGAATCATCCAATTGGCTTCGAAGACGGGATCTCTTCCTAGGCATGATTCCTAAACAATGGCATGTGAGGAGGAGATGGCCACCTTGAAAGACAAGGGTTCCTACACGGGATGGGATGTGATACTCACCTGATGGGAGGAGGAGATGATGGCCGGCTTGGTCCTGGAGATGGCCGGCCGGCTTGGTCCTGAAGATGGCCGCCTGGAGGAGATTCCCTGGCACGGTGGAGGAGATGGCCATCGAGACGGAAGGGATTGCGACGGCGGCGTCCTTCACGAGCGGGATGAAGGACCACATGACGCGGGGGAAGAAGGACCGTCGCGATTGCTCGTCACGCACGCGAAGAGCTTCAGTTGGGCTTGTGGGCCTTCTTTTTAAAATTTACCAAATGAAGATGGCAAACTCTTGGAGACACTCTAGTTTTTTGTTTGCTATATGTTTTAGCAAGTTGCCAAATCACAAGATTTGGCAAGTTAATTTTATCAAACTCTTGGAGATGCTCTAAGTGTATACAACTATATAAATCAAATATGTTTTGTTTTTCAATTGAACAACCAGAACTTGACATTAACTCAAAATATAGCTCCCGACACTTGCAGTTGTGCACCAAATAGTTCAGGTTTGGTTCATACCGTTTAAGTAAAACATAAAAATAATATATGTAACAAAATATAAACGAGGCTAAACAAGATCTTAGAAATAACTTATAAGCTATCCTCAAGTGCGATGAACAGACGATTATTAAGGCCGTTTAAATGAAAAGGACCAAACAATCACTAAAAATTAATGGAGTTTTGGCATTCATAAATGACAGTCATAGCCCATGTCACGTTCATAGAACTGGTTTTGCTACCATACATGTATATACGACCGACTAAACGACCATATATATATACGACTCACCCTCCTTCTCTACTCCCTAAAACCAGATTTGTCACTTGTATGCTATATATGCATTTTGACAATGTATATTATATGCTCATAGCACATAACTATATAGAGAAATTTTACAATATTGAGAAAGGTAACTGAAAGCCCGTAGACAGTAGATGTCGCCTAGAGGAGGGAGAGGGAGGGGGAATAAGTATTCCTGAAAATTTCTCACAGTAATTAAATTCAACAGGGCCCAGAACTTCTTCGCAGCTAATACTTTTCGAAACTACTGGTATTCTTTTAGAAACTTATGGTGTCCCAACACCTTGAGGCTAAAGTCTCGATTCTCAGGGACTCCTAGACTTGTCTAAGTACGGAGATGAAGTAAATCAAGCAGGAAACAAAAAATACAAGGAAAGACACAAAATCATACGCAAGTGAGACAAGTGATTTTTTTTGAAGTTTAAATTACAAGAATGATACTCTCCGTTGAAGAACTTTCAATAGTTGGGTCTCAATTAACTTCTTGTCTCACCGAGCAAAACCCTAGAATAAAGTCCCTAGTTTTCAATCCATTACCCCAAGTACTTCACTAGAATTCAAGTGATCACAAAGATCCCTAACTTGAACTCCTAGTGAACACCACGGATGAAGATTGCTCTACCAAGACAATCTCCGAAGGCTTAGCTCGGTTCTTACCTCTTTTCTTTGCGGAGGCGAGGATAACCTTCACAACTTTTTCCTGACAATCCACAATCTCTTGAATGCTCGCGGACGACACCTATCCGTCTAGAAGGTATCCCTCCAAGAGTAACAAGCATCACACAGTTGCCCACGAAGATTACCAAGTGCTAAAATCATCCTACCCATCACACCATCACCAATCCATCACCATCACCATCACCCTCAATTCTCTCTCAAGCTCTCTTGGGAAGCTCAAGAACAAGGTGAAGGGAGCAAGAACACCATGTGAGAAGTTAGAGGATAGAAAACGAAAGTGAAATTGCCAAAAGAGCT
This sequence comes from Oryza australiensis, assembly GCA_019925245.2. Lineage (NCBI taxonomy): Eukaryota > Viridiplantae > Streptophyta > Magnoliopsida > Poales > Poaceae > Oryza > Oryza australiensis. The sequence continues at coordinate 3,703,961 of JAIFGZ020000106.1, forward strand.
CTGTGGGCGACCAGGGGAATATCTAACGGCTAGGTAACATCATGTAGCCGTTATTCATAAACTTGAATTGCAAAGATGCCAGGAGGTTCCGGGCGAGGGTGCCTGGAACTTTCGGTCAACACTTAGGACTTTTGCTAAACTATGGTGTCAGAAGGTTCCGGACCAGGGTGCCAAGAACTTCCGGCCCACATTTGTTGTTTGACCCCGAGCTCATGCAAGTGTTGTGAAAAAGTGTCTCTCTTCTATGATATGGTCTTTTAAGCACTTGGATCTTTTTAGTCAATCATTTGGTACCCTCCTTGATAGTACAGTTTTTCTAGACTCAAGAGCAAAATGTAAAAAGAAATGTAAATAAATTTCAAAGTCCTCTTGCCGCTTTGCTATATGTTTGTAGCAGTTCACCATGCACACTTAACCACCCAAGGACTAATCACCTGTACTTGTCTCAATAAAATCATTAGTCCCTTGTCATTAATCATCAAAACTCACTCAGAAGACTAGATTTACTTTCAGTACCAATATTTTACACTAAAAATTTTGGTACTTCAAGATACCTAATATCTGGAGGTATCAAGTTTCCTCTTGATACATTCTCAAGAATAGTAAAATTACCCAACTATATAACATGGTGAGAGGAACCTCAAGTACTCCCTTGGCACATTCTCCATGCACATGTTTGATAACTATTTTTAAGTTATTTTTTAATAATTGAAACGGTTTACATCTTTGACCTTTACCAACAAACACACGTGAGTCAATAAAAAGACAAATAAATAAAAACTCGAGGTTACGAGAGAAACCCCCCATCTCCCTCGTGATGTTATCTAACTGAAATACCGATTAGAAAACACTTCTAATTTATAACGATATTTTACAGGAACTACGCACATCCAAAACTTATAAAAACAAAAAATATTACATGAAAATATCTTTTATGACAAATCTGTTAATGCTATTTTTATCATATTAAATTTTAATGTTTTTACATATAGTAGTGATTTAAGATTCAAGATTTGAATGTATGCATTTCAAAACGTCATTCACTTGAGTATGGAGGGAGTAAAAATGTGGTCACAAAATGAACATGCAAGCGGATATGCGATAAAAACGACAGCACTAGCAAGCGCATATTATCGTTTTTGTTCTTTTTCAATGATTAGATTCTTATTAGTGGAGACTGGAGAGTGCAAACGGTGCACTTGAAGTTTCTTCGATTCAGTTGTCTCTAGGAAAAGAAAGTTCTTCCATTCAGTTTGTCCGTATGAAAAAGAAGCTAATCTCCCTATATTCTCACTGTTTTTTTTAATATATATCGATAAGGAAAACACCCTTAAAGTGGAGTAGTATAATTTTGCCGCAGAGTTTATATAGTTTAAATGCACATGATATGGCACCAAAGGATTTGGACATGTTCATAATTAGCACCCTCTCCCTTAAGCCATATATATATATAGTACTAGTAATTTTACAGGCCACAAAGCATGCACCGGAAGATTGCACATATCCTGTCTTTTGCAGTTTGCTGATTGTTCTAGTCCGTCTGATCATCGGAATAATAAACACTAATGATTTTTTTGTATAGAGACAATCAATAGACTGAAGATTTTAATTTAAGGACCGCTCATTTCGGCACCGTGCTGCTTCAGTGCTTTTCCTCCACTTCTCGTACATAGGCGCTGTCTCAAAAAAAAATCGTACATAGGCACCGAGTTAGAGCATCCATAATATAAAAAAAAAGTAACCTTAAGCAATAAATGCTTCAAAAATACTAGCCTTAGGCCAGTCTCAGTGGAGTTTCATCCAAGGTTTCATACACATTTAATAGGGCGTCACATCAGTTTTTTGCATGAAACTAGGAGAAGAGAGAGGGGTATAGTTTCATCCCCACAAAACGAATCATCCCGGTTTCCAAAAACTTTGGTATTCGCGTGAAACTCCCACTGAGGGGCATGGGGCGGAAGGAAGCCTGCGGGCGGCCGCGGAGGGGCGCGATGGCGACGGCGTGGAGGTGCGCGGGCGGCGCGGCGCGGCCGGCCGGGAGGCGCGGTCGGCGGAGAGGCGCGGAGGCGCGGCCGGCCGGGAGAGAGCGCGGAGGGCGCGGCCGGCCGGGAGGAGCGCGTGTTGCGCGGAGGGACGCGGCGGCCGTGGGCTCCTGTAGGCGGGCGGCGACGGCGCGGACGACCGGGAGAGGCGCGGAGGGCGTGGCCGGCGGGAGGAGCGCGTGCTGCGCGGAGGAGCGCCGCCAACCGGGAGAGGCGCGGAGGCGCGGTCGGCCGGGAGGAGCGCGTGCTTGCGCGGAGGGACGCGGCGGCTGCGGAGGGCGCGACGGCGACGGGCGGAGGTGCGCGGGCGGCGCATGCTCCCGCGCGCGGGCGGCCGGGAGGCGCGTGCGGCGTGGAAGGACTTGGGCGGCCGGGAGGGGCGAGGAAGAAAGGATAGAGAGAAAAGAGAGATCAGTGGGACCTACAAAAATAATAAAATATTTTATGAAACTGTACCATGAAACTCTACATTGAGAAAGATACTCGTTTCATCACATCTTGGAAACTGGAAGGTGAAACTATATATTGAGACTGGCCTTAGACATTATGGGAGCAAGCCTCAACTAAGTTTGGGCTAAAAACAACTTCAGACTTAAGGTGTGACAATAAGGAATATTATATAATTTTTTTGTACGTTTTATGTCCTTGTGTCACGGTGAGGTGAGAGAAAGACGAGAATCAATGTTATGGTGGGACCTAGTGGGTCCCATTTTATTTTCTTGTTTTCGTCATACCATTGCACAAGAAGTCATAACTACTATCATCTTCTTTGGGACCCATAACTATTGCTATTTCAACTATTAACATTGGCCTTGCCCTTAGGAGATGACCTTTTTCCCTCGAGGATGTCACCTCTCGTTTGTTGTTGTACATGTCGATCATGTAAATATTAATAATTTAATAGCATAGATTTGATATATCACTTCACTGATTTAAATTTAAATTTAACACATACAAATTTAAAAATGTAATTATGAACAGTATACATAATGAAGTTTAATTTGTTTCTTTACAAAAATGTATGTCCGAAGAATCATATATCACATATTTATTTATGCTCTTATTTTTTAAAATATAATCTATAACTATAAAGCAAGTAGTGTTTCTACCCAAATTTTGTTTTCTGGCTATTTTGCAGAAAATCCCTTGAGTTTTTTCGAAATTAACCCACAGTCTGTCTAGCTATTTAAAAAGACCCAGTTAAAAAAGAAAAATAGGTTATTTTGTAGAAAACCTCTTGAGTGTTTATAAAATTATCCTATAGTCCCAATGCTCAAAAAAGGGAGGGCTTGGATAAAAAAATCTCCTGCTCCTCTCTTTCGTCCTCATCTGCATTGCACCCCATGCCGCGCCTGTACCTCTCCCTCCCGTCGCCGCTCGGAGCTCCCGCGCCGTCACCTGGACCTTCGCCCTTCGCGTGCTTCCCTCCCTGCGTCATCGTCCCGTTGCAACGCACGGGCATTTTGCTAGTTATTTGAAACACAAGGAAAAAAATGAGGGGCGTTCTCATAAATAAATAAAAAATACTTTACCTACTTAATTAGGAAAATCAAGATGGGGGACTGCGGTTAGCGGGGTATGGATGGAGGCCGCTATGATAGTGAAAATTAGGCTAGTTTAAATTGGAAGTGCATATAGGCTTCTATTGAGGATTTGACTAATATTGATATAAAAAACAGTTAATGGACTGATATGTTTAACAAGTCTATAACTATCTATAAAGCAAGTAGTATTTTCACCCAAATTTTGTTTTGCCTGGTTATTTTGCAGAAAACCCCTTGAGTTTTTTTTCGAAATTAACCCGCAATTCGTCAGGCTATTTTTTAAAAAAAACCCAGTTATACGTACGATAGAGCTTATCTTAACTACTTAAAAAATATATAACTTTTCGATCATCAAATCGTTTTTTCCTCCAAATCTATAAAATTTCCGATCCGTATAACCTCTCGCTCCATTGTTGCCTTACTTTCCTCACCTCCAGCAGGCGAGCTCGACTTACACGCCTCTTGCGTCGCGGTGCATTGCCCTGAGCGACGGCCGAGCACACGCTGCACGCATGAGCTAGCGCGCCGCCGTCGATATACATGCAACTTATCCTATTTATCAATATACATTTCTAACTATTAATATTCGAGTTATAAATATTTTAAACTTTTACCAAATTTCTAATCGGTTTAAAGTATCAGTAACTTAATATCTATTTTCATTATATTTGACTTAATTTGGTGATATTAAATTAACTTAGACTAAATGTCTATTTGATACTATTTATTAATCAAGGTCCAAAGGTACATAAAGTTGAAGATAGCTTTCTCTTAAAGTTATATATATGTGTATATATAACTATCTATAAAACAAGTAGTGTTTCTATCTAAAATTTTCGTTCGTCTCTGATTATTTTGCAGAAACCCCTTAAGTATTTATAAAATTAACCCGTAATCCTAATGCTGAAAAGAAAGGGAAGGCTTGGTGAAAAAAAGACCTTCTATGTCCCTCTCTTTCGTCCCCATCCACGCCGCACCCCGCGTCGCGTCTGCGCCCCTCCCCCGTCGTCGTTCGAAGCTCCCGCGCTGCCGCCTGTACCTTCGCCCTTCACCTGCTTCCCTCCCTGCGTCGTCGTTCCGTTGCAATGCACGAGCATTTTGCTAGTAGTATATAAGTAGACATCAGTTTTATTCAAGAATGATGCACGGCGACCCTTATTAAAAACAAAACAAAAGGTTTGTAACATATCAAAGTGATTTTAAGTTAATTTTGATTTTGAATTAGAGTCCAGATACGTCCTGCTATGAAGAAGGATGCATGCGAACAGTTTAAGAACGAGTACTATACAATCCCAAAGTGACATATATACTTAAAAGGAGAAAAAAAGATAGAGAAGGAGTCACCTTTTATGTAAGCGGCAACCTCCACACAAACTCGAAGAAACAAGAGTAGAAGAGAGGGCTTGATTGATGGCAAATGTATTAGGGATAGTGTATTAGATACAATTTATTTATATAAGTTGATTTTAATTTTATGGATGGATGATATGGATAAAATTGAAGATGACCATCATCTCTATTATAAAACTCTTGCTCTAAATATCACTCTAAGTGCTTAAATTAATTCCTTGATCTATAGATGAGACACCTTACATGTAAGTCGGTCCCCAAAGCTCTAGTATACAGTTTCGAGTGAGTGCTCTCTACAATCACTAGCTGACTAGAAGTTATGTTACAGAAATACTACTTAAGTAGTGGTTCTTTTGCCATTGTCATCTATCATACAACCTATACTATTACATTATCTTTTAACAATTTATTCTCATCTCACTATCGGCTCCTCTCAAATTTTAAAATCACCTACTTATTTAATAAAAATTATAGTATTATTTGGACTAAATAAGTGCTTATTAATTGATTCATAAGCTAGAAAATGTTCTAGGCTAGTGTTACAGAGACAAAAAGTTTCAAGTTGGGGTGTTTGGCTTGTTTTCTAGGTTCTCTTGCATCGGAAGTTTTAGTACTTGCGAAGTGAAATTCAGGAAGTGTCTATTCATCTCCTCTAGACGATATCAAAGGTACTTTCACAAATATCAAAAAAATATATTTAAAGTTCATCTTAGAATTGTTGACTACCCCAAATCTCCCCCGTCTTATCCTCTTCCTTGAGATGACCTCCTGCAATCACAAGTGAGTGAGGTGACCTTCCTCCCTCACCCTCCAGCACAACACCGTCCCATTCTTCCTCTTCTCAGCAAAACACTGATGAAACTTGATGCCAATGAGCTTCATGACGAGTTTCCCTCTGGCGAGCTTGTCCCATCGACCATGTTAGTTCTTTTCCCCAACCTTCGCCCTGTTTGCCACCTCCTGCGGTCGACAACACCACTACTGCATTGTCGCACCATTGTCTTTCCTGCTGCAAACCACAACTCCATGCAACTTAACTAGTTGGCACCTACTTTCCTCATCACCGACCTTGCCCACCGTCCTCTCCCATACCACCGGTTGGCTACTCCTCGGGCCATCATATATCCATTTCCTACCCCTTCCCACCCACCCCCACTCGAAACCCCGATTCATCGAGGATTGGGTAGAGTGTCTACGTTTGTGGCAACGCTCGTGAACACCCCAACAAACCTGGAGTTTGTTGGATTTTTTCAAACATACAAAGTTTTACATGTCAATATATCAAAAGAAACAAGTAGCACAACGGTGGCGCGTGTGACGGCCACGGGGGGTTTACAAGTAGGGGAGAGAGACCGACAACTGATCTAGGGTAAGAGCATCTCCAAGAGACTCTTCATATTCTTTCTAAATGTCAGGAATAGAGATTTTAGTCCTTTCAATAGCTTTTCTAAAATGGTCATCCAAATATAGTCATTTTTTATTTCGAATTTTTCGCTAGCCAAAAACATATACAAGAATGCTCTCTAGAGTGCGCATGAGATATTGAAAAATTGTTGGAGAGTGAAAAGTTATAAAAGGTAATTTTTACACAAATGACTCTCCAAACGATGATTTAGATAATGGAGATGCTTTAAGAATTGAACCCCGAGCAAGAAAAAAAAAGAGGAACAATGATAGAGCTTGATACGTGAGGCGGGAGCTCTACCCGTCCAACAGAACTCCAAACTTGCTCGAGAAGGCTTGGGACCAGAGCCGCCCAGCACGATCCGCTTGATCACCACTTGAACTTGGGAATCCATTCGCAGCGAACGAGCGCTCGCCCCTTAGCAATCCTGAGAGTAATATCCTATTACCATAAATACCATAAGTAGCGTCTCTATGGATGAATTCTCACCATCATGTATAGAATAATTTGACTGGAAGTACATGGCCTTGAATGCACAACTGTCAAATTACAAGGAGCTCACATGCACTTTTAACACCTATTTTTTCTGCAGTTCTCCTATATTCTTTTTCCAAAAGCAAAACAAAGAAATACTCTTCCCTTCCCTTTCTCCTAGAAAAAGCGCTCTCAAATGAGCCAAACAAGCCATCGAGGCAAGCTAGCTACTCAAAGTGGAGTATAGTTGGTGCTGCATCCTTATCCACCAACACCTCATGTACACAAAATGGCCTCTCGCTCTCACCTGCATAGTCACTACGTGTGCCCTTCTCCACACGCACAGGCTTCTGCTGTTAGCAGGTGGATCGACGCACAAGACCAAAAGGAACATCTACTTGTAGAGTTGTAGGCTTGTAGCTAGCTAAGCCATATGGAGTAGTGCTACTCGTTAAGCTATAGCTAGCTATAGCTAGTAGAAAGCGAGGCCTTGATCCTGCAGCGGAGGGAAGCTACCCCAGCAGCAGCCGCCGCCGCCGCCGGTGCAGTCGATCATCACGTCATGCACCACGTCGTCGAGGTTCCACAGGCTACCCCATGTGGCGCCACCGTCGTGCTCCTCGCTGGACCCCTCGCTCGTCGAGGCGGCGCCACCAGCGCTGATGGTGACCACGGCGCCGCCGCCGCCGAGGAGGTCGTCGAAGGAATAGGACGACATGTCCGCCGGGTGGTAGTACAGCAGGTCGTCCATCTCCGGCGCCATCTCCTGCATTATATGAAGCTCCTCGTCGTGCGCTAGCGAGGCAGCTGGTGGCGCGACCTCCGCAAGGTTGTCGTCCTCCACCGCGCTGGTGGCGTCGTCGTCTTGGCCGAGCTGCTGCTGCTGCTGCTGCTGGCCGCTTTGCATCAGCTGGCTCTGCTGCATCTCGCGGCGCTGCTTCAGGAACCGAGCCCTCGCGCGCTCGATGTTCTTGGACGGCTTGCCCTTCTTGAAGTGCGTCCTCCAGTAGTTCTTGATCTCGTTGTCCGTCCTGCCAGGCAGGCTACGCGCGATCGTCGACCATCTACCGCCACAAAGTAATGCGATCGAATTAATCAGTCATACTTCCACGGAAAATTAAACGCGATCGAGATCGATCACGAAAGGATTTGCAAATGGTTATTACCGGTTTCCCCACAAGGCATGCAGCTCGAGTATGACGCTCTCCTCCTGCGGTGTGATCTTGCCTCGCTTGAGGTCAGGTCTCAGGTAGTTCACCCAGCGAAGCCTGCAGCTCTTGCCACTTCTCTTCAGACCTGCGGAGCACGACATACACAGGCTCAGTACTGTAAGATACATATCAGACAGAGTTAGCTGACGTTATTACATAGGCAGAAAGTAACACATGAGACACCTACCACTCCCATTTGTTATACTTAACTAATTCTGCATAAGCTTTGCTAATGCTAATCATCTGAAGCTCTTAGTGGGCCAAAAGGATTTCCACGCTTACAGATGGGAAAAGGTCTATCGGATTTAATTTAATTACACGCGCGTGCATGCAGTTCAAACGCGGTTAATTAATGCATGCATGCACCAAATGCCTATTCTCCGAAAACAGGAGCGCACCAGATGCAATTGGAATCAAATCATGCAACTTGACAATCATGGGCGATATATGCAACCTTAAACATGTGCTAATTGCATGTTTGACTGCCCCGACGTGCAATTTAACAAACCAAATGCAAATTGCTGATTCTACTATAGCTACTTTCTTCCTAAAAGGCCATTGATGAGCTTCTTAATTTGGGACAACGTACGAGGAATCATGGAAATGATCACGAACATGCAAGAACACCACTCAATCACAAGCTAGCACCAACCTGTAATCTTGGCGACAGAATTCCACCTCCCTTCGCCGTGCTGCCTCACGTACTCAACCAGCAGCTTGTCTTCCTGCGCTGTCCATGGCCCTTTCCTCCACCCTCCCTCCTCCCTTCCCCAAGCGAACTGCTGCCCTTCCATTAATTTACAGAGATAATCTCTTCACCTATCTTATAATCTCTCTTCTTTTGCTTCCCACCTGGGCTGTCTCCGCAGTGATGAGCTAGCGAGTGATGAAGCGATCGATGCAACAACCGAGTGAGCTATCGCTGCATATATATCGGCACAGGCGCCTCTCTCATTCTCCGGCCGGGTCACCATGGGCCAGGCCATGTCGCTGTCAGGGGCATCCCACTGCCACTACTGCTTTCGGAGGAGCACGGGGTTGCCAGAAATGCCCCCACGGTGATTCGATCGGTGTCGCGGGTAATTTTGATAGAACTTTTTTTCCGCACTTTGTCTCCGCTGATATGATGATATATGGATTACCGACTTACGTAGGATTTCCTGCCGAAAGCGCTGCCTCTGAGCCTAGCTTAGCTGCATGCGTTTTTTTTGGTGTTGCTTGGAGTAGCCACGACAGGGACAAAACCAACCATGTTTCCTACTTTGTAGCTAGGCAGCTATTTCTCCTGGAGGGCCAGATCTCTACAATTTGCAAAATTATTTTTTAATCACACTCAAAACTCAATCAACCAAATATGTTTTGATAGTTACAAAAATTTCTTATGGTACTTAAGGAGGAGTGACTGGGGGTACCACATTTTTTTTAGTATGAACAACGTATTGCATCTCTCGGTAATTCTCTAGTGTTGATGTATAAAGACATATACTACAAAATAGTATAAATAAGATGGAGTGACTCATCCTTAAGGCCTTAAAACCACTCTTATTTAAGGGTATGGATTTTGAAACTTAAATAACTCTAACCTTAAGGTATGCACTTTGAAACTATGCTGTGTTCTTTTGAGCAAACTCCAAACAGCAAGTTCATCATTTTCCATTAGCACATTTTTTGAACGACTAAATGGTACTTTTCAAAAAAATCGTATAGAAGTTTCATTAAAAAATCAAAAAAATCTATTTTTAAATTTTGTAATAACTAATACTCAATTAATCATGCGCTACCGACTTGTCTCGTTTTACGTCCCACCATTTAGCTAACACAAAACTCTAGTTCAAACGGGCCCTTAATATGGTTTTTCAATTACTAGGTGTTAAACAGTGCGACATACCTAAACTTAAGATGTACTACACTTACAGGTGGTAACGGGCCATGGCCGATGTTCTTTTCGCGCTTTGCGCTTTCAGAAAATCACGGTTGTGGGAAACCACATCACGAAAAAAAATGATCTTTCCTCATGATCCCGCAGATCCTTATAAGCTGCCTGGAGAATAGAGAAATCATCCGTTGCTCAGATAGAGTCAAGATAGGAACGAAGCGCCCACTCCAAAAGGTAGGGTTCTATCGGAATTAAGTACGGCTCCGTTCCTCACGTATATAGCCAGAAATTCAAGAATTAGATCCATCCTAATACTTGATGTCCTTTCTTCCATTAGGAAGAGCCTCAACCGCCCGGATTCTTTCACAATCATACTTAGTCCTCATATATTTTTGGAAAAAATGTATAAAAATTCAGTCTAGCCTATTTTAGACTCAGCCCTTAAATTTTGTAGGCTAAAATGTTAGACCTATTACCACCTCTAACTACACCCGTAAGCCTTTTTAACTTATGTTAGCTAGAGTTAGGCATGGTTTGTACTTATATATATATATATATATATATATATATATATATATATGCTGAAATGAGTAATCTATATAAGATGCAGAGCTTGTCGACAGGGGATTTACAAATACAGCAAGGTTGTCAAGTACCATTCCCTAGAAATTTGGTCAGTAACCATGAAACCCGATGAAAAATTTAGACAAATTTTACCAAAAAGATTTTGAATGTTAGTTTTTTAAACTTGACCAATTATTAACACCAAAATTTGATATGGTTCTTTAGTAGATTTAGTTAAGGAAAGAAATCAATTGGTAGATGAAAATTTATCGAGATCAAGCTGAATTCGAAGAGGAATCGTGAAAATCACGACAAGACAGTTTTATATTTTTAGTATATCTCTTAAATATGCAGGATTAGTTATTTTCTTTTTCTTGTTAGGAGTCTTATCTCGTGTCCGATCAGGACTTGTATCAATCCGATGATATAAATATATACACCGGGGTCTTTGTAAAATATTTGCACAAATCGATACAATTACTTTCGACGCATCGTCACCCTTTTATTCCAACGAGTTCTTAGTTTCGAGTTGGATTGCATCGGTTTCGATCTCCGACGAGGAAGTAAGTTCCGTCAACTTCGCTTGTATCGACGTGGCTAGAACTTTCTTAGTTAAGTCCGATATTCTATCCAGGTTGACATATGCATTGCCTCTCAGATATATTGATTCTATCTTTAACTGCATCTCTGTTTAGTGTCGTATTGGCTTAGTTAGGATTTTCTTGGTTATGTTTGATATTCTGGCTACGTTGATATTTCTCTAATCATACTATTGTTCTAGATAGATTTGTTATGTCCATCGCGTTTGTATAGATCTATCGGCTAAATAGGTTTTTCTTATTATCTTCAATCTTATACTGTTTGGATTAAGTCCGATCTATTAGATTGTTGTTAATAAGTTTAATTCTAGTAAGCCATAGGTTTTTATATAATATTTCATTGGAGTTCTAGCTGATGAGTTATCTTGTTACTATTTCTAAGTGGTGTATGGGCTTATACTCAAACTCATATACTCACTAGTTAAATATATCTTTATCAACTTTAATATTATATTGTCTTGGTTCGGTCCGATCTATCAAGACTGTTTTTTATAAAGAATGGTTTATTATTGATTATACAATGATTATACATAGTTTAGTTCTAGTCGATGATAGCATGAATTTTATTGTTTATCTTATTATTGAAATATACATATAACCTATAGCTGATTGACCAGAACTCCATTGACTGGTCTTGCTACATCATATCGGCTTATTGGCTGATCGACTCCTTGATCATCGATTTATTTTCATCTTGTTAGTTGCAGAATCAAACTAACTGACATGTCCTGAACCCAATTGATACGAATTTTATGTCAACACCAGTTTACCAAACAAATTTTAAATGAGAACCTGCTTGATAAAACCTATTGTTGAGTTGAGTGTGTGTTGCAAGAGAAGTACAATATGGCATACGTAGACATGCTAGTACATTGATTTTGACAAAGGTTATGGGTTATTTTTGTAAAAGAAGGGTGGTTATTTTTTTCTAAAACATGAATTGTGAATTAATATGTGAAAAGTTAAGCATGAACACTTGCTTGAGTATGTGATTAATACGAGCCACGTACAGGAATTGTTGGATCGAGTCCCAAGTCGATTATGGCTTATTTCTAGCTTTCACAAAATAAAACTCTTCTTCTGTAAATTGCGATGTTGTGATGATTGTTCGATCCAGTAGCCTTTAGAACCAATATCTTCCTTTCATGAGAGGTAACAGGTAGTATGTAATACTCCCTTCGTTTCGTTATCTACTAAACAAGATTAATCAAATTTATAAAAAAATATAGTAGCACTTTTAACACAAAATAAAACATATTATAAAATTATATCCAATGCTAAATTTAATGAAACTATTTGATGGTTTAGATGTTGTTAAATTTTTGACAAAACGAAGGGGGTTATTCTTCTTCTTTTTAGAATGTATGCAATATTTCTGTACACATAAGGTTTTAGAACAATACGTTCATGCTGAACACATATACAAGCACGATAGAAATTAGTTGTAGTTACTTCTGTGCAGTAGTTATAGCTGATAGGTGGGCTCTATATTTTTTATGGCTCACATGTTAACTGTTGTTACTTCTGTGTAGTAATTAGAGAGAATTTGGGTCCATAGTAGCATACGACAGTACTGGTACATAGCAATATTAGGGCCCCAGCTCAGGTGCCCATTGGGGCAAGCCTTGGTCTAGGACAGTTGACCTGTCTTAACAGTGTCGTACTCGTGCGTTGCCATATGTGCAGTTGACTTGCGCCGAAACGAGCGCATGGCCTACCATGAATTCAAGTCGGTCAAGTTGTAGCCTGTAGGCCTTCGCCGAATCTCGCATGGTTTCTGCTTCTCAAGTCAAACGGACTTGCTCCTTCACGTCGCTTTTCCTGTACGCCATGCTAGCGCTAGTCCATCCAAGCGATCTCCGATTCTCCCGGTCCATGTATCTGACTGTGCCCAACTAGCTAGTAGTAGTACACATAACACATGGACGGAAAGGCTACTTGTGAACAGCAGCACAGGCTTCAACTTGGTGACAACATCATCTCCCCATCGGCACGTGTGTGAGGCAGCTGGCAACGATCGGTGACCTCCACGGTAATTTCCCTTGGATGTCCATATGATAGTAGAACCGAAAAACGCACCGGACAGTCAAGCGCAAATTGACGGCGACCTCAACGCTAGCCTAACTCGTTAAACACCTGGCCGTCGCGGGGGCATCCCGGTCGCTTCAAGGCTTCGCCAGCCGCGACGCGCTTAGCAGCGGAAAAAGCGCAACCGCCGCCTTGATCCGATCGATTAATATAGCTAGCCGTCGCCGTCCGCCAAAAGGCCGGGCGGTCTCTTTGACCACACCACGTTTGGCGAATTCACCGCCGTGCCGCTCCGCGCTCCGCGCGCCGCTGTTACGTGTCCCCCCTCCCTCTTCTGTACGGTCGGCCGGGTCGCCTCGTCGTCAACACGGGAGCCCCGGGGCCTAACCCCACCACCGCCACACCACACCACCACTCTCCCCGTCGCGCGCCGCGGCGTCTAACCAACAGCGCCCGCGGAGTCGGGACCGCACACTGACTCGGGGTCAAGCGCGCGCGACACTGTGGCATCCACCACTCGCCCCCGCGCGGTCGCTCACACGGTTTAGGCCGTAAGAAAAGCGTAAAAGCGCGCGCTCGCGAGTGCGTGCGGCTGTGCGCGGCGTGAGTAGTGGACGCTGATGATATCCCGGGATCGGAATGCGATAATATGACAACGCCCCCACATCGGAGCGCGCTTTATTAACTTAGTAATAGGGATTAACATGGGACGAAAAAACAAAAAAAGGATAGCAGAGGAGAATTGAAGAGAGAGAGAGAGAGAGAGAGAGAGAGAGATTGATTCCAGTGTCGGGGAACACGCACAACGGACTTGTACAAGCGGTCCGTGGTGTGTGGCGTTGTGCCGCTGGGATCGTGGATGGCATGATGCCGGAAGCGAATTTTGCTGGATCGATGGATAGATAGGTAGGGTTCATGAGAGCGATCCGTCATCCGCGCGGGGGTTCGCTAGTTGCCCATGATGGGTTCGTGACAATGGTATTATCGCGTGGAAAGACCGATCAGTATCGGTAAGCTGATTTTATTAGGTCGAGAACATGGTACTAGGTACGTGTTGCACGTGGTGCGTACAGTGCGTGCCGTCGATTTCGTTCGAGAGTGAAAAGAGTAGGTAGCAGATATGACATGGTGTTTTTTTTATAGATTAGATGGGAGATATATACGCGCGAACACCATCACACACGTACATGCTAATGCATCCTTTAATACATACTTAAAGAGATGAAAGTAGCAGGGAATCACTAACATCATTCATTGAATGAATTCCTGTTGATAGCGTAAGTGCGTATGTGAATATTCATGGTCTAAGTATTTATACTTTAGTGGACGAAGTCATGTGTCCACATCACATCGCTAACGTTTCCATCGTATCGTTTTCTTTCGTATCGTTTATTTTTTACATATGACATATCATTTACAAATATGTTTAAGTCAAACTATACAAAACTAATAATTACTAGATGGATGTATAAAAATCATGTGTACAAGATTTGTTTTCAAAAATAATTTTATAATATTATAATATCATTAGGTTTTTTAAATGTTCTATAACAGAAATGTATTTTGAAGAATTTGTCAATGTTTAAAACTTAGCTACAATAAATTTCCTAGCTTAAACGTATCACTATAAAACTAAAAAAATTTATAATATCCTTACTTTATTAAATCATACTGCAACTATTTCACATTTTATACTTTTAATATAATTGGTTTTTTACTTTTATAAATTTCAATGTAATAATTATTAAAAATAAATTTACCGTGGAACAAATAAGATGAGTTAAAGATGAATGACGGCATGAGTAGATTATAAATGATTTTTTAAGTCAGGTTATTACCTAAATGGACATGTGTGAATATATGTTGTAATAGTAACCATACACGTGTAGAAAAGATCATGCTATTTGTTCATATTATTCGTGCATGCAATTTAAGTTGGTCACATATATTCTCCATGTTTTAGTTGTGAACTTAAGGCGGTAAGTCGTTTTCTTCATAATTACAACCGGAACTTAACACTTCTTGCCAAGGAAAACGTAATATATAAAGAAGCAAGTGGATAACAACGAAGTTGTGCTAGTTCAAAAAAACACACAAAACCAATCGTTTAGTAGTGCTGTGCGTTATCTTTATCATCCCACAGAGATGTGGAGGTAAAAACTGAAACCACTTTCATTCATGTTGTGCTGTGTCACACGTTCAACTATTTATATTCATTAATTCATAACAAAAGAATTGCACAATCAGTGCCGATTCGTTCAAAATAACAAAAGAATTAATTTGTGGTGTACTACGGAGTCTTACACAATCCTCCCAGTCAGTCAGCAGTTCAGCACTCATCATTCAACCTGATGATCTGAAGATAAAGAGCGTGAGTGCTTCAGAAAATGGAACAGAGCAAAGAAAGGCTAGTCCACCAGTTGACATCTCAGAACCGACCGGAACTTCCTAATCTCTCGGCGGATCAGAGATGGACCACTAGTCTCATCAGCTTGTAAGATAGAAAAAACTCAGACAGAAAAACGGGCACTTTAGCTAGTCTTTAGAAGGACCAGAGCAAAGCCCTCCTGCCAAAGAAAACTATCTAGTTACGTGCTAACATCTTGCACTTGAACACGCTAACCTCTGATTAGTGCAGTAGAATTATTGTATAAAACTCCGTTTTGTCAGGCGGGGAGACGCGGTTACTGGTATATATTGACGTATCGTTGCAGGCCGCCAAACCAGTACGCTATCTTGGAGCGTGATCGCGCACGGCGCCGCCGCAACATGTACAAGTATGCTGATCACGGGTAAATGCAACCTTTGTCAAATCTAATCTTCTTACACGCTTTGAAATAGTTGGTTAATGTGAAACCAAGTATAGTTTTGATTCATTTATGATGAAAAATTGGCAAGTATCAGTAATACAGGTTAGGTTGTGATATGTGTGCCCGGACAACGATCGTTTGTTCACGTGTCACTACAACGGAAACCCTTAGCTCAATCGGATGACAACCTTCATTTGTGTCGGGTACAACATCCGTCACAGTGCAAAGGTCAGTGATGTGAGAAGTCATGTCTGTCGAACAAAAGTTTGTCACCGATGCATTTATCTTTGTCGGGCCTAAACTAAAGCTCATCACCAATAAGTTTGACCCAGAAGCCCAAACAATCAAGGGCCCGTCACCGATGAAATAATCTCAAACAAGCCTCAATTAATGTACGTCATGGATTACTAACATCGGCGACGGGCTTTAACTTAAGCATGTCACAGATGATGTCATCTGTGACGGGCTTAAGTTAAAGCCCATCACCGATGAGTATTTCCCGAACAAAAATAAATTCTTTTGTTTGGCTAGCCTCAGGCTTTGCTAGCCATGCCCGCTGAAAAATTAGAGAAACACACACATATATATTCTCATTCACAGCTTTCTCATTCATATATACAATTATACAACAGTCTCATTATATAACCAAAACAGAGTCTGTATGCGAAAGTTATGGTCGTTTTAAAGACCGACTCCGAATTAGAGGACAAAACGAAAACAATACGCGTAAAAACTTGTTACACACGCATAAACTAGACATAACGGCTAGGGTTTGATGGAAACAAAGGGGGAAAACACATGAGGAAGCACGACAACACTTGAGAGAGATGGACTTACATGGAGCACGGTGGTGCTCGGTGGCCGGGCTTGGGGACGGCGACGCTCGGGCTCGGAGACGGCGGCGCTCGATGGCAGTGAGGGAGAACGACGGCGCCGGGCTCGGGAGGGCGTGAGGGACAGCGATGGCGCTAGGGCTCCAAGAGACGGTGGCTAGGGTTCGCAATGTGAGGACCGGTGGCTAGGGTTCGCACTGTGAGGACTTAGAAATTTTTCGCGCTCATGTGTAGATCTGAATCGGCGCTCGGGCTTAAAGTGATGACAGTCATCGGTGAAGGTCCTAATTGTTATCTCAATCGGGCCTCAGGTTGAAGCCTATCACTGATGACACTCATCGATGACGAGCCTAATTGTTATCTCAATTGGGCCTCCGGTTGGTGCCCGTCACCGATGAGTGTCATTAGTGACGAGCTTCTGTTGAGGCCCGACAAAGATATCGTAGGTTATCTTTGTTGGGCCGTGATTTGAGCCAGTCACCGATAGGTATCATTCGTGACGGGCTCGAAATTTTTACATAGATAACATGTCTGTGCGAGTATTTCTTTGTCGGCCTCTTTTTAGGCCAGTTTGAGATGATTTTATTGTGATGACCCACAAAACCCAGGCATATGAGAGACCGTCATAGATGAGAGGATCTGTACTAGGGTGTGTACAGGTGATTGAAGTCAATCAAAGTCAACGGTGAGGACTAGGACTATGTTTAGGGAGGAGCAGAGGTCTAACATGGTTGGAATGTCAGGTAACAAGGTAGGACTGACGTCACCATCTTTGAGGTCAACCTAAATCAATGGCGGATCATGACTATACTCAGAGAAGAGCTAATATTCGAAATGATCAATGGTACCGGGAGACAAGGTTGAGTATAAGGTGTTGTACGGTCGACGAACACTGTGTCGAGACAACTTCGCAACAGGTTGCACAAAGTCAAGTGTGCAAGTGCTGGATTTCACGAAGAAAATCAAAAGAAAAAAAGGAAAAGATAGAGAAAGAGGCAGCCCAAGCAAAGAAGCCCAGACCGGTCTCCCTCTTCCTTTATCGGCTTGGCCCCATTCAAGGCAGCGACGGCTTCGGCGTGGCCCAGCTCGGCCCAAGACGACGACACAAGCTAAGCTAGGCTTGGCACAAGACAAGAAGGCGCGACCCACTGTAGCTTCAGAGTGGCACGGCACTCGCGTGCGTCGGGCGGGAGCCGTACGGTGGGGGATGCACATGATGCGGACGTGGGGCCGAGACAAGGGCGCACACGTAGGGTAGGGACACGTGGTGCTCGATGATTCAACGACGCGGACTATCACAGATCGATGATGACCAAAGACGCATGCTAATTGGAACAGAGGGAGTCTCGCGTGGATCATGGGCCCTACAAAGGATGGCGCGCGGGAGATTGGTGCAACTCAGCTACGTGGCAAGCGTGGGTTGGGCCACTCGACACATCTCCACCTTTCTGAGAAGCATGTGGCTGCCGACGACTGTGATCCTCTGCAGCTCAGTGTGGTGTGGCTAAAGATTTATGTGACCGACGACATGGAGCATTCTGGAGCACGAATTTCATATCCGATGGATAGAATCAGCTTGAGTAAAGGCTAAGTTTTGAGGGTAGTTTAGGAATTTCTCGAGGGGGTTTCCAGCCATCTTAATCTTAACCTATAAATTGAGCACCATATCTAGGATTTAGGTGTCTCTTGTGCCCATTTTGTGAGAGAGTGCTTTTGGGTCTTTGAGAGTTTAAATTGAAAAACAAGTGAATATGTATGATTAAGTGTTTTCTTTTCAACTTTTAGTAATAGAGATATTTTGAGTTGTGCTTCCTGCAATTTATTTTTTCTATAAATTTAAATTCTTACAATTTAAATTCCGAAATTTAGATTTTACAATTTGTTTGGTTTTTTCGATGAAGTACAGACAACTTCATATACTTTAGTTGAAGTATTCGAACTAGCAAAGATTTCGTTAAGTTTTTTTAATATATTTCTGGATTTAACTAGGATAATAGCTACGGTTTAAGATAGTCCTTTGATAAATAACTAGCAAAATACCCGTACGTTGCAACGGGACGAAGACGCAGGGAGGAAAGCAGGCGGAGGGCGAAGGTCTACGCGACGGTGCAGGAGCTCCGAGCGGCGACGGGAGGAAAGGGCGCAGGCGCGGCGCAGATGGGGACGGAAGAGAGGGACGCAGGAGGTCTTTTTCTCCATCCAAGTCCTCCTTTTCTTTTCAGCATTGGGACTGCGGGTTAATTTTATAAACACTCAAGGGGTTTTCTATAAAATAACCAATTTTTCTTCTTTAACTGTTTTTAAATAGCCAGGTGGACTACGGGTTAATTTCAGAAAAACTCAAGGGGTTTTCTGCAAAATAGCTAGGCAAAACAAAATTTGGGTGGAAACACTACTTGCTTTATAAATAGTTATAGATTATAGATTGTAGATATAGATTATAGATATAGCAAAATGTCCGTGCGTTGCAACGGAACGACGACGCAGGAGGGAAGCGGGCGGAGAGCGAAGGTCGGGCGGCGGCGCGGAGCTCCGAGCAACGACGAGGGGAGAGGCGCAGCGCGGGCGGGCGCGGCGTGGATGGGGACGGAAGAGTGGGACGTAGGAGGTCTTTTTTATCCAAACCCTCCTTTTTTTTAGCAATGGGATTGCGGGTTAATT
This sequence comes from Oryza australiensis, assembly GCA_019925245.2. Classification (NCBI taxonomy): domain Eukaryota; kingdom Viridiplantae; phylum Streptophyta; class Magnoliopsida; order Poales; family Poaceae; genus Oryza; species Oryza australiensis. Next base: position 3,723,358 of record JAIFGZ020000106.1, read on the forward strand.
TTATTGTTTGTTTTATAGATAGTTATATATATACATATATATAACTTTGAAAGCAATGGTATCTTCAACTTTATGTACCACTTGGACCTTGATTAAAAAATAGTATCGATAGATATTTAGTCTAAGCTAATTTAATTTCACCAAATTAAGTCAAAAATATAATGAAAATAGATATTGACTTACCGATACTTTAAACCGATTAGAAATTTGATAAAAGTTTAAAATATTTACGACTCAGATATTATTAGTTAGAAAAGTATATTGATGAATAGGATAAGTTGCATGTATATCGACGGCGACGCGCTAGCTCACGTGTGCAGCGTGTGCTCGGCCGTCGCTCAGGGTAATGCACAACGACGCAGGAGGCGCGTGAGTCGGGCTCGCCTGCTGGAGGTGAGGAAAGTGAGGCAACAATGGAGCGAGAGTATATGGATCGAAAATTTTATAGATTTGGACGAAAAAACAATTTGATGATCTAAGTAGTTAAGATAATCTCTATCGTACGTATAACTAATTTTTATGGAGCGAGAGTATATGGATCGAAAATTTTATAGATTTGGACGAAAAACAATTTGATGATCTAAGTAGTTAAGATAATCTCTATCGTACGTATAACTGATTTTTTTAAAATAGCCAGGCGGACTACTTAAAATAATCTCTATCGTACGTATAACTGATTTTTTTTTAAATAGCCAGGCAGATTGTGAGTTAATTTCGAAAAAACTCAAGGGGTTTTCTGCAAAATAGCCAGGCAAAATAAAATTTGAATGAAAACACTATTTGTTTTATAGTTTTATAGATAGTTATAGATTATAGATTATAGATTTTTAACGAGTATTAGCGTTATATTCACCTTCTCTCTGTAACGGTACTGGTCTTTCAATTAAATTAGGGACCAGATCGAAGTAGTGCCGACTCGCTTGGCTACACATTGCTTTTGTGGAAACCCGTGAAAGCTAACCAGCCTAGATAGGACATAGGAGAGACCACAGCCGTCGACTTGCAGATTTGCAGTGGAAGACCAACGAATTTAACACGTGTGTAGATCTCTGCAAATAGCAGGCGTTGATTTGAAAATTTTTGCATGAATATTGCTACTGTTCGTTTTGCCACGACTACGAATAGTTTAGCCCAAGGTAGGCAAGCAGAACCAATTGCACTCTACTTCCTGCAGCTAGCTACGCACGCGAAACTCTGTATATTCAGACATTCTTCTTGTCGATCCTATCTCTTACTTCTACCAGCAACAGGGGAACACGTAGCATATGACCTTGCAGTAGAATTTCCGACACTGATTAGAAATACTGAGCTCTCATACAGGATGTTTGGTAAGGAACTAATTTCATATCGGATATTTATATAGATTAAACGTAAATTAATTATAAAAATAATTTTAGAATTGAAAAATAATTCACAAAACAAATTTATTAAACATAATTAATTCATAATTAATAAAATATTTAATGTAGCATCACATTAACGTAATTAAGTTTATTAGATTTGTCTCATGGATTATTCATTAATTATAAATAAATTTCATAATAATCTATATTTAATACTCTTAATTCGTAATCAAGCAAAGAGGCTCTTAGATACTATAATCAATCAATCACATCACATCAGGGCGGAAGAGAGCAGTCGAGGCACCACAATGTTGCAATGGGATGTTTTTTTTACTCTTCTCTTTAGACCTCACTAAATTAACCGGGGACCGAGCAAAGGGCATCTTTGTCACGGCCTCATGGCAAGACAATGCCGTCCTGGCCGGCTGGCCGGCGAGACTGGAGAGACCCCTCGCCTCCACGTAGAGCCGTGTAGCCTCGCCCCGTAGCTTTGTCCTACAAGGCTAGCTTAGCCCGAACGACACATCGCCCCCACCGGCGATCGATTCAGCCGGTTTATTTTATCTCCGGCGTAGTTGTCACGGCGAGTGGGATCGATGCACTGCTCCCGCCCGCGCGCCCACCTGGCTCATGCATAGGTCCCTCTCGCCACACGGCCCTGCCAGGACGCGCGCCGGCGCACACCACGCCACGACCCACACCCACCACCCGCGCTGTCCGCTGCTGCCGCTGCTACGTCGACGTACGGCTCGTTGCTTTCTGGCGAGGCGCGGAGTAAACTATTCCGGCGTTCATGGCTGCCATTTCGGGCAAACTCCCGCGCTGATTAGTTTACGCGCGGCGTCGCTGTCGCCCGCGCGCCAGGCGCGCGGCGAGCCGGCGACAGGTGTCCCGCTCGCGGGATTGTTAAATGGGCGAGGGCGCATAAAGCCCAGCGACCGGAAAGGGAAGGCCAATCCACATATGCGCACATATAATTGCAGGGCGTTGGCTTGGATTGCTACTGTTATTATTTGTTAAGCGTTTGCAGATGGTCATGATCGAGATCATCCGGTTTATATATGTTCTCTGCTTTTGTTTGCTCTCGATGGCACGTCGATTCTCGTGCGTCTTTCTGGTCGGAAGGAATTCTCCCTGGCTTGCTTTTGCACTTTGCATTTCTACTACTAGAAGGATCGATCTAGTACATATTCTAGTTTTGGTTATGATTCGTCGAACTGTACGTGATCTGTACGTATGATTTGCCCGTGCTGCAAGCGAGCTGCTGCTGGTTCAGAGGAAGAAAAATATTGATGCATATCATGCAGGGCTCCAAGCCGGCCCAGCGAAAAGACAGTGCTAATATGCTTGCGTCACGATGCATGAGAACCAGTTCTTTGCCTACGACCTTGAGTTGTAGGCAAAATCTTTTCTGTTTGTCCTAATGGACATGATCAATAACTTTGATCATAGATGAATGTGATGGATGATAAGACATTTTTTCTAATAGAACATGAAGCTGTTAACACAATTAGTATGAGTCAATTGGTATATGAAAATTTATATAGATAAGTCTGAATTTCAAAAGAGAAATAAAAGAGAAATCGTGAAGACCATGACAAGACGGTTTTATAGTTTTAGTATATCTCTTAAATAGACAGGATTAATTTTTTTCTTGTTAAAAAACTTATCTCGTGTTCGACTTGAACACGTATAAACCCAAGGGTAAAAATATGTATACACAAGGTTTTGTAATCTTCACACATCAACACAATCATATTTCGACGCATTGTCAATCTTTCGATGAGTTCTTATTTTCGAGCAGGGCTGCATCAGTTAAGTTCGATCTTCGGTGAGGAATAAGTTCAGGGCCTTGCTCTCGAGTTAGGTTGCATTGGTTAAGTTCGATCTCCAACGAGAAAGTAAGTTCCTGTCAATTTTGCTTGTATCAGTTTGGCTAGAACTTTCTCGGTTAGGTCCGATATTTCATTCATGTTGATGCAATCGTTGCCTATCAGATATATTGATTCTATCTTTAACTGCATCATTATTTAGAGTTGTATCGACTTAGTTAGGACTTCTTCGTTAGGTTCGATATTCTGACTAAGTTGGTATTTCTCTAATCACATTGCTATTGTAGATTGATCGATATATCCATCATGTTTGTGTAGATCTATTGGCTAAATATGTTTTTTTATTATCTTTAATCTCATACCATCTCGGTTTGGTCTGATCAATTAGATTTCTGCTAATAAATTTAATTCTAGTAAATCAATAGGTTTTTATGCAACGTTCATCGGAGTTCTAGCCAATGGTTATCATTATTAAGGGGCTTCAGCTATCAGATGTATCGATTAGTTAGCCGATATACATTCAAAATTTACTTGCATCGGGTTTTTAGCCGATGTATGCTTTAATCGTCGGACCTACATTTATCACACTATACCAGTATCAGCTGATTAGTTCATTAGTCAAATTCTTTCTATCATCTTTCTATCATTGTTTATTTGATTGTTTGAACCTACATTGGATCTATAGCCGCTTGATCAAATCCTATCAACACGGCTGATCTCGCTACACCATATTGGTCTATTGGCCAATCAACTCCTTAATCTTATATGATCTGTGTATCTATCTTATTAGTTGCAGGATCAAAACACATCCTGAACCTCAAATTTAGGACCTGGCTAATTAGATCTTTCAGGCCTTCGTGTGTTCAACGAATTTTGAGCCAACAGATGCAACTTCGAATACTCTCAGAGCAAATTAAGCTCTCATTAAAGATTGACATTCAGGGTTTATTTGGAAAGCATTATCTTAAAATTTTTATATGGGAATGTGATGTCACACCTCATTGAATACTACATGAAATAAATCCACTGAAATTTGAAAAAAATGTTGTTTGATAACATTGTAATTGTAGGAAAAAACATAGCGAAGAAATCATGAGGTCTTACCTTTTGTTAAATTTTCTCCAAAATTCCTAGGAAGTTAGCTATTCGATAGGAATTTTAATTTTTGATGGGCCTATTCCATATGAATTTCAAGGGATTTTCTTTTCCAAAGGATTTCAATGCTCCAAAACTCCTTAGCTTTTCCTTTGTTACAAAGGAGCCCTCAAATTGCTAGTTGAGCATTTTTTTATCATAGCAAACCATACCCTGTGAATAGTTGAGCATCTGAGATTTGTTAATTTGACATTTTGACAAGGTTTTTTTAGACGAGAAAGATGAATTGCATCACTGGCCTTTGTATCTAGGACGCACCCAAGCAAGATAAGGTTTACTTAGCAATGAAAGTATGCCTTTACTACATGATATATAAATATACATTTATCTGCCCCCATTCCCTGTTTCCCTGAAACAACAACCGAAATGGTAATTGCTAACGGGTTCTTTCTCCTCTGTTGATGATCTAGCTAATCTCTATCCTGTATATAATATAATTAGTACAATCTTAGAGCTAAAGCCAAAACGAATCCGTTATATTTCCATGCTCTCTACACTCTTCTGGATGTGAGAATCCACGTAAACAAGTCGTTGGTGGCCCAAGACATATACAAAAGAAGCCTAGAGCTCTAGACAGACATATTCCGCTTTACATATAGGGCTGAATGCAGTGCAAAACAGCACAAAATAGGATTCCAGCTAGGGAACATGAAAGTAAATAGTAGACAATTCTCTAAAAAGTAGTAAACAGAAAGTAATTAGCTTAAAAAAGCTAGAATCCTTAAGCAGACACAAATCGTGTGCCCCGTCATGGGTACAGAGAAGTTTAAAAACGATTATATGAGCTAGAAATAGTGGCAACGAATGCATATAGGTGAAATTTTTGAATGATATCAAGCTATTTTGAGATTAGATGGTGTTTTTCGCAGCAGTCTAATGGGTCGATTCACTTTGGTTATGCTACCTTTGCATTGTTCTTTTTCATACATATTTGGCATGCATGGCACTATGACCTGAGAAAAAAATAGTAGGGCAAACTATTTATATATAGTTTAGCACATGTGTTAAACTTTTACTCTTAATAACATAACAAATTTCATACGTCAATTTTTATATCCAAAGGTAGTTTTCAGGTTTCAATATGTATATATTAAAAACTTAAAAACTACCGTTGAATTAAAAATGAACGTCCAAAATTTATCCACGTTATTTTTGAAAGAAAATCGACACGACAGTGCCTTTTCATTGAATATAGAGGGAGAAAATACACCCCGAGAAAAGAAACAAAAATAAAATCGACCGACGGCCTTACACAAGGTCTGTTATGCTAGAAACCAGCTAACTCTCTTAGATGCTTGGCATCTGCCATGCCCCCAGAGCCGAGCCTCTTTCTTAATTGCTCCTACCAGGGTATTCGGGGAGGACTTCTTTGTGGTCAAAAATCCTTCGATTCCTCTCCTTCTAGATTTCCCAGACAACTAGGAGGATCAGGGATCATACTCCTGTCTTCGGGATTCCTGGTAAGCTCGCGAGGTTTACCCACCATTGTTGCACTGACTGAGCTTCTACCCATTTAGAAGGATGCAACTGCTGGTAACCTACCCAATTTGCCACTAGGGACCAAATCCTTGTGGAGAATCGACATGTGGCCACTAAATGAAGAGCAGTTTCAGTAGTCGAGTGCAAAGGGGGCATTGGCCATTGTTTCTCCAACCCCTTGCTCCTAGCCGATCTGAGGTCCATACCATGTTTTGGATTATTAGCCATGCGTAGTACTTGCCATTTTGGTGGCGCCCAGACTTTTCAGATTAAAAAATTATAGTTTGTGGTTGGAGCACCATAGCATTACACCCGGTAAGCTGATGAGGTTGTGTATTCACCTTGAGAAGTGAATTTTCAGACGACTTGGTCTGATTGAATTTATCCACATTATCAAAGGAGTAAAAGTTTTTCTCTTCCCATACATCTATTTTTGGATCCAATAGTAGTTTTTAGGTACATATGTGGCACTATATATTTTTTCCTATAACATTATCTCATGTTTTTGTTGATCCAAACTTTGATGTAAAAGGTTATGAACTAATTAAACCTGTAGTAACGCAGGGATAAAGAGCCCTGAGACCCTAACACGGTGTTCGGTTTACCTGGACATCACATGAACTCCTGTGCTAAAGTATCATTTTCTGAAGAAATGCGTTTGTACATGCTACAGGTCTACCGGATGTATCACGCTGAAGAAACGTTACACCCAGCGCATTAAGCCCATTAACCGCCCAGGGGCCCAGCCCAAATAACAGAGGCCCATTTATCATGCACGCGGAGCACCGTACCAAATGTGCCCACCATATGGCCGCCGTGGCGTTGCAAAAACGGGAGAGAAACAACACGTCGCTCTTTTTCGTTAGCTCTCCTCTCATGGCCACCCCTAAAACACGCCATGGTCATCGACGGATCGCCTGTCCATTTCCATTGCCGCCCCTCCTCCTCCCGCACGGTCGAGCCATGCATGCTACGATTCCTGCACCGGCAAGGGAAGATTAAGATCGATGCAACAAGCAGAACGGCTTAATCCGCAGCATCGGACGACATGTACGTACGATCGCCGGCAAGGTCCATGGACACCTCCCTCTCCATCGCAGTCGCAACCGCCGCCATCGCGCTTCTGCTCCTCGTGCCGGCCGCCGATGCCGAGATCAGGACGACGCTCATCGTGTCGGACGCTCGGCCTCTCATTCTGTTCGAGCAGTTTGGTTTTGAGCGTGGCGGGAAGGCGACCATCTCCATACGCCGCTCGGTTTGGAATCTCCGGCCGGGGTCACGGCGCACCGCGGTTGACCCCAGCCTCATGGGGTTCGTCCTCATCTCCGGCAACCAGTTCCCGAAGATCAACAACGCGTCCGCGTACGCAGCCGCCGACCCGGGGGACAACGGCGACGACGGCGGGGGCGGTTACTGCGTGCTGACGAGCGAGTACGCCCTCCCAGTGCTCCGGCTCAGCGACGTCCCGCCCGGCGGCGTCACAACCACCGTGAGCATCGACGACCCAGACCAGTACGCTGTCGTGTTCAGCAACTGCCAGGAAGGCGTGGAGGTCACCATCGACGTGTTCACCGAGATGTACAACGTGCGGGGCGGCATCTCCGACGGCCCCAGGGACTACCTACCCGTGGGCCTGCGGCCGCTGCCGACCATCTACACGGCCGTGTCGGCGGTGTACTTCGCGTTCCTGGCGCTGTGGACGTGCGCGTGCGTGCGGCACCGCGCGACGGCGGAGCGGATCCACGCCGTCATGGGCGCTCTGCTGCTGTTCAAGGCGCTCAAGATGGCGTGCGCGGCGGAGGACTCGTGGTATGTGGAGCGCACGGGCACGCCTCACGGCTGGGACGTGGCGTTCTACGTCTTCGGCTTCCTCAAGGGCGTCCTTCTCTTCACCGTCATCGTCCTCATCGGCACCGGCTGGTCCTTCCTCAAGCCCTACCTCCAGGTCAGCATCGATCTTCATAAATTACTCTCTCGTCATGAACGAACCTATAATTCCACGGCATAGAATTTTTTTTTACAGAATTATTTTGAATTACTCATTCCAGGAGAGGGATAAGATTTTTTTTTACAGAATTATTGTGAATTACTCGTTCCAGGAGAGGGATAAGAACGTGCTCATGATCGTGATCCCGCTGCAAGTGATCGAGAACCTGTTGCTGGTAGTGATCGGGGAGACGGGGCCGACGGGGCAGGACTGGATCGTGTGGAACCAGGTGTTCCTGCTGGTGGACGTGATCTGCTGCTGCGCCGTGTTCTTCCCGATCATCTGGTCCATCCGCAGCATGCGCGAGGCATCCAAGACCGACGGCAAGGCGGCGCTCAACCTCCAGAAGCTCACGCTGTTCAAGCGCTTCTACCTCGTCGTCGTCGGCTACCTCTACTTCACCCGGATCATCGCGTCGGCGTTCCTCGCCTTGCTCAGCTACAAGTACCAGTGGGGCGTCAACGTGGCCATCGAGGCCGCCAGCTTCGCCTTCTACCTGTTCGTTTTCTACAACTTCCAGCCAGTGGCGAAGAACCCGTACTTGTACATTGGCGACTCGGGGGAGGACGCTGCGGCCGAGCGTGAGATGGACGACGAAGGTCAATTTTGAGCGCTCTCGTCGATCGTCCGTTTGATTTTTTTTCAAGTTTTATGTGTTTTATTAGTTGGCTAGCTGCGTTGATTGTACGACTATATGTTTTCGTGCTCGATCGGAGCGTCAGACTGGCGGATTGGCGTGTGCCTGAAACGGTGACGGTGGGTTTCTGTCCCCTTTAACAAGAAGGCATGCTCAACGGATCGTGAAATAAGCAACAAAATTGCATAATACAGTGTACAGCAATGGACTGTTGTTTTATATCGTGATCTATTATTGATTCCTGGTCTATATACATGCATGCACCACAAAATATTGATAAAAAGAACTGAACTCTACTGCCTCGGTTTCATATTTTTCTAATTATTTTTTTAAAAAATGTCTAAATTTATAGAAAAATCTAATAATATTTTTAATACAAAATACATATATTATCGAAATTTATTCAGTACTACATTTGAAACTTTTTGGTGTTATAGAGGTTACTAATTTTTTTGTCTAAATTTGATTAAACTTAAATTTTTTGGTGTTAAACGATTTATAATATGAAACTGATGGAGTATTAGTCTAGTAGCATGAAACTGACCGCTCGCTATCACATGACGGGCTGATTGCTTATTTTTAGATAATGAAAACTTTATTTAATTTCAGTTAATTATATTAATGTGATACAGTCCAATTGAATTACTTTCGGCCTCTACATAAAATATACACAGCCAAAAAAGAAGATAAAAAGAAATAACCAGAAAATCTCCCAAACACAAAAGTTGAACAGAAACATATATCTTATAGCAACTCCAACAGCATGGATATTTTTGGCTCTCCATTTATCAATTTGGCTAGCTAGCCAAAAAGATTCCACTCCAAATCTGCTGCATACTACAACAGACTCTCTTTTTGGACTCTCCAAATCCTAACGGCTAGTTGCCTCTCAAAAAATATGTACTCTCCATCCACTCCAACAGCCTCTTCATTTTGTACTCTTGCTAGTTTAAGAAAGAAATGTACCAAACAAACTGTAAGAAGAAACAAGTCAATAATATACTTCAGAATATATTGTCAGTGTGATTAGCAACTAAGTTCAAGAGATTCACCTCAATTCAAAAGCCCTGGACATAAGATATAATTTAAGACAATTCCTATCAAGCATAATATTTTAAAAGGACTTCCACATTTCCATCTTTTTTGAGCCTAGGCAAACAATGTCTCGACACTGTAAATATCTACCAAGTTAGTAAAAGATGAGCAACTTCCAAAAATGTGGACCCTGCAAGACGATCTAAAATATTCCTGGAAATATCCTAGTTCCTGAACGAGGTGGTACATTCAACACGCACAAAATGAAAGCGAGAGAAAACAATGCCACAAGAGCCATAGAGTTTCATTCTATTGTTCCATAGCGATCACGGTGATATAAGTTAATCAAATATCAAAACAAATTGCCATGTTACAACTATTATACAGGCTAAATCCATATATGGATGTCTGTATCATTTGATAATTACAATTTTCGACATCAGAAGGAAGCTTAATAAAACACATAAATTACAAGATAACACCAAACCAACATACAAGAGGGCCAATCATATATTGAAATGAACCGAGAGTCTAGCTAATTATGGAACAACACAAGCCCAAATGTTGAAAGGATACTACTGGAGATGCAAATTGTACCGACTAATTAGAAAACAAATACTGCTATCGAGAACTGTACATAGTTCATAAAGCAAATGATTTGTACTCAGAAGAACCTTCAAACGGATGGCTTTATAATGTTGAGATCCTTAAATGTCCTTGAAACAAATCTTCAAATTAATTTCACCAAAAATAGTCAAAAGATTCCAGAATCACCTTCACAGCCTTGTAACATTGTTCGAAGGAAGTAACTGTCAAAAGAATCATCTACCACAGAAACTTTTAGGGCCTTTTAGTTGCTACATAAACACCTCCATAACGAATTGACAGCTGACTGATATAGCTTTGCCGGAAGTAAATAAGTTAATATAAAAAATTTTCAAAGAATTTAACCATAAAAGCATAGCAGAATGGGACTTAATAACACCAGAGAGTTCCAAGCAGACAAAATGTCTCAAAATAACATCAATCACTTGTTAGTTTCGACCCAAAAACGTAGCACCAGTCTTGAACGGAATGGAGAAACCATCTTATACACCAATGACTATTCCTAACCATGACCAATGCACACCACAGGCTTCAATTTCTCTGGTTTAAATGTTCGTATTACAGATAAAATGTTCCTGGTGTATGTCTTGCTGGAATTGAACACATTAAAGCAGGTGATTTTAAAGCTCTGAACAGACCTAAGAAAACTTCACCGATCATGTTAAATTTTCTGATTAGCACTTGACCTTATCGTAAAAAATACCAGAACTGAAGGAAAAACTGCACAATTGCAAGCAGACGAATGTCTCGAAGTACCAAGCATCACAAACTTGAAAGGAACAGAACAACAATCTTAGGCCAGTAACCATTCCTAACCATGACCATTTCAGAACATAATCTTCTGTGTTCATCTAGCCTTGATCATGCCCAAAATATCCATGACAAATCCAATCGCACAGAACAGAAATTGAAGGAAACCAACCAACCGCGCAATCTGAACATAGTATACCCAACACAGCAAACCACAATTAGCCATAAACAAAACTAAAAGAGGCACTACTCAGAAAACTAACACAACAGAGCGGGCGAATCGCCGAAAATAGACCCCCAACCGAACGGATCAAGCACCAGAAAAGACGAGCAAGCAGGCGAACTACCCGACTAGTTGGTGAACCTGATCAATCAACAAACGGCAACGAACGCGGTGAGATCGAAACCGATGGGATCCCTTACCTACCGACTTACCAGGCCACCTGCGGTGGAGGATGGGGGAAAGGGGAAGAACAACTACGCGAGAAGAGGAAAGCCATCCACGACGATGAGAGGGCAGCGGGCGGGCTGCATTTATAGAGGAGCGGAGAGCAAAGCCACCGAGGAGGAAGAGATCGAGTCGGTTGGAATCGGTGGTCGCCCGCCTATTCTCGTCGCATCGGAGACGGATCGACGACGGATGCGGTGCGCTGTCGGGGGCGGTGGCTCGCGGGGCCGTTAGCGGCAGGGGGTGGCGACGGAGCGCGGACGGATGTAGGGGCGGCGCCGGCCGAGGGACGACACCGACCGAGGGTGGCAAATGATTTTAGCTTAAGCTATGCCATCAAAAATTAACATAAAATTTTAGTAATAATTATAAAATTAAAAATATGATTAGGTATATATGTACTAAGTAACACGATAAAAGTTTTAATTCTTAGGTAAATGAAATGATCCACTGAATATAATATAAATAGTTTAAACAACATACTAATACATAAAATAGTATCAGAGACTTACAATGTTATTGTTCTGACTAATTTATTCAACACTTTTAAAGGAACATGAATGTCTTAATTTATTCACGGCCTGGTGCACGAGCGGTCGGCGATGGCGCGGGGCGGCGGCCAGCGCGAGGGCGAGGGCGAGGGCCGGCGGCATGGGCGCGTGCAGTGGGCAATGGCCGACGCACGGGTTCGGCAGCACTGGTTTGGGCGTTCGGTGGCGGTTCCGTTTTCCACTCTTCCCGAGTTTCGACTTTCGAGTTCCGAAGCGACGGGCCGTACTGTCGTAGGCAACAGCGGTTGTGGACTTGCGGTTGGAGTTCCGAGCCTTCACGCGACGCGACGGACGGGACGAGATTCACGCTAGAGAGAAGATATGTTATCGTACATTTTTAATTTTTTGATATACACATACACATGGACCCATGGTGTGCCGGGGCCCACCCGGCATACCCCTGCTTTCGCCCCTGACGGAGAGGGGAGGTGTCGGCCGCTCGATCTGCTCGCTCGGGATGACGGTGGCTCGACAAATTGTCAGCGGCAGGGGGACGATGAAAGAGCGTAGAAGGATGGAGGGGCGCCGCTGGCCGATGGACGACGCCGGCGGAGGGAAGATGTATGGAGGGGTGGCGCCGGCAGAGGGAAGATAGAGAGGGGTCGTGTCGGCCGATCTGCCCGCTCGGAAAGGGGACAGAGAGCGTACTAGGACGGGGGAAAGAGACACACGATCTGCTCCAAAGGAAGGTGGGGCCCACTGTTGGCCAGTGACTTTGGCTGGCCAAGTTTGGCTAGTAGAGGGAGGCTTTTGGCTAACCAGATAGCTTGGCCATCTGGTTGGAGAGGTTGTCGAAGGAGTTTTTTGCTAGAATGGCCAAAATTTGGCTTGGAGAGTCATTTAGCCATGCTGTTGGAGTTGCTGTTAGTAGCTATCAATTCATATACTAGACCGTCACCTATGCTTCTGGGTAAAAACTTCTGCACCATCTGGTCCAACTATCCACCACAATAGTATTTATTTTTAACAGGATCTTCCGCTGCAACGTGTGAGGTTTCATCTAATTTTAATTATATAGGAAGTAACCCTTTAGGGTGTTAGAATTAGAAGTAAGTGCTCTTGTGTGGAAGTAACTCAAAAAATATAAATAACTTTTAACTTTATTTGAAGTAACAAGTGTACACAAAATATATAAGGCCTAGCCACAATATTTTTCTAGAAACGGTATACATACTGTGGGATGCTATTTTTGGTAAGAAGAGATTGGTAGCTGGTCATCATGACTAATGTCAAGTCATTATATTACGAATAACTTTGGTAGCACAAAGCCTTGGCACCGACCCTCGCCCAGCACGTCAGCACCGTCCTGTACCGCGTGTCCATGTTCATGTCAGGTTCCTTCGGGCGCTTGATCAGCTTCACCTCGAACTCTGCCTCCCTGTGCCTTATCTCCTTGGAGAAGCTTTCTAGCAGGAACGTCAGCACTCTCACCCAATGCCCCTCGTGACGATGAACTCCTCATTCTTCCCCTTGGCGGCCCTCCGACGGCCTTTGGCGAGGAAAATCGGCGGTTGAGGTAGCTCTCGGTCTGGCGAAACTAGCAGAGGTAGTGGCGTGGCGCAGCGACGGTGCTAACGGCGGCAACGCTCTACCAAGGAGGCAAGGGGGTTTCAAGCACGGGGAGCTTCGGTAAATGGGGAAAACAATAGAGAGGATGACGGAGGTGCCTTTTATATCTCGAGGAAGCGGCGGGGAGGCCCGAGAGAGGCGGCGCTTGCGAGGGAGTAGGGCAGCAACATGGGAAAATGGGCACAATTCGGTGTCAGCTTTCACACGGGAGTAGGGGATGAACGGCGGGAAAGTGGGTGGGGACTGGACGGGCGGGGTTTGAACGAGGGCACGAGTCGTGGACGGGAGTCGCGTGGGAGAGGCACGACGATGTGGGGCATGGCCAGCGATTGCTGGTCCACCAACCGAAGGAAGGGAAAAGGCTCGACATGTGGGCCTTGGCCCTACCTGTCGGCGAGAGGAGGTGAGGACAAGCCGGGCTGGCGAGCTGGGTCGCGTAGGCGGGCATGAGAGAGGAGGCCGAGGAGAAGGAGGAAGCATGCCAGGGGAGCTGACGGGCTGGCGGAAGAAGTGAAAGGAGAATAAATAGACTTGCTGAGGAGGATGGGCAAAAATGACCTAGAGCAAAGAACATGGCTATAAGAGGGAGGCTCAAGGTTATACGTTGCCGGAGACACCAAATATTGCAAGAATCAATAGTCTTACAGGATCATCAGTATGGGCCATTCCATGGCCATGTTGGACTTGAGAGGCTGAAACCAACAGAAGCAGAGCAACCGGGGAGCTGACATATTTGTACAGTAAAGTAAGGAACTAACTGGAAGTAGAGTAACCACCAATAACATACATAAATAGGAATTATATTGCTTAATAACATGCATTGGGAGTTGTCCTTAAAAGTGTAAATATGTGAAAGAGAACAATAGAATTTACATGATTGTTAACCTAATCCAGGAATATACATGTTTTCTTAGGAAATGAAGATATCTGTTGATATGTAATGGCAACTGAAGTTGGAATGGTTCATCAAGAGTTAATTAGCAGTGGCACAATCCAAAGAAAAGACACATAAGGGAAATGAAACATGAATAACATATTTTCCTGACATGATCAACATGTTCAGGCTGTAGGCACGAAATGAGTTCTTTGCCAACTATATAGTTGAAACATGGATTTCAGTTGATCGAAAGAAAATTCAAGAAATATATAGAAATGTCAAGAAAACTAACTATTACTTACCATCACATGAATCATCATTATAAATCTTGAATATTTGTCAAGGTTAAATCAATCTTAGAATTGTTCTACTTAATGGCGATGCTAATGCTTCCTCTATTAGGTCAATTGAGTTAACCATGAATTCCAAAGCAATCAATCAATCAATATATTCACACACATACACACACCTGTCCATGAATTTAAAGGTGATAAACTTTTTACATTCATACATAATGTGAATAAAATTATAAAAAAAGCTTTATAGGGACTGGCCATTTATCTTATAAAAAAAGCAAAGTGAGAAGATCAATTGATCCCATCATGGTGTTAAGAATCATAAACATCAAGAAAATAATCATTGACCAATTCCTGACACGTTCATAATGAGGCAAAGATTATAGATATCATTTAGAATGTTAGAATGTCACAGATAAGGAAATTAAAATGAAAAAAATAAATACAGATCGATCAGTACAATTCAAATATTAACCAGAAAGCTGGGCAACCTTGCTGAATGCAAAATTGAAGCACATTGGAAACAATTGCGACTATGCAACGTGGCCTGTCAACTCCCTTGAACATTTCCTACTGGCTAGTCACCACTTTTACCACACAAAGCAATGGAAACACATTCGTTAAAATAAAAGAATAACCCAAAATTACTACTTATGAGAAGTATAAATATATGAAGAAAGGATCAGTCATATTTTGCAACTCCATTAGATTTAACATTTTGGTGAGGATGAATCCGTACAGATCAGAATCGTGCCACAACAAGAAAGAATGGAGAGGAGAACAGAGATATTTTCGTATAAGTGTGTAACTCACCGAGATGGCCTTGGGGGTGGGGGTGGGGGCTTGGTTTGCTGCCACCTCTTGGCTCACAAGGCTAAGCGATGAACCGAAAGTTAGGAGTAGTGTGAGGGGCGGTGCAAGGTATTGCCACCGATAGCTCGAGCGGCCATTGCTGCTGCCAATTGAATTGGTAATTTTTTCTCTCCTGCGAGAAGGACGAACACTGCTTTCATTCTAGAGTATATATGAAAGCGTAAAACATATTTTGTAGTGTTTAAACTATTAGTCATAGATATGTCCCAGAAAGAAAAAGGTAATTTATCCTCACCCTGGCGCCCCCCAAAAGATGTAATTTTAAAAAAGTTAAAAGTTCTCAATGACACCATATAACAAAATATACAAAATGATTGGTGGAACTAATATTAACCTTGGTGACATCCGCCCAAAGTTTTAAGTAAAAGAGGGTACCTCCATTGATGGTTCAAGATCTCTCATTGTCCAACATGTTTATGGAGCAAGACATGCACATCATTAGGAGTAAAATAACCATGCCTACAAATGCGATTTAAGCAAGGACTGAAATGTACTGCATGTAATTAAAATAAGAAGCTATAAGAGAGCATTGAGTTTACTGGTGCACTCAAATTTAACTTACACTTTCATTCTTACCAATGGCCAGTCACTTCTCCCTTGGCATCTGCCCTGAAAACAATAAAATTTCCTGCATATTTATTGCCTCCCACTGTCCCACATGTGAGCATGCACTGGCAGACACCTGATCACCTCTCCTCCTTAAACTTCATAATTAGAGCAGGTCGACAGACACAACACCTCTTATCCTGCTTGCATGGCAGCAAACAAAAAAATAGGAACAGTCTAAGGAGATCCAGGAACATATTCAGTATTTATCACAAGCACTTCTTTGACAAAGTAGTGAACAAAAAAGTGGGTCAGCCCATTGCAAAATTTACGTAACAAATTGAATAGTGATAATCAATCTCAGATATTTTTTTTAACTCAAGAAGAAAGATAGCATGCTTATTTGTTTGGGGATTGGAAGTTACCTGTATCTGATGAATCTTAGAAGAATGAAATATCAACATCTCTCCATTGGATGATACAATGCCGTCTTCTCCTTCACAAATGGTTAATTTGATCTGTGGAATGAATATACCACTCATTATAGCAATAAACATACAAATTAGAAATACCTATTGTCAGTCCTAGAATTTTATTCATAAGTAACTGGTGAAAATGAAGGTGCATCACGACAATTAATAAGCAAAGGCTAGACAGTTCCATGATAATGAATAATGACATACCCCCACAAAAACTGTGCCTCGTCTATAACCTGGCTGCAAAATGGGGAATGTCTTACCACTAAACAGCCAAAAGCATTTTGCTGCAGTACTTCGTAATTCTGAACTGCAACACCACATGATAGTATGATACCACCAAATCACCATTTATTTCACGGCCATAAAACACACTAATAGAATTAGTAAACCCTGAAAATATCCAAACTCCCAAAACACAATTCAGGAAATAACTTAAACCCCAAAGGTGGTTACTCGATGACCAGACCATTCACGAAAAGACAACACAGAAATGACAATAAGTCATACCAAGACCCATATATGTAATACGAGAAAATATCCGGTGAAAACGAGTTAAGTATTGAAAAATCATAAAAATCATATATAAAGGTTATGTAAATTTAAGAAAAAATTAATTACTAGAGATATGCGTGGATATAAAATACATTCTCACCAAATCTGAAGTTCAAACTTAACTTTATTTGGGAGTAAAAAAACAAAATTTGGATGAATAGTAACATGACACTATTTGCTTAAAATTTATTATTTTTGTTTCTCTCAAATAATATTAAGTTTGGACTTAAGATTTGATGAGAATGTATTTCATACATACATCTATTTGTAATAATTTATTTATAAATTTATAAAACTTTTAGATATGATTTTCACGAGTTTTTAATATTTAGCTTATTTTCACATGATACCAACCAACATGCATAAATTTGTGTGAAACAATATACTACCTGGAGAAACCATCATTGGTTGAAGTGACAAAAACCAGAGTAGTCCGGTTTGAGTTGCACCGGACTAGAGATCATCTCTAGTCCCAGTTTAAAAGTCTATGGATTTCTAGGAACATTAGTCCGGTTCCTGTCACGAACCAGGACTAAAGATCACCTCTAGTCCCGGTTCAAATGTTGTCAGAGCCTGTTAGAGCGCCGGACACCTTTAGTCCTGGTTGGTAACACCAACCGAGACTAGAGATGCTATCTTTAGTCTCGGTTGGTGCTACCAACCGGGACTAAAGATGCCTGACGCTCTGACAGGTTCTAACAGCCTCTGACACCATCTTTAGTCCCGGTTGGTAACATCAACCGGGACTAAATATGCTATTTTTTTTGTCCCGGTTGGTAACACCAACCAGGATAAAAGTGAATGTGCTTATTTTTTACTGAACCTAATAAAATCATATTGTTATTAACTAATGATTCTCAATATACAAAATCTTTTGTAAAATTATTTTGGTGATAATATACGAATCGGAGGGATATACAATATTGATAAAAACATTTAAACCCTGGCCGTCACGTCTAGTTTATGCGCGTTTAACAAGTTTTACGCGCATAGTTTTCGTTTCGTCCTCTAACTCCGAGTCGGTTTTTAAAACGGTCATAACTTTCCCATACGGACTCCGATCGAGACGTTCCATATATGAAAATCGATCAGAAAAAAATTTCGGATGCATTTGTTCATTGCTTCGCCGCGTTCGGAGATTTTATTTTTCCCAAAAAGCCTCAGAAGATTGCCTTTTTGAGCCCAAAAGCTCTTTTCCGATTTTGAGCGTGTCTTCTGAATTTTTCACAGGCCACGTCTTTTGTTTGTTTACGCTCAAATTTTATGTGGTTACCTCTCGTGTGCTCCTAAGTCCATAAAAATATATAAAAATAAAAATAAAAAGTGAAAATTTTCCTGTCTTGCTCAACAGCAGATGAAAATGAAGAAAACTAAGGAGCAAAAGAGGAACAATATCTAGAGGAGCACATTAATGTATAGGATTATATATATTTGATTTAATTTTAATATTATTTTTTAAATCTATATTTAATGAATTAAATTTGGCCCTATATAATAGATTATTTAATTGTTAACCCTAGTGGGACCAAATAAATTTGGAAAATTACGGAAATTATCTTTAGTCCCGATTGGTGGCACCAACCGGGACTAAAGATGAATTCAAAATAGCGAAAAATTATCTTTAGTCCTGGTTGATGCTACCAACCGGACGAAAGATGAATTGAAATAGCGGAAATTATCTTTAGTCCGGTTGGTGATACCAACCGGGACTAAAGATGAATTGACTATATATATCCCCGATGAGTGGGAGCCGACGGCGAGCGGGAGCGAGAGCCGACGGCGAGCGGGAGCGGGAGCCGGCGGCGAGCGGGAGCCGGCGGCAGCGGCGAGCCGAGCGAAAAAGTGATGTTGTTGTATTTTATTGTATATAGTGGATTTTGTTGTATATATGTATGAACAAATTTGTGAACAATTTATTGTATACATGTTTAAATTTTGTTGTTGCATTTTATCGTATTCGATTTCGATGTGTTGTTTGCATATATATGTATGTTATGTGTGTTGTGTATTTAGACATATATATATATATATATATATATGCAAATCTATATATGTATATATATGTGTGTAAACAAAAGACAGACTAACAACGGAGAGAGAAATTAAAAAAATAAAAAAATCTTTAGTCCCGGTTGAAGCCACCAACCGGGACTAAAGATGCATCTTTAGTCCTGGTTATTTAACCGAGACTAGAGATCGTCCATCTTTAGTCTCGGATTGACAACCGGAACTATTGAGGATTATGAACCGAGACTAGTGTGGTTTTTTTCAATAATGATAGCTTATGAGCAGTTGAACACGACGGAACCACAAGTATCTGAAATGCCAACAAGCTCTACTTTTCAATTAACGGTCACAAGTAATTGGCAATTAAACCGACTGGTAAACACCCATCAAATCGATTAATTAGTTAGCATGAGCAACAACCTGCTACATGAAAAATTGCCTCATCATACGATGATAACACTGGCAAACAAAAATCACACTACTGCTCACATGATAGTTCAAGGCTGATCAAACTGTATTCCTGAGCACCAGAGGCGGATCATACGGCAGGTCACGCGTCGCTACTTGCGCGTAGCCTCGGCGGCCGACGTCCCCTGAAGGATGAGAGAGGACATGAGGCACAAAGGCAGCGGGATGGCCGGCGCAGCGTCCTCATCCACGGCACCGGCAGTGCGCGGCGGCGGCGCCAGTAGGAGTTGCAGCGCCGGCGGCTCCTGCGGATGGAATCGGAAAAGGTCGAGGTGTGCCACCCAATTGCTGCAACACTATTCCAATTAGAAATAGAATGGTAACAAGAGATAATGAGCTTATCTATACTATATTTATATTAATATAATATAAAATGTTTCAGTTTTATTCATAATTAATCAGTTTCATTCACAATTATAACTAATATTACAAGATCATATGATACGTGAGACTCATCTTTCATACGACCACATGAACATGTCTTGAGTAAAAAAAAAAGAAAAAAAGAATCACGCACGACATCACTCTCCTCGTCACGTGGGCGCCATCCCACGCGCGTCCCAATCCGCCGCCGCGCCTCCCCCATCCACCGCCCGGTCCGGCCGTGTCTGTGTCGGTGACGGCCACGAGGCAGCAGCAGCTTGCCCCTCCCTCGTCATCCTCGTCGTCTTCGGCGGCGGCAGGGCCGTCGCCGGCGGGGTTCTTGTTCCACGACCTCAGCCCGCTTCGCGGCGCGCTCAAGGGCGAGGCGCCCCCGCTCGTCTCCCCCGGCAACTGGCTTCACCACGTCGGCGACCACTTCTTCAGCCCCGTCGGCGCGCCGGCGGCGCTCGGCTCGCCGTCCGCCTTCCTCGACATCTTCGGGCCGTTGCCGTCGCACCAATAATATACATCTAGCAACGACGACGAAGCAACCGCCATGCATGCATGGTCGCCATTAGGGTTTCCTCTGACCTTGCACGGCGTAATAATCGAAAAGAATTTCGAAATGAGCTTAAAATCATCTTGGTTTGCATATGTTTAGGCCTGTAAATTAATTAGTTCAACAAAACTGTAGATAATTTAGGTGCTTTACAAATTTTCCCTTAATTGCTCGCATGGCTCTGCATGCATGAGCCATGGCTGCAGCAAGGGAAGAGATCGATCGAGCTGTGTTCTATTGATTTGTTCATCTGATCATACATAGATATATATTATATTTTTTTCTTAATCCTTTTGCGATTACTTGTTCTTAATTAATTTACTCATGCAACTTATTTTTGTTACAGCATGGGCCATATCATGATATGGGGATATTATCCATGTGGATTTTCTAATTGTTTTGTGCAGTACTTCTTGCACGGCGTTGTAAATATATCTTAATATGCACTTACTTATGATGAATTAATTCGTTTTTAGCTCGTTCTAGTGTCGTGCAAGTAGATCAATTGACAGTGATTTGCTCGTGCAGCTGGTGAATTTAATTAGGCGCTTGACACAATTATTATTATTATATATAGTTGTACACAAGTTGTTGATGCCTAGCTAGCAATATATATATATATATATATATATATATAACTATCTATAAAGCAAGTAGTGTTTCCACCCAAATTTTGTTCTGCCTGATTGTTTTGCAGAAAACCCCTTGAGTTTTTTCAAAATTAACTCGTAGTTCGCCTGGCTATTTTAAAAAAGACCCAGTTAAAGAAGAAAAAAAGTTATTTTTGCAAAAAATCCCTTAGTGTTTATAAAATTAATCCACAGTCCTAATGCTGAAAAGAAAGGGAGAGCTTGGATGAAAAAAAAAGAGCGCCGCGCCTGCGCCCCCGTCGTCACTCAGAGCTCCCGCGCCGCCGCCTGGACCTTCGCCCTCCACCTGCATCTCTCCCTGCGTCGTCGTCCCGTTGCAACGCACGGGCATTTTGCTAGTATATATATATATATATAAGTGAATTTTCTTTTCCTAGCTAGCTCGGTTGATCATTCTGTCTTGGAAACAACGACTCTTGATTGCTCGAGGAGATTAAGAGCAGATCGGTTTCTGATTCACAGATGATCGATATCTCTTGATCAACATTGACAGAGATCCATAAAGGGATTAGTTAGATACAATTCAATTAGCTGCCAAGCTGACATCTTGAGCCAGTTGTAATTAACTTATTGCAGTTGGCCGGATGCATAGAGTACGGCAAATGGAACTCTAAATAGAACGTAGTTGTGTGCATTGTCTGATAATATAAACTTGGTGTGTGCATTTTAAAAACAAAATTATCAATCAATATATGTAAAAGAGGAGTGCATATGGAACAAGGTTCTATACTAATATAAAATGTACTACTTTTATCCGTAATTAACCAGTTTCATCCACAATTAACCAACATTGCATGATCACATGACGCGTGGGACCCATCGTCCATGCGCCCACACGAACCTGCCTCAAACCCACGTCGTCCAGGGAGAGAGAAAAAAAGAATCACACGCGACATCGCTCTCCCCATCGTGCGGGTGCCATCCCATGCGCGCCTCCCCCATCCACCGCCCGTGCCGCCGCCGTGCTCCACCACCACGTGCCCCCATCCGCCGCCGCGTCGCCTCCCCGCGCTGATCCCGTCCCCATCTGCCGCTCCGACGCTGCGCGCCGCCTTCCCCGTGCCGATCCCGTCCCCGTCTGCCGCACCGACGCCGCGCGCCACCTCTCCCATCAACCAATGACGAGAAACCGCCGTGGATCCGCGCCTCCCCCATCCGCCGCCCTTGATTCTTTACCTTCCGCCACCGCGCCGCCTCCCCGCCCCGATCCCGTCCCCATCCGCCGCTCCGACGCTGCGCGCCGCCTCCCTCATCGGCCAGCGATTAGAAGCCTCCGTGGATCTGCGCCTCTCCATTACTCTCCCCCTGCAACATTTTCTGGTGGTGATATTCTGAGTTCATGTTTGACCAACAAATCAAGGGGCTGCTCAGCCTAGAGTTCCACACCAATAGTTGTAGTGGTTTTAGCGATGACCATGAATATTTAACTATTGCCTAACCGATATGCAATCAGGGAGCCATGTCTTAGATCCATATGGTTAGCTCTTATTCTGCTGCTCACTTTGCTTCTTGCCAAAATAGTTTGACGGTGCTTCGGTTTTAGCCCACTGTCACAGGTACAAAATAAATTTTGTGCACCATGTTCTACATGCTGGATTTTTGACATTTTATATAATTTTTTATGTGTTTGATTGGTATGACACTACTCTACTTGCTAAATAGTTTTCTTTTGGTGAAACACAAACTTATCTCTGTTAGTAACGGCAAGTCAGCAAGGATGACCACCAATTTGGGATTTTTTAGACTGGTCATGACTGGGAATAATAGTAAGGATAGTGATGATATACCAAAACTCAGTCTAGGAACTCATGGAGATGCGTAATAGTTATGATTGTTACATATAGGCTAGTAGAATAGTATTTGTTGTTATTTTTCCATTAAAAGTTTTCTACATACATGATTATGCTCAATCAAGTTGTTATATATTGTAGGATAATGTTTGACAAAAATATGCCGAATCAAGTTGTTATCTCAGGTTGATTTCTCAATAAAATTATGCTTCCTGAAGAAAGATACTTGGATATTGATTGGGAAATGAAGCTTGCACATGGTAACAGACTTAACTTTGAAGTATTGTTTCACTTTCACTCTAAATTAACATGATAAATTTTAAAATAAATTATAGATGCAGCTATTAATTTTATTTACATCTGTACATTGTCACAGCCCGATTTTTGTTCGGGAATAAAAAGAATTTAATAAATTATTTTCTAGAAATTGAATAAAAAGAAAAACAAAGTAAATCAAGTGAAACTATTAAGGAAATTAAATTTTCCTTTAAAAATAATGGCTGGAAATATTTTTGAAATATTCTCCATGCCCTAAAATACTCTCTGAAATTTTTCGTGAAATTTTGGAGCTCCGAAATAATTTTAATAAAACAAAGAACAATTAAATAATTATTTAAATAAATAAACTAATCTTTAAATGAGCTGAAATATTTTTATTAAATACTTTGGGTGTTCATATATTTTCAGGATTTTTCTTGGAATTATTTGGGCATTGAAAGTATTTATAAGAATTAAAGGATGTTTGGATCAAAAAGTCTGTTTTACCTCCCTGCTACAGTGGCGTCTTCAACCTCCAGCCCGTGCTACAGTGCCGAACAGTGCCGAAAACTGTGGCTTTGTTTCCTCCACCAAATCCGGTCCAATCCTTTGCCCAAATCAAAAATTAGTTACGGGAACGGATTCCTCTCGATCTCCTCTACATTTCCCCTATGAAACCCCCCTCAATCCCGTGCTAAATCGCGCGAATTTTGGCCCCGTTCTTATCCCGACGAACTCAGGATAAACCTAAAAATCCGGCGCCAATTCCTCTCTTCCCGGTGCGGGACTCTCCCTCCCAAGCCTATAAATAGAACCCCCATGATCTCCTCCTCGGTTTGCTCATTTTTCCCGAGTTTTTCCCGTTCTCTAGCCACCTCCCCCTTGAGATCAATGTCTATCCGTCGCCGGCCATCTTTTCAGCCGCCCCTAGCCGCCGTCTCGGCCGTCCCCGGACAGCGCCGTCGCCTCCCTCGGCACCGCAAAAGGGAGGGGAAGCCCGTCCTCCACCTCTCCTCCACCGAAAGCCACCGGAAAGCCGTTGTCGTCGTCAACCCGAGCTCGGCCGCCGCTTTCATCTCGTCGTCGGCCGTCTCTAACCGCTGCTCGTCGTTGGGTAAGTAGTGGTAAGAGTCGCCTCACCGTCCTCTCTCCATTAGTGAACTCCGTTTCCGTCAGAGTGTCGTGGTTCGTTGTCGCCGCGTCGCACTTCGCCGTCGCCGCTACCCATTCAGAGCCGTCGGCCGTCGTGCTTGTGTGGCTGCTTTCGTGGCCGCCACCTCAGCACCGTGTGAGCTTTTTTGTGCCACGTGTATGTTGATGTGTATCCATCCTAACCCTAAACCAGTCAAATCTTGGTCGCTTAATCCAAGCCGTTCATCTTTATAGATTCATTCGGTTTAATTTGAGCCACTCATCCTTTGTTTCCAGTTCAATCCTAGCCGCCCAAATCCTTGTGATCCGTGAACCAATCGAAGCTGATGTCTTAAACATCCTTTTTCAGTTCAAAATTAATTAATAATTGCATAATAAATCATCTTAATTTTGAATTCATTTAAATGGTCCAAAACTTCTAAAATTCATATCTAATTCATACGAACTCCAAATTGGGCCATTCAAATTGCAAAATTTATCTAAAATTAAGCTCTACATGTTTGTTTACTTTTTATGTATTGTTATTTGGTTTTTATTAGGTTTTTTCCTCGTTTTGCGTGTCGGCGTGTAGATTCCGCCGTTTTGGAGTTTGCGCTCGCGAGGGAAAGAGTCCGAAGTTTGAAGACGCAAGGCAAGTCACACTTCCCTTGAAACACATTGATCCTATTTTTATAAATGTTTTATGTTTGCAAATAAAATTTGCATTGCTTTGCTAATTACATGGAATGATGGAATACCTATCTCGCTTAATTGTGCCTTATTTACTTGTTATCCGTCCTTTGTTAACCTTGGGTGTTAATTTGACTAGCTTTAGTCACTCATGTTGATTCTAGCTAGAATTATATGCTTAGCCATGCTTAACTACCACTAGCTCACTAAATGGGATAATTACACTTTATTCTAATCTCGATGAGCGCAAGATCGATACACGACCATGTCTTATTGGTCATAATTATCTCAACTGAAATATGACATAATGGTGGGTGTGGGTGCATGGTTTTGATGGTCGCACCCATGGCAATTAAGGACCGGTTCATGGGAAACCCCTGGAAGACATACCGTGCAAACCACAAGCGAGAATGGGCAACGCTGGATCCGTCGTATAGCTTTCCTCGCCGATGTACCCTAGTGAGGGTGGGCGTGATGGAGTTGGGTCGGCCCGGTTTACGGGTTGATCGGTGCCGGATTCACCGTGGCACGAGAGGGGCTGCCCGCTACCCTGCGGGAGTGGGGCGAAACCTTGGTGTGGTATCGCTTGGTTAGAGGGAGTTATGCGAAAGGTCTTGTCACGATTTCCCCTTTGCGGTATCATGGTGGTACTTCGGGGCATGGTAACATGTGTGGAATCGTGTCTTGTGGGTAAAGATGCGCACCTCCGATCGAGTAAAACTATTCGAATAGCCGTGCCCGCGGTTATGGGCGATTGACCAGATTCACTATGATTAGTCCCATTCTTGAATAATTTGATTTAATGGAAGCTGGTTTAGTTCGGGTGGAATGGTTGGGCCTGTTCAACGTGGGGATAACGTTGTTCGGTGGAAGATTAATATTGCCTTAATTACTCAACTGTTTTACTCTTTTTTAAATAATTAAATGTTTGTAAACCGCATTTATGCAAAATAGCCCAAGCCACTCTTGTCTCCCCTTGCACGTCTGCATTTCTCGGTGTGGCTTGTTGAGTACGGTGGTTGTACTCGGTCTTGCGATTTTTCCCCTTTCGAAGTGTAGTGCTTCGAGTTGAAGATGGAGTTAGAAGACCAAGGCTCGGACCCCGGTTGAGTTTGCTCGTGGAGTGGAGCCGAAGCCCCGCTAGTGTTGTCTTTCTTTTCATTAGTTTCGGGTGTGAGGACTAAGTGCCTCTTCGTAAGTATTTTTATTTTTACGCTTTGTTCTTTTACGTTTGGACTGTGTATTAATTTGTTATTTTATGTACCCGGTTGATTCTCGGACAGGATTTAATACATAAAA
Organism: Oryza australiensis; assembly: GCA_019925245.2. Taxonomy (NCBI): domain Eukaryota; kingdom Viridiplantae; phylum Streptophyta; class Magnoliopsida; order Poales; family Poaceae; genus Oryza; species Oryza australiensis. Next base: position 3,749,588 of record JAIFGZ020000106.1, read on the forward strand.
TAGTCAGGAAATTTGGGATAAATTTCCGGGCGTGACAAGTTGGTATCAGAGCCATCTTGACTGTAGGTTGAGCCAAATGGTCAAACTCTAAGGACAAGTTTGCGAAAACCTTATTTGAGAAAATATCTCTTCTATCCCTTTGGAGTCTCTGCAAAGTGATTTGTAAAATTTCTCTCCTTTCCCCTCCGCCTCTGTTAGCTGTTAAACCTGGAGGACAAACTCAGTTGTTCGTCAACCCGTGGAAGTCAAGTCAAGCTCCAAGCTTTAAGCAAGTCGATCAAGACAAGCAGCCCGAGTCAGCGCTTCTTGCGGATCAAGCGAAGTTTTCCCGGAGCTCACCTAGAACCCAATCTTTCCCAGAAGAGTAGCATCGATAGTTCCTAGGTCGTGTGTTGTTTGCTGTGTGTAGGTGTATGGCTCACATCAGTGGTGGGGATGTAACCATACTAGGTTGTTTGCTTAATCAACTTGAAGAGTAAAAGTCTACCCATATCAGATCAGTAGATAAGTGGGTTAAGGTCTTATCTTTAGCAACTTCTCTCTTCCACCCTTTTTGTGTGGGCAGCAGTTAGTCAGTGCCAGAGAAAGTGTCGTCAACTGCAGTACCCTTAGCAGTGTGTTGAGGTGAGGAACCTTTGGTCAGATCAGTCCGCAATCTACAACCTGTGTCGGAAACCCCTCTCTTGCTCTGTTTCTGGTTCCCCAAGGTCAGATGATGAACATGCAAGCAGTGAATACAACAGATACAAAGCCAGATACAGAAGACGTAGCAGTGGTACCGATGGTCACAGATGCAAGCTCAGAATTCAGAATCAAGATCAAATCCGGTACATTCCATTGCAATCACCTATACGGCTACCGTCAGTATGTAGCAGTGTCCCCAGCAGACTAACACATGTCAGCCGTCGACAACCTCAGAACCCACAAGTGTTACCCAAAGTGATTATGGTGTACAAGGACAACTTATGTCGAAGTGTTCGATCACGCTTGGAAGTTGTATGCTAAGACGCCAACTGATGATGAAGTGTTAATTGTAAAAAAAGAAGAAGAAGCTTTGGATAAACTACTCAAAAATAAAATTTTGGTACACCGCAGTCCAACTCTATGAAGAGAAAAGTCGCACATTTCTTGTGTGAGAAATAAGTCATGTGCTTAAGAACCGTTAACTGAAGTCCATGCTAGCAAAGCCAACGAAGGGCTAAAGGACACCCTTGCAACCTGCCCGTTAACTCCCGGTCAACAACAACAACATTAACAATGATTTTCGCTCTCCAACCAACTCCAACCACCGTGGAAGCCAACCAAGGTTGGATTGTTTTAATGATCTTGAGCTGAGACACCGCCGCAACAACTGTCCGGTTCGAAGAAAGTAAGTCCACCGCTATTTCAATTGTGGGAAAGACAAGTAATTTCTCCAAAGGTGGCCCAATGCAAGGTATCAATGTCGTCAAGTTACCGACACTGTGTGTCAACGTCTCTACTTCCCCAGTTGCCTCACCCCAGCACAGAGTGGTCAGGTCCAGCCCTAGGACACCAGGAAGACAAGAGGCACCAACCATCACTGAAATGTGAAGTTTCTATCTCAACAATTTGTCACTAAGAGCACCAGCAGAAGCTATATTATTCCACCGGCAACCGCTTCGAAGCTATAGTACCAACACCAACGGGGCAAGCGTGCAGAAAAACAGGTTGTCCGGTCCAACTGCAAAGAAGATAGTACAAATCCCCACTACACCTACCAAGCAAGGTCTCAAGCAACAGTTCACCCGACTGACGTCAACCCCAGCCAGACACCCCATGTCGTTCCAATTCAACAACCTAACAAGTAATCACAGGAAAGTGGCACCAACAATAGGAAGGTCTTGTCTACTTCAGCTACTAAGAAGACCGACATTTCTCTAAGGAAAAAAAATCAATCGTCAAGTCAGTGTTCTAATTGGAACCCTAGTCAGTAATCATTAAAAAGAACGAGTCAACCATGTAAGGAGCACCAAAGGAAAAAAGAAAAACTTACCAACCAGAATTTCTACCAGTAAAGGTCAGCAGTGGTCTACAAGTCTTGGGTGTTCAAGAACCGCTCATGGCACCCAGAAGTTTCATGGCAGTTATGTAATAAGAGGGAACATTGAGTAAAGCATGGATCAATCTATACACTACGATGGAAAACCAAAAAAATCAACTCGGTCAAGATCAGGAAGGGGCAGATTCCATACCTGTTAACAGTTGTGCTAGTTGTGTTCCTTCTCTCAGGGTTCATATTGTGTAGCCAAAAAAAAAGTGGATCGACTTGTGTATCTGACAATGTCACCGGGAACTTATAGTTTCTTTGTCGGGTCAGAGCAGTTTTGTCAAGACTAAGAATCTAATTGCCAGTAAAAAAAAGTTTTGGTCAAACAGTGAAGTAAGAGTGGTTAGACTATAGCGACGCTCGATAGGGCGAGATCTCTTTGAAGAACAATATAAGTGATACCTCATGAGGATGAAAAGGGTAATGAAACAGTCGAAAGCAAAATCATAAAAGGGTTGTCGGAGTAATAAGTGGTAACTGCACCCTAATGGTGAGCATTGATTAATAATGGTTTCTTTATTTCCAGACTCATTACCGTCTCCGAAAAACCACCTCGGTGTTTCCTAGGAAAAGGACAACAGAATTGCTTCATCACCCCTGCCTGGAGTAAATGGATGCAGAGGTCAAGTCATACAATACAGTCCGCAGAACATGTAATAAGAGAATAATTCCTTGTGAATCAATTCTACCCAAGGTACAAAAGTGAGCTTGTTTTGGTCAGAGAACAGAAACTCTAGGCAACATCAAGGGTAGTTTTGAACAGACATACAGATTTTGGTATTGTGCAGAGAAAGCAACTGCAGAACTTATGGTCTATCAACCCAGAGGAGTCAGTAAAAGATAAGCAAAGAAGTGGAATGCTGTATCATGGGGTTAACCTTTTGAGCTTGATTCGTTAAGTGATCAGTGTTTGTTTCAAGAAAAGAATATCAACTACACGTTATGTTCAGGCAGATGGCACCAAAGTCAAGTCAGAAGCGGAACAGGCAGGTCAGCAATTACACTCAATGGAAAAGTCAATCAAAAGTCAGTATGTTCAAGAGTTGCATGAGAGTCATTCTTATGTATAACCTCCTGTCATCATTTGAGTGTCGAGTTCCAGGAGTCTCTAGAATGGAAGGACATAGTCTTTGCTTCATTTCAATTGATCGATGGAGTATCCAATGTTCAGAGTTGAGGTTCTTGGCAAATCACAGAAATGTTGGTCAACCTCAAAGATGGCAGTACAATTGATTCACGGTCAGGCTAAAGCTTAACCACTGGTTTTAAAAGCAAGATCGAAGATGAGTTTAGTTATATCTTGTAATGGTTTGTTTGGAGGTTCGACCACGCGAAGCAGATTGAGTTGTAACCAAAAGAGTCAGTTGTGAGCCGTTATCAGGGCTATAATGATTACAAGTTAGCAGGTTCGAGTCTAAGGCACACCCAAACTGTCGTGTCAACAGTGCAGTCTAAAGAAGCATCATTTGAAAACAGTCTCAATCCAGATGAAAGGTCGATCGAGCAGCTTCTTCAAATACTTGATGTTGGATCGAAAGCAGTTCAGAGGAAAAAAAATTCAGAGTCTATGTGTTCACGAAAGTCAGTTACATGGTCTCAAAAAAAGTGCTACCAAATAATAGTTAGCGGGAGTGAGTTCTCGAATACCGAAGGCGCCGGTGTTACTTGTGCGGTTCGACGAAAGTAAGCACTTGAGCCCTTGAAATCCGGTCAGGGTCAGAACAGGAAGGACCAACCAGTTTAGTTTGGTTTGTGGAGCCGCAGAACACCAGGGTTGAGTCCAATCAGTTCGGTTGTGCAAGTTTAATCAGCCAGTCGTCGCACAGGTTTGGTCAGTCAATCAGTCAGTGTGAGCTAGAAGAAACCTTACAGGTTAGCAAGCCAACCCAATCTCACCCTACCTTTTTCTTTCTAACCCTGAATCTCGGGACGAGATTCCTGTAAGGGGGGTAGATTTGTCACAGCCCGATTTTTGTTCGGGAATAAAAAAAGCATTTAATAAATTATTTTCTAGAAATTGAATAAAAAGAAAAACAAAGTAAATCAAGTGAAACTATTAAGGAAATTAAATTTTACTTTAAAAATAATGGCTGGAAATATTTTTGAAATATTCTCCATGCCCTAAAATACTCTCTGAAATTTTTCGTGAAATTTTGGAGCTCGAAATAATTTTAATAAAACAAAGAACAATTAAATAATTATTTAAATAAATAAATTAATCTTTAAATGAGCTGGAAATATTTTTATTAAATACTTTGGGTGTTCATATATTTTCAGGATTTTTCTTGGAATTATTTGGGCATTGGAAGTATTTATAAGAATTAAAGGATGTTTGGACCAAAAGTTTGTTTTACCTCCCTGCTACAGTGGCGTCTTCAACCTCCAGCCCGTGCTACGGTGCCGAACGGTGCCGAAAACGTGGCTTTGTTTCCTCCACCAAATCCGGTCCAATCCTTTGCCCAAATCAAAAATTAGTTGTGGGAACGGATTCCTCTCGATCTCCTCTACATTTCCCCATGAAACCCCTAAATCCCGTGCTAAATCGCGCGAATTTCGGCCCGTTCTTATCCCGACGAACTCGGGATAAACCTAAAAATCCGGCGCCAATTCCTCTCTTCCCGGTGCGGGACTCTCCTCCCAAGCCTATAAATAGAACCCCCATGATCTCCTCCTCGGTTTCCTCATTTTTCTCGAGTTTTTCCCGTTCTCTAGCCACCTCCCCCTTGAGATCAATGTCTATCCGTCGCCGGCCATCTTTTCAGCTGCCCCTAGTCGCCGTCTCGGCCGTCCCCGGACAGCGCCGTCGCCTCCCTCGGCACCGCAAAAGGGAGGGGAAGCCCGTCCTCCACCTCTCCTCCACCGAAAGCCACCGGAAAGCCGTTGTCGCCGTCAACCCGAGCTCGGCCGCCGCTTTCATCTCGTCGTCGGCCGTCTCTAACCGCTGCTCGTCGTTGGGTAAGTAGTGGTAAGAGTCGCCTCACCGTCCTCTCTCCATTAGTGAACTCCGTTTCCGTCAGAGTGTCGTGGTTCGTTGTCGCTGCGTCGCACTTCGCCGTCGCCGCTACCCATTCAGAGCCGCCGGCCGTCGTGCTTGTGTGGCTGCTTTCGTGGCCGCCACCTCAGCACCGTGTGAGCTTTTTTGTGCCACGTGTATGTTGATGTGTATCCATCCTAACCCTAAACCAGTCAAATCTTGGTCAGCTTAATCCAAGCCGTTCATCTTTATAGATTCATTCGGTTTAATTTGAGCCACTCATCCTTTGTTTCCAGTTCAATCCTAGCCGCCCAAATCCTTGTGATCCTGTGAACCAATCGAAGCTGATGTCTTAAACATCCTTTTTCAGTTCAAAATTAATTAATAATTGCATAATAAATCATCTTAATTTTCAGAATTCATTTAAATGGTCCAAAACTTCTAAAATTCATATCTAATTCATACGAACTCCAAATTGGGCCATTCAAATTGCAAAATTTATCTAAAATTAAGCTCTACATGTTTGTTTACTTTTTATGTATTGTTATTTGGTTTTTATTAGGTTTTTTCCTCGTTTTGCGTGTCAGCGTGTAGATTCCGCCGTTTTTGGAGTTTGCGCTCGCGAGGGAAAGAGTCCAGAAGTTTGAAGACGCAAGGCAAGTCACACTTCCCTTGAAACACATTGATCCTATTTTTATAAATGTTTTATGTTTGCAAATAAAATTTGCATTGCTTTGCTAATTACATGGAATGATGGAATACCTATCTGCTTAATTGTGCCTTATTTACTTGTTATCCGTCCTTTGTTAACCTTGGGTGTTAATTTGACTAGCTTTAGTCACTCATGTTGATTCTAGCTAGAATTATATGCTTAGCCATGCTTAACTACCACTAGCTCACTAAATGGGATAATTACACTTTATTCTAATCTCTGATGAGCTGCAAGATCGATACACCTGACCATGTCTTATTGGTCATAATTATCTCAACTGAAATATGACATAATGGTGGGCTGTGGGTGCATGGTTTTGATGGTCGCACCCATGGCAATTAAGGACCGGTTCATGGGAAACCCGGAAGACATACCGTGCAAACCACAAGCCGAATGGGCAACACTGGATCCGTCGTATAGCTTTCCTCCGGCCGACGTACCCTAGTGAGGGTGGGCGTGATGGAGTTGGGTCGGCCCCGGTTTTACGGGTTGATCGGCTGCCGGATTCACCGTGGCACGAGAGGGGGCTGCCCGCTACCCTGCGGGGAGTGGGGGCGAAACCTTGGTGTGGTATCGCTTGGTTAGAGGGAGTTATGCGAAAGGTCTTGTCACGATTTCCCCCTTTGCAGTATCATGGTGGTACTTCGGGGCATGGTAACATGTGTGGAATCGTGTCTTGTGGGTAAAGATGCGCACCTCTGATCAGAGTAAAACTATTCGAATAGCCGTGCCCGCGGTTATGGGCGATTGACCAGATTCACTATGATTAGTCCCATTACTGAATAATTTGATTTAATGGAACTGGTTTAGTTCAGGTGGAATGGTTGGGCCTGTTCAACGTGGGGATAACGTTGTTCAGTGGAAGATTAATATTGCCTTAATTACTCAACTGTTTTACTCTTTTTTAAATAATTAAATGTTTGTAAACCGCATTTATGCAAAATAGCCCAAGCCACTCTTGTCTCCCTTGCACGTCCGCATTTCTCGGTGTGGCTTGTTGAGTACGGTGGTTGTACTCGGTCTTGCGATTTTTCCCCTTTCGAAGTGTAGTGCTTCGAGTTGAAGATGGAGTTAGAAGACCAAGGCTCGGACCCGGTTGAGTTTGCTCGTGGAGTGGAGCCGAAGCCCCGCTAGTGTTGTCTTTCTTTTCATTGCGGTTTGGGTGTGAGGACTAAGTGCCTCTTCGTAAGTATTTTTATTTTTACGCTTTGTTCTTTTACGTTTGGACTGTGTATTAATTTGTCATTTTATGTACCTGGTTGATTCCTGGACAGGGATTTAATACATAAAATAGTCAGGAAATTTGGGATAAATTTCCGGGCGTGACAAGTTGGTATCGAGCCATCTTGACCGTAGGTTGAGCCAAATGGTCAAACTCTAAGGACAAGTTTGCGAAAACCTTATTTGAGAAAATATCTCTTCTATCCCTTTGGAGTCTCGCAAAGTGATTTGTAAAATTTCTCTCCTTTCCCCTCCGCCTCTTTAGTTGTTAAACCCGGAGGACAAACTCGGTTGTTCGTCAACCCGTGGAAGTCAAGTCAAGCTCCAAGCTTTAAGCAAGTCGATCAAGACAAGCGGCCGAGTCGGCGCTTCTTGCGGATCAAGCGAAGTTTTCCGGAGCTCACCTAGAACCCAATCTTTCCCGGAAGAGTAGCATCGATAGTTCCTAGGCCGTGTGTTGTTTTGTGTGTAGGTGTATGGCTCACATCGGTGGTGGGGATGTAACCATACTAGGTTGTTTGCTTAATCAACTTGAAGAGTAAAAGTCTACCCATATCGATCGGTAGATAAGTGGGTTAAGGTCTTATCTTTAGCAACTTCTCTCTTCCACCCTTTTTGTGTGGGCAGCAGTTAGTCAGTGCCAGAGAAAGTGTCGTCAACTGCAGTACCCTTAGCAGTGTGTTGAGGTGAGGAACCTTTGGTCAGATCAGTCCGCAATCTACAACCTGTGTCGGAAACCCCTCTCTTGCTCTGTTTTCGGTTCCCCAAGGTCAGATGATGAACATGCAAGCAGTGAATACAACAGATACAAAGCCAGATACAGAAGACGTAGCAGTGGTACCGATGGTCACAGATGCAAGCTCAGAATTCAGAATCAAGATCAAATCCGGTACATTCCATTGCAATCACCTATACGGCTACCGTCAGTATGTAGCAGTGTCCCCAGCAGACTAACACATGTCAGCCGTCGACAACCTCAGAACCCACAAGTGTTACCCAAAGTGATTATGGTGTACAAGGACAACTTATGTCGAAGTGTTCGATCACGCTTGGAAGTTGTATGCTAAGACGCCAACTGATGATGAAGTGTTAATTGTAAAAAAAGAAGAAGAAGCTTTGGATAAACTACTCGAAAATAAAATTTTGGTACACCGCAGTCCAACTCTATGAAGAGAAAAGTCGCACATTTCTTGTGTGAGAAATAAGTCATGTGCTTAAGAACCGTTAACTGAAGTCCATGCTAGCAAAGCCAACGAAGGGCTAAAGGACACCCTTGCAACCTGCCCGTTAACTCCCGGTCAACTATTGCATCGATTAATAGTTCAACATGTTCTTTTATTGATCCGATGCCAATCTCATGCAACGATTTTTCTTTTGAATATATGTATGCTACTCTACTTGATTCAGCTCACAACACAAAAGCAGAGCGATTACAATTTTATTTGGTGAATATTCAGTTACATACATTAAGTGTCATGATATGTATAGACATATATGAATAATGGTTTCCATTGCTTCTTTACACCATGCTCCATAAAAGTAAAAATAGTGATGTTAAAGATATTGCTGTTAAATGATAGAATTTTCTTATGCAATTGCCTCTTTTCTAATCTTATCTTACGCCAGGAATATTTGATGTTGGTGTTGTGGTCAAGTAAGGGAAAAAAGTGTAGCTTGAACCTCCTGAGCTCAGCTATGTCTGACTTCTAAATTCGGTAAAGGCCAACTGAATGAAGCAACAGGTGGACTACAGAATTTTCCAGGTTTGCCATCATTTCAGAAATTATGCATTATTCCTAGAACCTTGGTTTTATGTGAGGTGAAACTGTTGAGTCGTATAAAATATATTTTGTTTTATACCGCCTCTAGCTAAATATGGAGGCTTAATTTCCTGGACGAAGGATCCCTCACTTCCACCATATCGGTAGGATAACATTTTGTAGTAAGATAGTTCATGTAATCAAAGCACATGATTAACTCATATACATTAATTAGCTTGCCTATTTTGTGCTGACTTTTGCTGATACTTCATAAGCGAATGATGTATTTAGATATGCCTGATTTTTTAGCCATAGTTGTGAAAAGAACTAATTTGTAGCTTCAAATGTAATTGCTTCAGGTACAACAAAGCACTATCATTTTATAATCTCTTTTGTTGTTCACATTTCAGGAGTTACATAAAAGTATTTTCGTTTGAGTATAAAAATATAAGAATTGAATGGATTGGAAATATGTACCGTGAAATGCTGCACACACATCTTGATTCTTAATCACCCTCTTATTATCAGCTAGTTGCTAATTGAAGGTTTGTTGTGTTGTTGCTTGTTTACACTATAAAATAGATAGCTTTAAACTTGGGAGTTGGGACATGGTTACATTTTATAGTAATTTCAGCATGCATAATAGTTTCTTATAATGGCAAACACTCCAGTCAGACCTAAGCTATGAACCTAAATAATCTCTATCATCAAATGATTTTGCAGAAAAGTTCCTTTTTAACTAAGACATCAAAATGATTATTGCAATTGTGCTAGCTGACTTGAGAAGTAGCACGTTCAAATACTTCTGCCTTCATTTGCAGCATTGGGTCCACCTATTTTCTCAAGAAGGAGCATATGAACCAATTATAATATTGTTTAGATAGACATGGAGATTGATTAGCACATTTTTAAATGTTAATTGAAGGATAATTATTTTTTTGTCTTGACAGAAACTGTCTATTGATATGGGTTTTGCACTTGGTATTGTGTTGACCAAACAAAACTATATTCTGCCAAATTCTTTGGTGTAATCAATGATATGACACTCTTTCATCCATACATCATATTTAACACGCATACGCATTCAATAGACATTTTCAGTTCCCCTACAGATTGATACATGCCTACTTTGGGTTCGCAAGAATTGATAATATTGGTCACCGTGAATTTCTAGAGCAAGTTTTTTAAGATGGGTAGATTACTGTGATTCAGACGTAACTACGCAACATATTCTACATTTATACTTGATTACACTTTAATAAATATATACTGCGAGATATGTGCATTACACATTAGGTAAATCATGTCATTGTAAAATATTAAACATTTGCTTCTAAAAATAAAGTTCTATATATGTCTCAAATATTCATTATCGACAAGTCAAAGTAAAAAAAATCTTAAATTGCTATCTATTTCTCTTGGTTGAAAAATTAGGATTCTCCTTCGGTTAGAGCATAAATAATTTTTCATAATAATAAAGAAATTTCCATTTTTGACTGAGAATTCATAGTTGAGAGTTTCTCATATTTGTAATAATTCTAATGTTCTGTAATAAATTTGTAGCTTAAATTTTCAAAGTAACTACACCATATATGTTAAACGTAGATTCCACATGCACGCTTACTAGTTTAACTGAAAGTCATTAATCATTAGTCACTAGAAATTACCCATTACCATCGGTAGATTGCAATTAGCAGATTCAACAATAGAACAAGTCAGGATGTGTTTATCATAATGGATTAAGAATCCTGCCTCTACAGTAATGTGCTTATCATTTTTTTGGTAATGGATTAAGAATCTGTGTAGATTGTAAGAGCCCTTTTTAAGTTTTAAGTGTTAGCTTAGGCTCGTCTTCACGTCATGTATACATGTGACTTCAATATATGCCTCATGGGTTTAAACCCAAAAAATTAAGAATATATTTTTTCAATGATTTTACATAAATATACCCATTTAAAAAAGAATTACATAAGTATATATCGTTGTCATAAAATAAAAAAAAGTGTGAATTCACGCGTGCGGAGTGCGCGACACCGCGTGGTGATGACGCGAGATCGCTCGACCCGCCGCAACTTCGCATCGAACTCGTGCGATTAACAAATTAATTATCATCATTAGCAAATAATTAGTTATTGTTATTTCTTTAATTAGTATTATTAGTAATTAATTAATCACTAATCATGATGATTAACCACTAATAATCATGACACTCTACTAGCGAAGAGCGTCCTCGCCCTGCGAAACCGTGTCTAGTCTCGCGATCTCACGTCACAGTCGTGTGAGACCATTTGCGTCGTCACTACGTCGTTATTTTTGCATCATGAATATTTCTGAGAAAAAATAAAATAAATGAACAATATATTTTCAAATTGAATTCGGTTTGACCCACCTTTTTTTTTTTGCAAATGTTGGACCAACACCACCACTCAAATCTTACGACACACCGATCTAAGTAGAAACAATACCACAACCTCACCAATACAACATCAAGGCACCAAATCAGCTTATCAAAAAAAAAGATTTCAACTTCAACCACAAATCACTACGCACATTACGAACCTTATCCTAGCAAGATATGCACCGACAATAGAAAACACTAGACTATTAGGCGCGCTTCGCGGCGCCCCATCGTTGGTAAAAAAAGTTCGTAGTTGAAAACATAGCGTATGAACAGAGCGTAGTTGAAAATCTGTAAACCAAATTTTAACATATTTGTAACCGTTGAGATTATAACTGAATGAAAGAGTAAATACTTCAGCACATACATAGCACAAATATTAGTCTTACAAATTAAATAAATAGCCTTTTAGGAAGGACACCATACTAAACTGTTTTACAAATAAGATGACTGTTTTGTAGAAAGAACATTCTGCTAAACTGAAATATAGATAAATACTATTTAGGAAGATGATTAGGGCCTCTTGTTCTTCTTTAGCTGGGTGGGAAGGCGACTGATTAAAGATGATGTGGAGGTGCCTTCTAATGGACCCTGGTCGCTATCAATTGTTTGAAATGTCCAGCTGAAATTTTTAATAACGGGCACCCTTGGTTTTGATTCTTCATAGTGCCTAAGTGTTTCCCCATTAGTATCACTTCCACTGTCCTCATCAAAGTAATAAAATAGCTTCTCAATGTGTACTAAAACTATGAAGGTTGCACCCTCACGGTCCCAAGAAATTGCTTGAGAACGATCAGGTTCTTTTGTCTCAATATGCCAGTCAATAATCTTTGGTATAAGATCAATGTTAGTTGTCCATGCTGCTAGCCTGAAGACTGACAGGTCATTTATATGATATTCTCCATAAATCTCTTCTACCCTGCAGCTATTGTCAAGGAGCTCAGTTATAGCTTCTTTGTTCCAGGATTCAGGAGGCAGACCTTCTAAAGCAAGTATAACTCTCTGGCGTAGTGGATCTCTCACACTATGCAAGTTTTTTTAATCTGTCAAATCTCAACCGAGTTGTATCAGAGGTAAATGAGATCTTGCCAAATGCTCTCTCTGCCTGCTCTGCCTGGTTCTCTACATCCATGAACAGAGCAAGATACATTTTGTTTGTAAAAGGCAAGAGTGCTATATCATCTACCTCTGCTCCTGTAACTACTGATATCATGGCTACTATCTTCTCTCTACTTGCTTTTCCTGCTCCCATAATAGTTATAACCACTGCATTTTGGTATATTATGTCAGCAAGTTGGTGGGAGATTTCTTTTGGCTTGCTAAATTTATGTGCTCCCATAGGTCTATTTGTTCCTGCAGATCTTGTGCTATGTGGTGGATGCATTATCTTTGGTCCCTATCACATGAAAAGAATTGAGACCCATGCACGAGAAAAGGAGATTTTATAATTTCTAATGGAAAGGGTATAACTATATATTCAATGGATAGATCTAAGAGACATGCATTGCTGATTTGGTTTAGTAAAATCATACCTCAATCGAAAAGCTTTTTGGTTGGCTGTGTTGCCGCTGGCTTCTGTAGCCTGAGAGTTGTGAGGCTCTCCTGTTACAAGAAGAAAGGAAGAATGGAATGGAAGGAGAGATGAATAGGAGAAGAGAGTGATGAGACATAGCAGTGCTGAGATATATAGAAGTCACTCCTTAGGCCACCTTGTTTCTTTATTGCTCAGTCGTAGAGCATGTTGTGTACTGAATGTGTTTCAGTTGTGTAGAACCATTGGCTTTTCATGATGTGTTTCCACGCAAGATTTTGTAGTAACATAACAGTAATTCATTCAACTAATTGGCTTATGAGTATGATGAACGCAGCAAGATGCACACGTTTGACACACGTTTGACAGGAAATGGCTTTTATAGCTAGCAGCATCAACATTTCAGGTTATCAAGGTGTTTCCTTGATAACAACAAATACCAGCACTATCCATAATGGATAGTAGATGTCTTGCATCATAGATGTCTTACACAAATGGTTTCTCATAGACCAACACAGTGGTCATAACAACACAGAGTTTTAGCAAAATGCATTAGACAGACAATACACAGAATGTCATTTAACTTGGGCTAGTAGCAAAAGGCTTCACTATGCTGCAGCTGGGAAGTGGCTAATGTGTCGAGAAATCAGGCAGACTTGCGCTCACTGCAAAAAGAAAACAATGGTAAGATAGATTTAACAATCATGGATGTATAATTTTTGGTATGATGACGTACCCCTCTTCCTTGGGTGGCTCATCCCCATCATCTTTGAACAGCCTCTTCACTGCATTGGTTCCAGGAGAAGGCCTTGCTCTGTTTCACACATAATCAATCAGAAAGCAATATAACTGTTGTTATAGGTATTTAATGGTAGAGGTTGCTATATAGCTAATCAATGATAGAGGAAATGACCTTTTCTTCGAAGCTTTTGAGCTGCTGTTGCTTGTAGGGACTGCAGCAGATCTGATGGTTGCAATGGTAGCATTATCATCCTATGTTTTGTTCGTTGTGTTAGTACATAGATCGAAGAACCAATTGGTATTTCTATAAGTTTGTCACATGAAGAGTCTAGTAAGTGACCTGATCATCGCTTCTTGCAGTTGGGGTTGTCATAATCTTTTTGGATGAGCATTCAGAGGCCATGTCGATTTTCTTGGATGGAGTCAGTGGAGGGCTGTTGAATCCTGAGGAGCAAGCACCAGCCATACTTGGATGCCCAATCGAATAGCTGTCAGATCGAGATGGAGATAGGGCTAGTAGAGGCATTCCAGAAGAGGCCTGTGATGTTGGTGGAGACAACAGTGGGTTACCAGGGGCAGTGCCTGTGATGATATGGTTAACCTGGAAAGAAACAGTCCCTAAAGATACTGTTGTATCAGTAAAGCTGACATTAAACTTGAACTCTTGAAGCAAATCTGTGATCTCTTTTGGTATGAAATCGATGTCGGAGGGGTTTTGATCTAATAAAAGATCAATTGGCTTGCCAATCAGCCTCTGAGCCATGCGGCCGAAAAGGACAAAGTTGGTATCGGCTGTTGCATCACCAGCTATGACAACAAGCTTGAGCCTATGCATATTTAACATGTAGCTGGTTAATGGATCTAAAATGTGTTGAAATAGATTTAGATGTTCAAAGTATGTCCTTTGTACTAACCTTGGTGAAGCTGATACGATTGTTGGGCATTTCTTATCACCACAGCGATATGCCCGTCCATAGGGCTTTGCAGTTTTCTTGCACTTGTCGCATGCAATGTACCACCAAGGGCCATTAATTTTTTTTATTGTCACAGTGACAATGAACTCGTGCTTCTGTAAAGTGAATGTTAGAGTCATGTTTAGTGTATATTTTACAAAATATCTGCTGAAAGTATGTACCTTGTAAATGAAAGGATGTAGATCTTTGATTTCAATCACAGTTTTCTCCTCAGCCAGAACACGAATGGCATTAGATGCAGGCAGATCAATCCACTTGATAGGAACATGACTGTCCTTCACACTGTTTGGCACATACTAAAGATGTAAGTGGAAACCTAATGCTGAAGTAAACGAACATATGGTAGGAATTACCTATTTTTCAGTGCTACAAATCCCCTAAAATAAGGTAAGCACATTTAATTACTATTAAGGAATATGAGACAGAAAGTAGATATTGATGCTTACTTCTGAAACCTTTCACCAGTGTGCCAACAAAGATTATCACCTGAGGCTCCTTCTCTCCATCTTTGTACACTTCCTCTGCAGGAAACTCAATGGCACGATCTCCCCACAGCGAAATGTTGATTTGGTTGTTGCTAATAATATATGGCAATAATATATGTTTAAATTAATTGTATGCACATCTTAATTTGTTAGTATAAACGTTAGATAATTACTGTATGTTTGTTATGTTAGTAAAATCATAAGGCAATTTAGCATAACACAGCAAATGTATCTAACTTTTCATCACGCAAAGAGATACTGCGCTTCACGCTATCACCATCCCTTGTGCGCGACCTAACTGAGGTCAGAGCTGACACCTCAGTAATAATCCCAATGGTGTCTGCATGTTCACAACAGACTGGTAAGCTGAGATTGTTTGTTGAATAACAATGTGACACTATACTGGTAATGAAATGTGTTACCTATGAATGAATCCCTCTTGTCAACAAGTGCTGCAAGTTCATCAAACTTTTTCAGTGGAAATGTGTACATGGGGAAGTTTTCTGGTGGATTAGCATATTCCTCAACACCTGTCCATCTACTGAATGTGATAGACAGGTCATTTGCCACTGGCTTGTATGTCCTAGTAGCTTCCCTAACCCTGTAATAAGTGAGATAATATGCCTTTCCTTCAGACAACAGCTGCCTGTAAGCATCATCGTTAGGCGGGAATATCTGTGCTGCAATGCTATCTCCCTGGAACAAAAGGATGACATTATTACTTTAGCATATACAAACTTTATATAACAGAAAGCAATGAACCAAAGAATGTGAATGATGCTTTATGTACCGTTTCATCAACTAACACTAAAGCAATGTGTAGGAGCACATCCTCATTCCTAGGATCAAAGAACTCCCACATGCGAGAAAGGCAAACACAAATCCGTGGGTTGTCATCACCAACAACCAGGTCAGAGATTAGACAGTGATCCATCTGCAGGTAAAAGTGGGATTAGTATTTTTTTTACAAAACATGATAAATGGCATATAGATATGAAGAGCATAATAGTAAGGTAAAGTAAACATGCTATGCACACAGAATTACTGATAGGATAAGGAGTGTTATATGTGAGCCATACATGCAAACAAACTGAATTAAATTTCCTGGTGAGTAAAACGACTATGCGTGATTTTCCTGCAAGTTCAGTAAAACATATTGAGACAAACAAAACATAGTTAAACATTTTTTCTACCATTGGAATGTGGCTCATATTAAAACATGTATTGCACGCACCGCTATCTGTAATGGTGCTAGAATTTCATGGTACACTACGTTTCTAGTTTCTGAACATGAACTGTTATCATCGTCATCTATGAGAATCTTTAGACCAGATCGTGATGTGGCCCTTGATATTGCCACATATAACTGTCCATGTGTGAAAACTGGTTTTTTTAAATACACACCAACATGTGACAATGTTTGGCCCTGGCTCTTGTTGATTGTCATTGCATAACAAACACGAATAGGGAATTGTCGTCTTTGTAATGTAAATGGCCACTTTGGGCTTGTGGTGTTTAACGCTATTCTTGGTATGAAAACAGTTTCACCAATTTTTGATCCAGTCAATATAGTGCACTGAAGAACCCAACGACCAAGCACATCCACCAATAAACGTGTGCCATTACAGAGACCCATGGCCTTGTTTAGATTCCTAAGAAGCATAACTATTACATCCTTTTTTTAGTATCAAACGATGCTCAGGGAAATTATTTACAGTGATCGAGTTGAGAAATTCAGTAGGGTATAAGAGATCAAAGTCAGATATATGTTCACATGATTTAGCAAGGGTGTCACAACTAAGGTATTCTTTTTCTTCCCCAGGTATCATATTAACTATGTGGTTATTTATATCATCAACAGTTTTATTGTTTGGACAAACAATTGCGCGACTTGCCAGATATGCAGAGTTTGTATAGTTATGGAGCAAATCAGGAAACACCTCATTTATCAAAGCATGTATCTTATCACCTTCAGCCTTAACCAATAAATCGTCAAGTATATTAATCCATGTTGGATCAGACTCACCATCTTTTTTGGTAGCAGGACTAGTGCCATTTCCCATATCTAATACCCACTTTGCAAAATTATCGAGCTCAAGTCTATCTTGTTGTGTGAGGTCAGGACGAAGTAAACACATGTTTGTTTTCAATGAAAGAAGTTTTACATGGTGCCATAGTGGTGAATTGGTTATCGATGCGTCAACTATCGATGATCGAGATCCTTTCTGAATGACAGGTAGGATCTGTCTAAAATCTCCACTCAAGACAACAACCTTGCCACCAAATGGAACAATAGCATTAGCAGGGTTACTTTCAGACAATAAATCACGCAAAGTTCTATCCAATGCCTCAAAGCAATGTCTATGTGTCATCGGTGCCTCGTCCCATATTATCAGTGATGATTTCTGTATGACTTCGGCAAGCATAGTACCCCTTCGAATGCTACAAATGTTATTTTCACTTGTATCAATTGGAATCTTAAATCTAGAATGAGCAGTACGGCCACGTGGGAGAAGCAGTGAGGCAACGCCAGAGGATGCAACAGCAAGAACAATTTTTCTTTCAGATCTTACTTTAGATATAATTGTGTTCCATAACAATGTTTTCCCTGTGCCACCATGGCCATAAACAAAGAAGAAACCTGGTTTTTCAGAGTTCATGCGATCGATTATAGTATCAAAAAATTTTCTTTGGTCAGCATTCAAGGTAGGAATCGATGCATTCGCATGTGAGGCTAGTGCATCGTAGTCAATCGCCATCTCTTCATCAAGTATTCTATTCCCAACCACATCGTCATGAACATTTGGAATTGTGGGAAGATCGTATTCGTCTATACACCCGCCACTATTTGCAAACACAATACCTAGCTCTTTAATTAGCAATGACATTAGATGATCAGGTGGCACTATGTAGGAAGGATTTGAAAGAGCTTTTCTAAGTCTATGCTGGATGTCATCTGTAAAGTATGTCCAATATTTCCTAAAAATAGCACGCACATTACCAACAGAGCAAAACATGACAACAGTCACAAACAATTGTCTAAGCTAGTATGAATTAGCACTCAAAATCGATTCATCAAATAACAAATGCCATTCAGTATCATTGTCAAGCAAACCTCTCGCTTCGCAAGCTTCTCTAAATGTAGAGTAAACCACACCGTTGAAAGTCCTAACGTCGGCATAGCTGCATGCTCCTTTCACTATCATAAGCAGCATTCGTAGGTAGTACAGTTCACCAGATGTTGGACTAACATAGTAAAGTCTACCAATCTTTGCACTTGGAGTTCTAAGGCGCCAGCATCAAGAGTTACTCTCCCAAGAAAACTCTTTCGAAAAATCACAGTATGTAAGATGATGTGCATTTGGGAATTTTTTATTTGCCTCAAACCACTCAGTCAACATTGTTTTATTTGCAGATGGGCTATTTAGCAGTTTTTTCAAATCAGTGCCTTTTTTATATCTCACAAAGTTTTTCCCAGGTAGATGCACAGTGAGTCTTTCAACAGAAGGCATCTTGTAGTGTATTTGTAGTGTATGTCAAACTCAAATGCTCGCCAAAAGGCCTCACAAGTGGAAAGAAACCTTGCATCTATGTATTGCTGTATTTCATTCAGTGTAGTATCTTTTTTAGCATTTGTTCCAGCATCTGTTTTTGTTGCGGTTTCAAAGTATACTTTTGTTCTAACTTGGCCTTTTGTTACATATTTAAAAAGATACTTTATCATGTTTGATTATTGCACCATTCAACATTTATGTGGGCCTGAAATTTTTTTAGGAGTTTCATGTTGTAAGGGACCACATTTCTGTTATCTAGCTTTACACCATTTTTAACAACATATCTGCCATCGTTTGAACGCTTGTAAACAGTGAAACCAAACTCATCAAGTATAGTTTCGTCTTGGAATTTTTTTGGGAAATGTTTTGAGCAAGAACCTTTTTTCATACAAGGGCATTTCTTGTTATCCTCACCACAAGGACCGTGTATCATGAATTCATCTACCAATGCATATCCTAGTGGATCAGTGAAGACATCAGGAATTTCAGCTGAGATGAAGCCATCAACAATGGCAGCATCGAAGTCTGAATTGGAAGCAGCCAGCCACACAAGGCAATGAATATGGGGCGGACCTCTCTTTTGAAACTCTACAGTATATAAAACTACATAGTAGAAGGAGAAATGTTAGGATGGAATAGAAGGCAAACATAGTACATTGGCAGGTTAAAGTACTGGTAGCTAACCTGCTAAGACAGGACCAAAAGTGCGTCCTTCTTTAATGTCAGTGATAAATTCATCAACCTTCATATTAAAAACGTGCACTATCATGTCGGCCCTATCACTTGGAACTTGACCAGGTTCAAACAAAAGAGCATCATATATTTCTTGCCATTTGGAATTGCAAGTAAACGTGACAAACAGGTCAGGCGCACCTAAAACTCGACATATTGCCATGGCATCTTGGTAGTTCTGTACCAAGTATCTCTGCCCACCAGTAAAGCTTGATGGCAGCACAAATCTTTTTCCAACAGAATCACCTGACTCTAGTCCATGATCAATAGCATCGGCAATTCCTTGGACACACTCGGTACGCAAATCAGATTGATGGTCAGCTATGAATTTTAAACGTGAACCTTCGACGGTGGAATATGCATCAACAGCTAAAGAGTCACTTAGCCTGCCATAGCACGTGAAAGGGTTTGGCTTATGTAATTTGTAGTGCATTCTGTACCTATAGTACTCAAGCATAGTGACATATCTTCTTGATGTCGGTGCTAGACTCGGGAAGTCAGTGTATTTGATTCCTAAATGGAAGCCTCTATCCCCATATGGGAACAGAAGTGGGTACTGCAACGCCATGTAAGCAGGATGCAATGCTGAAACCTGTCGCAATCTATTATCAGTGGAGTTAACGACAACATCGTAGGTGTATGCATCTTTTGAGTAGTCACTGACCACAATCCCAGCAATTTCTCCACTTGTAGGCAAGTTATATTGGACCTCATCTTTGGCGTTGCAGCCAAGCAATCTTAGAGAAATATCTTGGTCACCATGTTCTTTTAGTCGTTCTCTAGCATAACGAAATGCCTGCACCAGTTCACTATGTTCATCTAGCAATGCACCTATCCTATCGACAACATTTTTGTCAAGGGGGTCATCATTAGCAGATTCTTTTTAAACATATTTAGACGATTTTTTGTTTCATTTTCAGTGTCATATATATAAAGCTGTGCAAACTTGGGTGGAGCACCAGGGCGAGGAAGCAAGCTTCCTATACGATGGTGAACGACCCCATTGATTTTAAACACACATGGAGATGTTCCTGTGTTAATCGACTTGTCAACATCAGCTCCTAAAGAAGTAAAAGCAAACAGCGTATTGTATGATCGAATTTGTCTAATGAACCGTTTGCATCTTGCATCACCATCAAATCGCATCAACTTATCAAGGAAAGGTGGAGGTTTTTTTAGGTCAGGTAAGTCAATTCGCCCGCCCTTGCAGCAAAGATTGTACACAATCTTTCGTTTGGAGATAGCCGAAGCACTTTTCACTCTCCTGGTACCAAAACACTGCTCCACAGTATGGGCACTCATGGGTTGGGCCACCGTAGTAGGATCGTTCAGGATAGAGAGCTATAACAACAGCACGACATGAAGACTTGCAAGAGGCAAATCAACAAATACTAAGAAGGAATAAAACAAACCTTTCATGGTATCAATGTAGTCCTTAGGTAGAGGTAACACATCAGCAAGTGTGGGGCGAGGACCTAAACAAAGGATAGGTGTTTCAGCAGACAATAAGTCACCTAAGGCATCTAAAGATTGTTTTAAGCCACGTGTAGTTTGCACGATTGTACCATCAAGTATGGCCTGAATAAAAGAATCTGGTTGTTTTCCAGACCTCTTAAGACGGCGCCTCTCTCTGTTGATGGCAACAGAAGAAGAGGGTATATCTAGCAAGGATCTTTTCTTCTCTATATGTCAACCGATCAAAATCTTTTAGAATATTTCCAATCACTTTTCATTATGTATGTTTCAACATGATCGTTAAGTCGTGCTTACTCTGCGTGTGTTCACTATAAACAGCTGGCTGTGTAGGACACGCCTGAGGCGGTGTGGCATGGAACGTTTCATTTTCAGCATGAACTAAACCATGGTTTGATGGTAAATTAGTAGGAACCGAACGTGTGTCGCGCTGGACCGTTGAGCTTCCAACATTACCAAGAACAGGACCTCCTATATAACCTATATAGATATATAGATGGCAACTGAGGTCACAAATGGAGAGAAAGAACAGCAGGTCGATATGTAAGGAGCACCTAACATTCAATGCAAACCTTGACCCACAACAAGACGTCGACACAACCTATTCTCTCTTGCTCGCTGGACACGAGCAGAAGACGGTGCAGGCGGCATCGACCAAAGTGTCTAAAGAATCGGTTATGTCTAAAGAATCGATTAGAAAGAGCTGTAGAACAACAATTATATGTAAACATCAATCATCCAGAAACAACACGACATTCATCGATAGGCAGGACAATGCAAGAAAAACAATTTATCCAATGTTACATAGCCAACAATAACACAAACAAACAGACCAGAACAATTTGCTCAAAAAATCACTAAAGAGACTTGCACAGACCCCACAAGGAACCAGCACTGAATGGCCAACTATCCCTCACTCAAATGACTGACCTAGCCACTCACCCCCAACAACGAAAGCATACCACATAGTACTAAACTCTCTGTAAAGGATCTCACAATCGCGAGAAACCGAACCTTGGGCAGCCCTTAAATGAGCAAGGCAAGCAGAAGAAGACACAACCAAATCTATAGCTTTCATAGCCGTGTCTCTGTACGACACCATTGATTTAAAATTTTAGTCGTGGACAACAAACCCATATCTAGACTGTAGAAATCTAACTGCCTTCAAAGCAGCCCTTTCATGGGAGCAATCGTATGGTTCAGAGGCTACAACCCAAAAGAACACAGACTCTGTGAGCCAGTGCGTTCCAACACGAGGGATCACCAGCTCGACCCCTGCAAGAAGAGCGCCATCACCCCCTAGCTCCCAAAGGTAGGAAACCAAAGGGACACCGCAATGGCAAGCCGCGGCATTGAGCAAGGAGACGTATGACACCCCGACGGCCATCATCCTGGCGGCTGCAGAGCTACAGTGCGATTCACAGGAACGTGAACGGGTGGAAAGAGGAGTGTTGTAGTATTCGTAAAGAAGGGGATGGTAACAGGGAAAGATAAAAAGAAGGGGCTGACACGGCGACAGTAAAAGTAAATGCACTGTGCAACTAATGTGGAACAAATTCTGGTGGGCCTCTAAAGTGGACATCAACTTCTCGAATATCTCAGATTTTTTTTCGTGTCAACGACCACACAGTGTTGGTCAGTCGTAGAGCACATCACTATCTAACAGAGAAAAGAAGACATGCGAGAAACAAAGCAAGCAACCATGGCGGGCAAAGCATGCAGTAAACATGGAAAAGACATGGAAACGTAGGAAATCGAACAAATCACCCAACAATTCAAGCAACACGTTAGGATGAACTGATACCTTGCGATGCCGAAGGAGAGTCGCGGCGAGACAGGGAAGAAGCACCGGCCAGGCAAATCGTCGAGCAGCGTATGCACGAGCACCAAGTTGACGAAGGAAGCAGAATCACCACCCACAAAGGACGTCCCTAAGCATGAGGAAACGACAGTGAAAGGAAGGCCAAGGCGCATACAGGCAAACGAAAAGCGAAGAAACAGCAACCCTGCAATCGCCATTGTTTGTGGTCGTCAGTGTGTGCGCAAAACTGAAGGAGGAAGGATGTATTTCTTCACCTTGTAGGCCTAGTACAGGAAACGTGCCGAGCGAGCGAGTGAGCCGTGCGAGGCGTGGGCACAGAAAGGGAGACGTGACAGCGGTGATACCGAGGAGCTGCCCGCGCCGCTGCGTCGTGGCGTCAAATCCCCTCTCTCTCGACATGGCGTCAATACTCCTCTCTCTCATGAGGCTTGCCCACCTGTAAGCGCCCTGAAGAAACTAAGGGAAGCAGGCAATCACCTAACGGATGACCAAGCACCACCTCTCCGTCGTCAGCCTGGCCCCACCTGTAAGGTGTAAGGAGCCAATGAGAAGCCGAAACATTGGTGCAGCTACATATTAGAGCACTCAATGGCACTAAGAAGAGGAGTACTAAAACAACTAGAAGGGCAAGCAAAGCATTGCCTGTCGTGTGCATAGAACAACAGTAAAAAGGTACCAAGCAACGGACACAAACAGGAGGAATAAATAGTTCTTGCAGCTACTACACAAGCAGCTCCCAAGAACAACGGATTGCAAAGCGATGCCCCCTCTGCCGTTCAATCAGCAAGGCAATAGCAAAATTATAGGGCCAAGGAAGAGGAAGCAGATTACCAGGCTAATCTCGCCATTGGTGAGCAGCAAGAGCTCCTGACCAACATGGGGAAAAATGAGATGAGATGGTATCGCCCTGCTTGCTTCAAGTAGTAGAGAAAACATGCTTTCCTCGGGACAGGGTGAAGAGACCGTGGGGTGGCGTGCACTGTCATGCAGGCCAGCCAAGCGGCTACCTTTGTCAGCGAGTGTAACTGGCTAGCATAACAACCATTCTTCACAGGCCGTTCGTGCTGGAAGGGCAGCCCATAAAGGACGACGCATACACGCGGGAAAATGGCAAGGCACGCGCGGGAAGCGCCAGCGCGGGCCCACATCGACCCGTGCTACATATTAGAGCACTCAATGACACTAAGCAGAGGAGTACTATCACAGTTTTAATCCGCCCCAGGTAGGAAGGAGGCAACCTCAGCCCAAACTAACCACAGGCCTTTAAAACCCGCCAAACACTAGCTCGCCTGGTCCTCTTGTCACAAGGCCGAATCAACCACAGGCGTTTAAAACCCGAGAGACGTCAGATCGCGTGGCCCACGAGTGAAGCCCAAAACCACAAGGAGAAATGCTGGAAGGGCAGCCCATAAAGGACGACGTAGACGCGCGGGAAAATGGCAAGGCACACGCGGGAAGCGCCAGCGCGGGCCCACATTGACCCCATAGCTCGCGGGGGGGAGGGGGGCGGAAGAAGGGCGACGTGGATAGAAGCGGAATCGAACACGCCGCCCCAAAATCAGCCAAATCGCTGTGGGAGGAGCAGATAGCAGTAACTTTTAACACCGCGAGTGAAGCCCAAAACCACAAGGAGAAATGCTGGAAGGGCAGCCCATAAAGGACGACGCAGACGTGCGGGAAAATGGCAAGGCACGCGCGGGAAGCGCCAGCGCAGGCCCACATAGACCCCACAGCTCGCGCGGGAGGGAGGAAGGGCGATGTGGATAGAAGCGAAATCGAACACGCCACCCCAAAATCGGCCAAATCGCTGTGGGAGGAGCAGATAGCAGTAACTTTTAACTTTCTCCGATGTTGCGGACCATCGTGAACCATGATGCAGCACCAACCTACAAAATCTCAAATCAGCCAATCTCAGGGGTAAAGGATGACAGCTTGATTCTTACTCGAGCTCTTACCGGCCGCTCATGTTGTGACATGTTCTTGGTTAGTTCCCGCTACCACAGCTCACCCAATGTTGATCGAGCCAGCGTAGTTGGCACCTAGGTTTGGGCTCCCTCCTCCTGCACGAAAGCACAAAAGTGGGGGAAGAAGGCAGCCACATGGTGGAGGATTTCTGCTCGAGCTCTAGCTAATGGATCTCGCCCTGTGCCCATCAAAGCCATATTCGAGTACGAATGGCAGGAGAGAGACAAACAAGAGCGTAGAACATACGAAGAGGGTCGACAAGGTGGAGGCCATGGGCGTGTAGCTCACACTGGCTTTATCGTGGTGGCTTTACCGCCTTCATCTGCATTTGTCTGTTGTTAGCAATCCTAACGAGGAGGAGAAATTGCTAAGAAAATCGCTCAAGAACACTAGATAGTTCCACCAAATCCAACAGGATTGTGTCGTCGCCTCCGCCGCCTTGTTCTTTCTTGACAAAATGATGAAAGTGAATAGGGTTGTTATAACCTGGACTTGGTGCTCATTTGGCCTAGTACGACCCAATTACATGGGAATTACTCTTACGTACTCGCATGGGCCTTTTTTGTATTGTCTGGCCTGCCTCCTTCGGCTTGCCTATCTTACGTAGCTCATCCGACATGGCTAGTGAGCTGACTTCCCCTCTCCTTGCGCATTGGTTTGTACCCAAGACAATGCATCTGGGAGTCACTGCTGCAATTCCACCTGATCTTCCCATGTTCCTTGACCTGCAACATCACCACGCACTAAGACTTGTGTTAGCAGAGGTTTACCTTTCCTGATCTATTGAGTACTCAAGATACCAGCTGGAATTTTCAGATTAGACAGAGCTAGCAACTGTGTTTGAACTGGATACTTGAACCTGATAGCATGCTTGAGTTGTGAAACAGGGAAAATAGGGCGTATAGCACTGTCAATAGGGAGTTGCAAATGATAAGCCACCTTGCCCGCTCTACTGAGAATCTGAAAAGGACAAAAATAGTGAAAACAAAAATTTGTGATTTGCCTTTTTGGCCACTAAGGACTGAATATATGGTTGTAGTTTCAGATAAACCCAATCACTCACTGAGAATTCTCTGAAACTTTTCTTCTTGTTAGCATAGCTCTTCATTTACTTTCGAGCTCTGTCCAGATGTTGCTTCAATAATTGTGCCATAAGCTTCCTTTTTTGTCAGCCATTCACCAAGATCAGGACTAGTGCAAGCATCCTCTGAAATACCAAAATGACCAGGGGGATAACCATATAAAACTTCAAAGGGGGACTTGAGGAGAGCTGAATAATAGGAAGTATTAAACCAAAACTCAGCTAAATACAAACAAGAACTCCACTTAGCTGGCATGGCATGAACAAAACAACACAAGTAGATCTCCAAGCACTGGTTAACTCGCTCTGTTTGAGGGTGATAAGCAGTGCTTAGTTGTAATTGAGTGCCAAACCTAGTGAATAATTGCTCTCACTATTGACTGGTAAAAATCTTGTCCTTATCAGATATGATGAATTTGGGTAATCCATGTAACTTGCATATATTGCACATAAAGGATTGAGCCAATATCTATAGCAGAAAATGGGTGAGATAAAGGAATGAAGTGAGAATATTTGAAAAACTTGTCCACCATCACCAGAATACAATTAAATCTTTCAAATTTGGGTAACCCCTCTATGAAGTCCATAGTTATAATATGCCAAGCTCCATCAGGTATAGGTAAAGGTTGCAGTAGTCTAGGGTACTTAGACCTGTCTGGTTTTGCCTGCAGACAAATAGCACAACCAATGATGGAATCCTTGATCTGTTGTTTCATTTTGGGCCAAGCAAACAGAGGTTTGATCCTTTTGTAAGTCATAGGAAAACCTGAATGTCCCCTCATGGGGCTGCTATGAAGAGCATAGATAATCTTTTGTTGCAATGCCAGGTTGTTACCCAACCAAACTCTTCCTTTATATTTACTCACACCATTATAAAAGGTAAACTTGGGCCTAGACTCAGCATTTAGTGCCAGATCAGTGAGTAACTGAGTAGAAAATTCATCTTGAAGGTAACTGTCACCTACTTGCTTAAGCCAAACAAGGGTGTAGCTCGAGATCATGTTTAACTCAGAGGCATCCTCACTATAATTCCTAGAAAGAGCATCGACTGCAACATTACTGGAATCTAACAGATTTTGAATTGGAATCGCAAGAGTTTAGCGAAGGCTTTGCGTTGCCAAGAAGTATAAAGCTATTGTTCATTAAGGTGCATGAGACTATGGTGATCTGTCAAAATTATAAACTCATCATGTTGGAGATAAGATCTCTGGTGATTCACTGCCAGCAATATGGCTAGGTATTTTTTTCATATGTGGACAATCCTCTAGATTTTACCCCTAATGCTTTGCCGATGTAAGCAATAGGATGACCCCTTTGAGATAACACTGCCCTAATTCCTTCATCACTGGCATCTGTTTTTACAGTGAAAGTCTAGGCAAAATCTAGTAAAACAAGGACATGAGCTCAAACTAAAGCTAGTTTCAAGGATTGAAAAGCTTTATCAGCCTCAGAGGACCAAATGGTACATCCTTACTGCACAACTGAGTTAAGGGCTTACTGAGGATCCCAAAAGTTTTGATAAATCTCCTATAATATCCTGTTAGGCCCAAGAATCCCCTTAATTTCTTAAATGATGTGGGAACTTTCCAATTAACTACCTCCTCAATCTTAGACTAGTTAGTAGTGACTCCCTGATCACTACTAATATGGGCCAAGTAAGAAAGTTGAGTTTGTACAAAAGAACACTTACTGAGCTTGACTTTCGATTGATGTCTAGAGAGAAGCTGCAACACTTGCCTAATATGATCCAAATGTAAGTTCATATCAGGGCGGTAAATAAGGATGTCATCAAAGAACACAGGAGCAAATTTCCTCAATACATGGGATAAGGTATCATTCATGGCTCCTTGAAATGTGGCAGGAGCTCCAGTAAGTCCAAATGACATGATTCTATACTTATAATGACCAGTGTTAGTTTCAAAGGCAGTTTTCTGTTCCTCACCTTCAACCATACCTTATCCAATGATAACCAGCTCGTAGGTCCAATTTAGAGAACTTAAATCTAGAGATCTCATCGAACAATTCATCTATGACAGGCATATGAAATTTTCTTTTCAAGGTGATTGCATTCGACTGCCTATAGTTGATACACAATCTCCAGGTTTCATTCTTCTTCTTAACCAATAATGTTGTAGAAGAATAAGCATTGCTGCTAGGTTGAATGACCCCTGAAGATAGCATTTTCTTGACCTGCTTTTATATTGCATCCTTTTGAGCAGGGTTTTATCTATATGGTCTGATACACATAGGCTTAGCATTATGCATGAGGGGAATCTGATGATCACAAGCTCCTTTAGGAGGTAATCCTTGGAGATCTTTAAATGCTTCTTTAAATTCTTGGAGGATAAGCTGGATTTCAGGTGTAATGGGAATTGATTGATCTGATGCCACTTCATGCAACTGAATGATATGCATGATAGATCCCAATTTGAACATACCCTGCAATTGAGCACCATTAATGGATAAGCAAGGTCTATTTGGACCTAAACTCCCTGAAAATTCACTAGTCGACCAACTTTTGTAAACTCCATCCATTTTACAACCCAATCAACATTCATAGGGCCAAGAGTCATCAACCAATCCATCCCCAAAATAACATCATAGGTACCCAATGGCAATAACTTGAATTCGGTTTGATAAGTCTGACCTTGTGCAACCAATCACACTGAGGAATAGAATGAGAACAAGATAAAATACCACCAGCAGTCATTTTCACTGATACAGTTTTTTGTAGTTGTTGGATGCCCTTCAAGTGGTGAGCTAAAGTACTGTCCATGAATGAATGAGATCTACCAGAATCAACTAGTATTAATACTTCAGTACCTTGCACCCATCCTCTTAATTTGAATGATGTGGGTGATTCTATTCCACTGAGAGCTTGTTGAGAGATTGCCATAAGCACTGGTTCTGCAAGTGCAAACTCCTCTTGAGTAAACTCAGACAAGAGAGTGTCTGATTCTATGACTTCTAAGAGTTCTTGCAGTACATGTAGTTGTACTAAACTATCACACTTGTGATCTTTTCCCCATCTCCACATGTGAAACAAAGCTCTTTAGCTCTTCTGTAAGCTTTCACTGTAGATAACCTAACCTCCCTGATCTTAGAAGGAGGTTCAATGACTTTCTTGTCTTCAAAGGAATAAACTGGTGTTGCCTTGGAAACAGGAGGTAGACTCTGCCCACCTTTAGAGAATGCAAGAGGTTCAGGTTTCTTATAGACAACAGGTTTTCTCCCTTCTAAAATTTCTTCTTGTAAGAAAGCTAGAGAATAAGTTGAATCCAAATCTTGAGGTTTCTGCGTCAACATCCTAGATCTGATGTCACCCCTCAACCCTTCTATTCAAACATGGTAACAAAACAATTCAAAGGTAAGATGCTATTGTAACCCAACAGCGGATGCATAATACTATTAAATTTATCCATATATTCAGACACTGTTGTTTCCTAGACAATATGAAACCATTGATGGATAAGAGCCTCCTGTCTGTCTTTGGTAAATTGGAGACAGACCTGAGTTGAAAAATCCTACCAACTAACCCCAACTAACTTTGGTCTCATGGACTGTAACCAAAAGTCGACATTACCACTGAAATTTAGACCAGCCACACAAACCCAATTTCTAGGGTGAACACCATAGATTTCAAAATACTCCTCACAATTACTCTTTCACATTTGGGGATAATCACCGTCAAACTGAAAACAACACATCGGTGGAACACTACCGCTGAACCCAGTCATATCAAGTTTGCAGGATTCAACATAGAATGATCCACATCATGAGCAACAGGGGTAATCAGGGGGAAGGTAACATACCATCTAGAGGAACTTGACGAGGAGAGGTTTGAACCAATGAATGCAACCTGTCCACCTGCTCTTGTAATTTCACCACCGAGTCCTAGAGATCATCCACCCGCTTCTCCATGTTTGGGATCCGGGATTCCACTGCCATCTTGAGAGCCAAAAATTCAGCTCTACTCTTCTCCTCGAACTACTCCCTTTGCTTCTCGCTCTCTTCCCTCTTCCACTCTGAATCATCCATTTTCATCAGGAGCAAGTCAAGTTTGCTCTCCTGATCCATGAGCTTGGCCACCTGCTTAGCCACGTACCAGGGCTTGGCGTAGTCTGTCGTGGTGGAAGCGCTCGCTCCAGATCTCACCCACCCAGTTGAGGGAGCCTAAGCTTTTGCAGGATCTGATCGTAGAAGTAATCGATCATAGAAGAATTACAACAAGAATGAGAGGAGAAAAAAATTGGTGAGGCTCTGGTACCAAATTGTTAGTAATCCTAACAAGGAGGAGGAATCGCTAAGAAAATCGCTCAAGAACACTAGATAGTTCCACCAAATCAAACAGGATTGGTGTTGTCGCCTCCTTGTTCTTTCTTGATAAAATGGTGAAAGTGAACAGAGTTGTTATAATAGCAACTCCAAGAGAGGGCTAAAAATTTCTTTCCCAAAACGAGGTATTAGAGGCTATGCTAAATTCTTTTCCCAAAAAACATATCATCCCACAGCAGAACGCTAAAAATTACTCCCCAATAATTCAAAACAGGTCACGTCATCAAAATTAGACCCAGCCCAGGCGAAGCGTGGCGCGGGGCGATGACTGGCGACCGGTGCGGAGGTGTCCGGGGCGAGGAAAAAAGAAAAATCGTGGGAAGGCACCGCGGGAAGGAGGTCAGGAGAGGATTGGGGAAGGTTTAGCGTCGCTAATATATGCACGGTGGGGGGATACTTTTTTTGGCGTTGCTAATCTTTTAGGGGAGATTTGGGGGAACTGTTGGAGACTATTTTTTTCTGTTTTTTCTTCTAAAAAAGATATTGGGGGTAAGATTAGCAGTCTTTTGGAGTTGCTCTAACCTCTCTCTCCCTCTCCGCACACGCAACACATTGACAGCCTAGACTTGGTGCTCATTTGGCCCAGTCCGGCCCAATTACACGGGAATTACTCTTGTGTACTCGCATGGGCCTTTTATGTATAGTCCGGTCTTCCTCCTTCGGCTTGCTTGTCTTCTGTAGCTCGTCCGGCATGGCTGGTGAGCTGACATTGCAGAGAGGAAGAGAAGAGAGGTCGTCTAGATTTGCTCAATCCGCTGTTGAGGATAGAGCAAAATCTGTGTCGCTACCGAGGTTGACACCGTCGCCCGGTCTGCCAATGTTGAGCTTCGTGCCGCCGCCGAGCTCCTTGTCCCATCCGACCATGAGGAGTGGGTGGCGATGGAAGATAGTAGTGCGACAGGGAAGGAGGAAGGAGCGACGCTCATTGGTGGGAGAACTATGGAAAAGGCGATGGTTGAGGCGGCAATAGCAGTGGCAGTCGGAGAGGGTGAAGCCAGCGGTGTGAGGAGAGGGGCAAAGACAGCGGCACGGAGGAGACGAACGGCCTCTTCATCAACTGAAGAGGGCCAATGCGATCGTAGAGATGGGAAAAAGCAATGTGGGGTTCATAGTGAAGGAAATTCCATGGAAGCTACATCCTTTCGAGCAAGTGCTATAAGGGCGTTCATAGTGCGATGCGATGTCGTTCAGCCCAAGCGCTCCATGTCTGAGAATCAGGGAGAATCATCGCCTCAAGGGTGGCTATGCCCACCAACTTGAAGACCGTGTGTCCAAAGAAGGTCATGAGTTCTTCGATGTCATCGAGGGCGTGGGGCGCGGGGAGAGAGCGTTGCGGCCACACTGTGGAGGTCGTATCCTCTGCGTCGTTCCTCCATGTCGGCGTTCGTCCCTTGCTCTTCTTATTCCTCCTCGCCGTTGGCCGGAGCTCGTCGGCCACGCCGCCCCTTGAGGAGCAGCCAAATCCGCTCGGCGCCTGACCACGCCACCCCCACCTCGTCGCCAGAGACGGCAGGGGAGTGGAGAGGCGAGGAAGACAAGGTCAGATCCATCGGCAGTGGCTCGGTTGAGCTATCACCACTGCCGCCCCGACGAGGAGGAAAGGGAGAAGGGTAGCGGCGCCGATGAGGAGGGAGAGCGGCACCGTTGATAGGGGGAGGGGGAGCTGCGTCGGTGGTAGGGAGAAGGGGACCAGCGGCGGTGGTAGGGCTATGGGGGAGAGCATGACGGCCGAGGGTGGAGGGCTGAGAGCGACCAAGAGAGGGGAAGGGGGAGGAAGTGAACGAACAAGGGAGTGATGGTTGGATTTATAATTTTTTTCTGATTTCCATGGTGCTTATTGTAAAATATTGCATATCCCTATAAATTACAAAATATGAGGATTAAAATAAGAAACGCCAGGGGCTGACATACAAAACTGGAACATCCTAAAGCAACCGTGCACTGTGGGAGAAACTGATTTGAGCCCCGTGTCATCGACCTATATGACAGTTCGAGGCTACTCATAGTAGTGAGCCGTACTGTGAACACCTTAATGCTTCATGTGCTGCCCCCAAAAGTGTTATCTAGGACTAGGTGATGAGGTAAAGAAAAGAAGTGAGGAGAAAGATGATGAGTCACTCCTAAATCAAGAACAACCTCCATATAAACTTCAAGAAGAATGCAAGAGTACTAGATGTATTACTATTTATATATTAAAGATGATATATTGTATTATTAATTCTTAATTTATGAGTGAATTAAGATAAAATTAGATGTAGCAGTTATCTTTGTCGTAGCACTCGCTCTTCCTTCCGAAGTCAGTTTCCTCTTGCTGACCAATCTATACAGTACACGTACACAAAAGCTGCATAGTAAAACGAATAGTATCTGCTACAGTAGCCCTACGTGGCGAGCAACCGGTTGCTCTCCTTTCCGAGCGTCTTTATGAGTTGGAATGGTAGTCTCAATTCAGGGACGTTGATGGATTTCTCATGGATGCTGGTGCGGGAAATTTTGCCATGTTGAAGGTATGAATCAACGACCTTGAGGCGAGAGCTTTACGCCGCAAGACCTGGATCGGACATAGCGCGCGGCGCCGCGGCTGTTGTTCAGGCATACGTGCTTTTTATGGTCTCTCGTTTTTTTTAAAAACAAAAGGCAAAAGCTTTGTTACGCATGTATTAATAGAGAAGACTCGTTTTATCTCGTGCGTAGTCTCTTGTTGCTCCAGAACTTGTTACAAAGCGGCTAACCGCTTCACCTCGAAGCCCCATGCTTAATGGAATCTTGGCTCTCCCTACAGAAAAGAATAGTGCTCCGAGAAAGGCAAGCTACATCTACCGTGCAGAATGATCGAAGGAATGAGAAATGTACGTGGTTTGTCTGGAATTACGTTTGTAGCTTAGAGTATCTCCAATAACTTTTCTATCCTCTATTTTTTTCAAACTTTTTAGAGCTTTGGACTAAAAACTGTCGTCCAATCCATCCTCTATCATCTTTCCTAAAAATTTTCATTCTCTATCCTATCCTCGTTCCCTAATTCTGAGAGATTTACTTGGCTCCCCTATCTTCTATTTTCACGCGTGCATTCCTTCGTCCGCCATTTTCCCCTGCGCGTGCTCCCTCCTCCACCGCGCCAACACCCTTCCTCCGCCGCCGCCGTGCTCCCTCCACGTCGGCCCCGCCCTTTCCCTCCCGTGCCACCCCCGCCGGCCTCCCTCCACGCCGTCGACGCCTCCTCCGCGCCCCCCGTCCTCCCTCCACGCCGTCGACGCCCTCCTCCGCACCACCCCGTCCTCCCTCCGTCGGCCTCCTCCACGCCATTGACGCCCTCCTCCGCGCGCACTCCCTCCTCCATCGTACCGACGCCCTCCCTCCACAACGCGCTCCCTCCTCGCCGCCACCTTCCTCCGCGGCGTGCTCCTTCTCGCCGCCGCCGCGACGCTCCCATCTCGCCGCTGCCGCCCTCCTCGCCGCCACTGCCCTCCCACCTCGCCGCCGCTAGACTCCGCCGTCGTCGTCGCCGTCGGCCTCCCTGCCAATCCGTCCGTCCGCAGGGCATGCAGGCTTGGGCCAAAGAAAAGATAAACAGGCCTACAGTAGAAGATGAAAAATAGTATTTGGACCCAAGAAATAGAGTCCAAAATATTTTAAGGTAGCCCAGTCCACGAATTTAAATTTATTGGGAAACTTTTTTATGTTTCCATTGGATGAGAGTAGTTTGGAGGGTATATTTTTTACATGCATCTCCAATAATTATAGGACACCATTTTATGTGATACCCACTGGAGATGCTCTTACACAAACCAGATGAGCCATTAACATACTTTCTTCATTTTTTTTGATATTCTCTTTTTTTCAAAAATAATCATATTCTAACAAGTTGACTCTTTGTTTATTTGTGCAAAGAGTAAATGTGAGCATTATTAAATACGTTGCATGCAATCAAACAAAATTAATTTCTATTGATGCAATGTCATGTAAATATTTAAAATATTAAAATGTAATGCAATCTATAAGATGAAGTTACAGAGCATCTTAACCAATAAGATTAATTTTAGAATGATGAAAATTTTATTGTCGTTTGTCTATATACTCTTTGCTTAGATAATAATCAAACTGAAACAGAGGAAGTATGATTTATTGAGTATTAATTATTTTTAGATTTTTTTAAAAGCAACTTTTTTATAACAGAATTTTTTTCAAAAAACATATGGTTTAGTAACTTGATGCATACGCGGGTAAAAGGAGGATTTTCTCTCCTTGTAAGTTTCAAATTAACGAACGTATTACTGTGGTTACGGTGGTTTGCCTGGTCTTACTGCGGTTGTAGTAGCAGCCAATGACATGCGATGATACGAGAGAATCCTTGTCATTTAGCTAGGACAGAAATATTCTTATGAATAATGAATATGAAAAAAAGAGAAAAAGAACACAACAACCTTAGAGATTAACGTCATTATTATTATAACTACAGAAACACAAACAAATTATAGGATTCCATTGCGCTTTTCAACCAGGATTGAAAATATTTTTAGTCTCGATTTCTATTGGAACCGGGACTATTGTAGATTTTGGTCGATCAATCAAAAGATCATTTCTCCGGTAACAAAAGATAAATTTCAGATGAATAGTATTTTGTTACTATTTATTCGAAATTTATCTTTTTGTTACTCTATAATAAAATTGAATTTGAACTTAAGATTTAATGAAAATGTATTTTATGTCTATATCTATCTTTAATATTTTTCTCATCATAATAATAAAAATTTTGACAGCAAGAAGCATTGGCACCGACCCTTGCCCAACACGTCAGCACATACTTAGGGATGAAAACAGTCGGAAAAAAACCTTAACTATTTTTATTCCCGTATTTTTTGGCAGGATCAGAAACGAAAAAGGGAAAGACGGACGGGAATACAAATTCGGTAATATGGGACAACGGGAACGGTCGGAAGCATGATCAGGAATCTGTAAAAAAGAGAACGTCGACACACATATAACCACTTCAAAGAATTAGATGCAACAATTGCAATCATGCATAATCCCACGATATTACATCACAAGTCCAAATTTAAAAATATTACAATTCACGGCATTACATCACAAGTCCATATTTAAAAACAACAACTTACATGCCGTTTATCTAACCACGAATGCTTCCAGTAAACTGTCTTTAGGGGATTGATAAATAGACTTCATAATGGCAAACAGAAACTATATGTAGGATAAGATACCATGCTCCATTACATCCTAAATAATCCGCCAGTACAAAATTCAGTCCCTCAGAAAATTGCAACACAGAGGACAATCAAACACGGGAGATAGAAACAATACTTCTTGTTGATACTAGGTGGAGAATAGAGTTTACGCATCCTCTGTGATGGTACCCTTGTCTCTCACGTAGATACCATCCAAGAACTTCCTGATACCCTGAACACCCCACTTATGGTATGGTTTCCAATCCAAAAACTTAGCAATGCAAATTTGATGCCCAGCTACAAAAGGATCTATTGGTTGTTCAAGCAATGGATTTGTTCGTTACAAATGTGTGATATAGCCTTTGTACAAACATAACAAGTTAACAGACAGATAGATGGTGAAATGGTTACTAAAACCTAAGTAAAGCACTGTAAATAATGACATTCACAACTGCCGATGATCAAACTAAGAAAATAGAATAACCTGATGCCGCCTTGGCAGTTTCAACATATAACCTTTAAGCAAACAACAGAAACAAGTAGGCAGGCATGACGTGTTAAACAATTACAGCCCTAGTTAGATCATTGGAGCAAAGAACTAATTCCTACAACCATGGCAACATGAGTACATAAAACATGCAAATATCAGGATTAATTAGGTTCTTGCATTGTATTAGTCTTAGAAGACGAGGAAATCTCGTGCTTTTAGGGAGAAGAAACGGGATCGTGTCATTCATCTGGTTGATGAGAGCTGCTGAGCGAGAGACGAGCTCGATGTCGTTGCCGTCGAGGACGATCGAGCTCGTCCTTTACCTTCTCTGACCGCAAGATGGTCACTCCCTCGAGCATGTCAACCTTCCTCACCTGCAACACAAAACATACAGAAGACGCAGAGGGTCTCGTGGCGGGGCAGAGGCGCCGCGAGGGGGTAGACCGGGCGGCGGCCGCGGGGGGAGGTGTGCGGCGGTGGGTGGCCACCGCCGGGAGGTGCGGCGTCGGCCAGAGCGCGATGCCGTAGTCGTGTGCACCGTGCGCCGTGCCTGGGAACAGTGGCTGGCGGTGGCGTGGCGGCTGTTGGTGGGAGACGGGATGAATGGATGGGGATGGGCAGATGGCTTTGGTAGTCTCTCACTTAGGGTTTGCCATTATTGGGCCAAAACATAACTGGGCTAGGAGGGAGTGGGGTGTATGCTTGTGGGCCAAAATTGGTTTAGATGGCCCGGTAAACAGGAAGGGAATTTTTCCGAATAAATACGGGATCCGCGAATACGGTTAGGAGAACACCCGAACTGTTCTCGTTTCCTGTTTTCGTTCCCATTTTTCTCACGGATACGCTATTCGGTCGGGATTTCGTTTCCATTTTTCTCGTGGATACTTTATTCGGTCAGGATTTTCGGTATTCGGTGTTGGTCGATACTAGATTTTTCCATACCCACTTACATCCCTACCTGTACTGGGTGTCCATGTGCTTGTCCGGTTCATCCAGGCGCTTGATCAGCTTCACCTCGAACTCTGCCTCCCCGCGCCTCATCTCCTCGGCGAGGCTGTCCAGCAGGAACCCCGGCACTCTCACCCCGATGCCCCGCGCGACGACAAGCTGATCCTCGCTCTTCCCTCTCGGCGGTGCGCACACGTCCTGCACCACCGTGGTGCCCAGCGGCAGGTGCTGGTAGGAGTAGGAGATCTTGACGGAGCTTCCCACATAGATGCACGCCCCGTACATGTTGCTCGTCGAGGCGACACCGACTGTGAGGTTGAGCACCGCCGCCCGGTCGCCGCTCAGGTCCGCAACTGGGGTCGAGGCCAGAGACGGCCGCGATCTCTCGATGGAGTACTCCAGATGCTTAGAGGCTTGGACCG
This sequence comes from Oryza australiensis, assembly GCA_019925245.2. NCBI lineage: Eukaryota > Viridiplantae > Streptophyta > Magnoliopsida > Poales > Poaceae > Oryza > Oryza australiensis. The sequence goes on from JAIFGZ020000106.1 coordinate 3,786,454, forward strand.
CCAAATAGATTAACCGGAAAAGGATCGCCAAGATGAAGAGCGCCCCGACGGCGCAGGGGCCCGTGCAGCACTCGCACGGGTCTTCTTCCGGTGCTCTTTTCGCGTCGGACTCGACGGGACGGGTGACGGCCAGGATAGGCTTCGTCTCTTCCTCTTGGGCGTCCGCGCCGGCACCCATCATCACTGATTCTCTAGTGGATTTCTCGGTGTTAGGCGATGAGATTGATCGGTCTTGATGTGGTGGCAGGTGGGTCTATCTGTAATATATCCGTGACACTAGTGGAGAACCCCATAATAGTCTCGGTTGGTAACCCTCAGTAGTCTCGGTTGTCAAACCGGGACTACGAATCCGGGACTAGAGATCGCAATCTCTAGTCCTGGTTGAAATAACCGGGACTAGAGATGCACCTTTAGTCCCGGTTAAAGCCACCAACCGGGACTAAAGATGGCGGAGCCACGTGGCCGGCTCCGTCATCTTTAGTCTCGGTTGGTGGCTCCAACCGGGACTAAAGTATTTTTATTTTTTATTTTTCCTCCTGTTGCTTGTTTATATGTGTTTTTTGTTGTTTTTTGTTGTTTTTCGTTGTTTTTTTGCCGAAATCAAATTCACATATCAAATTAACATCCTCAAATCACATCACAAATTCGCATCATAAATTCGCATCACAAATTCACATCACAAATTCACAACACAAATCCACATCACAAATTCACATCACAAATCCACAACACAAATCCACATCATAAATTCATATCACAAATCGAGTAATGAACATCACAGATACATATATATATATATATATCAAACTTAGAACATCACAAAAATCTCTAAAAATCTTCGGAACCATCGCTGTTGCCGCTCCTGGAGAGGACGAGGAAGAGGAGGAAATGGAGGAGGCAGTGACACCACCTCCTGAGCCGACGCACCGCAGCCACCTCCGAGCCGCCGGGCCACCGCCATCTTCGAGCCGCTACCACCTCTCCTCCCACCTCGTCACGTCCTACCGCCGTCGCCGGAGCGAGAGAGAGCTGAGAGAGAGAGAGAGAGCTGAAGGAGAGAGAGAGTTGAGAGAGGAGAGGAGAAAACAACTAAGTGTTGGATCGGTGGAGAAGACAATGCGCGCCTGGGATATATATAGCCCTGGATTTTTAGTCTCGGTTGGTGGCACCAACCGGGACTAAAGATAATTTTTGCTATTTCTAATTCATTTCTCGCTATTTCTAATTTATCTTTAGTCCCGGTTGGTGTCACGAACCGGACTAATGTTCCTAAAAATCCGTAGACTTTTTAAACTGGGACTAAAAATAGTTTTTAATCCCGGATACTATTTAAACCGAGACTATTATAGATTTTGGCACTTCAACCGAAAATGGTTTTTTCAATAATGTGATCATGCACAGGTAGATGATTTCCTTTTAGAAATCGTTATTCGCTATTAATTAAACGCGGTGAACAATCGCGTACGGACGTGGAGTTCTTTTTTTGAGACCTACTAGGACGTGGAGAACTACTAGGACGTGGAGTTCGGATGCAAGTACGCAATGGACAAGGAGATCTTCACGGCAGTAACAGGAGCAACAACTGAACGGAGTGCCAGCCACGGCCCACCGTGAATCCCACGTGTTTTTTTCCGGTTGATCATCCGAACGGAGTCTCTTCCTTTTTTTTATTTTTATTTCCCTGAAAAAAATTACAAAAACCATCCCAAATGTCTTCTAAGTTTCAAACTACCCCATAAAACGATGTGTTGCAAATACCCCTCATAATTAACTCGGTTTGAGATTCCTCCTATTATTGTTGCTTGTCATTCTCATGGTCGCAAACTCTACATATGCTCATATGAATATTGACGCGATCATGGCATTCAAAACTCATGACGCCTAGCTCGTTGCTGGGTAGCGATAGTCATGGGTTTTCTCTCTTGGACATTGAGGCGAACGAAAGATGAGCTGTTACGCTTGTCTCATAAGGTTCAGTGACGCATGATTGATTTTCTTTGTTAGATTTAGGACGAGAAAGATGAGCTTGATGCAACATTGTGTCACTGAGAAAGAATGTGTCTAGGGCTATGTTTTAAGTCATATAAAACATTCAGAAAGATAAAAAATACGGCGAACAATAACAACTCGGTATTCAGGACGAGAAAGATGAGCTCGGTGTAACATTGTGTCGCTGAGAAAGAATATGTGTCTAGGGCCATGTTTTTAGGTCACGTAACACATTCAGAAAGATACAAAAATATGGCGACCAATAACAACTAGATAGAAATATCAAACCAAGTTAAAATTCTTAATTAAAGGGGTATTTGAATCATCTTATAGGGAGAAATCTCAAATCTATATTTGGGATGGTTTTCATAATCCCTAACTTAATATTTTTTATACAATTTTTATGTGGAGTTAAGTTTTAAAATATATTTATTAGATTTAATATAGCAACTCTTAGCAATTTTCAATTTGTATACAATTGATTGAAATAGACTTGGGTTTTGATACGCTATTCACCCTTTTTGCTTTCATAGATCCGATTGTATTTGGTATGCAACTGTATCGATCAACAGTGTTTTAGACCGATCAAATAATTTCCTTTGGTCATAGATATTTGTTTCTTAGGATAATATTTGAAAATTCCAACATACATATTTTGTAAACTAATATTATGTATATGTATAAACCAAAATAGATCAAAGAAAAGAAATGTGTATATCCTGACCGACAGAAATAGAAATTTCCATGAATCCCCATCCAAAGGAAAAAAAAACTCGGATAAACTGACAGTACGAAGCCATGATGATTATTTTTTTACCATTGAAAGTTGTATTCAGATGGATTGGGATCCTTCGAAGTCGAAGGGACGTGATTGAGCCCACTCGTCAGTAACGTCTACCTATTCAGATGCACCTAAGCGTCCAAGCCGGCGACCCTGGCTGGCCCAGCACGTCGCCACCGTCCTGCTGTACCTGTCGTCGTCTCCCACGATCAGCTTGACCTCAAACACCGCGTCCCCGTTCCTCATGTCCTCGGCAAGGCTGTCCAGCAAGTACCCCGGCACGCTCACCCCGAGGCCCCGCGCGATGACGGTCCGCTTCTCGCTTGGCTCCTTTGGCCCCGCGCACGCCTCCGGCACGCGGCCCCCGGCCAGCGGGAGGCCGAGGTACGAGTAGGACACCTTGACGGCGGTGCGGGGCTGGATGCACACCCCGCAATACAGGCCCTTCGAGGCGACACCGACAGTCAGGTTGAACACCGGGTCGAGCGCCGCCCCGGCTTGGAGGTCCGTCGCCGGAGGCGATCTCGACGGAGTACTGCAGCGTCGCTGGGCCGAAGTACTCCCCACGAACCAGCACAAGGCACCGAAGGCGACCGCAACGACGGCAAGCACGAGGATCGATCACACACAGCATTCCAGGCACGGCTGGCACGTCCGTGAGCGACTACGTAGCGGCGGAAGGCTGGCCTATCACTTATCATTGCTAACTCATATTTATCTGAATTGGTAACCTTTTTAAATTCGATTATCAAATCGAGACTAAAAAGTCTCGGGTTAAATAAAGATATAGGTGCCCTCTCGACATCCCACTTCCCCAAGATTTGTTTTTTTTTTCTCTTATCAAAATCTAAAATCAAACATCACAAAACATATCACAGATTCTTATTTTTATTTTTTTTCACAGATCAAATACATCTTCGAATCATAGATCAAATACAACATGTATCACATATCATCAAACATAAAAAAATACATAAAAAATGGATTGATCTGTGATACATAAAACAATGGATACATCAAAAAATACGTTGCCCGCCCGCCCCGCGGCCGTCGCGCCCGCTGTGCGGGGCCGCCGCCGCCCGCCGCGCGGGCCGTCGCCGCATGCTCGCCCGCAGGCGCGCCGCACGCCCGTGCGGGGCCGCCATGCACCTGCCGCCGCCGAGAGAGAGAGAGAGGGAGAGAGATTTGAGAAGAAGATGATAAGGAGAGAAGATGAGGACGAGAAGATAAGGATGCGCGGCGCGGATGACGAGGAAAGCCTGAGATTTTTTTCTCGATTTATGTAAAAAAAACTAGGATAAATATTGATTTTTAGTTCCGATTGGTACTACCAACCGAGATAATGGGACTCACAACAGCATGCAGATTTTTGAACGAGACTAAAAATAATCTTTTGTCCCATTTGATAACACCAACCGGGACTTAAAAATTATAGGATTCCATTGCGCTTTAGAATCAGGATTAAAATATTATAGTCTCAGTTTGAAACCAAAACTATTATGAATTTTGACAGAAATATATTATATTTCTTTGGATCGCAACACGTTGTAAGTTGATCGGACGAGAAGCTCTTTGGGTGCCCGGAAGAGATCCGTGTCCTCGGTTCAAGGCCAGTCCCAACTGACATTACGTATCAAACAATTAATCTGTTATAATCTGTACCGTATAACGATTAATCGTTGTGCTAAGTGCTCTTAACTGTCGTAGATGAGTTATTTACGATGATGGATGATTGATGAAACTGAAACTGATAATTATTCAATAACACAAATTGATCAGGACAAAAATTGGTGGTAAGTTGATTTTAAAAGCTTTCTATAAATTTCTGATGAAGAAAAGATTTTGAAAAAAAATCGTACTTTCTCTATCCCAAAATATAAGCACTTCTAGATATTCTTTTATAAAAGTTAAAAATTAAATAAGTGATGGTTATGATTGGATTTATATGAAGAAGCATGCGTAAAAATTAAATTATAATAGTTTAAATGATGAAGTAGATGAAGAAATTAAATGAGAGATGTTGTAATTGGATGGTATGGGAAAACTGGTATAGAGGTTGATATATTTTGATGTAGATTTTGATGCTACTAGTTTTTTCGTGAACGCGTAAAAGAATTACACGTTAATATATTAGAAGAAAAAACCCGACACTCAGAAACTATTGGAGCTAACAAACGCTACTCCAAAGGACGGGAAGGAGCCGAGCTACTCTAAACCCCAAGAAGACCCCAAAATTAGCAAAACGTTCTAAGGACCACAACAGGCCCTCTGCATCGATAGAGGCAAGAAGCACTAAGACCAAGGATAGGACCGCATCAAAAACTCTGAAATTATACTCCTTCCACAGTTTCCAAGAAACCAGGAGGACTAGGGAGTCAAAACCTACGCGGAGGTGCTCCAGCAAACGGGCCCTATAGGACGGCCACCAGTTCTCGAGACAGCTGCCACGCGACGGGGAGAGAGTCGCCCAGCCAGGAGACAGCACTCGAAGCCAGATGTGCCAAGCGAACACACAGTCAAGAAGGATGTGGTTTGTCGACTCAAGCTCTTGCACGCAAAAGGGGCAGGCCGAGTGATTGTCGATGTCGCGCTTGAGAAGGAGGTCAGCCGTCCAGCAACACTGTTGGATAGCAAACCAGAGAAAGAACTTGCATTTTGCGGGCCCCTTTGTGTGCCAGAGGAGAGGCGTACAGGCCAACGGGTGTTGGCCAATGAAGAACGTCTGATACACCAAACTCGCCCAGTAGCGCTGGTCACCTGTCAAGCGCCACACAAGACGATCTCCGGTGCCAGGCGAGAGCTGCACACCGAGTATCGCATCCCAAAGGAGAAAAAACTGGGAAATGACTAGAACAGAGAGGGCACCATGGATGTCCGAGACCCAAGAGTTGTGAGCCAAGCTTAAGGCAACCGAACACGACCCACGGATGCGCTAGGGAACGGCGAAAAGAAGATCCGGAGCCAAGGAGACGACCGAGCGGCCGTCAATCCATCGGTCAGTCCAGAAGTGCAACAACTCCCCGTCCCCCGAAACGAAGAATGTTGACGCCGCAAACTAGTCGGCCACAATCGCTCGGCCGGGCCTTGACACCAGAGGGGTATCCCAGCTGCAGCGAGCCGCGAACATGGAGAGCATACCCCGCCATCCTGAGATCGGAAATTCCTAGGCCACTGAGCTCCTTGGGACGACAAACCTTCACCCAGGACACCTCGTATTGTCCCTCATGGACCGAGTCCTTGCCTGCCCACAGGAAGGCACGACGCTTCTTATCGAGGGATATTTAATTTTTTGCCACTCTTGTAAGATTCGGATCCCCCTCACGGCTATAGTGAGGGGAGTGGCAAAATTTTGCCATCCACCTCCATAAGGATGGCAAAATATTAGATTGCCATCTTGTCGATGGCTTTAATCGCCCGAGCGGGAAGGCCGATTGCCAAAGACACGTGGACTGTAATAGAAGAGAGAATCGACTAGACCAGAATGCTATTAGATGACATATTAGGTAACAAGTATATTTTAGGACGGATAGAGTATTCTTTCGTCTTTGGTCTAGGAAGAATGTATCCTTCAAACCAAATCGCTATGCAATCGTTAGCTAAAGTATAAAAAGGGTGGTAAAATTGATTATATGGTACTGAAAGATCATGATTTTATTTCATAGCATCGAAAGTTGTTGGTTAACTTTAATGGGAAAATAGTCCCTAAGAGCAACTCCAAGAGACTGCTAATCTTATCCCCAATACCTTCTTTAGAGGGAAAAATAGAAAAAATGGTCTCCAACAGTTCCCCCAAAACTCCCTTAAAAGATTAGCAACGCCAAAAAAGCATCCCCACCACACATATATTAGTGACGCCAAACCTTCCCCAATCCTCTCCCGACCTCCATCCTGCGGTGCCTTTCCACGCTTTTTCTTTCTTTCCTGCCCCGGACACCTCCGCACCGCTCGTTAGTCATCACCCCGTGTCACGCTTCGCCCAGACTAGGCCTAATTTTGATGGCATGGTTTGTTTTGAATTATTGGAGAGTAAATTTTAGTGTTCTGCTGTGAGATGACATATTCTTTGGAAAAAAAATTTAACATAGCCCCCAATACCTCATTTTGGGGAAGAAATTTTTAGCCGTCTCTTAGAGTTGCTCTAAACATAGGATTCTAAACAAAACCAAAAAGTATCAAATCAGAGTACCAGATATATCCTGACGAAAACGAGTGATCACTACTCCAACAAATATGGAAGTTACAACTCAACATACTATGTGTGATAGTGTGGTTGCACAATAGTATCTTCTTTTATGGGAAGTGGATTTTCATCCCTTAATGGGATGTCTAAAAAGTAGTTATTTTTTTAAAAAAATGAGAAGGTAAATCAATATATGATATATAATTACACAAATATGTAAATTCAAAATCAACTTATACAACTAAAAACAAAACAAATTTTACTATGAGTAGTACACACTATTCATATTCCAATTTGTTATTTTTGTTTTTACTAATATACTTATTGAATTTGCATATTTGGAAAATGCCATATCTTATATTGATATATGATATCAATTTTTTTCAAAATTTTTAATAGCTATTTGAGTGACATATAAAAATAAGAAGATATTTTTAAGGGATAAAAATAGTTTCCCCTTTTAGGTAGTTTTACATGGCACTAGGTAGATCGCTGAAGCCAGTGATTCCGGCAAGGCGGCACAGGTCCACCAGGGACATGTCGCACGGCACCCGCAGGGCCACGGCGTTGCCGACCCTGTCCCAGCACGACGCCACCTTCCGCTGCCCGTAGTACGGCATCGCGAGCGTCACCTCGAACAGCGCCTCGCCGCGTCGCATGTCCTCCGGGAGGGCGTCCAGCTGTGGCCCCGGAACACGCACACTGCTCTCGCGTGTGACGACGGAGCCATCCTCCGCCACGCCCATCAATCTCTCGTAGAGCTCCGGGTCGGGTGCGCGCCCGCCTGCCAACGGGACACTGCGATAGGACATCAGCACCGTCGTGCCGGCCCAGACGCACGCCCCGCGGGCGAAGCTCCGCAAGGCGACACAGATGGTCAGGCTGAACGCCAGGTCAAGCGCCGATCGGCCTAGGTCCGTCGATGGGGCAAGGCCCAAGATGGCGTTGATCGCGACGAAGTAGTCGGGCGGCCTCGCCGCTGTCGAAGACACCCCAGACCTCCCATTATATTTGCAAGATGAAGTGAAACGCTTCAACTCATCTAACAAACATAACGAAATGTCCGGAGCCTCGAGAGAAGAATATTGAAGATATTGCTGGGTCTTTAGCCTCCCAGTCAACTCCAGCATGAGATGTGGCCGTCAAACCACTCGAAGGAGACGACTAGATGTGTTACACATTCAGGAGACTTAACAAAAAGGCTAAAGATCTACAACATCTCAAATATCCTTAACTCATAATCATGTGAATCTAGTTCCCAGAATGTGCACTAGATTCATACTTTATCTTAAGCATGGATATTAATAGCAAGTACATTTAAGATGAAAGGGATTTAAAGACTTACATCAATTTAATAATTACACAGGCCAACCGGCCAAATAAGTATATATAACTCAGAGAACAGCGGAAGCTTGTCTACCCAACCACAAGCACACCGACTAGGGATTTACCCAATTAAGTTCAAATCCTAGAAGAAACGAATTCGAAACCCCGCATCATTCAAGGACTAAGTCTAAACCTGTAAGCAAGGATAATTGTCACGCCAGAAATTTAGCCAAATTTCTAGACTATTTTGTGTATTAAATTTCTGTCCAGGAATCAGCCAAAGTACACAAAATGACATATCAATAAACAGATCCAAACGTAAAATAAAGCGTAAAATACTTATAAAAGAGGCACTTAGTCCTCGCACCCGAAAGAAAGCAGCAGCAGCGAAAAAAGGCGATCCTAGCGGGGCTTCAGCTCCACTCCACAGGCAAACTCAACTGGGGTGTAAGCCTTGGTCTTCTAACTCCGCCTTCAGCTCAGAAACGCTGCACTTCTGGGAAAAGGGGGAAATAGCAAGGTTGAGTACAACCACCGTACTCAACGAGCCACACCGAGAAATGCAGACGTGCAAGAGAAAGACAAGAGTGGCTTGGGCTATTTTGCATAAATGCGGTTGTAAAACCTTTCTAGTTTAAAATAGTAAACCAGTTGATTAATTAGATCAAGATTAATCTTCCACTGAACAACGCTAGACCACGTTGAACAGACCCAACCAATCCACCTGAACTAACCAATTCCATTGAGTCCAATTATTAAGGGTGGGACTAATCATAGTGAATCTGGTTGATCGCCCATAACCGTGGGCATGGCTATCCGAATAGTTTTACTCTGGCCAGAGGTGTACAACTGTACCCACAAGACATGATCCACCATATGTCACCATGCCATGTCTGACACATCACCATGCGAGTGATCATGACAAGACCCTTCGCATAACTCTCCCTGACCAAACGATACCACACTGAAGTTTCGCCCCCTACCCCTAGATTAGGGTTGGCAGCCCCCTGGTGCCTTGATGAATCCGGCAGCCGAATAGACCTTGCCCGGTCCATCCAAACTCCATCACGCCCACCCTTGCCTGGATACGTCAGCCAGGGAAAAGCTACACTACAAGTCCACTCGTTGTCCATTCTGGCTTGTGGTAAGTATTGTAAGTCTTCCAGGGTTTCTCATGAACCGGTCCTTAATTACCATGGGTACGACAAGCAAAACCATGCACCCACAATCCTCCATTAAGTCACATTTTAGTTCAACCTTTATTTCAAGGTAATACTGGTCCAAGACCATCATTTTATGTGACTATCAGCTAGTAGAATAGTTCTCCCATTAGGTGAGCTAGTGTAGTTAAGCATGACTAAGCATAAATAATTATAGTAAGGTCACGTAAGTGACACAAGCTAGACAATTTAATCACCCAGGTTGACAATGAGTGGATATCAATTAAATTAGGCACAAGCGATCAGATAGGTTGTCTCGATTCCTGAGTAATTAGCAAACCATGCAATTTTATTTGCAAACAATAAATATTTTATAAATTAGGATCAATATGCATCAAGGAGGATTGTGACTTGCCTTGCTCCTTCAGCTGATCTTCTCTTCTTCGTGAGCAAAAACCTCTGAAACGGTGAAGTCTACACGCTGACACGCAAGACAAGGAAAAAACCTAATAAGAACCAAATAAACAGTACATGAAAAGTAAACAAACATGTATAGCTCAATTTTAGATAAATATTGCAATTTGAATGGCCTAATTTGGAGTTCGTATGGATTATATATGAATTTTAGAAGTTTTGTGCCATTTAATTGAATTTTGGGAATTAAATTTGATTTATTGTGCAATTATTATTTATTTTACAAAGGAAAACGGCGTCGCCGACGTAGCAAAGGGAGCGCGCGGAAAGGGCCGGTCCACCGTGGACCGAGTTCACGGTGCCATGGGCGGGTGCACCACGTGGCGCACACGTGGCGCCAGCGAGGCACCGACGTGGCTGCCACGTGGTTTGCCACGTGGACCGACCCAATTTGCCCGACGGCAGATCGGACGGCGCGGAATGAAAGGGGGTGGCGGCCGACGGCCGATCGACCAGGACGGTGCGGCGACGGCTCGCGCGACCCGATGGTCACCGATGGCGGCCATCGGTGCGGCGACGCATACGGAGGCGGCGGAGGAAACGCGCGAGCACGGGAGGGCGGCGAAGCGCAAGCGGAGGCAGCACGAGCAGAGGCGGCATGCGGGCGTGAGCATGGGCGCGCGCCGGCGAAGGCGGCGGGCGACGCCGAGAGCGGCGACGCGCACGACAGCGTGAGCACGGGCGCAGGTGAGTGAGAGGGGGGAGGAAATACGGCTTACCGACGCACAGGAAGGGAAAACGAAACAAGATGGCGAACGGCAGCCGGCGGCGAACGGAGCATGGCCGGTGCTCGAGATTACGGCGGCACGGCGTTTCCGCAGCTCATGGAGACGGCGGTGTGGCGGCCGAGGAGCAGAGAGGCACGGTAGAGCCGGGGAGGGAATGGTGCGGCCCGAGGAGCGACGAGGCGACCGGAGAAGGCGACCGGAGGGCGGCGGTTGCTGTGGCGGCTCGGGAATAAGGGCGGTGGGACGTTTCGGAGCCGATCCGTGCGCGGGGAGAGGTGGCCGGGGTGCGACGAGACGCGACGAAAGCGGCGGCGGCCTTAGCGCGCGGCGATGGTTACTGGCGCGGCGGCGATTGTCGGCCGGAGGCGACAAACGGCGGTGGGGTTCCAGTTGCACGGCGATAGGGTGGTTCGGCGATGGCCCGAGGACGGGAGATGGCGACTGGGGCATGGAGCGATGTGGCAAAGGCGGTGATGATCTCGGAGTGCGGCGGTGGAGGGTGGAACGGCCGTGGCGCATGGTCGGAGAGGGAAAAGCGGTGGCGGTTTTGGGATCGCGTTGGAGACGGTGTTTCGGCGGCGGTTGGGCAAAGAGAGGGGGTGGCCACGGTCTGGGGTGAGGTGGCAAAGCCGGTGATGCGTGCGGCGAGGTGCGGTGACAGCTAGGGCGGCCGTGGAGGGCTGTCGGAGTTAAACGGCCAACGGCGTAGGACGGGAGAGCGCGGGGAGAGTGAGGGGAAACGCGACGAGCTCGGGAGAGTGAGGGGTGAAGGGTTACGCGGAAGCTACGCTAGCCAAAAACAAAAATTTTTCTACCGCGCAAACCAGGAACACTTGCAAGTAAGGGCCGATAGATCGTGACCGATTGGAGTATGCGCGGAAATAGCCAATCGGGGCTATCCGATCCGGAACCGTGTAGCCGATTCCCGCAAGCCGAATGCCGATTCCGGGGACACCGATTCGCCAATCACTGATTAACGCGTGCAACGTAGCGCGCTCTCACCGGTATCCACACGTTCGGGGACAAAACGCCGTACACCCGTGTGCTAGCACGCGATGCAAGGCTAGGGTTTGGCTCGAAACTGGGAAGGGTTTCCGTGGAGATTGATCTCGGCGACTTTTGTTGCGGATTAGGTTCAACGCGATACAGAAACTCTCCACCCCTCGCCCCTTTATATAGAGTTGGTCGCGGGACTAGTGGCCAATCGGGACTCTATTTTGAATCGGATCTCATCCGTATCTCATAGAGTTGGCCGCCCACACGTCGTAAGCCCATAGGACTCTATCCGATCGGATCCCTATCCGATCGAGCCGTATCCGAGTCCAACTCGAATATCTATTCTATCCCCTTAAGCTTGTGACCCGTAGGTTCGGTATACTCGGTTCGGCTATAGTCTAACTTAGCCGATCGTCGGCTCGAGTCCAACTCAGCCGACCCGTCAACACGGCGCCTAGCAAGCACATATTGACACCATAGTATACAAGAATGATATCGACTACGAACCTGTAATGTGTACACAAATCCCTTTGCCTCACCTCGCCCCTTCTCAATCCTCTACTTCTTTTCATTCCCCGCAACAATTTGCAAATATGAGCTACGATCCGGTATCAAATACCCAAGAGTCGGTAGGTGAAGTAGCAAGATTAATGTCTATAACATTAATACCGGCGAAGTCGTACTTTGCTTCTTTTTGAGATCCTCCATGTACTTCTTGCGTTCCTCTTCCAAGTGGCTGTCTCTTTGCTATAGAAGCAAACGGCATCGATGCCGCCGACCCCTTCTTGCCCTTCTTTGCATTGGAGGCACTCGCAATCTCATCGGGAGTTAACTTCCTCTTGGTGCAAAGTTTCTTGACAAGTGGTTTGCGCTTAGCCTTCGCATCATCATCACATGATGACCATTCTTCTGGATACTCTCCTCGCCTATCTTTAGCATCCCATGCAATTCAGCCAAGGTTCTATCCATATTGTTCATGTGATAATTCAATATGAATGGCTCGAAGCTCGGAGGGAGCGACGGAGAATCACATCGTAGCCAACTCTTGGCTAAGGAGAAAACCTAGTTTTTCCGGACTCTCAATGTAGCCAATCATTTTTATCACATGCGGATCGACGGGATTCCCTCAACAAGCTCGCACGCAAACAAGGACTTTGAGGTGTTGAACCTCTCGGCCCGAGCTTGGTTCTCAAACATGCCACGCAGTCCCCGAATAATAGTGTGAGCATCGCTGCTCTCATATTGCTTCGAAGCTCGGGGACATTGTAGCAAGCATGAGACAGCTTATATCTAGGGCATCATTAGTGTGCTTCTCATAAGCCCTCCGTGCGGTTGCAGTGGCATTATTTGGCAAATCCTCGGGATAGGGTACTTCAAGAACGTACTCCTTACGCTCTTGCTTGAGAACAATTCTCAAGTTGCGATACCAATCCATAAAGTTTGTTCCATTTAATTTTTCCTTTTCGAGAATAGATAGCAAATTAAAGGTACTGGGTGTAGTATTAGCCGCCATTTATTCTACAACAGAAAAAGCAAAGTTTAGCACAATGTTTATGCTACGTCTATTGTTAAACAATTTAACATTAGACTCCCATTACGTATTTTCCACCTTCCCTCTAGATTACGTATTGGGTCAAGATCCACATGTTAATTAATTTTCTAGTGAGCTTTGGCATCACTGCTAGAAAATTAATAACATCGGTAAGCAACTCCTTGCTAATCACATCTCTATGTGACTCTTGTTGTTGGTGTGGCATCTCCATGCCCCGGCCCCAACCTATGCCCCAAGGCCCAAAACTGTTTTGATAGCCTTGTTAAGTAAACCAAATGCTCCTGCTGTATATGTCCGACATATACCCCCTCGTGTTATGATAGAGAATGGCATTCTGCTTTGGCAGACCCACCATTGACGAGCATAACGGTGACGGGTGCAACATTTGGAAGGGCATCATTACTACTTAATTTTGCGAGGGATGCTATCCTATCAAACAAACATATCACATATATGAAAGCAGGTAGAATAGCATATAATGAAATAGTATGGCCCTCTTCACATGGTGATCTCCATCTCCATGTCGGCGCTGAGGATCTCCATCTTCGGCACCATCTTCCAATGTGCATGATGCTTGATTTCTTCAAACTAAGCTACTACTATAGAAGCCCTAGTTGAAGATTACATCGACTCGCAGGTCGTGAAAGAATATTACAATCATTGCACGTATGAAAGAATATTACAAGGATTGCACATATGAAAGAATATTACATGCATCACATGCATCTCATACATACAATAGGGCCATACCATCTCAAAGCATTCTCTGCAAAAACAAGTTAGGCGTAGAAACGTTTTCTACCTATCGCAGAGAAACGGCATCGAGACGACCTATAAGGAGGTACGCACACGGCGGTCCCGCTTCCGGGCAGCGCCCGGAACACCACACGAAATTCATAGATCCAATCTATGAAATCGCTTACGGAAACCATGTCGGCATAATCATATTATGTCGTCCCGATACACTATCAAGAGAGATGGTTTGCGCAGGCGCGAGGCAGCTAACAAGATCGAACTACGAGATAGCTTCGGCATAATCACATTATACCGTTCCGATACACTATCAAGGAACGCTATCTCGAAGCCGACTCAAACCGAGTTCTATGGATATTGCTTCGACGTAATCACATTACGCCGTTCCGATACACAATCAAGGAACGCAATTACCATGAACTCTCCTCAACAAATCTCGTAAAACCGATTGATCTAATCAACCCGTGCGCAAAACTTGTTCCAGATCCAATCTAAAACCCAAACTAACCAAGATTAGCTCTGATACCACTGAAGGGTTACGCGGAAGCTACGCTAGCCGAAAACAAAAAATTTTCTACCGCGCAAACCAGGAACACTTGTAAGTAAGGGCCGATAGATCGTTACCGATTGGAGTATGCGCGGAAATAGCCAATCGGGGCTATCCGATCCGCGTGTAGCCGATTCCCGCAAGCCGATAGCCAATTCCCGGAATAGCCGATTCGCCAATCAGCCGATTAACAGCACGCAACGTAGCAGCGCCTCTACCGGTATACACACGTCCGGGAACAAAACGCCGTACACCCGTGTGCTAGCACGCGATGCAAGGCTAGGGTTTGGCTCGAAAGTGGGGAGGGCTTTCGTGGAGATTGATCTCGGCGACTTTTGTTGCGGATTCGGTTCAACGCGATACAGAAACTCTCCACCCCTCGCCCCTTTATATAGAGTTGGCCGACTGGGACTAGTGGCCAATCAGGACTCTATTTTGAATCGGATCTCATCCGTATCTCAGCATAGAGTTGGCCGCCCACACGTCGTAAGCCCATAGGACTCTATCCGATCGGATCCCTATCCGATCGAGCCGTATCCGAGTCCAACTCGAATATCTATTCTATCCCCTTAAGCGTGCGACCACAGTAGGTTCGGTATACTCGGTTCGGCTATAGTCTAACTTAGCCGATCGTCGGCTCGAGTCCAACTCGCCGACCGTCAACAGCGGCACCTAGCGGCACATATTGACACCATAGTATACAAGAATAATATCGGCTCTGAACCTGTAATGTGTACACAAATCCCTTTGCATCACGATACCAGTTAAGCTATAGGCAAGATGTGTGCCGTCCCTTTAATAGCTTAACCATTCACTCGAACCGTATTGGATTATCTGTCTGTTGATTGACTCCTCAATCAATTTAGCATGGCCATGCATTTCCATAATCCATTACCTCGAGGGGCCGAGAGATATCTCTCCAAAGGAGAGGCAAATTCCATCTTCATCACTCACATCCCACTCCATGTTTCATAGCAAACCCGAAGACTACCTTTATAACTACCCGATTACGGAATAGCGTTTGGTAGTCCCAAAGTAGGCTACTACATATGTTGGAATCCATGGTGATCCGTGTCTAAGGACTTTGTACCAACACTACCCGAGACCAACTAATGGCACATTAATTCTGTAGTGTCTCATGGTGGGTCTATCCAACAATGTGTTCTCCAACACATGTGTCCATGTTTATTGATTTGGTATCTCCATACCCATGATCTATGAGACATGATCATCAATCAATAAACATGCTGATCTTAGAATCATATTTGTTCCAACAATATGACATATGATCAGGGATCGTTTAGAAATAGATTCATACATAAAGAGTCTCATAAATAAGTCACGTACTTATTGATCAATACAAGATGTCTATTTTATGGAACTAAATAACACTTTATTCATTTATACATAAACATTGACGTGATATCCAACATCTCGATGTTGCCTCTAGGGCATATCACTAACAAGGGGAAATGTGCGGGGGTGCACGGGGATGCTTTAAATCGCCCCGGGGAGACGCGGGGTGGCCGGTGTGTCCAGGAATTACAGCGGAGTGGGGTGCGGCCGACGTGGAGGAATGACAGCGGTTCGGCGCCGGTTTTGCGGAGAGTGGGGGAAAATGGCACGGGAGAGAGGGTGTGGTCAGCGCGCACCACGTGCGGGGAGTGGGCGGCCGAGAAAAGCGGGGGGGCGTGGTGCGGCTTGGCGACGTGGGGCGGCCATGCCGGCGCACGGCCGAGAAGAGCGGGAGGAGAGGGATGAGCCCGACAGGTGGGGCCCACCTACCGGCGGCTTGAAGAGAGAGAGGAGGCCGGCGGGGCCCATGCGGCTGTGAGGGAGAGAGAGCGAGCGAGGACGCAAAGTAGACTTCGTGCAAGGAGCGGGCCGACGAGTTGGGCTGGACCGAGGAGGAACGTCAGACTTTTGGAGAGAGTGGGCCGACGGCAGCCCAAGGGCGGGAAAGATATTCAAATTTGTTTTCTATTTATTTAATCGCATAAATGATAATTGTATTTTTATAAATACTTTCAATGCTCAAATAAATTCAAGAAAAATCCCGAAAATATATGGATACTCGAAGTATTTAATAAAAATATAAACAATTCATTTACTGATTAAATAATTCATTTAAGTAATTAATTAAATATTTTTTTATTATTAGAATTATTTCTGAGCCGCAAAATTTCACGGAAATTTTCGGAGAGTATTTTAGGGCATGGAGAATATTGCAAAAATATTTCCAGTCATGATTTTTAAAGAAAAATTTAATTCCCTTATTAATTTCACTTGACTAATTTGCTTTTACTTTTTAATAATTTCTAGAAGATGTATTATTTAACGATTTTTAATCCCGATAAAAAATCGGGGTGTGACAATAATCGAGTGGCAAGAGTCAGTCAAGTTAATGTAGTGACAAGCACAAGTCAAATCTAACATACTACATGATAGACATATATTCAAAGAGAGGCTATATGTGTAGTTCATTTTCGATATAAAGCAAGTTTTATTTCATAATTTTTTATAAAGGAGTTGACAATTCAATTATAAAAACAAGTTTTAAGTTTCATTGTTAATTTCATTATGATTCCATCATTGACATCATCTTGTTGTCCTCCATGACAACAAGTCATAATATATCACCACAGTCACACAACTCAACATAATTTGTCATTTTCAAACAAGTCACATGTTCACATTTTTAAAACAATAGAGTCTATACTCATGACACTTCACCAAAGCGCTCTTGACCGTGAGCACGGCTAATCGATTAGTTTAGAGAACTCTGTAGAGTTTGTACAGCTTTACCCACATGATATGAACACTCTAGTTTATTTTGAGTTTGCAAGACTCTACCACACTCTTCATGTTGAATGTGGTCTAGAGGTCATAACGAAGCCTTTACACCACTTAATCTCTGGTCTAGCACCAGCACGATACGTGTTCCTCCATCCTAGGCATACTGAAATATAACCTAGAACCATTAAGTGGCGGGCCACGCCTTAAACGATAGGAACCCACCCATGTGGCATAATATCATTGTATTGGACAGACTTAGTCGCCTAAACTACCACATTGGGGTAAATAGAAAGTTCCTCTGGGTTATCCAAACCCATACACTCCGGCCTACCATATTGTAAGGCTAGGTGCTAAGTAGATTATTCAGCTTAGGTCATCCCATACTAGCACATGTGGATGTACGGTTAACTTTAAGTTGGTGACGCAAGTTTAGTAACTACGGACTTGGGCAAACATCTCCCCCTATCGACATACAAATACATCAATTGCACGCCACTTGCCGTCCAAGTCAAAATCACATTTTTATCCATTTTGGTTCACAAATACTCATCATATTAAACCTATTTCAGCAAGGGTTTTCATATCAAAAACATATCTTAGTACTTGATGGAATAAGCATTTGCATATTTCTAAGCAGGCTAAGCAAGTAGTTGCATAAAGCATATATATATATATATATACCCATTTGAGCACTAGGAATGTACTCTAACCATTTCTAGGGATACAAAAAGCAAGGAACAATTATTCAAGGTAGAAGATGCAGCAAATAGGTCATAACTATCATAGCCAAATTTTAAATATCGATATAGTCTAAGTTCATATGTAATTTTGCAAACAAACAATTTCATCCCTCAAATCATGGGATTCAATGTGTTCAAAGGATGGGAGGGAAAAAACTTGCCTTGATCTTTAGAATTGTTAGCACCTAATCCACCCCTTCACCGTTCATGCAATTTTCTAAATAAAATACAAGATAGGCAATTAAACACCAAAAATATGCAAAAATCCAAAATGCTCTAACATGAGTTATTTGTGCACATTGAGTAGGTACTGATCTAAAGTGAATTTAGGTGAAAGAATTTCTAGTTTATCTTATTCCATTTGGGAGTTATTGATCTTTGAAGTTTACTCGGTATAGGGTAGTATTTAATTAGTAGTGTTCTAAAATATTTTTGTAAAGTAACTCTTATTAGGTTCAACATCTCAGGGGTGTAGAGGTGTGTTTTCTAAGACTAACACATTTGGTTTCACAATTTTTGAAGTTACTATGAATTTCCTATAGTTTTTATAATTTACAATGTGTTCTAGTAATTTGTCCCTATACATATATGACTTTAGAAGTTTTATATTTAGAACATGTCTTATTTGCTTGAGATGTATAAAGATGAATAATTTATTTAACCAATTCAAACCTAGTTCATATTTCTAGGGTTTATATTATTCCACCACATATTTTGTAAGCTAGAGAGTATTCTATGTTAGTTTCTTAACATATTAGCATAGGAATTGATATTTGGGCTAGGGGTTTCCAAGTTGTGGTGGTTAGGGATGGATCTTATGGTCTCTCTGGCCTAACAAGTTTTTCTTTTATTTACTTAGACCTAGAATATATCTATACATCTACACATATTTATACATATAATGCTTAACTTATTATGGTGATTAGCACCTAAGTTATTTATTTAAAGTTTACTGACATATTTAGTATATGAGTTGCCATATTTTATTTTACCTAATTTAATTCATTACTTGCTGGTTCTATAGAAACTTTGTTCACCCAAAATGGATTAAAAATGAATTTTGTAAAAATTTTACAAGTTGAAGTGTGTACTAAGTTGTCTATTCCTTAGATAAATATTTAAGAGGTATTACTGTATAGCAAGCATATATTTTTATTTTGTAATTTGAAATTACATGTTTTGATGATTCTACAGAACTTAAGTTTAATCAAAAAGGAGCAAGAATGAATTTTATATAATTTCCTAAAGTTCAGCTTATCTAAAACTCATTATTTAAATGACATTAGGTTTTCATGCATTTGGCACAAAGTAATTATATTCTTTTATTTTCCTAATCGAGTGTGTAAGTTGAAGAATCTGTAGCATTTGAGTTTGTCCAAAATAAGTCAATTTGAATGTCCTATGCATTTTATAAATTTGTGCAAGTTTTATGTGTGATTTTCTTTATTCAAATTTTAGAGATAAAATTTGTAGTTTTAGGCTTCTAAAATAAACTTCATAACTTTATGAATCTATAGCAACTGAAATCATCTCAAAATGAGCTATATTTAATTTTACATGGATTTTTCAAGTTTAGTTGTTTTCCCGTTAAAAATTTAATGTTTTAGCTATTTTCCTTTGCATTTTCAGATTCTTATACACATGGGGTCCACCTATCAGTGAGAGACCAATATGCAAAAAGACCCCTGGGTTCATGGCAATACTACCCGCAGCCCTTAGCACATGTTTAAATAAAATTTCGTCAAGAGTCCTCAAATTTTATAGTTTTTACTAATAGGTCCTTGGTCCCTCCTGTAGTGTTTAGTATGTTTACCTATTAAGCCTTATAATTGTTTAAATTCTCAAAACGAGGTCCCTGTCTTCTTCTCCAATCGGCATAGACAGAGCAGAGCCATGGCTGAGTTCGAACTCGAGCTCGTCGACGACGATTGGTGGCTCGGTTGGGGTTGGGGTCAAAAGACAAAATGAAGAGCAGGTTCTCGCGATTCCATTCCTCCATTTATCTCGGTTTGTGGACATCGGAGTAGCGCCAGCGGCGGGTCCGAGCGGTGGAAGGTCTCGGCTATGCGTTCATGTGCGCTAGAGATCGATTGGAGCTAAATGGATGCATGCAAGTGAGTTCTTGGGTTAATAGGAATCTCACGAAGCTTGACCATGGCTTGTAGAGGCCCGACAAGGTCTTGGCGATGGACGGACTTGGCGGCGGCGGCAAGAACCTCCGAGGTGAACGGTGACGGCTCGATCTACTTGAAGAGTGGCCATGCATGCATGTCCAAGAGGTTGATTAGGTCCCAGGGATGGTGCATGCGCGAAAGAAACGACGAGGGGCTCACCGACGAAGGAGAATTTGGCCATGGTGACGGTGGCCAAAGTTGAAGAGGATGGAGGCTGATCCCCCTTCTCAGTGTGCTATTCTCCAGGATTTTTGAGGGCAAATCAAGAGGAGGCCGAGGCGAAGACGATGGCACAGTGGCTCGGCTTGGCATGGTCCAGATCGACGGCGACAGCAACGATGTCACATCGGCGTCAAGCAGAGCACGCCCTAGGGCCGGCGATGGCATAGCGGCGTTCCCGTTGATTAGCTGCACAAGAGAGGATGAAAAAAAAGGAGAAGTCTTCAGCATGGTGAGGAGAGTATGGTACGGGAAAGAGATAGTGGCGAGCGCGGCTTGACAACAATCGGCAATGCATCCTTCCCAACGGCCGACGATGGAGTGGAAGCAAGGAGGACAAGATGGAGCTCTCCCTCTCGGTTTCTTTGGCTCAAGGGTGGGGAGTGATGAGTGGCGATGCAGCTGGGTGGAGGAGAATGCTAGAGATGTAGAGCTGCACGTCGACACGTCGCTTCTCACGTGTCGCGTGCAGCCGGCCTCGATCTCTCTCTCTCTCTCTCTCATTCTCTCTCGCCTTCTTGAGCGGTGGAGGATGGTTTATAGGGGTGAAGCGAGATCAAGTGGCTGCCAAGTGGGTCCAGTTCATGGTAGGCTAGGTAATGGAGAGTGGTAAGGGTAGAAAAACGAGTACAATTGACTTTTGGACGAACTTTTCAGTTATTTCTCTCCCTAACTTTGTAGCTTCATATCTTAATATGTGGAATAGATAAATTAGTGAAATTTTTACTGGAGGTAGATGAGTATACCTAGTTTCCATTTTCTTTGGTTGCACACAAAAATCATGTGTGAATTGTTCACAGAAATTAAACAAAAATGGTCTTTTGGACACTAGTTTAAATTTTTAGAAGGCCTAAACAGAGGGGAAAAATTCTAAAAAATTATATTTATTCATTATAATTAATATAGTATTTAAATAAATTATTTCACATGTATACTTATGTGCATCTTAATTCACTTTTGGGTGAGGTATGGTTTTAGCCGATAAAGAATTAAAATTAATAACCTATATGACTGTTTTGTTTGAATTGTTTGGGGCTTCAAACCTAGTTATTAAATTGTTCCAAAATTATATTGAGTTGTGCATAATGTTTGGCACCAACATGAATTTTTTTCATGATTTTATCTAGTATGGATTATTTTAGAAAATTAGGGTAACCTTCCTAGGTATAGTTGTTTTCACTTTGTAAATGTATCTAATATGGTTATAGGGGTTGCATTAAACTTTTCTTGGGCAGAGGAGATGATTCTTTTGACTTAAATTTTATGTCCACCTTTTAGCACCCAAGATTAGCTGGAAGTTTGTTTTCGTGAATTTAAATCTTTTAGGTTACGCCATGAGACCTATTATGAAATGTGAGTTTAAAAATCCAAATGCACAAAGGACTCATTTTCAAAACATTTCTGCACACATGTATGATTGCATCTATGCTCAGGGTTAGGAATAAAAAAAATTTATCTTGTTCTCAAATTTTAATCATGTAAATTGGTTAAAGTTCTCCACCTAAGTTAGGAATGAAAGATTTTGGTTCACAAAATTGAAGAACCTTACTTCCATTTGGTTTTGACAAATTTTGGGTATGTGTCAGCTGCCATCCCCTCCGTGTCGGGCGGGCGGATGCAGAGGAAGGACGACCAGCATGATCGCGAAGATGACAAGAAACAGGCCGAAGCATACAGAAGGCATCCGTGTACTCATCGTGTTCTTCTTCCTCCGGTGGAAAGGAGCTGCAAACTACTGGAGAAAGCCACACTAGTCCCGGTTCATAACCTAACCGGGACTACGAATCCGGGACTAGAGGTGGACTATCTCTAGTCCCGGTTAAATAACCGGGACTAGAGATGCATCTTTAGTCCCGGTTTAAGCCACGAACCGGGACTAAAGGTGGCGGAGCCACGTGGCCGGCTCCGCAATCTTTAGTCCCGGTTGGTGGCTTAAATCGGGACTAAAGATTAATTTTTTTTAATTTGCCATTTCTACAGCAGTACTGCTATATATATATATATATATTACACATATATTATAATACACATAAATATATAATTTACACACATTTAAACTAACTTAAGAAAGGAAATATACATATATTACCAAAATATGTACAATATTAATACATGTTTCCTAGCTAGCTTATAAAAAATTGTCTCTAATCTACTTTGTTGTGGTTTAGCTACTAAAACTAATGAAGAACTCCCCGCGGGATCAACGACACCTGCTCGTTAATAAATCCCATCAAATCTTCCCGAGCGGCTTCTATGAAAGTCTCGGGAGGTCGTCTCTTACTCACATAAGCTGTCATTAATTACAATAAATGAGAAATAAATATATGAAGTGAATAAGAAATCGAGACGTAATGTATAAATTGGTGTTATACGTACATCTAGATCATCGACAGTTTAACTTCGGTCACAAAGCGGTGAATATACTCGCAGACGTAATATCCACATAGGTTGGTGCCCTGCGACTATTTTGCACACTAAAAGAGAAACGACGACATATTTAATATGCATATCATATTTTCGAACATAATAATGATTCAACTCAAATTAGGAGGAGGCATGTTACTCACTGAAAACTTCATCCGCACAGAGAGCTTATCTTTTCAATTTCCGCGAACATTACCCCGAAATCGTTCCCATGCCCTACGTGCAGTTGAAAGTTAGCACGTAATTATCCGAGAACCGCATATATGCAATAGAAAGTAAGATGGCATTACTGTTAAACAGTTCAAATATATGGGAGTACGTGGACTCGGTTTATCCATTGAGTCAAAGACATGGATCTTTGGACCCATGTCAAGTATTAATAGAATCCAAGTGGAATCGTAAATTGGTTTAGATGACACATATGAAACTTTATGTATGCATGGGATTGAAATTGGTTCGAAAAGGAAGAAAAAACTTACGCAGTATTATAGGGCAGAAGGATGAAGGATCGGAAGGGTTGCTTCACAAGCGCGTTGTACATGTTGTCCACTGTGTCATTAGAAAATTGATCAACCAATGGGCCGTTGATTTTCCGTGGATCCATGAATCCATGCTTGGTGCATTCGTGCTTGTTGCGTATTGGATTGTCATTCTACAATGGTTAAAAAGAATTTTAGTCGCTAAATTCAAGGATGTAAGAAACGAAATAACCGGCGATACTTACAAAACCCGCGCGGTTAGAAGTGAGACGTCAAGGGCATCACGTTGGTACAGGTCGAATATATCTTCGAATCGGATATAAAGGTAGTCATCTCCATCGAAGAAGTAGTCAGTTGAATATTTGCATGTTATCATGTCTTCACCCTTGCTGGATTGTTGCATGTACCACTGATGAAAGCGGTACATCAGAGTTGGAAGCCTTTTCACGAGATCTGGCTTGACGAGAGGCTTTCCAAGGTTGAACTTGTATTTAAACGGAGCCTTTGCCAGGGGTGCACGCCCATGTAATTGATCCATATTAATTCCAGCTTCTTGAATGAATTGTCTTAAATCAGGTCTAATATTTGGGATCGTGCTGAACTCCATAGGCTTCGTGGCTGCATGCCAAGCTGGGGTACATCTTTGCCCGCTTTTTTCCCCCTGCTTGAGGCCGACCGCTTTGGTCCGGGTGGCGGCGTCTTTTCAATTCTCTGAGTTTTTCTTGGACGACCGCTTGATATTGACGGAGCGCTCTTGGATGACGACCGTTTAGGAGTCGGTGCTCGTTGTGGCGACGGAGGAGGGTTGAAAGGCGGTGGAGTTGGAGACGGCCGTTTAGGAGTCGGTGCTCGTGGAGGCGACGCAGGAGGCGGAGGAGGCGGAGGCGGCGAAGGAGGCGGAGGAGACGGCCCACGTGGAGGCGAGGGCGGTGGAACGATAGGAGATGTTGTTCGTCCGGGGAATTTTATGTAGATCTTCCTCCAGAGAAATATTCCATGAGACGTTTCTCCTAGCGTCGTCTCCCCGTCTCCTCCGGGGATATCCAGCTCAGATCTTCATAGCCGCGTTCCACTGTTCAATTTCAACCTTCGAGTACGAAGGTGGAACGGGCCGGGAGTGGTAGGTGCCGTCTGGGCTCTGGAATAGCCATGCCCGACGCGACTGTTGAGAAGATTGCTTATTAGTTAATAATGAACGTTGATTGACAAGTTATTCAAGAAAATATACGTACAACATAAAAGTACGAACCTACCTTTATTGTTATGTTTTTCAGCGGGATGTGCAGATCACACGGGGTCCGCTGTGTGATGTCATCCACGGGGCATGGCGGACCCGGTTGAGCTTGTGGGGCTAGCTCGCCTTCATTTCCGAGACGCGCTCGCTGCGCTGTTGTTGGAGTTGTGCGGTTGTTCTTGGATCCATTGTTGGCTAACCCACGGCTCCGCTCCTCGCCAACCTTACGGCCACCTTTCGTCGATAATCGATCGATCTGCGAGAGCTTCATTTCCATCTCTGTGAATCTAGCATCATTCTCTCGCTTTGACCTCATTCGGCTCCTGTATGTGGCGATGTCAGCTTGGAACCCGTATTTTCGGGGACGACGCCTTTTCCTCGCGTACGCCCGGGTGCTCGGGTTTTGGAGGCCGAGCGTTAGCTCGTCCTTCTCTCTATCGGGCTGAAGGAGCCCGAGGAGCGGCTGCACCGCCTCCTCTAACCTCCGTCCGGCTTCTAGAATTTCATCACCAAAGATCACCGTGCCATCGACGGGATTTAGTGAGCCGCCGTGAGCATAGAACCAGTTCTTTGATCGTTCGCCGTTTGCGTGCAGGAACGATATCCCGTGCTTCTAGGTCAGCTTTCATTTTTTCCCATTTCTCCATTGCTTTTTTAGCCGCCCGACCCAAGCCTGTGATGGTATTTCTTTTTCTGCGTTGGCCTTGTTCTTTTCTATGATTGATTGCGCTTCTTCACGGTCTTGTGCTCAACAAAAGCATCCCAATGATCTCGAGCTTTGGGAACTTGTCAAGTCCGTGTCCGGCCCTTGGATATATTTCTTGTGTAACTGTTTCTTGTAGTTCTGAAGAGCTCGCCATTTTCTTCAACGTCCATTCCTTGACCCTTGCCTGATCTGAGTCTGGGATGGTGAACGTCTGCAGCATTGTCGTCCACAGCATCTCTTTCTTTGAGTCTGGGAGATAGCTCTGCTCCTCTCCTCCTTTGGTAGAACGCCTCCAGTTGGCAACGCTTATGGGCACGTCATCCCTCACCACCCATCCGTTGTGCGCCACAAACTTCCTTGCGGCGTCCTCTGGGGCAATTGGTCGACCGTCAGGTGCCACCTCCGTTATGACATGTCGACCCTCTATTTTCTTGCTCGAGCCACGTGGCCTCTTCGTCCCGCGGAGGCGGAGGCGGAGCCCTCATTCCTCTCCTCGTCCTCCTCGCTCGTCTCTCGCCCTCGTTCCCTCCTCGTTCGAGTGCATATGGATCTTCGTGTCCCTCCTCGTTGTAAAACTCGTTCCTCGTGCGATCTCATCAAGGAGAAACTGTTCCTCGTCACGATCCGTCATTTGATTGATGTGGGTTGAGGACTTAATCAAAGAATTCTGAAAAAATTATTGTCGGTTAATACATGTACCAATTATTTACGAATATCATGTATGTCTACATAAAAACATAGTCGAAAAGAAAAAGATGGAAAAAATAGATGAAATCCGATAGACACCAAATCCAATTGTGCACATCCACAATGGTGATATTTTTTTAGAAGTCACTTCCTGGATTACATCTACACCGAACGACCGAACGAACGACCAAATGACCAAACGACCGACCGAACCCTAACCTATCGTTCGTTTACGTCCATTCGTTCATGTCTGTGAGTACGATCATCTGGAGGAGAGGAGAGAAAGAAATGATCATGTATGTGAGGGAGATAAGGTCGAGAGGAGAGGAAGTGGAGAGGAGAGGACAGAGAGGACGTTGCATGCCTATGTACGTTGTAACGACCGAACGACCGACCGACCGATCGACCGAACGAACGCACGACCAACCGACCGACCGAACGAGTGTTCGCTCGTGCGTCCGTCCGTTCGTCCACGTCCGTACGGATGTCCGTCCGTTCGTCCGTCCACATCCGTTTGTTGATTTTATCGTTCTCGTTCGTTGAAAAATACAAACTTCACAAGTCACATACACATTTAAATTTAAATCTATTCATGCATTTAAATTAAAATACACATTCAAAATTCTAAATTCACAATATTCATGCATTAAAATTTAAATAAACAGTCCATTTACATATAAAGTCCATACAAATTTACACATACACATGCATCGAAATCAGATTCACAAATTTACACATACACATCGAAATCATATTCAAAACCTCCTCATTCATTCACATTCACAAAATTCAGAAAATTCACAAAATTCATTCACATTCATATTCATTAAACATATAGCACGGCAGTGGCAGCGGCGGCGGCGGCGACGGCGGAGACGACAATGGTGGCGATGGCGATGGCATCGACGGCGGTGGCTAACCCTAGCGCGCATCACGAAGAAAAAAGGGGGCGGCGACGGCTAACCTTCGGCAGCGGCGGCGACGGCGACGAAGACCATGGCGCGGCGGTCCCTCGGCGACGACGACGGCGACGAAGACGGCGGAGACGGCGTGCTGCGGCGGCGTCCTTGTGCTCAGCGATGGCGAAGAAGACGATGGAGTTGTGCGAAACGGCTAAGTGTTCGGATCCCAGTGAAGCCCTTGCTATATATAGGTACTGCTCTATTGTCGCGGTTGAAGCCACCAACGGGACTAGAGATGATATAGTCCGGTTGGTGGCTTCAACCGGGACAATAGAGCATACCTTTTGTCCCGGTTGAAGCCACGGACCGAGACTAGAGATGGCGGGCAGCCACGTGTCCAGTAGGTGGGCATCTCTAGTCCGGTTAAAGCCACCAACGGGACTAGAGATGTTTTCCCGCCGAAATTCACCTCTAGTCCCAGGTGGTTTCAAAACCGGGACTAATTATTACCGTGCCCAATTGTATTGTGTTATATTCATATATAATTATAATTAACATATGTTCAAATATTCATATATAATTAACATATGTTCATATAATTAACATAAAAAATTATAAATTAAAATAATAACATATAATTAACATATGTCATATTCCAAACTATTTAAAATTTAAATAATAATATATATTTCACATATGGCCTATTAGAAAAAAATTAAATTAAAATAAAACATATAATTAACATTTGTCGTATTTAAAACTATTTTAAACCATAAACCCTAAACCCTAAACCCTAAACCTTAAACCTAAACCCTTTTACCATTAACCCTCAACCTAAACCCTAAATCCTATTTTAAACCCTAAACCTAAACCTAAACCCTAAACCCTCGTGCGGCTGCGTGATTGGCATGTAGAAGATGCGACACGAGCTGAACGTCAATGCCTTCTCCTCGATCTAACATCGTCTCTCATGCTCTTGGAGGTGCTCGTTCTCATCACGTAATAGAGCGTGGCAATCTCTTCTCACTTTGTTCTACCTTGTTATCCGATTGCTTCATCTCATCCCAATACTTGCACATCATCTTCAAATATGACACCAAGCTCGCATGGAAAGAAACAAGTGGCTAAAAACACAAATCCGGAAAGCATCATTCATTTTCGATTAGAAAAGAGAGCATCATTCTTGCGTTGATCGAGTAGAAAGAAAAGAATCATACCTTGTAAACGTTGCTTTGCATGACAGTAGAAGCGAGAATGGTGGGATGGAAGCTCGGGGAAGGAGATCTTGGAAAGAGAGCTTCCTCCTCAAGCAAGTAACTATCGGTCAAAGGCTAATGCAATAAGGCCACGGCTAGTTCATGAAAAAGTTAGATCAATAACAGATAAACGAGATAAACAAAGGCAGTCTTACGGCCAAAAGAAACTACTGCTATAAAATTTTCTCGGCGATGAGCATGGTTAACCATATGCATGATGCAAGGCAAAACTACATTTACCTATGTTTTTGGTGGGCTCCATTATTTCGAGAGACATGAATCAAATCTCACACTCCATGACTCGGGATCAATGAAATAGCTTATCTTAGTCATCTCGTCCACATCCGTATCCAGTTGCTCGATGATCCGTGAAGAGGCCCCGATGTTTTTTTGTCTTCTTCACCGATCTTGGTCTCTTCAACATGTCATGATCCATCGTAGTAGTCTTCTTCACCGATCTTGGTCTCTTCAATATTTAATGATCGGATCACGGTCTTTTTCTTGCTTTTCTCCCTTTGCTTCATAATCTTTCTGTCTTGCTATTTCTTGAGTACGATGTAGCGGTACTCGTGTATCTCAATCAAACTTTGAATAGCGAGAGATATGGCAATGATTGGATAGTGGAGTTGTATATGGCAATGATGGCTTGCCTCCCGTTCCGTCTCAATGCCTCGGCGCGCCATGGAAGTCGCCGGTGACGCGCACGACGACGAACTACCTCTATCCGCTGCCATGATCGAGCCGTACTACGCCGCCGCCGCCCAGTCTTAGGCTGCTTGCCGCCATTGCCGCCGGTCTTCCGATTTAGAGGTGTGCTTTCTCTGTGTTTCGCGGCAATATTAAAGTTCTCGTTGGTAATGTCTTACGCCTTATTCTCGTGAATTGCCACATAAGCATTAGCCGTTAGAGCATTATTGTCCTGACCACAAGTTAGGATCTTCTGTGAGTATGGAGCATGTCGATGACCGTCCTCCTCCTCCGCTTGTAATTCTCCCTGAGGACTTTTTCGTCGACCTCGGTCTCATCCTTTTACCGTTTTTATTCATAGCTCCCTGCAATTGTAATATGCTCTAGGGAAATTGACAATGAATTCAGTGGATGGTGTTGATGCCTCCTCCAACGTGGTTCCCTTGTTCAGCTGTCCGAGGGGCTTCGGTGCCTCCTCCTCCAACGCATATAATTCGGAATACAACGGTTGGTGGCTTAATTACAAGCGTTGGAGGAGAAGGCACTGAACAGTCCCTCGGACAGTGAACAAGGGGAACCACGTTGGAGGAGGCACCAACACCATCCACTGAATTCATAGTCAATTTCCCTAGATCATATTACAATTGCAGGGAGCTATGAATAAAAACGGTGAAAGGGTGAGACCGAGGTCGACGAAAAGTCCTCGGGAGAATTACAAGAGGAGGAGGAGGACGGTCGTCGACATGCTCCATACTCACGTAAGATCCTAACTTGTGGTCGGGACAATAATGCTCTAACGGCTAATGCTTATGTGGCAATTCACGAGAATAAGGCGTAAGACATTAGCAACGAGAACTTTAATATTGCCGCCGAAACACAGAGAAAGCACACCTCTAAATCGGAGACCGGCGGCGGGGTTGGCCGCAGCCCAAGATCTGGGCGGTGGCGGCGGTAGTACCCATCGATCACGGCAGGCGGATAGAGGTAGTCCACCGTCGTGCGTGTCACCGGCGGCTTCCATGGCGTCGCCGAGACATTGAGACGGGAACAGGGGAGGCAAGCCATCATTGCCATATATAGCCGCACTATCCAATCATTGCCATATCTCTCGCTATTCAAAGTTTGATGGAGATACACGAGTACTGCTACATCGTACTCGAAGAAATAGCAAGACAGAAAGATTATGAAGCAAAGGGAGAAAAGCAAGACAAAAGACCGTGATCCGGATCATTAAATATTGAAGAGACCAAGACGATGAAGAAGGCTACTACGATGGATCATGACATGTTGAAGAGACCAAGATCGGTGAAGAAGACAGAAAAAAACGTCGGGGCCTCTTCACGGATCATCAGGAGCAACTGGATACGGATGTGGACGAGACGACTAAGATAAGTTATTTCATTGATCCCGAGTCATTGGAGTGTGACATTTGATTCATGTCTCTCGAAATAATGGAGCCCAGCCAAAAACATAGGTAATTGCAGTTTTGCCTTGCATCATGCATATGGTTAACCATGCTCATCGCTGAGAAAATTTTATAGCAGTAGCTTCTTTTTGTTGTAAGACTGTCTTTGTTTATCTGTTTATCTATTATTGATCTAACTTTTTTCATGAACTAGCTGGTGGCCTTATTGCACTAGCCTTTGGACTGATAGTTACTTGCTTGAGGAGGAAGCTCTCTTTTCTAGTATCTCCTTCCCGAGCTTCCATCCCCAGCCATTCTGCTCTACTGTCATGCAAAGCAACGTTTTACAAGGTATGATTCTTTTCTTTCTACTCAGATCAACGCAAGAATGATGCTCTCTTTTTTCTAATCTAAAAGGAATGATGCTTTCTGGATTTGTGTTGCTTAGACACTTGTTTCTTGCCATGCAGACGAGCTTGGTGTCATCTTTGAAGATGATGTGCTGAAGTATTGGGATGAGATGAAGCAATAGGAGAACAAGGTAGAACAAAGTGAGAAGAGATTGTCACTGCTCTATTACAGTGATGAGAATGGAGCAGCCTCCAGGAGCATGAGAGACGATGTTAGATCAGTGGAGAAGGCATTGACGTTCCAGCTCATGTCGCAGTCCTTCTACATGCCAATCACGCAGGCCGCACGAGGGTTTAGGGTTTAGGGTTTAAAATAGGGTTAGGGTTTAGGTTGAGGGTTAATGGTAAAAGGGTTTAGGTTTAAGGTTTAGGGTTTAGGGTTTATGGTTTATGGTTTAAAATAGTTTTAAATACAATAAATGTTAATTATATGTTTTATTTTAATTTAATTTTTTTCAAATAGGCCATATGTTAAATATATATTATTATTTAAATTTTAAATAGTTTGGAATATGACATATGTTAATTATATGTTATTATTTTAATTTATAAAATTTTATGTTAATTATATGAACATATCTTAATTATATATGAATATATGAACATATGTTAATTATAATTATATGAATAT
Organism: Oryza australiensis; assembly: GCA_019925245.2. Lineage (NCBI taxonomy): Eukaryota > Viridiplantae > Streptophyta > Magnoliopsida > Poales > Poaceae > Oryza > Oryza australiensis. The sequence continues at coordinate 3,817,690 of JAIFGZ020000106.1, forward strand.
AACACAATGTAATTGGGCACGGTAATAATTAGTCTCGGTTTTTGAAACCACCCGGGACTAGAGATGAATTTCAGCGGGCGGTAAAACATCTTCTCATGTTTGCAAACAAATCTAGAGATGAAAATGTATATAAAATAACCGCAAAATACGAAGTGCTAAGATTGTAGATAGCACATGACATGTAGATAGCAAAATGTATAAAAAACATCCGCAAATAAGAGTAAGAAGTTGCTAACCTTATAGAGCAAATATTTGTGCATTATCACCAAAGAAGGTGCTAACCTCGGCAGCATCGGACCTCTAGCTAAGAAAAATTTTGAAGATGTACAAGTGTGGCTGGCTCGGGATGAAGGAGGAAGGAATATATAAAGAAAATCTCTAGTCCCGGTTGGTAACACCAACCAGGACTAGAGATGTCATCTCTAGTCCCGAGGTAACGGTATAAAAATTTCAACGGCTCTCTAGGACCTTTAGTTTCGGTTCGTTTCAAGAACCGGGACTAGAGATGACGGTTCAAATGTTGTCGGCGCGTGTCGGGCGTCGGGGACCTTTAGTCCCGGTTGGGAACACGAACCGGGACTAGAGGTAGCATATCTAGTCCCGGTTGATGTTATCAACCGAGACTAAAGGTCCCCAGCGCTCTGACACGCGCTGACAACATTTGAACCGGGACTAGAAGTGATCTTTAGTCCCGGTTCGTTTCGTGACACGAACCGGGACTAATGTTCCTAGAGGGCCGTTGAATTTTTTAACCGGTCTCTAGTCCCGAGTGCAACTCAAACCGGGACTACTGTGCTTTTTGCCACTTTAACCAATGATGATTTCTCCAGTAGTGGCGGCGACGGAGGAGAGGCGGGTGTTCTTGCTCGGGGAACGCACCCATGGCCACCTCTCCAGATTTGGGCTTCGCTTGACGTGACGACGTGTCGATTGTTACCAGCACTCGTGGACATCCATGGAGTTTGCAATTGTAATCGGCCACGGGCCCACCGCAAACGCAGAATTCTACAACGCATCAACGTGAAACATTCGAATCGAAATCGAATTATCTCCCTTATCATTGCCGAACTCATCTGTAAATCGAACTCCCCAATCTGATTGCTCCTTGGATTAATCTTCCAACTGCGACCTGTATATAACTGATGCCTGATACGGCGCACACGCTAAGTCATAACACCTTTCTTCTACGGTTGCTTAGATAGATCGTACGGCGAGAAACCTACGAAATCGTCGACATGGTGCGCTTGAGGGAGTACTTAGGCGAGCGGCTCGTTGATTCTTACGACGGCCGCGGCGGCGGCGGCGGCGGCGAAGACTGCCGCGAGATGATGAAGAGGTTCTGTTGGAGCATCCTCCCGGCGATCCTCGGCGCCCTCCTGGCGCTGGTGGTCATGTCGTTGTTGCTCTACTATCCCTACAAGTGGTCCTTCGACGACGACAAGATCCCGGAGTTGAGCGTCGCCGTCGCCAGCTTCAACGGGCTCGACCCGGAGCGCGACCTCGGGCGGCCCACGCTGGACCCCACGTTCGACCTCACCGTCCGCATCAAGGAGCCGCGCAGGTACAGCGTGGCGTGCGTCGAGCACGGCACGACAGCGGCCGTGTCCTACCGCGGCGTCCCGCTGGCGAGCGGGCCCGTGCCGGAGCTCTGCGGGAAGAACGAGGACACGGTGGAGGCGAGGTCCGTGATGGCGTGGGGCCACGCAAAGGCCATGCCCGAGTTCGCGCGGGAGCGCCTCGCAGAGGAGCTCCGCCGCGGGGACGCGGCGGTGGACGTGACCCTGAAAACACAGGCGAGGTACTGCACGACGTGCATGCAGACGGTGATCGAGTGCAAGCCTCGCGTGGGCAGCGGAGAGTTCTCGCCGCCGTGCGGCGTGACCAGGGACCACCCGACGTTTCCCGACAACCCAGACGTGCCGCATCCGAGATTGCGGCCAGGGAGGAGGCACCTCAGGTAGTCAGGTTGCTGCACTGCAGCGAGGTAGATGGATGGCCAGCCGGCCGGCCGGCGAGCATAGCGACAGAGACGAACTCCAAGTAGTTTTGCGTTACGCAGTTTAAATCTAGGTTAATTTTCTTTTTTTTGTTTGGGCGGAAAACAATTGTCACAGCATTCTGAGGGTTTCGTTTTTTATATGAATTTGATCTGTTCTTATTTGACAATGAGTCAGTGACCATATGCATTCAGTTTTCATTGATGTTGACGATTTAAAGTTTTTTTTCCTTGACGCATCTGACATTCTGTGTTAATGATCAAATAATCGATTTCTAAAAATTCAAGTAATCATTGGTAATGGTGGATACATGAAAGAGATTTGAACACGCATACTAAGTATAACCAAATATTATAATCACGGCGTGGCAGTGAATTCGTAGATGTAACCTATCAATATCACTGTTCACTTGCAATATAAATTTAGCCAATTCACTTAATATGAATGTATTCAATATTGATTTTGTGAGGTTAGGGATTTCCTTCTGATGATCATATGTTAAAGGTGTGCGTCCTCATGTGCGGTGTGCGTATGGCGTACACGTCTTCTGTGTACTAAGGCACACGAAAGATGTTGATCTAGAAAAATAAGGGCAAGAATGAACTGGATAATACTTGCGATTCGCCGCAAGGCGACAACTGGTGAATAAAAACAAGAGTTTGGATCCATGGAGTTACATTGCCCCCCAAATCAAAATTTTCCCCAAGATTCCATGGTATACCTCCCCCAGAACAGACCATCTATCTACATCACCAAAAGGCCAAATGAAAAAGAGGTTCACAACTAGAAACTTGCTGACAATCTAAATTACCAACCTACACCATCTTACTCCTTGATGAAGCAATTACACCATTGCTCCAGTCCTCTACTATTTCTTCCCAGTCTCCAGCCCTTATTCCTCCACACCATAGGAGTATACCCCCCACAATGTATTTACCACCAAGCGCCCCTTCACTTTCTCCAGTATACCCCCCCAACCAAAACATATTTACCTCCAAGCCTACCTCACCAATACCGGTATACCGCCATCCTTGACTTGAACAGAAGAACAAAGGATGAATGCTAAAGCTACTGCACTATTGACCTACTAAGCAATGACACCAATGAAATTTCTACACCATCATCTTTGCACTTGCTTCGCAAGAGACAATGGCAAACTGCCTTCTACCTTGGATGGGGTTTCTCCAAGAGTGACCTAGTTTGTCGGAGCTGCGGCCTTGGGCCCTGAGGTGAAGGGCATTGGTTCTGTGAGCGCTGCAGCATCTGAACCATGGATGGTGTTTGATAGGAGTAAACAAGTGTGGTACTGTCTGTAGAGTCACCACGGGTTGTAGCTCTCTGCCAAGAATGTGAACTCAATCCAGACAGCAGATATGCTCTCCCCGAAGCTTCATATCGTTGTCGGCTAGCCATCCTATCCTGCATCTCCTTTAGCTCTGCATCAAGGGATATGCACAGGCGATCCCCACTCTTTCTTGAAAAAGATTCCGAGAGTATCCTCCGACAATCCTCAAGAATAGCCACTGCATCAGAGAGAGCACCCCTCTCAGCTGCCGTCCTTGCAGCCTCAATAGCTTCAGCAGCACGGACACGGTTCCTCTCACGATCAACCTCCATGCAAACTGGCTCAGATGTAGGTGACTTTGGCCTCAGGACCTTTACCTCATCTGCTTGAATCTTGATGGCTTCATTCGTTACTGGATCTCTATAGGCACATGCAACCTTCAAAAGCATGGTCTGTTCACGAGATTGTGGGAAGCTCAAAGATAGTAAGAAGTCCCTCTCCTCATCAGCATAAAGATGACCAACTTCAATCGATCCATTTCGTCCATCTCCAGACACCTTACTCAAGTAACTACCAGATTTGATGGTATGAAGCTGAACACTAGGATGCACACATTCCACAGTTAGTCGCATATCCTGAACAACAACACTAAGAAGCCCACCAATGCACTGAGCAAATGCATCCTGAATCACACTTTCATCCTCGATAAAGGAAAATGTACCACCAGAGGACTCAGCAATTGAGTGCAGAGCATCTGAATCATGATCTGCACCAAAACCAAAGCCATGGACAGGCACTGTGCAGATAGTGTGATTCAGAATGGAAGATGGAACAAGTGACCTATAATCTGGACGGATTCCCCTAACATTTGAGGAAATATTGTATGTGTCTTGACCATCTGATAACAGAATAATGCTGCAGACTGGATTCTTATAATTGCGATCCTCAATAACCTTGGCAGCTTTCTTCAGGGCATCAGCAATGTTTGTACCACCACCAGCACCAAGTGAGTTGACAGCCTGCAAGGCCTGCTGCCTGCCAGAGTGAGACATCCGTCGGAGATGAAACAGCCTTCTGGCAGTAGATGAGAAAGCAATAACTGAAAGGCGGTCGGAAGGCCCAAGGTGTTGAATAACAAAACCCATGGCTCGTTTTAGGAGTGCTAGTTTGGTGCCTGCCATACTGCCACTAACATCAAGCACAGTAACCAGATCAACAGGAGCACGAGATGTAGGATATCCAATTGAGGTGGCATTGAATGGTCTACCTGTGACCTGTTCTGGGTTAGCACATGGGGCTTTTAGATGGATCAAAACAGCGAAATCATCTTCAGATGACGATTGTGGAATGGCTCTGAATTCAGGATATGTCTTGATCTCCACAGCTCTACTGCATCTAGCATCATGACTGTCACCAGCCTCCATCTGCTGCAAAGGCTCATCATCATTGAAGTCAACTGGCTCAGAAGTATGAGAACCAGGAGCTTCTCGATGGCGACTCGGAACCTGGCGTAGAAGAGCCATGTAGGTGTCTTGCTGGGGTAATCGAGCTTGGTTCACATTCAATCCACTTCTACCACGAGGTACAATAGAAGATAATGAGCGGTTAAAGGGTATCTCTTTCCACTTTGCTCGACAAACTGGGCATACATGATTTCCATGTTTCACACTGGAGGAGATGCAGTGGAAGTGAAACATATGAGAACATTCAGCAGTGAACAGTGCTTGTCCATGGCCTGACTTCATGGGATCAAAACAAATTGCACACATTCCCTGTTGAGAAAAAAAAAAGATGTATCAATTTAATTGTGCAACATCAGACTGCACCCCTTCACATTTGAAATGTGAAATCAACATGGAGACATGAGTTTTAAAACATGAAAGGGTTTAAAGATGTGCCTTGCTGAGAGAAGACAGTTCAACTGATATTGATGTAACTATATTGAAAACCAACTTTTTGTATGTTACATCCAACATAGTGAACAGACTGGCATATAACAACAACCCTTTGTCCTGCAAGACCACACCCCTTAGGCCCCTATTTAAGTCCTTATCTTCACAGATCAATTCCACTGTACAGAGTTAACCCCTGCCTAGAGTTTAGTACCATACTATGAAAGAAGCCTATCTCAAATTCTCAATCAACTCCAAGATCTACATAGATATCTCCACTAATCTGCATGTTCAACAAATTAACTCAAGCCCACCTTAAATTTCCACTATGAGACTTATTTTTCATCCCAATTCTTCATTGAAGTGTATCCACTTCGAACAATGTATCTGTTTGTTATTTCAGAAACATAATCGGGTAGACACAAACCGCAATTCATGGACTAAAGTTACTACTTCCTCGATTTATTTTCATTGGATCAATATGGCAACTCAAATAGGGCCTCACATGAAAGCTAAACAAAAAATATCACAAACACATACCATAACTAAATGAATTTGATGTCATATCACATCCATTCCATCTTTGTGACATACAAGGTGTTGGATCTATAAGTTCATTGGTGCCATCATAAGATAGGAACTGTTATTGATTTGGACTAAAACATAAAAACCAAAGCATGTTCAAACAAATGCATCTTTTTACCAACACCAAGTCAGCAACTACAACTGTATTTTAGGATAATGTATCCACGTCATAAATACCAATAGGAACAGGACACCTGCTCTTACGGTTCCCTTACTGATAACTTAAAATAAAAATAAAAAAACCATATTTATATTTGGGCACCAAAATATGTCATTAGGCAGCGTTACCTTGAAATAAAATCAATTTAAACCAGAGAAACAACAACGAATTGACAGTCTTACATGCCTACCAATAAATTCAACTAAACACAGTAAGCGTTCATACCAGTTTACCAAATTATCAAATATGATAATATAGACAAATCAAGCTTTCAAAGGCCGTGATGCAGAGATCGCAATAAATAACTTGATGCTTATTATCAGAACTTTTCAAGTCTTCACTTCTGACCACGGCAGATAAATGTCAACCTACTGAGTAATGAGTAATGAGGAAATCCTCGTGAAGTAAGTTGGTCAAACAGAGCACTACCATACACAATATCTCGCCAAATCAGAACTGCTACTAAACAGAAGTGTGAACACAGCAACAAAAGGCATCAATGAACACCACACGAAAAAATAGTATTGTATCAGAAAACATCACAAATTGGCATTGACCATTCAAAGAGATCACGCACATGCCATGACAACTAAATAAAGATAAATAAAAAAAGAACAGTACTAGCTAATTCCAATAAAAGGCTGGCGATTCAGATTTTCTAGTGATGGATGACGGCTAGAGTTAGAAAACATGCGTTTACAAAATTAATTAGTATCTTAAATGGTAGTACTAACTTAAGAGAGAGACGCCAGGATGATACTACACGTGAACACATGGGAAGTTGCTGGGGAAAGAAGCGAGCTTTCCCAATCGGGAACGAGCAAGTGGAACAGTAGAAAAGATGCTTACGTTAAGACATGAATTTATCTCACACAGGAAAAATGGCAAGTGGAATTGACCCATAACAAAGCGTGATACCGAGGCAAAAAAAACTAGCAGGCTGATCGCTGCTCCAAATTCGTAAGAAGCTCTGTTGGCTTATTAATTTGAGAAAAATAGACGAACTGGAAATTTGTGTACTCCATAATGGAAGATAGAGAGTTGCTATGAATACAACAGAGCCAATATTGAGCTACAAAACACGAAATTATTCTTTTCTGAATGGTGAAACACAAAACGATATGAGAGTATTTTGGAACAGGACATGACAAATGGAGCAACAAGATGTAGCCAATGAGAGATGCATCTCTTTTCTTTTTTGGATATTCCTTTGAATAATTTAGAGAAGAAATGGTTTGCAGAATCCTCAAAATCTGCACACAAATTTTTTTTTAATTATAAAAGTGGGGAGAGACCCATGTTTCCTCAGAAATAGCATAGGATGATTTCAATTGCAGACAAAGTAACAAAGGAAATGACAAATCCAAACTAGCAGAGGCGAGACAAAACTCAGTATTAAAAAAACAGATACAACAAAAAATAATGGCTAGACACAAGCAAGAAAAAAACAAAGGAAACACCCATTAATGCAATCAAAAACTGCCGGCCAGGGGAAGCACATCTGAATCTAAATCGTTCACTGGGGAAGCCACATTGCTCCAAATCCGCGACTAACCCCGACCAAAGAACCCCGGAGGAAACCCCAATCTGCTCTGCATTTCACATCCAGCCACCCCGAACCAAGGCTATCACGGACGCCATCCAAAGCCCAGATAATAATTCACAGTGATGGAAGCAAGTTGCTCGGAGAAGAAGAGGGGGGAAAGGAAAAGAGCCCCACCTTGGCGGACTTGGTCCCGGACTTGGACCTCCGGAGCGGGCCGGCTCCCGGCAACGCCGCGGCCGGCGTATTCGGCGCCGACACATGCGCCGCCGCCGAAGACGCGTCCTGGGAGAGCGCATCCGACGCGCGGCGCTCGCTGTCACCGTCCTCCCACTCGCCGGCAACCGCCGGGAGGTGCACGCAGAGGCCGGCGCCCAGCGCCTTCTTGGCCTTCCTCCACATCCCCTCCATTGCTCCCTAGCGCGCGCACACCCCTCGCCCCCACAGATTCGTCCCTCCCTACCTACCTCCGGAGCTACTCACGACAAGCAACTAGACGCTACGAGAGGATGGGGGAGATGAGGAGGGGGCGGTTTTGAAGAGGAGGGGGAGGAGCCGCCATTGGAGAGCGGCGGTGGTGAATGGTGAATGGTGGCGATGCTGCGGCTTTTGGTTTGACCTGTGCGCCGCTGCGGATGGGAGGGACAGACGACAAGCGAGGCAGACGCAGACAGCCAGGCAGAGGTTGAGGGGAGAGAGAGACGGTGGTGGGTGGACGAGAGGAGGAGAGGAGGGGGTTTTGACCCGTGGTGGTGGTGCTGCGGTGGGAGAAGCGAAATGGAAGAAGAGATCAAAAAAAACGGAGGGGTTTTCGCTGCCGCCGCGCGGTGCTGGTCAGGTCGCACCGGTTGGTGGGCGCCGACTCCGGTCATAAATCACAACGGAACTTGTGGCTGCGGGATTGGCCCATATTGCTCACCAAGCTCGAAACGATGAAATTGTCCGATTCCTCTGCTGCTCGGGTTGCCATGTCCTAGGCTTCTAGCATGGATCAGGTAAATGGTTTTAATGTTTTTGGAGTACCAGTTCAAAGGCATCTAGCATAGACCATTGTTTTGGCCTATCTTTCTTTTTTCCGTGAGAGAGATAATGCATTGATTTACACGCTTTGAATATAAAGTATATATCAACTTTAGGCCTATAAAGAAAGAATCAAGAAAGTATGGAGATTGGAGAGAGAGATTATTGATTAGAGTTCTTCAACAGTTTATCAAATAACTTTTTATTTTTAATTTTTAAAAAATCATTTTTAAAAGTTTGATAAATGGTTTTCTTATTTTTGAAAGATTGGCAAAATGAGTTTTATTGTGTGTATTTATACGCATTTGGATGAGAAGGATGGGAAGGTACATCATTAAGCAATTTGACTTTTTTATATGTATGACTGACTGTATCTATAATATAATATAATATAATATAATATTTATGAATTAAGAACGACAATATTACTATGTAATTAGAATCTAGAAAAAATATTCATTATGCACGTTTTATTTAAAATAAAAATAAACATAACTTCATAAGGTAAGTTTTTTTATACTACAATTTTTAAAATAAATAATAATATTATATATTAATAATAATAATGTTTGTATTTTTAATTAAATGTTATGTCTTTGGGCTATAAAAAATTTTAAAAAATTTAAAAGTTGATCCAAATTGTTAACAAAATAGTATAAATGGAGAATAAAATTTATCAAACGGTTGAAAATGATCAATTTTTTTCTCTCTATATTATTCAGGCGTTAGGAAAAAAATATAAATGTAAATTGTTGAAAATGTTCTTATGATATGTTGTCAAGTTGTCGCATACAAAAAATCGCACCAAAATTTTCTTGACATCGAATTTTTCTTGGCATCGAACGATTACTCTTGCAGGTCGTAGAGGTGGCGCTTCGCATAGGCAGGTGACAGAAAAATGTCTACTAGTGGCATTTGTCAATCGGACAAACATTTAAGGAGGCTGTTCAACGCTCCATTCAATGAGCCATTTGTTCAACACCAGGCACCACCGCATCAGCAGCGTAGCTGCGTACTTTTGTCCCTGTGCTCGCGTAGTTGCTGTTGCGTTTGCCCAATGTTTCAGCCTACATTTAGGGCTAGTTCAGTTTACATGATTTCCAAACCATAAAAATAGAAAAAACATAAGAATTACATAGAAACACATATGTAAAACAAAGGATAAGAAAATATAAGATTAACCCTTTGGATGGTTGGAAGAAAAAGTACAGAAATGCTATTAAGTTAGTATGATCAAGGTTGGAATGATTTAATCTATGCAACTTAAGGTCAAATGCACAGAACAATGAGTGATTTGCCTCGATCCTACACTTCATAGAAAAAAGAGATCTAAGTGTATGCAAATTTTCCTATGTCCTTAGGAATCATAGCCAAAGGAAATTTTCCTATGTTTTTTCATTGCTCAAATCCTACAAAACAAATGGATTAATAGTACAAGAATCTTGTTCCTACATTTTTTCATTCAACTTTCCTCCAAAACGAATGAGCCCTTGAATCTTTGATCACTAACAGGTTACATCCCGGCTAAGAATGGCAATTTCTTTGTTAAGTGGTGTCCCGCCTACAACAGGTCTGAGGCAATTCTTTTCACCTATTGGTTGACCAAGGCAATGTCCTACTTCTTCCAGAGACAAGGGTGGGTCCCAAGTTTCACCCTCAGAGCCTCGAAAGCTACTAAATACATAGGGGGTGGACAAGGCCCAACAAGCTAATAAAGTGCACTAGCCCGTCTTATTAAGAAACCCTAGCAGGGTATTTCTAATTTTCCATCTCTCAATCCCCAAATCAAGGGTGTTTCTAATTTTCCATCTCTCAATCCCCAAATCACGCCACCGCTTCTTCCTTGCCTCATCTCACGCTCACGAGCGTCGTATCGCTCGTATCACACTGTTGCACTCACACTCGTCGTCGCCGGCCTCGTCCTTGACTTGACAGTTGCTTCGACCTTCATCCCGATGCGACAGTGGCTGACACTTGATTTCCTCTCCATCCCGACACGACAATGGCACTCCTTCGACCTAGCAGTTGCTCACCTTGATCTCATCCCATTTGAGTGATATGCCGGCGGCTGGCTTCGATCTCCTTCCTTCCATCCCAACTCAACAGTGTCCAACACTCCTCGATGACCACATCTTCTCAGTTCTCCACTTCTTGTTGTCTTTACCAATGGACCATAGTCGGGTGGCGGGCCTAGAAGGGCTAGGGACGAGGACTAATTTCACCTTGCTCTTCACTCCGAGGTTGGGGCGGGGTGAACCTGCATGCGAGCGAGGGTGGAGTGTTCCTATCCAACCCACCCCAGCCTTGCCCACTGCTAGCCCTAATCCCAGCAAATTACAACCTCAATACCACCTCTCATTAGGCTATTCGTAGTGTGAGTACTTCGACTCGTCGTGCCGGAGCCATAGCACTACCTTAGCCTAAGTCTTGCCTTCGCGAGGCACCTACTACCTTGCAGAGGGGTCAACATGGATATCTCCACAAGATAAGGCCACTCGTGCATGGCATCACGACTTGTGAAGTACGTTAGGCGAGTCTGTTGCCCTGCTTGTAGCCCAAGAAGTATGAGAAAAGAGAGGGAGGAGCGATGGCATCTGGATGCTGAGCAAGTCCATATCTGACAAGATCATGGAAAAAACTAGAGAGATCTTGACCCAATCAATGGTCCGCGGTGGCAAATAAACCCACTACCGTTGAGGTTGTCGCTCGATCCGCAACACCACCAAACTCCATGCTCTATCCATACTCGCCACCTAGCCAAGCATCAACTCTCATCTGTGTACATCATCAGGGGGTTGAGTCCTTGCCCTCATGTGGCTTCCAAGGATAAGGAGGGGATGGTGCAGCGGGAAGGCAACAAGTGGATCTAAGAGGGGTGATTGGAGGGGAGAGAGAGTAGGGATACTTGTGTATGATTAAGAGATGGGTTCGCACGGAGTTAAGGATGCGTGTGTAGTTTTATTTCTTCCCTCAAGGTTCAAAATATGAAAGTTCCAATTGATACAGTAATAAATATTATAAGGGCTGACAAAAAATAGGAGTTGAAATGTAAAAACATTTTAGAGAGACTTGTGTAATTGAGCTAGTGTCTTAGGAATGATCTCATCTTACATGATGTGCTCTTTCTCCCCCCCCCATAGGTCGTTGATAAGAGTGTGTCCTTATTGTACTACTTTTTGGGATATTATAAAGAGTGGCATTTATTGTAAATATCCATTTTCTATAATATCATAATCCACACATACTTTAAAATGAGTAAAGTGCATGGGTGATCCCTGAACTTGTCCAGTTATGTCTTCTAGGTTGCAAAACTCTTAAAATTGATTTTTAGATCCTAGAACGTGTCCCGTGCGCCATCACAAGTCCAAGCAGGTACCAACCCACTCCATGTGCTGACATGACATTCCATGGTGGATCCCTCATGGACTTGGTCCTGACCCATGGGTCCCACATGAGGGGTAGGCAAACATTGTTAGTTTTGAGTGTGTTTGGGTCCTTCTCCAACTTCCCATGCTAGGCTATCTTAAGCTAGACAATTTAGGCTATAACTTACCTAAGCAAGACCCATTATTTGGTTTATCACTGAGACTAATTGGTGATTACCGAAGTTTTTACAGGTGTAGTGTCTTCTGCGTGGCAAGAGAGCCAATTTGGCAGGCTCTCGTCCTTGGGCAAGAGTTTCTAGGTGGTTATGGGCTAGATTGCCCTCAAAAGCTAGAATTTTTAACTTCTACCAAACACTTTGATAGGCAAGGATAGGATTGGCCTTACTTTGGATCTAAACGCACTTTTCATATTCCTCCTCTTGCTCGGAGTACTGACGACGCCCGATGCCTTCAACTCAACACGTTAGCCGATTCGTTGGTGACAGCTTCAAATCAAGCAGGCTACCTTGATCCTCATCCTCTCCTCTTATTTTCCCAAAGAAACCCCAAATATCCTACGGAGATCATTAGGAAATCAAGCTATTTCAATCCCAACGAGCTCAGGATAAACCCTAACCATTCCCGTGTTATCCATCTCAATATCTCCATTCTCATGCTATGGATTGCTACCCCAAGGCCTTCTCGATCTCTTTTCACAACTTCTCGAGCTCGTTGCTATCGTCAGGCTTTGGTCACTACTTGTCGTCCCTAGGATGCGAAGCCACCGTATTTGGGACCACAGAAGCGAGAAGAAACTCGACTGCCTATTTCCTGAAACCAAAGCATGTCAGAATCTCACCATCTCTGTGATCCTGAGGTGCACCGCCTCCAATCGCCGCTATTATTGTCTAGCCATCGCCGGACCTCTTCAACCCTTTCGTCGGCTTTGTAAGAGCATGAGGAACCTCGGCTACCACTTCATTGTCGTCAGAAGCCACCGGAACGCCGTTGTTGCTGGGAACCCGAGACTATCTACCACTTGGAGCTCATCGTTGTCCATCTCCCATCGTTGTACATCATCATGCAAGCCATCATAAGGTTTCACTCGCCGACCGCCATCTTCTTCCTGTTGGTATCATCTGCTTATGTCGTAACACCATTGTTCCTCGACAAGTTTCCCAAGTTGGTCAACCGTCAATCCCACATGGCGCCAACGTCGACGGGGATCTCCCGAGCACTAGCTGCCATAGTAGTGGCAAGCTTCAGCATCGCGACGGCAATTGCGGACGCCAGCTTCTCGAGCTCGCTTGCAGGCTTCAGTGCTATTTAGGATCTCGGATGGTCACAACAATTTCATATCGAAATGACACATTTTAATAAGTTTTGGGTCATAAATCTATATTTTAAGAATATTATGTCAAGTTTAGAAATCGGGCGACAGTTTACTCCTTAAAAAACTTCTTGCCCGTCCATCATAAAATGTTTGACAGCATATCACACGTTTTTTACCGTTTATCCTATGGCTAAAGCACACCTCGGAGACTGTTCCTTAAAAAACCCAAACTGATAGATCAGAAAGACCAGTGCACGTAAGAACGCGCTACGATCATTTATTTGTATCGATTTTTAAATTCTACAATCTTGCTTACGCATGCTACTGCTTGTATTACTCGTTCTCTCTGTTTCAAAAAGTTAGCATTTAAAAAATAAGCACGGATATTAAAAATAAATAAAAATGATTAGCGAAAATTTATGATGGATTGAAAAAATAGATAAAAAATTAAATAGATAATAGTTATGATTGATTGAGAAAAGATGATAGATGAAAAAATAACAATATTTTAAAATACGATACAGTGTTAGAAATAGCAAAATTATTTTAGAACGGAGGTAAAATAATTTTAGGCCTAGCGCGATCTCAACTCAGGCAAGATTCTCCGCCCCTCCGTGCACGAGTAATATCCTTAACTTCGAGCCCAAATTGCCCATTTGTAGTTTAACCTTTCGGCCATAACCTGACCCACTTGGCTTTCACCCCTCCAGCTCCCTGTGCCTGCACTCCAGCAATCAGCGCCGGCAGATTACTTTACGGATTTAGGCCATATCGAGCAGGGATTTGATGCGACGTGATCGCGAAAAGTGACCTGCCTGTCTACTGCATATGCAAGCGGCTAGCTGCAGTGCAGCACTGGAGCCGAGCTCCTGCTAGGAGATGCAAAGCAGAGGCTCCTATCCTGATGGGAGATGCAAAGCGGGGGTGTTCGGTTGGTAGCCTGTTGGAGAATCATCATGGCTTAAGAGCGTAGATTAGTGGGTAGCTTACCTTAGCTAGGTGCCCTTTTTGATGGCGGTATAGTAGGACAGAGATTGCACCAACATGCGAGGAGTAGTGCACTTTCTGCCCATAAAGTAGCATGGACTTTATCTACTATGTCAGAGGGTGATACATCTTTGTTAAGTTTACAAGACTGTAAAAAGGTTGCATCATGCATGGCCCGGGAAGTTTAACACCCTTTTAACCACCGCTGGCCCCTGGGGAGGTTGTGGTTTGCTAAAGTTGATTTGACACTAAAAGAAGATGAGTACCACTTTGGCACGATCGTGTGAGTTTGACTGACTGAAGTTCTTTTTAAGGAGTCGCTCTCAAGTGTAAGCGTGCATATTTTTGACCTGATTATTGCAACGACAAAAACGATAAACATGCTAAACAGCACGTACTGACGGCTGTTTGTTCATTTTTTTTATCGCTGGAATTGAAGGCGCTGCCGTTTACGCTTGCTAAACTACGATATGACAGTCTATTTAATTAGAGATAAAGGCAGGCCATTGATTAGTACTAGTACCTACCTACCATTGCTCAAGAAAGATGACTGCTGTTTAAGCCTGTTCTTTTGGGGGGCCATGTCAACGGACCCGTCTTTGTGTAAGGTTTAATGGACCACTATGATATGTTAAAGCCTTTTAGCATTGCAGTTGCACCAGAAGGAATAAACCACGAACCGTCACCAATGCGACATAGCTACTCCGGTTCATCCGTAGATCACATTTATCGATCGATTCTGTTCTGCTTGCTTCTGGAATGAGCGTATATACTGAGCATGGTGAATACGGAACTTCGCAGGAATATGACCAGTTCCTTGCATGATCATGTCATAGTAATTTTGTTTTTAATTTGATAAATGTCATTTGACAAGAAGTTATGGAAGAAATTGCGCACGTTTTTTTTGCAAAAGAAATTTTACATGTTTTGAACCATCCGCTTTGATCATTCGCTATGCTCCCTTCCAAGTTAGGTTTTTAGGGTTGGGAGGCTTGGGAGGGGTTGTATGAAGATGGTAGCTTTAAAGGGAGACTAGGGCCCTTTGGATCCCTGGGTTAATTTTTTAGTCTCTTCTGTTTTAGCCTCAATTAGCCTTTAGGGATTCAAACAGGAGAGCTAATTTGGGGCTAAAGTGAATTAGCCCACCCCAAAAAATTAGCTCCTCCAAGGATAACTTATTTGGGCTAATTTGCTCCTGATATCTTTATGATGTCCATAAATTTGCTGCAAGGACACATTTATTCATATATTTAACTTTGTGTATTCATGTCACAATTCATGTATATTGTTCAATGTAATAGGGTAATAATACCCTCAAATTAAAGATAAATTAGCCCTTAAATTAACCATGGATCCAAACTACTCAAGGGGTTAATTTTTATAGAGCTAATTTGAGAGCTAAAAATTAGCCCAAGGGCTAATTATCTAAACAAGGCCTGTTTGGTGGCGACGTGCCTGCTTGGTGGCGACGGGGATATCAAGACAGTGATTAACGGTTGACAAAATAGCGTTTCTAGTGGTGACGGTGCCATCGGATCCATAGGGCTAGCTAGTAGTGTAAGAGAAAGTTTAGAGGCTCTCACGCCAACAATCACCTGAGCAAACTCTTTATAATCCTAGTTTACAATCTATTATAGTCTTGGATTACAAACCAGGACAACGAAAACAGGACTAAACATGTCTATCTTTAGTCCCGGATGAAATAAGACTAAAGATAAATTTTTAGTCTCTGTTGGTAATACTAACCGGGACTAAAGATATAGGCGTCACGTGGATAACGCTATCATCTTTAGTCTCGGTTGGTGTTACCAACAGTGACTAAAGGTTCTTTTTTCATTGTTTTTTCCTGCTTGCATATTGATATCTCCAAATCGAGTTGCTACCGACATCTCCGTAATCCTCACATCAAATTGATATCACAAATCAAATGAACATACTATTTTTGACATCACAAATTCACAGATCGAAAGTACATCACATATCACATTCATACTCGAATGAACATCACAAAAATCTTAAAAAATCAAAAATGAACATCACAGCGTTTGCCTCCCACCGGATCCGACGGAGGGGACGTCGGATCCGGTGGAGGAGAGGGCTTTGCCGTCGCCTGCCGCTCATGGAAAGGATGAGGATAGACGGAGGAAGAGGAGGAAAGGGAAGAGGCCCCGCCGCCACCTCCGAGCCGTCGGGCCACCGCCATCTCCGAGCCATCGTGCCGCAGCCACCTCCGAGCCACCCGGTCGCTGCTATCTCTGAGCCGCTACCACCTTCCCTCTCGTCGGATCTTGTGGAGGGAGGGTGCCGCCACCACCTCTGAGCCACCAGACCGCCACCATCTCCTCCCCTTCCACCGCCATCGTCGGAGTGAGAGAGAGCTGAGAGAGGAGAGAAAAAGGGAGAGGGGAGGAGTCGGAATAAGTGTGTCATGTCTAAGTGCGAGTGGATTATATACGTGCGCCATCTTTAGTCTCATTTTTAGCTAAAATAATTTTTAGTCTCGGTTGATGTTATCAACCGGGACTAAAGATCTACGGCGGCCTAACAAATTATGACAAGAAATAAACCGGGACTAAAATGATCTTTAATCCCAGTTGATAACGTTAACCGGGACTAAAAATCATAAAGTCCGGTTGCACTTTTTAATTGGGATAAAAATTTTAGTCTTATTTTCTATTGAAACTGGAGATATTATGAATTTTGACAGATGTATTAAAGAACATTTTTTCAGTTGTGAATGCAATTAATGGCACTACTATGAAGTACATGTTGTAGATTGACGATAATTATTGGGAGGGGACTATAGTTATAGTAGGTCAAGATTGACATAATATAGGAACCGGGATTCGCTCGTCGCTCATCCATTGTGTAGATGTGGTTGGATGTGAACCATTGAATCTAAGTTGGATGATCAAAATTCAACATATAATGGGGTGAAATTTTGTGAAATGTTAATAGCCCCTCAAGCTAGACATGTTATAGATAACACTTCGTCGATCAAACCACTCTTGATGAAGTTCAAATTTGGTGATTGATCAGCCCAGCTGCAACACAACCATCCGGTACAGTCTGACCCGGCCCCTCTTGATGTTTAATCAGGCACTCAGCTCAGGCCTTGGTTAGTCAAGCTGGGACTGATCACTGTTCCTGCATGCCTGCCAGACGTCCATACTCCCCATGGTCCATAGCTCCGAATCATGAAGACACCTGCCAACCAGCCGGCTAGTTTGAAGATGGATTTTGTTCCCATGGACATCCACTCGTCTTATGTACGCAGTTTAAACTGTCATAAAAATATTAAAAATATAATAAGATATGTTTTACAAACATATAAATTTAAATTCGATCTATACAATTAAAAAAATAATAAATTTGTTTGCGAATTACATTTTCTATTTAAAGACAAATTTGTTATTTTGAATTTGAAGATGTATGTTTATGAAGTGACATATCACACATTGATCTATCTTATATTTAAATTTTTTGATGATTTTTAAACAACATGTAAAAACAAGAGAACATCCCTCAAGAGATGAATATGCTTTCCCCGACCATCCTAACTATGCCAATGCCATCCATAAGAAATCGGGTAGTACGTGGGAGTTAGGAAGATGTGACTCGTAGTAATAACCCATCAAAAGTCGCCCGCAGAATAAGGTTGCATTGCATGGCACGCACATGTACCTTTATGGCAATAGCAATGCAACATAGAAATTTATCGGACCTTACATGCTAACTAGACCAAGAACGGTGTTAGCTACATATGCTCCACATCGCATATTGCTTATAGTGGGTCTCACCAGTCTTTCTCCTCTTACTTTTCATATCCTCTCTCTCTCCTCTCACTTTTCATCTCCTCGGGTAGAGGAAGCGAAGCAACGACGGTGCTGGGTGAGGCTCCACCTCTCCTCGTCGGGGCCGAAAGCTACAAACGACGACGCTGACAAGCTACGGATCTCAGGAGGCTCCTCTCCTTCTCTGTCACTGGCTCAAGATCGACCTTGATGGCGTGGCCTCAACCTCGAGCTCTTCTCCCTCTCTGTCGCCTCCCTCTCCCCTTCTATCTTTCTCACTACTGTCATCCTCTCCTCTTTCCTCAACAACGACAGCATGGGTGATGAGCTCGGCAGGGCAAATCAAGGCGGCCACTGTCAGGACAGGTCGAGTCCGCCGTCACCCCATCAAACTCGCCAGATCCAACCTAAGGCTCACCAGATCTAGCCTCGAGCAGCAGCGGTGGACAAGAACGATGGCGGCACTTCTTCCCTCCCTCCCCTCCTTCACCCCTTCTCTTCGTCCGCGATGGCTGCGCCACCCGACGAGCTCGGCAGTGTGGATGCCTCTCCTCCGGTCCCCTCTCTCTCTTCCCTATGACGGGGAACACGAAATTATGGGCCTAGACCTGCTGACAAGAAACCTGTAGTTTATTTTGGCTTCCGGTTCTTCGTGAGGTAACGAAATATTCTAAGGTGAAGTGGAGTCTCTGAGCTGATGGGTTCGAGCTAAATGACAACTCAGTGCGCTGTGAATGACATTACCACGAACAAACTAGCAAGGCCACACCCACACATACCCGTACGTAGATCGACGACGCCACCCGATTGGATCCGATTGGGAGTCTGGGTCGAGACGCGCGGGCGCCGGGCGGCTCTCTCGTGGAGTTCTCACGCTGTCCGCCCGCACGCCGGCGCAGAGGAACGGGGAGACGACTGCGCCGCGCGTCGCAGTTGCACAAGGCAGGGCAACGTTCAGCGCGCGCGCGGCGCGCCCCACCAGTCCACCACCGCTAGCTACACGAAAAGCCATGCGTTTACGAGCGCGAAAGGCACCCGCTTTTGTGTTGACTTTACCCTCGAAAAGCCTGTGATGGGACCCCCTCAAAAACGGCGACGAGCCACGATTTACGGATTTACGGATGCATGCATGGACGGCGCCATCCCATCCACATCATCTGCCGCGTCCGGCCACATCTCTCGTCTCCACTGTTGGCTAGATGCCGCTCAAACAAACACACCATAGAGAGCTTACTATATACGTACACCAGGATGCATTTTACTGGCAGCAGCAATAACGCTTGCTATGGCCTGGAACAGTAGTAGTAATATCTACCGCGCGCATGCAGCGTGTACTGCTTCGGACAAAGCAGCTCTGATTCCCAGCAGAGCAGAGGTGCGTGTGTGTGGGGGTCGCTCGTGTAATCGTATTGCCTGGGCGCTGACACGCTCGCATGTGGGATGCGCTGGATCGACGTTTCACGTGCTGACTTGCGTGCACACGCGACGCACGTACGAACGTACTCTCTGTGTTTGCCTCTGTCCACCGCAACAGCACACCGCCTGCGTGGTCCACCGGCAATTGCGATCGCTGTAAGCTGGTCAATTAGCTCCCTGTTTTCTCAGCCGGTGACTGATTGTTCGTGTAGTCGTGTGCCAAAAAGTGCATCGCCTCTCTAACTCTCTTTATCCACAACGTGAACGAGCTGGAGATTTTTTTTTCTTTTTGACGAGAGCTGGAGATTCTACTTGCAAGAGAAACAGGATGAAAAGTTGGGGTCCTGTGAATCTGCGACGATAGGACAGCGCGGGTGATGGGGAGAGGGGGTGTAGGACATTGGTCCTTCACTCCTTCAGAAAGCCTTCGTGTCCTGCTTGACACGTGTCCAGCACGAATCTCAGAGCAGTTTTCTTCTATCTTCCCTCAATCTTCTTTCCTCCCACACCCCACTCAATGGACCCCATCTCTCCAGTCCTCCTCGATGATGTAGTGCTGAAACGGAGCGCAATTAGAGATTAGTCTCCAAATGAGTCAAGGTAGGATGAGCTCGTCGCCGCTCGACCACCGCCTAAAAATTGGGCCTTCAACCGGGAGGAGAAGGGAGGTGGGGTGTGAAAAAAGTTTGGACGAGCTTGCTGATGCCGAGGTGTCGTGCACCTCCGACGTGCAAGGAGAAGAGAGGATGGGAGCAGGGTTTATGAAACCGTTTGAGAAAGAGTTATCGTCCCTACGGTTTGACGGTTAACGTGGTAACCATCAATTTGTACTCAAATATTTGAATTCGAATCGTCGACGATTTAACGGTTTGGTCGCCGTTACCGTGTTAACCACGATATGAGATGCGGTTATCGCGAAGATATTTTCTCCTCATTTGAGCCTTAATGTTTCGGATGAACAATGCAAATCAAGCCTTAATGTTTCGGATGAACAATGCAAATCAAGACCCATGACTTTATTTTTTAAAATTTTGTAAACTACTCTCTGTTTTATCCTCAAATATGATTTTATCTTATTCTTTTTCAAAAAAAATCACCACCTGTCACTAAAATTCAAGAAATACATCCACGATTTTTTTATTTTTTTTCTTTTTTTTCAAAATTTTGAATTTGGCCATAATTCATTAAACCCTACCGTCATTAACCCTTATCATACTAAGAGCAACTCCAATGGAATCATCTATTTTAAGCATTCAAATGAATCTTTATTTACATCCTCACAAAAAATAGATAATATATTTCATGTATGTTTTCGATGGAATCCCAACAATAGAATATATCTATTTTTTAAAATGGGCCACATTAGCCTATTTATTAGTTGGTGCAAGAAACCGACCTTCCTCGTTTTTTTGACGCAAGAAACTGGCGTCAATGTTTTTTTGCGCAAAGCAGATCGCCGCCAAAGCAAGCTCTTTTGCCATTGCTTCCATTGGTTCCAATTTTTTGCTCTGTTTCTTGCCGCTAAAGCCTGTCGTTCATTCCATTGGTTGAAACGCAAGGACACGCCGCCGCCGCTGCCACAGTGAGTGTCAGTATATACATGAAGTAGTTGTAAATTAATTTTTTCGCTGCAACTTTATTTTTCTTTTGGCATGGAGGTAAATTGTTATGTACAAAACCTTCTTATATACATTGGCAATTATGTGTGCCGCTTCCTGTTGACAACATATAAATGCAGTTGTAACACTATTCACATCCATAATTTTTCACCAACTATTCACAATCCGGCACTTTCAGCAACTATTCAAATCAAAGCTCAGATTTTGTCACAAGACCAATCCTTTACACACAAATTGAATCTCACAAGATATTGGGTACCAAATATTATGCGACAACTCATCTATCCCATCATCGTTGGAGCTGGCTTCAGAACCCCTTCTCATGGTGCAGCCGACATGGCCATCACATCCTTGCCCCCTGCCTCCTCGCTTCGCTCCAAAGCTCCGTCGAAAGACGCCGCTGGCGTGTGGCCACCTAGGAAACAAATTCCTACCGAGGGGCGGCGTCATGGAAAATCCCCCCGCCATCTGTGCCTTCGTTGGCCGGCGCGTTGGCGGCAACTTCTAAGACGGCGCCATCGACGGAATGGCGCAGAGGAGCGGACAGGCGACAACCTAAGCGGACGGGCGCTGAGGGTGGAGAACTTCAGTGACGGGCGCTGAGGCGCAGAGGAGCAGACTCATCTATCCCATCGGCGTGCACACGACTTCACGGACACGGAGGGCGCGGGAAATCAACGACGTGAACGTGACGGAGATCGACGACGTGCACTCGGAGGAGGGCGGCGGACGCGGAGGGGACCGGAGTGGCGGTGGGGCGTGGATGGCCGCGGAGACTCGCGAAGGTGCAGCAGCAAGGCATTTTGGCACTGAGGGGCGGGAACTCGCCGCCGAGACGAGCGCGTGAGCGCTGGAGATCGACGTCTGGAGCGCGAAGTCTCGATAGAGGTCGATGAATCCAGTGCCTTCTCCATACATGGCGACCCCAAATTCCGGATTAGATATTCTCTGATTTTGGATGATTGGTTTGTGATTCCGTTGGAGCATATTTTTTCGTTTTGCCTTGCTAAATTTAGCTTCAAATTTCATTTGGTTGATCCGTTGGAGTTGCTCTAAGCACGGTTACCATAATAACCGCGTGGTTATCGGCGATAAGGGAAACCATGGATGGGAGATCGGGAGGGTAGAGGGGAAAAGGTTTGTTCGGGCTTCAGAAGAAGAAGAAGGCTGCTCTGAGATTTGTGCTGGACACGTGTCAAGAGAGGAGACGAAGTCCTTCTGATGAGTAAAGGACGGACGTCCTACAGTAATTTTTCTTCCGGGGAGAGGGGTGAGTCAGTTCGGCTTATCCACGCACGCCCGGCCGCGGAAAAGGACTCGTCTTTGGCCTTTTTGGTAAAGCGGAGGCAAGGAGCTGACCTCTAGCATAGGTAGTACGACGGGTGAAGGAGAGAGGGCTTTTCACTAATTTGGTGGAGCTCACGTTTGACGTTTCCACGTCAATTTCGTGGGAGATTGTCACATGTGTCGCTTTTAACGTGGAAGTTATAACCACCAGTGGCTTAGCTCTCTTTTGAAACAAAGGAGTTTTACATGACTATGCATGTCATAATAGGTATATAGGAAATAAAAAAAGATAGAGAAAACTCTTAACGTTCCAAAGAAGCCCAAGATGCCTGGTTGTGCTTGTTACTACATTACTACTATATTAGTTAGGGTCCGTGGACCGGAAGGAATGATTATGTTTTTGAGAACATAGTTGTGAAATCTTCTTTGAAGATGAGATATATAAAATTATCTCTCTTTTACAGAAGTGGAATGGTTTGAAAAAGGGAATAGACACAAACAAGTTGTAAAAGCTAACTGAAGATTAAATTCGGAAGATGAAAAAACAATTCAGCTCCCATAAGTCATTTAGGGCCTGTTCGGCTGTACTGCAGCTGTGTGGCCGCAGCTGCAAGTCGACAATCGTTGTTTGTGTCTTGTTTGGCTTCAGCTATAGCCGCAACAACGCTGCAGCTCCTCCAAAAAGCCTGCCTTTAGTTCAAAAGAAAATTCAAAAATATAATTAACAAACATCCAATTTTAAAAATATCATCGATAAATATAAATTTTATAAAATGTCATCATACAAACGATTTTATCTCGTTGTTAGGGTTTCGTAGCAGTTTTTTGTTAAATGGTATAGGATGAACAATGTATTTAACAACAACCCTAATGACAATGGTATTTCTAGAATAAAATTATTTATATGATGATATTTTATAAAACTAGCATTTGCCGGTAATATTTTTTGATCTGTATGTTTTTCAATGATATTTTTTGAATTTTTTTATGCAATAGCTGGTTGCTAGTTGGTATTACGCAGATGTTTGGAAGTGGGTTCCAAAGGGTGCTGATCATGTAAGCTCGAATTCGCCAGCAGTGTGTTTTAGGTTTATTTTGGCTTTCTTAAAAAGTTGGATCGTATCTCTTGATCCATCTTTGATATTTTCTTAAAAAAATGTTGGATCAAACAAGTTAACATAACAAATTGGCCACGTCTATGGCAAATCGTGCCTACGAAAAGTGGAACTCGGCAAGCAAAGCAAGAGACTACACGTATATGGTTATGGTAAATTTCTGAACTTCAGATGCGTAAGGCTTTAGGCCCACAACTGATGTAGAACTAGGCCCATATAGATATAGACACATGGATTAAGCCCACCTGCCCCGCTTTGGAATTTTTGGTATTTTTAATTTTAATTTTTTAAAGATTTACAAAACTAATTTTCGAATTTCGAAATTTATAGAACTAGTCTTTTTCCGCTCTTTGGGAGGGCGTGATTGGATAAAACGTCCTCCCACAGGGCGTTTTATCCGACATGGCGACGGCCGTTGGGTGCCGTCGCCACGCGGACGGAATTTTGCAGGCCCCTTCCCACCCTTGGTAAGGGCGTTTTTCACCGTGCATGGTGGGGCCGCCGCAAAAGGCGGCCGCCCGGCATTTTGCAGCGGCCCTTCCGCCCTTACCAAGGGCGTTTTTCCTCTCATACAGTGTCACCCGCAAAAAGGCGCCCCCGGCATTTTTGTAGGCGGCTCTCTTCCCGCCCTTACCAAGGGCGTTTTTGCCTTGGGCAGTATATAAGCCGAGAGTCAAAGGTTTTGTCCTCATTTACACCTTCCCAAATCCGAAAAAGAACAGAGGTGAGGAAGAGGAAGGAGCGCGCGAAGCCCCGCCGGATTGCGTACTTCATCCGAGGTAAATGCAATATCCCGTCGTTATTTTGTTTGTTAGTTAGTATGTAAATGCAATATTAGGAAAAATATAATTTTTAACATTTGAATAGCTATTGAATATTTTGTTATATATTTGTAAAACAGATAGTTTAATTTAGATCAATTTAGATAATTTAATCGACAAAGTAACATAGGTAGAATAGATAGATCAACAAGGATAATTTAATGGACATTAACATAGGTAGAATGTGTTTGGATCTAAGTGTAAATTATGTGAGTAGATGGTAAGTACTATAGATAATCGTACGTATAATTTCGTTGATAATCAAAATATGTGTAGATATAAAGTACGATTTAATTTAATTTAGTTTACAAAATTTGGCAAATTGAAATGAACGAGGTACGATTGGCGGTAGATGAAACGAACAAATCGATTCGGGATATTTTAAGATGTAGACCAGAGAACATATTGTTAAAGAAATTAACTTAGGCACAGAATCATCTAGGCAACATATTCGTAGTATGGAATAAACTCAGTTTCAATTTGTTTGTCAGGTACTATGGCAAGTAAGATCATATTTCAGATAGTTCACGGTGAAGGCAACGTTAGATACGATCCAGAAGGTGTAGATTTGTCAGAATTTAGGATGAAATCAAAGGGCATCGATAGGCCAGCCGAGAAAACATTTGAGTCAGTGTATAGTTGGTTGCTACGTGGATTTAAAGTGGATATAAGAGTGAACACAATGTCTCTATTCGTTGTAGTAAGTCGTACAACAGAAGGATATTATTGGGAACTTATCCCTATAGATAACACTGAGTCATGGAGACGTTATGTGGACATGGCACTTGAAAGGTCCTGGCTCCTTGTTATTTTTGTGGCATTGTACGAAATCGATAGCAGTAATACAATGCAAACAGAGTATGGCGAAGGTCCGAGCAATGAAGCAAGCTTGGAGGAGGCGATTGGCGTGGCGGACGAGGGGGAGAGAATCGAAGCAATTGTTGACGAAATGGAGAGGGAGGATTCTGAAAATGAGCAGGCGGAGGGCGATGAATCATCGGACGAGGAAGAAGATGTCATGCCCGTCGATTGGGAAAAAGCTGATTTCTCTCAGCTTGTTATCTCGGAAGGGCAACATGTTTCATTTAAATACAAGGATAACGAGGTCATCCAGGGTGCTAGGTATGCTCATAAGGAAGACATGAAAGAGGCAGTGAAACATTGGGCGGTGTCTTTGCATAGAGAGTTTAGGGTGGTGAAGTCTACGAACTATGTGTATGATGTGAAGTGTATGAAGGATGATTGTCCGTGGCGCGTTCATGCATACAAGGGGAAATGGAGTGACTATTGGAAAGTGAGCATTGTTGGTGAGCACACATGTCTGTTGCCGGGGGTAGATAAGTACCACCGCAACATCACCTCGGCGTTTGTTGCCGGTGAGATGTACAGCCATGTTGTTAAAAACACAGATTTTGAACCTGGCTCCATTATTAGGCACATTGAGAACAAATTCAAGTATACTATTAGCTATGCGAAGGCTTGGAGGGCGAAACAAAAGATATTGGAGATGAGGTATGATACATTTAAAGCATCGTATGACAATTTACCTCGTCTATTAGCCACCATTGCTCGGAGAAACCCCAATACCTACTACGACATTCGACATTTCCATCATCTACCGATTCGAGCAAGAGCGTGCCGCAAATAGCCTTTTCCTCGATTGGTGCTTGCATCAACGCATTTGTGCACCGTCGCCCGTGCCGTGCATAGATGGAACCTTTTCGACAGCAAATACGAGGTCGATATCGACGGTGATTGGAGCAGATGGGAACAACCAGGTGTTACCTATGGCGTTTGCATTTGTCAAGAGTGAGAACACCGAATGCTGGTATTGGTTCTTGGAGAGAGTTCGATGCCAAGTCGTTCGTATGAGGCCCAATGTTTGTCTCATACATGATCGTCATGCCGGCATGCTGAGGGCAATCGACTATCTTCAGAATGGTTGGCCGGAGGGGACTTCCAGCTAGGTGGCATGATGTTCGGAGTAGGTGGTGCATGCGGCATATGGGAGCCAATTTCTACAAACAATTCAAGAACAAACACCTGATGGATCTATTCAAGAGGTTATGTGGTCAAAATCAAGAGAAAAAATTTAATGAGATGTGGAGAAGGTTGGATGAGCCGACAACGAAGCAAACCGACGAGCAATCTCGTTTGCCACAAAGTTGACGAGCCTGCAGCACCTCTTGGTCCATTGCATAATGACCGCCAACAATGAGAAGGAGGTCTGCACCATCAATACATAATTTCTCCCACTGGATAGAGAATGAACCGAAAGAAAAGTGGTCTCTGTTGTATAACACTGACGAAGCTCGATATGGTATAATGACAACGAACCTGGCCGAGGTGTACAACTGGGTGATGCGAGGAGTTAGGGGGCTTCCATTGGTGGGTATTGTGTAATTTATCCTTCATGTCACTCAGGCATATTTTAGGGATAGATTTAAGAAAATATCCCCTTTAATGATCGATAACAACATTATATTTGGTAACGTGGTGACGAAATATATGCAAGACAAAATTCTAAAGGCTATGAAGCACAGAGTAATCCCCCAAGGAACCCAAGTTCATAGGTACAAGATCATGTGTGTCGACAGGGAGAAGGCGCGACATCAACCATGTTCAAGCCGTGCAGAATGTGTGCTTCATGCGGATGGTGGTTGTAGCTGCAGTATGAAGCCGAAGCTTAGACATCTGCCTTGCTCACACGTCCTTGCCGCAGCTGGGGACTGCGGCATAGTTTCAGATATCTATGTGTCACCGTACTACGGAAAAGAATCAATTTTTCATACGTGGAAGGAGGAGATATATGGTTTTGGGATATCTGGATCGTACACAACACTGCGGCCACAAGTGTTCTACATTCCGATCCGTCGGTTAAGGATGAAAAAGGGACGTCGTCGCCGAGACGCATCGAAACGACATGGACGAGTCGGAGGCCGGGGAAGGACCCTACGTTGCAGCAAATGCAATGAGCGCGGACATACATACAAAAATGTCCAAAGAATTCAGAAACTTCAACCGTCGCAGGTGCAGGGCTTTCCGGACAGCCCTCCGATGGCAGCCGTCCATCTGGAGAAGGAACAACAACGAGGCGACCACGTCCTAGACGTGCTCGTGCGGCGACTACGTCGTCCGCTGGCGATGCAATGGCTTGATTATTTTGTTTGCTCCTTTTAATCTAGTGGTGACCCGATATTTGTAATATTTGTCATGTTGTTGCCATCTGTCGTGCGTGTAATATTTATCATTGTGAGACGTAAACTATTTTATTGTTGTTGTGATACTTATATGTTGTGTTTGGTAGTTTGAATTAAGACGTGCACTTTTTTGTAATGTTGAGATATAATGGACCATTTATGTCATGTATTCATGTTGTTTTGTTTTTTCTTATAAATTGCTTATTAATCTATTCATGTATTCATGCAAGTATGGCGGACGATACACCAGCGCTTTTCAGCAGACAGGTCGACAGGGTGCACAGGTCGTACTTGTCGGCAGTGCAGGGTGCTCAGCTGACCACCTTTCGTCCACGGCCGTCGCGCGAGTTGTTGCGTGTCGATCCGCGACACGTCCAGCGGTACGATCATACTCTTTTCATTTATTGCAAGAATATTATGCTTGACACTAATATTACACCATGTGTTTGATATGCAGGTTACGTGAGTCTGGCCTGATCGCTCTTTGCAGACTTGTTGAGGCGCGTGCCGACGAGCACGACCAGGCGAGACGGTGGGATGCAGACCGGTCCCTGATAGCTGCTTTGGTGGATCGGTGGCGTCCTGAGACGCACACCTTCCATCTTCCGTGTGGGGAGATGGCACCGACGCTGCAGGACGTCTCGTACCGCTAGGGCCACCACTAGCCGGAGAGGCCGTCGGGCTGTGGATGCTATTGGTGGATGGAGGAGGACATCACTACACGATTTGCTCAGGTGATGAGGCTACCTGGGCTCCCAGCTGTTCAGGCGATCTACCCTTACGCGACCACCAGGCCTACGAAGACTTGGATTATGCAGTTCACAGTAAGTTAACACTTATTGACTTCGTTATTTTTCATTACATCTTATGATTGGTAACATGGTTTTCTCCTTTGTAGGCCGACAAGCTCCACCCCGACGCCGACGAGTACTCCGTGCGACGCTCGTTAGAGGCATACCTTCTTTGGTTGTTCGGCTGGGTGATGTTCACCAACACGTCGGGGAACACTGTAGAGAGGGGACTGATCCACTACGCCCGGTCGATAGCGGACGCGGAGATAGGCTTCGTGCCTCAGTGGAGTTGGGGTTCAGCGGTCCTCGTAGCCACCTATCGTGGGCTGTGCGACGCGTGCATGAAGACAGATCCGGGAGCGATCTTCACAGCCGCCCTTTACATTACGCTTTGGGTGCGGAGCGGTTCGCGATCGGCCGACCGATCGTCGACACCTCTCCTTACGACGCAGCACCCGCGTTCGAGAACCCAGCCGACGGGCCTACAATGGGCTCGTACTGCTTTCGACGCAACGTAAGTACAAATTCTTATTTCTTTCAAATATTCAAATTATGTTGAACAAAACTCTTGATTATTTTATTTTCGCAAGCGTCGTTACGCCCACGCTCAGTGAGACGGAGCTACCCGGACTTCGTGTTCGAGTTGGACCGTCTCCGCCTTACGACGTTGTCCGGGAGCCGTACACGCAGCAGGCGGTCGCAGCTCGGGCGCCTCTAGGCCTCTCGACGTTGTGCACACGCGACTCGGCCTACTGGATGACGTTGATCCCAATGGTGTACGACATCACCATCGAGCCTCACCGCCTGTGCCGAGTGATGAGGCGATCGAATGCGCAGGGATTCCCGTGAGACGACCGGCTGCCGTTCCCCACCAGGACCACCAGTGAGTATTTCTATTTTAACTTTACTACTATTGTGTCGAATGAAATGAAACTATAGTCGACCTTTGCTGTGTACGCAGGTTGTCTCGATGGGGACAGCAGGGAGGCTCCCTCTGGGAACCACGTATGCAACAATACGTGGCGGACTGGCTGATAGCCACCGAGGAGGTGATCGGCGAGATCTACGGCCACTCCGATGAGAACTACACCGCCTACCTTCGGTGGTACCTACCGCGGACGCGTCCGCGCGTGACCTTCACACCGGCCACGCAGCAGCAGCACCAGGCAGCGGTCACGAACACCTACCCCAGGCACCGAGACCAGGACTACTTCGTTGGGGTACGTCATGATTTCTCAACCTTAAAGCCTTTGTACGTCATGATGCTTTTTTATTTGAGCGAAGAACCTAATTTGTTTCGCTTTTTGTAGACCGACGCCGCACGGGCATTGAATGCCGAAATCGACTCGATGATGCTGAGGCTGGACGCAGGCATTCACCTGAACGACGTGGAACAGAGGATGACCTTACAGCGGATGCAGACGACGGCACATTCGATCTTGCGGATCTTCTCTTGTCGTTCAGCCGTCGACGTGGTTCCTCCGCAGGGTGCTACAGGTCCACATCCATGCGGTCCGGTACCAGGATGGTCACCACACGGCGCTGGTGCTTCCACAGGTTAGTTCCACTCATTTTCATTGTGTCAACCCTACAACGTGATCTAACAAACCGAATGTCGCGTAGGTCCGACGCTACCGAGAGGGGATACGGCAGGCGCGAGTGGATCATCGATCCCTCGGCCTTTCGTGACTCGGCCCAGCACTGGCGAGCTTTGTGGAGCGAGTGGATCCTCTGTTCCTCGTCCCCTCACTCAGCCGGGAGGTGAGCAAGCGTCGTCCGACGATTAGTTAACACTTATTAGTTTAAGTCACTGATGCTTCACATTGCTTATATACATGAAGATTCTACTCGGCGGGGATTTTCCCCTCGGGGGCTTCATCGTCGCAGGCGGGCGGGTCCGGGGGAGGCGACGAGGGGGGGTCAGGTACGGGCGACGACTTCGATGACCTGGAGGACCCAGATCGGGACGTTCTCGCCGCCTCTCAGCTTGGTGGAGCACCTCTACCACAGAGCCAGGACCCGCCACAGGAGACGCCCGCGCCGGATGTCCGTACTAGTCGTGTCGTGCCCCCAGACAGGCTGACGTACTCTCAGGGGCACGTCAGAGCACAGGCTAGGAGGGATAGGGGTAAGAGGCCTCGCCAGTAGCTTCTGTGTGCAACAGTTTGTACAAATTGTAATTATTTATTTTGTGTTTGATGTTTATATATATCTATGTCTGTTCGTCACACTCACATGTCACGAGATCCTTCCAGAGCGGTTCGCTGCATGATACTCTTACTAACGACAAAAAACTTTCGGCGATGTTAGACCTGCACGAGACGTCGCTATCAGCTTTTGCCCGTGATAGTCCTGCACGATACGTCGCTATCAGCTTTTGCCCGTGATAGTCCTGCACGATACGTCGCTATCAACTTTTGCCCCGTGACAATCCTACATGAGACGTCTCGTTCAATGTTGCCCCGTGACGTACATAAACGATACATAGATGTGAACCTTCACCTCCCGCACTATATATTGCCTAGATCCGAATACGACCTCTTCAAATCTGCATTCTCTTTTCTACATTTACTCGTGCAATGAGATCTTCATATCATCCATTCCTTGAGCGTCTCCACTGGCGACTCCATCCTTTGAGCGGTTTTATTCCACCATGGTGTGATCGTCCGTTATGCCATTGTGGAGATGGCTGCATACTTACATCGTCCCTCCTCACTGAAACCAGGGGGAGACGATTTTTCCAATGCGCCAACATTGATCGTATGGCTTAACCGCAATGCTTTCATCTATAAAATCTTCACGCGTAAAACGCTAACTTGATTGTACATCGTGTTAACACCTCATGCGGGCATATCGTCGGTGTGCAACTTCGTTGAGTGGATAGATACGGAGAACCCACGAACCGACGGAACACGTTACTACCCACTTAGCGAAACAAGGTCGACTACCTTCGACGGAAGGCCGAGTACCAACGTCGAGTTCGTGCCGAAGCTTTGACCGGCCTATGGATCACCGGCACTACCCACATGGCGGGAACGTCCGTAATGCCACCGTGGTCTACGTTGCTAGGTGGTAAGATCCATAAGACAAGCAACTAGAGGACAAAGATGCTTCGTGTGTCCCAAGATTGCGGATGACGATTTTGTCGTGAGTATGATTTTTCTTTCTTTAGCCTATTCGCTTGTTCCATTTTCTAACCCCGAACATCAAAAATGTGCAACCAGGAGGATGTACGTCGTTGTCCATACGAAGAGTGGATCGATACAGTTAAACCTGTTTCGATCGGTCAGACGGTAACACAACCTGAGTCGACTGAACAATTCATTCAAGCTTGGATGGAGTATGAACGTCGCGTCGAAATCACAAGCTTAGCTTGGAGGAACAACCCACTGGGTTTCCCTAAATGGTCGGAGCGTCCCATGTGCGGTTGTAGGGATCGTTGCAAGATGGCTACCTTATTTGAACCACGAACATATGGTCGGAGATATTTCATTTGCCCCAACTTAGACAACGACTTCGTTGTATGTCTTTCATTTTATCAATTCTGCAAACGTTTTCGCTCTAGTGGCTCTCTAACTGATTACATATGTTTCTTTACCAGGGCATTCAAAGGAGGTGTGGATTCACTAGGTGGATCGACAATGTCATTCCCCAATATAACGGCCTAAAAGTAACTGAATGTGAAACTCAAAAGGAGTACAACGCCGAGAAGGAAAGAGAAAATTGATGACAAGCTTATCGCCCTTGAACGGTTCCGTAGGTAGCCAAAACTTGACTCGTCGGGGATGAGTTAGTTGTATTGTATCATCCGTACCTAATGGGTTATGTAATAGTGTGACAAACAACTGCTTAACCATTGCTACTAAGTTAACTTGGTTAAAACAATATGTTCACAGGTAATGCAAACAACATATGTACGATACCTCGAACATTTACACTTGCAACAATATTTACATTTGCAACAATACGACGATAAAACAAATGTTCATTACACAAAATATTTACATTTACAACAATACGACGCTAACATTTATATTTGCAACAATACGACAAATCAAATGGACGGCTACATTTGCAACAATACGACAAATCAAATGGATCGGTTACATTTGCAAAAAATACAACGATAACATTTTACATTTCAAACAATACGAGAGAGGGTCGGTCGATGTCGATTAGATTTTGGTCGATTAGGGTTTAGGATGAAAACGCCCTCTGAAAGGGCGGGAAGGGGGCCGCCTGCAAAACAGGGAAAAACGCCCTTGGTAAGGGCGGGAAGGGGCCGCCTACAAAATGCCGGGCGGTCGCTTTTGCAGCGGCCCCCGCACAGTGAAAACCGCCTACCAAGGGCGGGAAGGGACCGCCGCAAAATTCACCGCGCGGCGAGACGCACCAACGGCCATCCGCCACGTTGGATAAAACGCCTTCGGGAGGACGTTTTATCCAATCACGCCTCCGAGCGGGAAGAGACTAATTCTGTAAATTTCGAAATTTAAAAATTAATTTTATAAATCTCTAAAAAATTAAAATTATAAATGCCAAAAATTCCCCCGCTTCGCAGGTTCTCACCAAGTCACCATCTGATCTGCGGCGCCGAACAGTGGCGTCGGCAGCTCGGGGCTCTGGAAAAAGAGAGGGAGAGGCGCATCTGTTTCTTCCCAAAAAGTAGCCGCGGAAAATTTCGAACTCCCCCACCCGTCGTCTGCGGCGGCCACGGGTGCCCAAGCCCAACCCCCGCCGCCGCTCCCTCACCGTCCTCCGCCCCACACCACCACCACTCAGGACTCCCGCCAACTAGGCATGGACGAGAACGACGAGAGCGCCGCGGCGGCAGCGCTGGGGCTGAGCGCGCCGTTCTTCGTCAACTCGGTCCTCAACGCGGTCGACGACGTCCGCCACGGGGCCTTCGAGTACTGCCTCCAGTAAGGCTCCCGAACCCTCCCCACCCCCATCCCCCTTTCCCTGCTTCCCCCCCCCACCCCCTGTCGGTGGTCGGTTGTTCGTTAACTTGCCCTCTTGCTGTTCTTCTCTCTTCTCCAGGGAAGGCGCCCCCGAGGCCGTCGGCGCCGCCACGGCGACCCAGAAGGCCGAGGAGCTGGAGCGGGTAAGTGCCCCCCCAACCACTGGATTTCATGAAGCGTGCCGCGCCCTTAGATTTTTCCTTTTGGAGAATCCGGTGCTGGAACGCGATTTCCAATTCCACGATTCGACAGAAGGTGTCTTGGCATGTGTGGTTGTGTTTTTTAGATGAATTGCATCTTTGTGCGTCGGGTTCTTAACAATGCAATGCTTGCTCGTAGTCGTAGGGTAGCTTCACCTGCATTAGCGCTCGTGATATTCACCAATTTATCAGCCTTAGCACTCTCAGACTCAGAGTTCACCAATTTATCAGGGTCAGCTAGCGGTTATGACTAGTAGACATTGATCAATTTTGGTTCATTTCAAGGTTCAAACTTATGTGGCAACGGAGAAAGCTAGCATGCGCAGCTAGGTTTGGCTATTGATCCTATATCAAAGGAATTTATGCGGCCATCAGGATGTGCCTTTCAGCTGCAGGATTATGATTACTTGTTTTGTAGCCCCTTTTGTACAGGATGTGATGTACCGTCCTTCCTTTGTCCATTCATGACTTTTTCGTGCTGCATAGTGTGTAGTATCAGACTATCAGTACCACTTTGCAATGGCCTGTGAAACAAATCTGTTGCTATTTGCATATATGATTGATAAACAAACTTGTGTGGAAACTTTCTAGCATATATTTAAAACACAAATGGATTACTAAGTGAACCTTGTAAGTTTGTTTGGCTTTCTTGTAAAGCCGGGCCAATCAATGATATGTCTTCTAAAAAAAATTATAACACAAATGGATTACTAAGTGTAAATATCGAAACAGCTAGAAAAATACCAAAGCAAAGCATGGTCCCAGATAACAATTCTTTCGATTGTTAGCTTCTCTTTTTTCCATATTTTTCCTATAGAATGGAGATTGTTCATTTGGTTGCAGAACTATCGAAATATAAAAAATGATATCATTTATTGTGGTCAAAAGCAACTATGGACCTATCAGGTTAGCTATCCTTGGAAGCATTATATTACTGTAACACTTCTAATGATTTAGTAGCACTATGAGTCATCCTGTATCATGTTTAATAATAACTGCTTTGTTTTATCATGATGTTAGTAATGTTTTTAGTGTATTTTATTCTGGAAGCTATTCCATATCGTTCATATGTTTGACAATTGGCACATTTTCCCCAATAGACCAGGCCAGCTTGAACGTTATGAAAAGTATAGTTCTTATGATTTTCTTTTCAGGGTGTAATCAGCATTCACAACTTGGTAAAGGATGTATTGGATAAGAGAATGAGCAATTGGGAGAAATACTGCCTTCGACACTGTTTCGCAATACCTGAAGGATTTCTGATGCGTGAAAATGTATATTCCTCATCTTGAAGTGGGTCTATTTATTTATTTGTGAGGTTGAAGTGATTGATTTAGTGAAGTCAAGATATTTAATTAGACTACATGTTCCTTTTGGAATTCATACTGTGTCAAAGTTGTACAATCTTCATTTTCATATGGTCGTATGTCTAGATGAATCAGAACATATAATTCTGTTCTCTGAAACCTTGCTTTACTTTTATGTTTACTTCACTGTGCTATTTCAAAAAATGGAGTGTCATGAAGATGGTTAAACATATGAGTTGTTTTCTTCATCAGGATAGTCCTGCAAAAAAAACACTCAATGATGGGAATTCTGATTCAGATCTCGATGCTGAACTTGTTTCTCTAAGGAAAAAACTTGAAGATGTAAGCAGCTTACTTCAATGAATTAGCTTGTCTATGTCCGCATTCATATGACAAACACATGTTGTTTCATCAGGCTAACAATGAATCTGAAGAACTTCAAAGAGAGCTTTCTTCCTTAGAAAGACAAGCTGAGTGCCAGAGAAATTTGGATTCATATATGGCTGAACTATTGAAGGTGTTTGAAAGCAGGTCCTTTCAAGACAATTTTCAAGGTATTACATTAGATTCAGTAGTTGTGTACAGCAGGAGGAAGAGAAATCCACACCATTTGATTATGATTAAACATATATTAAGTTGCACGCTGCTTTTGTTTTTCACAAATAGTGATTTGGCATGGTTAAGCTGCTGTTTCACTTTGATATTGATGCCATAACAGACTTTTATTTTATTTAGGCTAATGCCTTTCCGTGAAATAAGGCTTACAATTTTGTTTTGTGCAATGATCAGAACTCCACACTGTTCACTTATGGTTGGTTTATTATTGTTGACATAATTTGAGTAAGTGTTGACGCTGATGTTATATCCTTCCTTATCACCTTGTTTGACAATTGACATGCTACATGGCAGATTGTTAGTAATTGTAACGTATGGTGCATATTGGTTATGGGTTATTTCACATAGTTAAAAAAACTGTTATGCTTCAGCCACTGGCATCAACAGTTTTGAGTTTTAGCAAGCAAGATATTCTTGCCTGCTGCTCAAATTCTGTGACTTATCTTAATCTGCTTTTGTTAATTTGTTTGTCACGTACAAATACAGTTCAATGTTGTTTATAGGATCTTGATACGATCTTGATACTAATTACAAAGGAGTGAATTCTTTATAAGTATGACTTTTGCGCAGCCTAGTTAACTCTGGTTCAGAACATGCCTGCCTAACCGTGCTATACCTGCAGATCTTGTGAACGTAATACCACTATTTCAGCAGAAACTGGAAGGTATGAAAAGGAAGATTGTTGGGAGCATTGATGATCAAAATGATTGGAACGTCAATGGACTGGGACACCACAAGCGCTTAGCATCAGGTAAGCGCCTTCCATTTTCCCCTCTATCTCGCCACATTTCCTGTGAGTGCATTTGCCCGTTTGCCGTAATCTTTCCTCATTACCTTAGCACCTTGCCTCGCAGGTTTCACTGCCAGCACAGAAGACAGTCAAGATGTTGTGAACGTCTTGAAGAAGTACTAGTAGCTCCCACTTTTATGCAATAAGAGGACACCTGCTATCCTTCGTAGCACGGTATAAGCTGGTTTTAATACGTTTGGACTCTTGCTAACTGAGTACTGCCAATGCAAATCTGCAATGTAATCCTGAACTGCGATTCCTTCAGAATAATTGTACGTAATGTATATCCTGGATTTTCCAAATCGGTTTATTCGCGGCACAGTTATTTCCCCGGATACGACCACCAACATACTGTTCATTTACTGGTTCTGACTTCGACCTAATTTTGATAATGTCCACATATAAGGCCTGAACAATTACATTCCCAAAGGCCCAAACACACAGGAGACAGACGCAACGGGGAAAGAGACAGGATTCGTTCCAAGTTAAATTTGGCAGACGATGAGATGGCTTAAATTTAACAATGTCGAGCAATTCTATAACTTTATTATTTATAAAGTAAGTAGTGTTTCTACTCAAAATTTTCGTCCGTCGATTATTTTGCAGAAAACCTCTTAAATATTTATAAAATTAACCCGCAATCCCAATTATTTTGCAGAAAACCTCTTAAATATTTATAAAATTAACCCGCAATCTCAATGCTAAAAAAAGAGGGTTTGAATGAAAAAAGATCTCCGGTGCCTCTTCCACTCGTCTCCATTCGCGCCGTGCCCCTACGCCGTACCTATGTCCCTTCATCTTGTCTCTATTCACGCTTCGATTTCATCTGTTGTAAAACACAGACATAGTTGTTAGTAAAAGAAGTCACGATTCACAATTCGCAACTCGCAACGTGCATGGGGGAGGGGGAGGGCCTAGCGGCGCGGCCAGCCCAAACAGGCCCATAGATCGGAAGGCAAAGGGGCTCATGGACACCGTCTCTATAAAATAAAAAAATCCCGTGGCACAAGCCGACGCACAAATCTCCAGAACTCGGGGGGGCACGACACAACTTGATATTAGGCCCCGCACCTGGCCGTCATGGAGTCGAGGACGACGCGTCGCCCTCATCCAAGGCACCGCAGCGGGCGCGCCCCACCACCGGGCCCTCCTCTCCGCCCTCGCCACTCTGCTCCCCTTCCTTCCCTGCAGTGGTCCAGCCAAAACCCTAGCCGCCCCGCCGCCGCCCCCGGCGACGACGACGACATGGACGACGACGCCATCACGGCGCTCATGGACATCGACGACTCCCCCCGCAGCAGTGGCGCCGGCGCCGTCCTCCTCGACGACGAGGAGGACGCGGAGGTCTTCCCCGGCCACCGCGCGGCCCGCGCCAACGAGGCGCGCGGCCCCCTCCCCTTCGCCGGATTCTACAACTCCTTCGACGGCGCCGATTTCGACGACACCGACCTCGCCTGAGGCGCTCCGGTAACGTGGGGGGTGCTCTTGGGGGGCTCTCCTGGAAGTTTGAGAGGCTGATCTGTCGCTATGGTGATGGATTCATCTAGTTAGAACTCTTTTGGATGCATCTCGAGACGTTGTGAGATTATTCTAGGTACCTTTTCGCAGCGATGTTTTGGATCTCTATGCCTGCCTGCATTGTTGGTTGGTTGGTTGGTTAAAAAGCAAGTGCTTTTGGTTCTTGATTGGTACCAATCTCTGCGAGGTTGTCTTAAATTCTCGTAGTACTATTTATGCTTTGATTCATAAGATAGGTTTTTGTTAATATACTTCTATGTTGGCTTCAATGCGCGATGTTGGAGGCAGGTAGGTGTACTATCAATGTCACATTGATCGATTGGCTTCGATTTTTTCTGTTAGAGTTTTCCACAACAGGAATATTTGGAGGGTCCGGACGTACTGTTGCAATGGCTAGGATAATTAGCAGCCTCGTCCAATAGTAGTGACGTTGCAGTGGGAACTCCATTAGCATGGAGAATTAATCTAAGTCTACCACGCAAATTTCTGTCTGAAATTGCAGAGAAAATACTTTTACGTTTGTAACTCATGAACAATAGTTGGAATCGGAAAAGGACATTGCTAGTTCTAGTTAGAAGATGTTGATGTTGGGTGTAAAGTGGGTTCATGAGTCAACAAGCTGCTGCACCAATGCAGCGGGCTGCTTCTGATTATTGATGTAGAACGCACTTGCAAAGCCGATGGTAATATTAAATGTTTGCAAGAGAACTAAACTGCTATTAGGTTGAATTGTGCTACAGTTGGGGATGATTTATGCCAATTTAATAAACTTTGATAAACTGTTTGGTAGTACTGGTAGTGGCTAGCTCCACTTCACAATAAAAGTTTGGGGATCCTATGGTAGATTTCCTGGATCAGTTTCTCTTAAGATTGATCAGGAATGTAGTTCCAACCTGCAAGTAGCCTAAAAAGCGGCTCTCATTTTGTTTACCATGAGGCACTGTAGTAATACTGGCTTCTGTAGTTCTGAAGCGAGAGAGTGGAAGGGATGATTGTTTCCATATATGAAATTGCATGTCTTTGCTTCAAACTGACTGATACAATGTCAGCAAGATCTGCAATTTAGAAGTGTCTAAATTGATTAGCCTATTGCCCCGCAAAGAAATGATTATCATATTGAAAATGCACTATTAGATAGGAGTATTATTTCTGATTTGTCCATCAGTTCACATTTGTCGTCCAGAAAAGTGGTGAAAATAAATTCTCAAGACATTATGCCATCGAGGTGAAAATGAAAGGCGAGACTATTTTCCATTCACTTGGCTGCTGCATTAGACTGAATGTTGCCTGATTGTTACTGCTACCAAGGGAGAAATGTCAAGTAGATCATACGACCATTTCTTGTTTCCAGGATCTACCACTTGGATGAACTGTTTATCCGCCAGCAGCTGGTCCTCATTTATAGCTCCAGCGTTGCCGCTGATCTGTTGTTTTGTAAACTCCCGCAACGCTAGAAATCATTCAAGATACCAAAACTGATCTGTGGCGTCTTATTGACAGGTCCTGCTTGAAACTTATAGTTTGATCCGTGCTACGTTTCCGTTACCACTTAGCTTCAGAGTTTTGTGCGGTGATTCTTCTCTTATGTGGGATCGCTTATGTTTCTTACTGCTACAACCTAGTTACTGACTCCCTCACAGCTATGTGAACAAAGAATTTACCTTAACGATTTGGAATCTAGACGCCGGTGACAGGACTGGATATCGACCGTCGGAGGGGCGCCGGTCCGATGTGGTGGTTGTCATGTGTTTGCTGATGTTTCGTTGGTGGTATCTTGAGCTAGTGGGTGATGGACCACGACAATAGGGTTTACGGAGGGTCCCAGGTAAAAGCGTAGCCCAATGTTTCACTAGGCCAACAACGGCCATGTCTTTGGGCGTGGTAACCCTCTTAGGGGGGCTATTAAGGTACTCCTCCCTCTCTCGGTGAGGACCTCGTGAAAACTGTCTAGTTTCTTTGGACGGTTTGGACGGACGATGATGGTGTCTTTTGGTGTTGCAACCTTCGTAGAGGGGTCGTTGTTTAGAGTTAATGCTATGTGGTGGTGGCAGCTATCGGCCTCACATAGCGGTGGCCAGTTTGATGCTCGGCTCTTCTCTTAGTAGCTTGTGTGTATGCGGTTGACATGTGGTTTTGGGGCGTTGTGCTTTGGTGCATATCTTTTCTTGACAGCTAGTTATCTATGTAAGACTTCCTTTTAACATCTGCCTTTTCATATATCTTAATAATATTTGGATGACGTCCTTCGGCCCTCCCAGCAAAAATGATTTAGAATCCAGATAGTAGCTAATGTAGCATTGCGTCAGCATGTTGGCAAAAGATGATGAAGAATTGGTTGTTCAGCCAGTTTCTCCAGTAGGGTGAACTGCCATTATAGATGGTCAAATTGGTCGGAAGTGGGTCGGCACGGGCACGACGATTCCTGTAGACAGCACGGCATGACACGCAGTAAAACAGGCCGGGCCGGCACAGCACGACCGTTTCTTGTAGCGAGGATAAAAGCAGCCCGTGAGCCTTTAACAGGCCAAAACAGTGCAAACAAGTGTCACTAGGCCGATCTCAGCCCCATGGACCTTTAACGGGTCCGTGTCGGCACGACATGACCCGGCCGCCCTGTGGGCGGGAGCTCGACACGTGAGCCGACACGGCATGATCCACTATAGGAGCTGTGCCTAACGGATCGTGTCATAGCGGGCCATGTCGCGGATGTACCCAGGTCAGGCCATGACGAACGACCCGTTCGGCCATCTATAACTGCCATGGTTCAGCGGGGAGGCCATTGTCTGGCGTATTGTTGTTATGGATCCTGTAATTTTCCTGATTAGGCCCCTCCTAATTCCGACCAACAATTTGTTACGAAAAGCGAATATTTCGTATTACGTTGTTCTCACTCGAATTTCATCGTATTTGCCGAATCCTACCCAACTGTACAATTTCATTTGAAAACTGTACTACAATTTAGCTCGCATTCGCAAACCCAAAGCCACGCCCTGGCACGGCAACAAAACGGAGGTCCTTTTGACTCTCTGTCGTCTTGTGTCACGCTGCCGCCGCGAGAAAAGCACAGACGATCCGCGCCCTCCGGCAGCTGCGCCGGCCACGCGTCGCGCGCCCACTGGCCCCACATGTTCGGGGAGCACACGGCGTACGACCAGGGGAAAAGGATGGGTACCATCGCCACCGTCGATCCTTGCATAGGCCAGTCCGCCGTCCGCCCCCGCGGTCCCGCCCGCCGCACGTGTCCCGCCCGCACGGCCGGGCGGTTGGGTGGGAGCATATGGGCTGTCGCCGCACGGGATCCCGGGCCGGCGGGCGGTCAATGGGCTGGTCATTACGGCGGGCCCCACGAGGCGCCACGTCAGCGAAGCGGATAGGGACGGCGGGGTTAACTCTTCGTCGTCGTCGTCGCGCGTCCCGCGGTCGATCGCGAGCTTAGTTTTTGGACTGCTTCCCCGGTTCTCCCCCTAGTGGCGTGGCGTGGGATCGTGTGGTCGGTTAGTCTCGTTCTTCTCGTGACAAATTCGGTGGTGGTTGCTTTCAAGTTTGGAGCCAGTTGAGTGTTGTTTCTTTGCCCCCGAGCTCAACAATAATCTCTGATACTACTGTTATTTATTTATCTAATAATGTACACTAACCATATGTTTCGTATGATAACCGTTTTTCTTTTCATGTGCGATGAACTGTGTGGCCTCCATGAGAATCGACCACTTGCTTTTCTTCCCCAATTTTTAATAAATCTAAATATAGTACTAGCTGCAAGCATGCTTTACTTAGACAAGAAACATTGGGTTTAAACCATTGCATAGAGAATATGCAGTCTATCTTTAAAAAAGTCATTGATAAACCAGGGTGATGTAGTGTATGCAATGGCGATTTGATCGGCAAAACTCTAAATATCGTTTTGTGCTGATATAGTACAGGAAGAGTACCCTTAATCACTGTCTAATAGGTGTTATAGTGAGATAATATGATTGCTACAACATATCATTACTAGACCGAACACATAACAAAATGTGTTAGGAATCAAGTTCAATGATAACCAACAAAATAGTTAGAAATCAATTTTAATGGCTACCATAGTCGCTAGCACGAGCATCCAGGACTAGCATAGATAGTTTTTCTCTATTTTTTATATTTTATAGTTTTTTCTACTCTATTCAATGAAATTGACGGCTCACCAATTCATTCAAAAACTAAATGGTGTATGAAGCCACAAGTTCAATTAGGCACGTAGTTTTAGGTATAAAGAAAAAGATTGGATAGGACAAGAATGAAACAGCTGGATAAGATGCCACATTACTCCTCTTATTGACTGATCAAACTTTGACTAATAACATAAAACATTTAAAATATGTAATTATGCAACATAAACGTGGTATTTTAAATTGTAATGTGCCTAACAAAAGTTCTACATTAAGAGTGGTTGACATTTATATCTCTAAACTTAAACTTAAAGAGTCAAAGTCACATGTTTGTGAAAAAGCAAATTGACAAGTATTACCAATATAGGAGCATAAAATACACTTATGCTTGCTATCTTACCTTAGCTATAGTTTCATGGATCTCAAAAGCACTTGAATGGGTTAATGAGGGTCATCCACTATTAAAATCACACTCCAAGATCAATGCAAAATTTTTGTGGAGAACCCTTTTGATTGACACTCTAGGCATACTTGTCAAGCTAACCTATACTAGCAAATAGAAGCATGTAGTATATGTTCTTGTCTTGGATATGTGTTTAATGCCAATTTTCCTACTGATACCAATGGGAAATATATATTTTCAAAATATTATTGCTCACTCTAGTTCAAAATATAACATTTTTAGCTGTATGTCTTGACAGATAGCTAAACATGTTTATATTTTGGAACGAATGAAGTACAAATATCAACGGAAAATATATATTTCAAAATACTACTGCTCCCTCCAATTCAAAATATAAACATTTTTAGTCATGTATCTAGACAAATAGCTAAAAATATATATTTTTTGGAACCAAGAAACACCAAGTAAGCAATAGAAAATTTTGTTGTAAAAAGTATGCAATACACTCTCCATCATATAAAAAACAAATATAATACATAATGTGACATATCCTACCTCAAAGTACAAAATATGTCATATCTTGTTTTAGTTTTATTTTTTATGAAACAGAGTAGATACTTATTTTGGCCCCTAAGAAGAGGATAAAATTGACCTGTTTTCATTCAGAAAAAAATATCTGCAATATTAACCCCCAAATGTTATACACATGCTGAGTAAAAATAATATAATATTGTCGCACACACATATTAAAAACATGAAGAGAAGGAGATTCCTCTTGCCCTTGTTTTGATACAGGAAAGCCACCAGTCCAACTGCCCTGTGTTGGAGCCTTCCCCCCTAGCTAGGAGTAGAAGACCGCATCATCTCACCTCCCAAACTGACACAACCCTCCTTAACTCATTCCTCCTACTCCTAACTGTGCAAGCTACCGCTCACCCTCTCCCGGTCCCCCTCCTCTCCTCGACAGCGCGCGCGAGCTCATGGCCTCGAGCTCAAACCCGGACACCATGGACACGGACCCTCCCGGCGGCGGCGCCGCCCTCTCCATCTCCGTGGAGCGCAACCCGCCGGAGTCGCGCCTGCTCCAGCTCGGCGTCAAGTCCTGGCCCAAGTGAGTCGCCCGGTGCCGCCGCCGCCAGTGCCGATCGATCGCTGTCCATTTCTTGCTCCTTCTTGTTGGTTCATGGCGGGCATGGCGTCTCTGATTGAGCGTGCGTGGGTGCGTGCGTGCGCAGGTGGGGGTGCCCTACGGGGAAGTTCCCGGTGAAGTTCGACGCGCGGGAGACGTGCTACCTGCTCAAGGGGAAGGTGAGGGCGCACATCAAGGGCTCGTCGGAGTGCGTGGAGTTCGGCGCCGGCGACCTCGTTGTCTTCCCCAAGGGGCTAAGCTGCACCTGGGACGTCCTTGCCGCCGTCGACAAGTACTACAAGTTCGATTCATCTTGACGTCTGCCTCGTCGATCTCTCTCTCCTCGCCGAATTCGGTGACTAAATTTCGCTTCCTGATAAGTTCGGTGACTGTGCTTAGCCTCATTCTGTAGCTAATTTGTTGCTAGATAATTAAGCCCGTGCCTAATGTGATAGTAATGTCTTCTTCTCTGCGTGTAAAAAAGAAATGGTGTTGAGGGGGGAGGGGAGGGGCATCTAGCCCCTGAGTAGGCTAGTGGTTATTCAGGAGCCCCAAAAACCGGTCAATGCAGGGGCTGTTCAAAGTATTCTTGTTTATTCCTCCGAGTGCAATCCACTTTGAATGCTCTCTTTGACCGGCACCACTAGACTCCAATGTCTTTTGTTTTTATTTTCTGCGCCGTTTCTCTTTATAGGTGCATTTGATTTTCCTTCTCTCAGGCAAAGGCAGTGGAAAATTTTATTTTCTGAACGTTTTTTCTAAACAAATTTTGAAATAAACACTCCTATACTTAATTTACGTTTCAAAACATTTAAGGCAACAAAATGATACTGCAAGATAATACTGTTGTGCCAAAAAAAAATTTGGTGTGGCAAGGATTATGTCATAGTTCAATGAAAACGTTATTATGCCATGCCAACCATAACGGTGTGATCAATAGAATTTTTTTTCTTTTTAACGGTGTGACCAATATTAGCGGAACTTTGCTTTGAGCTCTCCTTGGGTTTTCCACTATTCTTTTAAAGCTATAGGTATGAACCAAAATCTTGAAAATAAAATACTAATACTTGGTTGTTTTCATTATAATTTCCTCGGTGCAACCAGATTTCTGTATTGAATAAAATACAAAATCTCAAAGCTATAGGCGCGATACTCGAGCCTGTTTTGAAGAAATCGGTTGTTTTCATTGGCTGCCAAATTTCCCGATGTAATATGAACTATTTTATTTTTGAAAAATATCTAAAATATGCAATAATGTTTTTACTATGTAAAGTCAAATTACTATCTCTGGCCAATCACATCTTTAGTCTCAAAAAGCCAAACATATTCAAACTATCTCAACTTCAGCTTAAAGATTTGAATTATTTCATAAAACGACTAATGGGACCTTTTAACAAAATTAAATGACTAAGTGCCTCAGGAAATATTTCACAACATTATAATGTCAATATTACACTTTTAATGCAGATTGTTAGTCATTTGGTGTATTTTGGGCCAATGCTTAAA
The DNA here is from genome assembly GCA_019925245.2 of Oryza australiensis. NCBI lineage: Eukaryota > Viridiplantae > Streptophyta > Magnoliopsida > Poales > Poaceae > Oryza > Oryza australiensis. The sequence goes on from JAIFGZ020000106.1 coordinate 3,862,471, forward strand.
ATACAATGTCACATTTTTTTGAGTGGAAGTGTCGTTTTATGTTTTTCTGATGGTATTTAAAAATTGATGAGATTCAAAAGCATTGCTGATGGTTTTATACAATGCACGAATAAATCATAGGCTTAAAAAAGACGTATACCAACAGCCATTACTTGGTCGTACTAAATTTGTATTGAAAATAAACTCATATGTGACTAAATTTGTATTGAAAATAAACTCATTTGAGTAAGATTTATGGTGGTAGGATTAACCTTCATTGGTTGAAGTCATGCAACCACAACTCTATCACGGAGTCACCGTTGCTTAAAAACATTAAATTGTTCCAATGGATGAATTACACGTACAAATCAAACGAACCAAAGTGTAGCTATCCAGATATTTTTTGGACTTAGTTCATTGCACATAGATCAGTGAGTGATAGGTGGATCGGATTGCACGAAATAAAATTGTGAGATGGCGATGCATCAAAAATGGTTGATACTAGATTGATTTGCCTGTCAGTCGCTATCTGCAGCGTCTTTACTCGCACCGATAGCAACACTATTTACTAGACACACAACCCGTTTCTTTAGGCAAGAGGGAAAAATTGGGGCATGGTACAAAAGAGAATATACTGAATCCTTGGATGGTAGCAGCAGCTATTTGGTTCCCCGAGCTAGTGGATAGAGCACTAGGTTGAGAGCTCGGAATTGATGGTTCGTTGGACGCATGGTCCATGGCTGGGTCGGTCGGCGACTCTAGCAGCTGTGTGTGTGTGGCAGTGGTGGTTTCTGAACCTGTGATCAGCCATGGCCGGCCGGCCGGGCGTCTTGCTGCCCTAGAAGCAGGTGGTCCGGCCTACTATTATTCACTTAAGCCACCGAAAGTGCGGTTGTTGCAGCATGTGAGCGAGTGAAGTTGCTTGCTTTACTTTGACTCGTCCTGTGGCTGTTCATGCCCCCCCTCTCTCTCTCTCTCTCTCTCTCTCTCTCTCTGCATTCACTCACATTCAGTGAGTGCCTTTTGACTGACTGAATGGATGAATACCATACCTTGCACATTTGACAAAACCGACAGCCTGCTCGTCGGTCGATCTCTCTCATCTCTGTCAAGCCGGCCGGCAGGAGGATCACTGGATCAGCATGAGATTTTTCCGCCCCCCTGATTTTTCTGTGGTTTTGGCCGGGCACTCTGTTTGTGTGGATATGGTTGCGAGTTGTGCTGCTGCTGCTGCCGCCTGCTGAGCACGAATGGTGTTGTGGTGTCCCACTCCCATCGTCGATCGATCCTCTCCGTTCTCGGTGCAGCGTTGCTAGCTTTTGTGCCACCCGCAGACCCTGCATTACCCCGGTCCTCACGGTTTGCAGGAGTTACTGTTTCTTCGCAGCACCCTTGCCTGTCGGCTGTCGCCTCCCAGCTTGAATACGCTGCTGTACTCTTGTGTCGCCTGCCTCTGCCTGAGCCATGTGTGGAGTGTGGAGTAGTTGCCATGTTTGATTAAGGCTGTCATTGCTTTGATGCGCAGGGTTAATTACCATGTCTAGCCAATTAAGGTGTTCTTTTTTAGCCAGCTGTTTTGTTTAACGGAATTGCTACAAAACTTTCGTCGGTTCCCCCCAAACTTTCAAATTTGTGATCATCGGATTGCCTTGCGATTTGTGCATGGAAAGAAAAATTGTTAGAAAGAAACAAGTTATTATATACAAATTACAATATATAGTTATAATACAATTACGTTGTAATTATAATATAATTATATTTTAATTATATTATAGTTTTTCATTCAAAAACTTTTTACGGTAGTTTTTTAATACTCCCTTTGTTCAATGTCAGTGTTATTATGTTTATCTTTGTTTTTTAACCGGTTAAGTTATCTCGCTGTCTCGGATAGCCGCACAAGATTTTACACCTGACCAGGGAGCTCCTCCACTCAGCTACCGGATCTTGACCGGAAACCTGTTTGTGTACGTACTCCAACGATGCCGTGCAGCCGTGCCGCCGTGCCGAAAACCAGCTTCTCTGCAACCGCCCAGCCGTGCAGCTGTGCTGGAGTGACCACGGCGCGGGTGGATGTAAGCGTTGGGCCCTCGGCTCGCGCGCGCGCGGCCACATCTGGCGTTGAATCGGTTGCGTCGCGTTCGCGGTTTGCGGTTTCGCGTCATCGCCAACGCAAACGGAGGCTGCGTCGTCGCCATCGTCTTGTTGACGTCGACGAGTTGGCGAGTTGCTCAGTTCCTCTCTCGCGCGCGCTGCAGATTATCAGGGTTGCCATCCGAGATGGAAAAAAATATCTGCACAGATGTGGGCCAGTTGTGAGCAAAGATATCTGCAATTCAAATGGGCCTGAAACTGGGCCTCCATCAATTACAAGCCCGTGAAAAGTTCAGAAATCATCACAGAAAAGTTCAGGAGTGACTGAAATACCTAAGAAAGAATTTAATGTAGAAAGTAGAAACTTGAAAGGCCCAAAATCAGCTGCGGCAGAAGGCAGAAACCGTGACTAGTATATCTCATATACTTAACGAGCAGTACAATTGCTGTACGTTGGTTTATCAACAAGTCAAGAGTAGCATTTGGGTAAGAAGAGAAAAAAAACTTTTTGCGGTGGCGTTTATTGACATTTGATCCCTGTAGACGAGAGCACTAGTAGTTCATCTCATCCGTGAAAACTATTTGTTGTCGAGACATCAACGTCTCGCTGAGGACACCCTGATTTGCAATTTGCTAATAAGAAACACTCATTTCTGTCCAATGGTGATACATTTACTAGAGATCCGTCCATCCTCTGAACTTCTGAAGGTCAACCATCTGGGATGCAAACAGGTGTATAGCAGGCACGACACAAGTACAAAACAATAGGTATTTTAATCGCATCCGCGTGATCTACCTCCGTAGCGTAAAAATTAGATACGCAGCATCTGCAAGTCATACTTACAAAGAAGTAATAGCGTCCCTATCCACCAAACCTTGTCAGAGTTTTCACCTATCGAAGTTCTTCATCATCTGAATTCTGCACTGTCTATCCCTATCTGCAGAACTTCATTTCTGAAGGCAATCAATATAGTTTTGCAGTGAATTAGAAAACATAGAGTTTCAGTGAAAATATCTTGCAGGTTAATGCAGTCAGACCAACACTGTAATTGACAATTACAGAGTACTCAGCAATCAGCAAGCAGGTTTAGCATGGGCTACCTGCTGATTACATGGTTTCAGTCAGACACGAGTTCTTCAATGAGGGTAATCACAAGATTCTTCCCAAGACAGAAGCCGCCGGTATGGTCTGGAAGCAAATGGGTTTATCTATTTTTTGTCAATAACCTCATCGAATATCTAATTGTTCGCTAAGTACGCATGGCGCACATCATATGCCTTCTCGATTGATGAGTTTTTGTCGCCATGCTCTGCTATGTACGACCTATCCGCTGCTGGGTTTACATGCATGTCTGAAGAACTTAAACAGTTAATCAACAAAGTCAATGGATATTACGCATATAAGTATATAGTTGTATGCAACTTCATGAATCATGACACAACAGTGCGCATATAGTCGGACGTGACGACAAGCAACTACCTCGTGCAAGGATGCGAGGAGATACCTGATTAAAACCTGTAATACTTGAAGTTGACAAAATGCGATTCTTCAGACGATATAATAGCAAGAACATTTCTGAATCTTCCTTTAAAAATTATCGAATGCATAGAAGAATCTTAGCTGTGATGGCAACAACACGACTTTCTGATAGCGACATTGGATCTTAGTTGAATCTGGCATCTTGCGTATGCGACCTTGCTTGGATCTGTCGGATACTCCCAACCCAGCATAAATTACTTGTCTGAAACTTTCTGAGCAAAGCTGGAACTGAGGCAAGTTGAGTCGCTCATCATCAACAGTCAAAACAATTCTTAAGTAAAAACAAAACAAATATCACTGTCGCAAACAAGTGTAAACCTATTGGGACAATATTAACAATGTTCTGTAATGATCCAACACCAGCGCCGAGACATCTAAATAAAAAATTTAACCATAGCTGACATTTTTTGAAGATAAGTGAATCACATGTCGTTCTTTTTTTTGAAACGAAACGCACTCTCAATGAACTTAAATTTATGAATGAACCAACCTATGATATCAAGATCTGTTAACAATCTTGCTTGGTGAAATTTCAAAAAATAAAATTACAGCGTACCTCTGTTTCACTCCTGACACCAGAAAGAATACACGAGTTAGGCAGTAATCAATCAATTGTGTGTACAGGTGAACCACGCTCGTTTTTTCTTTTTTCTCATCGGAGGAGCCTTTGGATGAAAAGATTGGTTGCTGCGACTAAAAAAATTAATCAACTCATTGCAGTTGGCATCAGTCGAAAAACAGAAAAGTTTTCAGGTACTACTAGTATATATGATGTTAGAAAGAATCTAAAACAGTATACATGCATCCCAGCGCACCTCGGTTTTGCATTTCCCGCTGTCTGTGATCATGAGAATCATAATTAGAAACAACCATCAACCATGGATTCCAATGTGTTCTTCTTCCCCTATAAATAGTCCAGCATCTCCTTCTCTCATCTACTTCAAAGAATCACACACGAAACCTCCATTAGTTCCTAAACCCTAGCAAGAAGCAGCACAACATTTGCACACTAAGCTAGTGACACTGAGACACCATGGCGACGTGCTTGGACAGCCTCGGGCCGCTGCTCGGCGGCGCGGCGAACTCCACCGATGCGGCCAACTACATCTGCAACAAGTTCGCGGACACCTCCTCCGCGGTGGACGCGACGTACCTGCTCTTCTCGGCGTACCTCGTCTTCGCCATGCAGCTCGGGTTCGCCATGCTCTGCGCGGGCTCCGTCCGCGCCAAGAACTCCATGAACATCATGCTCACCAACGTACTCGACGCCGCCGCCGGCGCGCTCTTCTACTACCTCTTCGGCTTCGCCTTTGCGTTCGGGACGCCGTCGAACGGCTTCATCGGGAAGCAGTTCTTCGGGCTGAAGCACATGCCGCAGACAGGGTACGACTACGACTTCTTCCTCTTCCAGTGGGCCTTCGCCATCGCCGCCGCCGGCATCACGTCCGGTTCCATCGCCGAGCGGACGCGCTTCAGCGCGTATCTCATATACTCCGCCTTCCTCACCGGGTTCGTGTACCCGGTTGTGTCGCACTGGTTCTGGTCCACCGACGGGTGGGCCTCGGCGAGCAGGCTGACGGGTCCGTTGCTGTTTAAGTCCGGTGTCATCGACTTCGCCGGCTCCGGCGTCGTCCATCTGGTCGGTGGCATTGCTGGCTTGTGGGGTGCCTTCATCGAGGGCCCCCGCATCGGGCGGTTCGACGCCGCCGGACGCACGGTGGCAATGAAAGGGCACAGCGCCTCCCTGGTCGTGCTCGGCACCTTCCTGCTGTGGTTCGGGTGGTTCGGATTCAACCCGGGGTCGTTCACCACCATCTCCAAGATCTACGGCGACTCGGGCACGATCGACGGGCAGTGGTCGGCGGTGGGCCGCACCGCCGTGACGACGTCGCTGGCGGGCAGCGTCGCCGCCCTGACGACGCTCTACGGCAAGAGATGGCTGACGGGCCACTGGAACGTGACCGACGTCTGCAACGGTCTCCTCGGAGGCTTCGCGGCGATCACCGCGGGCTGCTCCGTGGTCGACCCGTGGGCGTCGGTGATCTGCGGGTTCGTGTCAGCTTGGGTCCTCATCGGCTGCAACAAGCTGGCGCTGATGCTCAAGTTCGACGACCCGCTGGAGGCGACGCAGCTGCACGGCGGGTGCGGCGCGTGGGGGATCATCTTCACCGCGCTGTTCGCACGTAAGGAGTACGTCGAGCGGATCTACGGGCAGGCCGGGAGGCCGTACGGGCTGTTCATGGGCGGCGGCGGGCGGCTGCTGGCGGCGCACATCGTGCAGATCCTGGTGATCGTCGGGTGGGTCAGCGTCACCATGGGGACGCTGTTCTACGTGCTGCACATGTTCGGGCTGCTCCGCGTCTCGTCCACGGCAGAGATGGAAGGCATGGACCCGACGAGCCACGGCGGGTTCGGGTACGTGGACGAGGACGAAGGCGAGCGCCGCGTCAGGGCCAAGTCGGCGGAGATGTCTCGCGTGGAGCCTAGAAAGTCGCCGGAGCTAGCCGCGGCGGGCCAGTTGGTGTAGGATCGTGTCCGTTTGGGGAAAGTGTTTTTGTGAAGTGTGCATATATAAGCTGAGGCGGTCGTGTGTGCGTGTGGCATTTAGCCCCATGGTGGCTGTGGCTTTCTTTTGACTTTTGTTTGCTTTCTTCTCTGCATGCAAGCATTTGTACCTGTATGGATTTGTGGCTTTCAATCTTTTATGCTTTCGTGTACATGTTTAGACCTGTCGTGTTTGTATTAGTATTTAGGTTGCTAGGTCGTTATGCTGTTAACGTGGAGCTCGGCATATGCCATGCGGAAGAATTGCTGCAAGATGGAGTATCCCCCAGAATCCAGATATCATCGCAGAAACTAATATTCCTTCTGACTCAAAATATAACGATATAAAATTATATTGGACATATTCTAGTAGTACAATTTGAACATGTTTAATTCAGTTCATAGTAGTTATATTTTGGGATAAAAAGAGTAGCATCAGTTTTCCTCAAGTTTGATTAATAGATTGGGAACTTCGGATGCGCCAAAAGCAAGCCACTAGACCAGTTCAAACCTTGGCAGCTGAAGCCCGGCAGGCAAAGCAGGTTCAAAATTCGAAACAAAATTTCGTACAATTTGACCAGATTTTGCTCAAAAAAATCAAATAATTTCGGACTGAAATTTCGGCCATATCGGTACGACGGTACCCCGATACAAACGTCGAAAACGAAAGATTGAACCCTGGTCTCAAGCCCAAAAACGACCCTCCGTTTTTATATTGCTTGGCTGAAAAAGATGGCCCAAGACTGAACCAAGCCGTCATGCAGATCTATAAGCTACTATAGTACGTAGCTACACGGTAAAACCTCTAAAATCAGGGCATCTTCAGAAATTTAGGACCGGAGACAAAATACAAATTGGCCCCCTAAAATTACTTTTGGTTCAATCGATCTTTTAAATTAGTGAATTACAGTCATGTCAATTTGATTGAAACATTCAAACGATCATGCATACATGCAATTCAGCAATCGAGTAGCCCCATTTGAATTTGCGACGGATGAGGATTAAGAATTTATATACAAAACGAAAAAACATTAACATATAATATTTGTAAAATAACTTTTATATAAATAAAAGTTTTTATATAAAACATGCCCGTGCGTTGCAACGGACATCATTTTATTTTATCATAATTGTCGATGTCGGTGATCGACACGCAGGATCCGAGGGACCCCTTTTGGTTCGGCAGAGGGGAGCGATGAATAAGGGCTTAAACTCACGGTGAGAATGGGGAGGAGTCAGACAACGGAAAAAAGGTCACAACCGCAATGGACACAAGAGGTTTATACACGTTCGACCACCTATGTGGTGTAATACCATACTCTTGTTCTTTGTGTAATATGAGGGATGAATTACAGGAACTGGTGAGGGTGTTCTCCTTGGGGATGCTGGAACTAATGATTGGGGTGGAAAGTGTTCAAAGCCCAAGGTTCCATAGGCTGAGTAAAAGGACCTCGAGCTAATTTTTCGAACCTCCTTTATCATGTACATGGGCCTCCTTTTATAGTGCAAGGGGACACCACAGTAGTCCCAACTCTTTCTCTACTCCGCTCCATGTGATGAAGCGGTTCTTGCCCTGTCTTGTCGGAGAAGCCACCCCCGTCCTTGTCCCCGTTGCCGCGTCATGGAGTTGGCGAGAAAAGCGAGCATCGTGGCCGCCATGCCGCCGACGTGAGTATGGGCCAACCTACCTACTCTAGTGGGGCCTACCGGTCGCTGGCCCTTCACACCGGAGAGGCGCCGAAACACACCCCTAGCACTCGTGTTCTCTCCCCACGCGCCGCCGAAGCATTCAATGCGACCGGACGGGGCATGGAGGGCGTGCGTGGAGTGACCGAAGCAGTCATACCACGTCGCCGTCAAAGACTTTATACCCTTTTACCTCGTGATGGGTAAAAGGGTGATGATGAGAGGCGATAGGCGCGCCTCACATCGCATTAAATGCGACGGGCGTGCACTTAGCCTCTCTCTCTTTGGGCGTTAAATGAGGTAGTTGGCAGCTAGACTCGCTCCTCTCTCGAGAGGTGCGGGGTGAGGGACGGGGTCGGTGATCCGGACCTGCCGCCTAGGGGTCCGGGTGATCCGGACCCCGCCACTGGGAGTACGGTGGCCTCCGAGCAGCCCCGAGCCAAGCCCTCTTGGGATGGCCACGTGGCCGCCCGTGGCGGGACCCGCTTGAGCCGTCCGAACATATCTTTGGTGCGCCCCGGTAGGCGAAGGCGCCTTCCTTTTCGGATATCGTATCTTCGACATATCCCGGCCCATATCACCGCGGTAGCCCCCGGTGTTGATCGGGGCCGAAGCCGGATTCGGACGTGGTTAACGCCATTTCTTGGGTGTGTGGGCCCGAGCTGGATGTGCCTCGCCATGATAGGAGGCCGTGACGCGACAACCGACGCCGTGCTTGGCTAGGCCTTTTCCGGACGGGGCGTGTTATTGGCCACGCACATGGGGCCCATCAAACCGCCTAGCTCTCTCCGTCTCGCGTAGTGCGCCCGTGGGCGCGAAACCCCAGCGGCACGAAACCCCGGTGGCGCGGGAACCAAAGGGATGCGAAAACGAAGGGGCGCGGAGCCAAGGAGGCGCATCGTGTGGTAGTGGGGCGAAATTAATGCCGGAGAACTTGAGGGGCGCTGTTGCTTACAAAAACAGATCCACGAGTGAGGGGATCGGTTTTACGCTTTCCACGCCATCGCCTCTCACGCCCATCGCCTCTCATCTTCCCAGTGCCCTTGCTCCTCCACTTCCCTTCTTTCAGCCACCGGCTTCCTCTTTCGCATTCCAGTGCCTGCCTTAGAGATGGCCCATGATTCACCTTTGGAGCCAGGGAGCGTGCTCCCCAAATCTCTGGTTCGCACCGCGGAGGCCCGAAGCCTCTTCAACAAATACCGCCACGCGGCACGCGCAGTGGCAGCGATGTTCCGAGGAGCGGCCCCTACGAAGATGGTATTCTTCGCCTCTTTCGCCATGGTCGGGTGGTGCCGCCCTTCTCTCGCTTCTTCCTCGACGTGCTGGAGTTCTACGACCTCCGCTGCACCACCTCACATCCAACGCCATCTTCTACCTCTCCGTCTTCGCCTATACCCGCAAGATGTTCGTGGAGGTGATGCCCTCACCGCATCTTTTCCAGCAGCTTCTTCCGGATATGCCGGCGGGCTCCCGGCGCGGTCGGGTACGTGGCGATCCAGCCGCGCAACGACAGGACCGTGGGCACCCCCTTCATCGACATCCTCCCTCGCTCCAGGTGGGAGAACTAGAGGGCCTTCTGGTTCTACACCAGCCTGGGCGACCACCCCTGCCTCTCCCTTCCGACGGGGATCCCGGTGAACCAGAGGAACTGGGGGGCGCGTCCGCGAGCCGGGAGGGAGCCGGACGGGTGCCGGAGCGGATCAGCTACCTTCGGAGGGGGCCTGTCCAGCCACGCGGTCTTCGGGACTTCCGGATGAGGCGCATCGCGCCGCCGCAGAGAGGCCGCGCCCGCCCACATGTACACGGGCTTCAACGACGGCATGCGGACCCATGTGGGCGCCGCTTTGATTGGGATGAGAAAGACCTCGCGATCCCGGTCCGCCGCACCCTCGATGTCACGGCGATTGACTCCGACGCAGCTCCCGCCCGGGTTGGTGCCGCCGTGCCGGGATTCGGCGCGCCCGCAGATCCCGCAAGCGCTGCAGTGGTGGGCGACGGTGTGGGCTCATCGTCGACGGCGGGGCGTTGTCCCGAGGGTGGGGACGACGACTACGACGATGCCGATGACCAAGTGCCCATCGGGCGGCTAGGCCACCGGGCCGGCGTGAGCGGGTCTGGGGCCCCGGACCCGAAGGAAGAGGAAGAGGTCGAGGAGGACCCTGCGCCTCCCCATCTCCACCACGCGGCGGGCGGTGTGGAGCGCGCCGCTCCTCCCCACAGATCCGGGGCTCGCGGGTGGCGGGCCGGCCCCTGGGCCACTCCGTCGGGGCCAAGATGGCCACGCGGCGCGGCGACGACGACGACGGAGGCCGGGAGCGCGCCCGCGGCGAGCACGCCGCCGGCGGGGGTTGGCTGCGACGCTCCAGCGGCGATGGAGGCAGCGGGCGACAGCCCGGCAAGCCCTCCAGGCGGCCCCGCGAAGAGGAGGCGGGTCGTCTCCGGTTTCTTGGGGCTTCAACGCCGCCCGAGTAATGCCTTGCATATATGTACACGCCTTGTGGGCCTTGTATTTTTGCTTTGTGTTTTGATTCCTTACCGTGTTTATTTCGCCCTAGCCGCGAGCACGACATTTCCGCCCTGTGGTTATACCCAAGGGCGGTTACGCCCTCTAGCTCGGCGAGGAGATGCGAGGAGGGGCCCGGGGTGTTGGAACACTCCGGTCCGGGTCACCTCCTACGGATTCGGGCTCGGGTCCGGTGCGACATGAGGAGGGGGCCCACCTGCAGCCGGGCGCGGTCGCCCTCGAGGAACAAGCTAGGGGCCCTCGGTCGGTGACGGTTCGAGGCGACCCGCCCCGACGTGGAGGAGGCGGCGGCGGGGTAGCGGGAGCGCTCCGGGGTCCCCTCCGCGGAGCCATCGCCGCCACCATGGCAGCCATCGCCGTGCCGGGCCATCCGGCGTCGTCGCCCGCCGGTTAACACCAACACCGCGGCGCCGGTCCACCGCGACCTTCGGTGCGAGGGGACGGCCTCGCCGAAGCGGGGCAGCGCCCGGCGGGCAAAGCACGGCGGGCGGTTACGGACATGGAGCGCCTTCGGCTTCCCGCTCCGTGTCGGTGGTTGACCACGGCCCGAGCTCCGACTCCGAATCCGGGGCGCTCGGTCCGGGTTCGTGGCCGCCCGGACGCCGAGCCCCTCGTCCGGTCGCAAGAGCGGGCGAGGATGATTGTGTCCAGGGCACTGGAGGAGGCCAACGCGGTCTCCTGGAGGGGCTCCGGCCCAGGTTTAGGCCTTGGCCGCCGGGAGGTCGCGGTGGCACGGCGAGAGGCCAACGTCGACGAAGACCGTCGGGAGCCGGTGGCCACGGCGAGGGTGGAGGGCCTCGTCCGCAAGCGGAGCCGGCGGAGATTGAGAGGCGCGTGGGAGCTCAACCAGTGTTCGAGGACACCGTCGTTGAGCGGCATGCCGCCGACTTCCGCGAGCGGTTGTCGCCGCCGCAGAGGAGAGGGTCCGCACCACCGCCGGCAGTTCATCCGCGACCTCAACCAGCGCCTAGTAGCTCGACCGGCACGAGCGCACCCCGCACGATGCCGAAGCCACCGCCGCGCGCACGACGCCGAGCTCCAGCTGCCGCGAGGCCGGCCCGACGGAGCGGGAGAAGGCTCGGAGGCGGCGTGGCGGGCGGTTGAGGACTGGGAGGCCGCCATTGCCGGGCCGAGGGGACTCCGCCGCGCGGAGGCGAACGTGGCGGCCCAGGAAAGGCCGTCGCCGAGCGCGAGGCCGCCACGGAGGGGCACGAGGTGGCGATGCTGGAGGCTCGGGAGGAGGTCTCCGGTGCCTAAAGGCGTCTAGGAGCGCGAGCAGCCGCTTGCGGCCGTCTCGAGCCGCCGGCGAACGAACCGGAGCGGTGGGAGCGGGACCGACCGCCCGGGAGCGGCGATTGGCGACGCGGAGGCGCAGTGCGGAAGCCCCCGCCGGCCCCTTGCTCCAGCCGACGCGGCGCCGAGTTGGAGGAGGAGCGCCGTCGGATCGTGGAGCCGGAGCGCACCCGAGCCGGGGCTTTAGGTCATGGCCTCGTCCGTTGGGCGCCTTGGGGAAGCGGCCCGCGAGGTGGGGTTATCCGCCCCTCACTAGCGTCCCTACCTTGGGGGTTAGCCACGCGCATAGATGAGCCGGGCGAGGGGATAAAGAGGGTGCCGGAGGAGGTCGACGAGGTGGCGAAGGAGTCGTCGTACGACTTGTCCCGCCAGTCGCGACGCTAATCCCGGCTAGCTACCAAGCCCGCGACCCGGCTTCGACCCCTACATCCCCACCGAGGACTTCCCGAGGGCATCGAGGAGGCCGCTCGGCGCCGCGTCAAGGATGCCGTTGAGTCCATTATGGTTGGCTTTGATGGCACTCCGGCGGCGTTTCAGCTTGCCTTCCGCGAAGACCCATCGGATGAAGATAGTCCGGGGACGACCCCGACCCGCCGCCGCCTAGGACTCCCCGCCTTTTGCCTTTATCTCGTACTTGTGAAAAACATTGCAATATTGTTTATAATATTAATGCACTTGCCTTTATCATGCTGGATTTGTATCGTAGCAGCCCATCGTGGTTGCCTCCGATGATTCATAGCGATTCGTATATGTATGTATATATATTGGGAGCCCCGGCCAACTTCGCGCGCACGTAGTGGTGGTTAGTTGGCCCGAGCCCCTCCTGTTTCCTTCCCCGCAACGGTAGTTCAACTTTTAGTTAGTCCGGCCATTGCAAGAATATGGTAGCATGGCTCCCGCCATGATTCGCCTCATGTGGCGGGAGTTGGTCGGGTTCGGGCAGCATGCATTGGCCGGCGGCGGTGCCTTCCTCGAGGTTTCGGGTAGGAGCGAAGGCATAAAAGGCCAACGGGAGCAGCGCAACGGGGTCCGGACAGGCGTGATAGTACGCATCCGAGCCCCTGTGCGTTGACCACCCCAGGCGTGATAGTATGCAGCATCGCTCGACCTTCAACGCCCTTAGGGCTCTCGAGCTAAGGCGGGCAAGGCCGAAGACCACGTGTAACATCCCGAAAATCGAAGGAGTAGAATTCGGAACGTGAAAATCGGAACTCGCAAAAACTTTTGGAATCATTGCTTCTTATCGTGTTTTTCAATTTTATTTGCCAATTCGTTGCGTAAGAATTTCTTCGGAATTGCTTTGATGTGAAGTTGAATAAAATCCCTAAGCTTTGAGATCCCTATCGGGAGAAGTACTTCAAAATATATATATATAAATTTGAAGAAGGGTAAACATATTAATTTTGGAGATTTACAAAAGATTCTTTGAAAAGAATATATTTGGTTAAAACCCTAACGATGGAAGAAAAATAATAAATATTTGAATGATAAAAATATGTTTGAGAAATTAGAAATTTATATTAATCAAAGACCCCAATTTATTGATTTTTTTAAAAGAAGTAATGGAAATATGGAAAATATATTTTGAAAAATAAAAAGTGGGGGAAAAGTTTGAAAATATAATTTCAAAAATTATTTTGGAAATATTGAAATTTGTTTTGAATTTTTAGAGTGAAAGGAAATGGAAATAGAAAATAGGATTTCAAAATTCGGGAAAAAGAGAAAGCGCACTGCTCAATTGTTGCCAGTGTTCGACGCCGGTCATGCCGTACCACGCGCTCCTTACCGCGACGCCGCGCGTTGCGCGCGCGTTCCGTTCCGCGCCCGAGTCAACGCGCGCCGTACGCCGCGCGTCGCGCCGCCGCCAGAGAGCCGCCCGTGCCGACGCTGCCCACGCCGCCGACGCACGCAACGATGCCGCGCCATGCCGCTCGCCAGCCGCGCGCAACGGACACGCGCGCCGGTCCACGCCGTCGCGCGCCACGCCATCGCCACCCTCGCCCGCGTCACGCACAGCCCACGCCATGACGCATCCTCGCCACGTCGCGCACGCACGCTCCGCGCCACGTTCGCCGTACGCACACGTCGGCCACGTGGCGCACAACGCGCGACGTGCGCACGCACGCGTGTACGGGCAGCGGTCGACGCCGGACGTTCCCGAGCACCCCGCGCAATATAAATAGGTCCCAAGTTCCTTCTCACCTTCCCACACCGTGCCGACACCATTCCACTCCCCTATCTCCTTTGCCATCGCCGGAACGCGTCGAACATCGCCGAGTTGTGCCGGATCGGCCGAGCCATGTCGACGCCGTGTTCACCATCAACCGACGATCACCGGAGCCCGCCGCCGCCGCCCGGTTAGTTACTACCCCGTGATTCCATTTTTGGCCCTAGCTCGTGCCGCCGAGGTCGCCGTTGGCCAGAACGCCGCGCCATCGCTGCGCGCCGGCGGGCGCCGCAGAGAAGGGGGGTAGACGCCGAGGGGTAGAGAGGAGAGAGAAGAAACGATGCTGGCTAGGGAGAAAAAAAAAGGGAAAGAGAAAAGAAAAGAAGGGAGAAAAATTAAAAAATAGGGAAAAATTCTAGAAAAATTGGAGAATATTTTTAGGGAATTTTGGGGAATATTTGTGCAAAAATATATAGTTTTCTCGTGTGTTTTTCCTCGAGTAAAATGATTTTCTATATACGATTTTTGGAAACTTCCGTTTACGTGAAACTTTCTTGAAGATTTAATATTACTTTTCTTTTCTTTAAACTATACTTAACCATTGGACTCGGCAAAGATATATCAACGAACCTCTTGAAACAACATTCGCAAGACTTCCGCTCGTCGTTTTATCGATCCTTTTACAAAAACCCTAAACGTCGAACTCGTCGCTACGGCCGATTTTGCTATAAAAATCCTCCGTAACCCGAGTAGGGTCGTAGGGGAAAATATTTTGGAGAGTTCTTTATGATTTTTCATGCTTTTTCGTTCGTTCTTATCGGATGTTAACGGAATCCATTTTTCTTTTCCCTTCCGCTCGTATGATTAGCGACCGAGGAGGCAAACACCGACCCCGCAGAGACCCCACTCAAGAAGCGTGCGAACAAGGCAAGTCTTCACACCCTTTGAACATATTGATCCCAATTGCGAAATGATGTTACTTTAAACTTTAAACATGCATGCTTTACCGAGTTACCTATACTTGTTATGCCATACCTTGCTATTGTTTACCTTTAGAATTACTCCTTGTAACTCGCGAGGTGATACAAATAACCGAAGCCTAACTTCGGTAAACCGCTTAGCCATGCTATACTTAGATTTATGCATACTCATGACTTTATGAAAAAGCTTTGTGCTTGGGCAACTACCTTAGGGAAGGTAGTTGGGATTCGGCATGTGGAGACATGAGCGCCACATGACCATGATGAATTAAGTTTGATGAGAATTGAAAGTACTAAACAAATGTTTTAGACTGGGCGGCCGGATGATTTGGGTGGATTCGGAAAAGGCAAGTGCCGACCCTGGTCAATTAAGGACCGAGCCATGAGATAGCCGGAAACGAGCCGCACAACCGTACTTCTCGAATGGGTATAAACCTAGCTGACTAGATAGCCGAGCGGAGGCGTATCCTTGCATAGATGGTTCTCTATGATGTGGTTATGGGATGAGGATGAGGCTGCGGCCTTTGTTATGAATGGTGGGATTAAATTGATGTTAATTAAACTTAAAGATCTCGGAAAGACTTCCCTTACCCGGTGCGCGAACTCCTCTCACCGCTAGAAAAGGACGGCTAGAGTGCATGAGGGCTTAAGTTCATAGAGCGGGTCGCCAAAGTGAGGTTATCGAAAGGCTTTGCCGTGGCCGTCTCATGTGTTGAGACGTAGGCTCATTTGTTGGGTGTCGCGGAGTACGGGTAAAGTGTACATCCACCTTGCAGTGTGAATGAATCAATCTATTCGAATAGCCGTGCTCGCGGATATTGAGCATCGTGACAAGACTTTCGCTTGGCTAGACTTTGAACTTAAAAATACTGGGATGGGTTTGCATGATGATTTTATTCGCTGGTGGATCAACTTCTCAAGGATGCGAGAAGGGGTGGACTCCCGGAAAATCATGACGAACCGGAGGCGGGAAGCCATCCTTGGAATCACGATGGATGGTAGACGAACCGTCGCCGGGTTAATGAACTATGAACTTAAAACTTGTTTTGGCTAGTCGATAGGCTTGTGAAAAGAATTGTGAAAACGGCTTTACGCAAAAATAACCCTAGCCATGTTCTTTGCATAATCCTATCATATGCATCAATTCGTGTTGGCTTGCCGAGTACGGTTGGTACTCACCCTTGCTATACGCACAAACCTCCGTGATGGAAATGAAGAGCCGAAGACCCCTACGCGTACTACCCGGAGGGCGAGGGAACTGACGGCGCATATTAGACCTTAGTCCCGGTCGTTGCTCGTGGCAATGGACAAGCCGCCGCCTCTTTCCGCATGCCTTATCTAAACTCTGTTTTTATATTGTATTCGGACCATAAGGTCCTGTGGGATGAACAATGCCTTCGGGCCTATTTATGTAATAATGGTATTGTAAGACTATTCGTGCATGCGCGCTTGATTATCCAAGATCTGCATTCGTGGGTACCAACTACTTGATCCAGGAAATGGTACTATGAACACGAAAGATTCCCGACTCAAAATCGGGGTCCACAGAGCTGGTATCGAGCCATGCGACCGTAGGCTAAGACCAAATGGCGCCCTACCCCTAACTAGATGGCTAAAGGGAAATATCCCTACGTAGGGTCGAGTTTTAAACTATTATTTCCGAAAATGCAAATATATCCTTTCTACATCTGTATTTCTTTTTACCAAATGATTATGATAGCTCCCTCCCGCTAACCCTAAGTTGCCTATAAAGCGGATGTCAAACCACGACGGAACCGGGAAGTCACTGTTCCGCGAGACGAGGGGTTCGTGGTCCAACTCCAGTCCCTACTATGGTGCTTGAGATACCCGGAGCCACCCACCTATCACATCAAAAGGCATGGCTCCGAAGAGTATCCAGCACGGGAGGCATGTATCCATAGAAGCCCGCATGGGAAGCGAGACATCTTACTGCTTCCATACTCGCTACCACCGGGACCTCGCGAAGCGGCTATTCGGGATGCGGCTCGCGAGGCTTTCCTTCGCCTTAATGCGGAACACCGTGCCGAACTCACAATGACGAGTTCGTGCATCATCCTTACCGCGAAGAGGGCAACCCGATCCGCACGTGGAGGCTACCCCCGCTGTTACAACCCGATGGTCACGCGTCTATCGCGTTGGGCGAGACGACGAGACGATCGTACGAGGAGGCCCTACTCGAGATCAACGACCAGCAGTCACGCCTCAATGATCGGTCAGCCACCAAGGCCGTGGAGACTAGATAAGCATGCCGCAGACTCAGTGCAGCCAATGGTGCTCAGATGAGCAACTCTCGGACCGCTACATGGCCCGAGGGAGGCTCGGTAGAGCTGGAAGAGCAGCTCAGGAAAAGCAAGCGACGAGATCAACCGGCTAGAGGAACATTGCGCACTCGTCCTGTCTACGCTGCAGTACTTCCACTAAGCCTGTACCATCACATCCCGCACTGTGCCCGACCACTATTACCATATGACTCCAGCAAGCTTTGATACTTTTCAAGCTATGATGGAGCAAGCTTTCATGTTGAGCACGAGCACGCACCGCACGGTCGACCCCACTCGTTGCTACATCCATGGGACCCACCCCGAGCTCCATACCAGCACCATCCGAGCCGGATCGGAGAGGGTAACCCCATCCAGCTCTACACCGATACGGAGTCCGAGGCGAGCCCATGGAGATCAAATGGGAGTCTAGCGACACCGACTCAATGGAGGAGGAAGTTCCCCCTCGTCGCGACTCACACGGGAGGCCCCGTCACCCGCCGATCGCTCGCAAGAGTACGCGGCCACCGAGTCGGAAGATTCGGCGTGACTCGAGGCCACCACCTCCGAGCCGTGGGGACTTCGGTTTGCTTCGGCGGCGGACCACCCACTTCCGGCGCCCGGCTCTTGCGGGTGGTTGGATGACTAGGCGGAAGGACCTTCCCTCGGCAAAGCACTTCCTATTTACCCTTAATTAGTTGATGTAGTTGAACGATATAGTTATTATTGCTATCCCGGCATGAAGGACGGTGTATGTACGGTCCATGTACCCCCTTATGTAATATGATGAACCCGGGCATCGTCTTGCGATGTCTTAATTCGTATGCTTATTATTATTTCACCTTGTCCGTTGATTGAAGATCATTCGAAAGAGCTTGAAGAAAAATTCCCCTGTGAACCATAACCTAAACTAGTCCGCTCTCTTAATTCATCTCCCTTCTTCGATGGCACATCGTCGCAGAGCCGCGGCAACCAACGAAAACCCGCCGGAACCCAACCCCTCCACACCGGCGGAGGTCATGGCATTGCGGACCCGGCTACTCCAAGCGATTGCTAACAATCAAGGAGGTCGAGGAGGATCGAGTCGGGGAATTCATGAGAGCTAAGCCGCCCACTTTTTCCACGGCCAAAGAACCTATGGATGCCGAAGATTGGCTAAGAGTGATAGAGAAGAAGCTAACTCTCGTCGAGTCCGAGAAGCGATAGAGTTGTCTTCGCTACTAACCAGCTAGAGGGTCCCGCGAGTGACGGTGGGACACCTACAAGGAGACACGAGCGAAGACGCCGGCGAGCCAACATGGGAGGAATTCACGGCTGCGTTCCGTGAGAATTTCGTGCCACTGCGTGATGAGGATGAAGAAAACGAGTTCGATGCGTCAAGGGAACACCTCGGTACAAGAATATCGAACAAGTTCACCCGCTTGCCCGTTATGCCACCGGTGACACAGGACGAGGAAGAAAAGATAGACAAATTCATTGAGGGCTAAATGACAAACCGAGGGGACCAATGATCGGGCGGGATCACACCCGCCAAAGCCTCATCAACAAGGTCGTCCGACTTGAGCATGACCAAAAGGTGGTAGACAATAACCGCAAGAGGAAGCTCGCTATGGCTCGCCCATTTCGGGAACGCCACAACGCCCCAAGGGAGCCACCCCGTCCGGATGGAAGCCAAACGTTCGGCAACCGGACGTTCTCCCGCTCCCGACCATGTCAACAGGTCAGCTACACCTCAGTTTCGTACGCCCACACCAACCCTAGCCGCTCCAGGAAGAAGGAATGTGAGCTGTTTTAATTGCGGAGAATTCGGGCACTACTCCCAATAGCTGTCCAAAACCACGCAACGCCCCTGTGCGCACTGGCGCCAATGCAACGCCCGTCCGAGGAACCCCCACCCCTGCGGCAGGACGAGGTCTGTTCAGGACCCCGCTACCCAACGAGGCTGCCACCGGGTTTCGACGTGGCCAGGTGAATCATGTGCGGCGAAGAAGACAGGGAGGACCGGAGCGTATTGATGGGTATGTTCTCTATCAACTCTACACCGGTTAAAGTTTTATTCGATTCGGAGCCTCGCATTCATTCATATCTTCCCAAGTAAGCAAACAACACCACCTACACCAAGTAGCACTTAAGAGGCCTATGTTGGTACACTCACCTGGGGGAGACATAACCGTACCCCATGCCTGCATTAATGTGCCCATACGGATTAGAGACGTGGTGTTTCTCTCAAACCTTATGGTGTTATCTCCCCAAACCATAGATGTCATACTCGGAATGGATTGGTTGACCAAAAATAATGGAATCATAGACTCATGAGTCGAAGGGAAGTCACGGTATCCACCCCGTGGGGATCACCGATGAGCATAACTATGGATCAAAACCCAAGGCTATGTGAGCAAGCTGCGGAGTGTTCACCATGCTACCCTTAGGCGGAATGCCCGTAGTACAAGAATACCCGGATGTATTTCCCGAGGAATTACCCGGAATGCCCCGGATCGCGATGTAGAGTTTATCATCGACTTAATGCCCGGTACTACCCCCATATCCAAGAGACCTTATCGAATGCCGCCAACGAGTTAGAGGAACTCAAGAAGCGAATACGGGAACTACAAGAGAAGGGATTCGTATGCCCCAGCTCTTCTCCCTGGGAGCCCCGTACTCTTTGTCAAAAAGAAGGATGGGAGTATGAGAATGTGTGTGGACTACCGATCGCTGAATGAAGTAACTATCAAGAACAAGTACCCGCTGCCCGGATCGATGACCTATTCGATCAACTTAAGGGTGCACAGTGTTCTCAAAGATTGATCTACGGTCGGGATATCATCGTTGAAGATTAGAGCCGGAGATATTCCTAAGACGGCGTTCTCTACACGTTACGGCTTATACGAGTTCACCGTGATGTCCTTTGGATTGACCAATGCCCTCGCATACTTTATGAATCGATGAACAAGGTATTCATGGAATACCTGGACAAGTTCGTGGTGGTGTTCATCGACGATATACTTATCTACTCCGGAGCGATGAGGAACACGCGGAGCACCTACGACTCGTGCTTGGAAAAGTTACGAGAGCACCAAGCTGTATGCAAAATTCAGCAAATGCGAGTTCGGCTCAAGGAAGTCGCTTTTCTTGGCCACGTGATTTCAGCCGGAGGAGTAGCGTGAGACCCCGCCAAGGTCGAAGCCGTTACGGGATGGAAGGCACCCAAATCGTGACGGAAGTTCGGAGTTTCTTGGGCTTGGCCGGTTACTACCGACGGTTTATCGAAGGGTTTTCCACCGTAGCCCGACCTATGACCCAACTTCGAAGAAGGAAAAGAAGTTTGAATGGAATGAGAAGTGCCAAAAGCCTTCGACCAATTAAAAGAAAAGTTAACCCTTGCTCCAATCTTGACCTTACCCGACAACCGGAAGGACTTCGTGATGTCTTGTGATGCATCCCGGCATGGATTGGGAGGAGTGTTAATGCGAGATGGGAAGGTCGTGGCGTATGCTTCGCGACGATTACGACCCCACGAAGAGAATTATCCCACACACGACTGGAATTAGCCGCGATTGTACACGCATTAAAGATTTGGAGGCACTATCGATCGGGAACCACCGTGATGTGTATACCGATCACAAGAGCCTAAAATATTTCTTTACTCAGCTGATCTCAATCTACGACGAGGCGATGGCTGGAGTTGATCAAGGATTACGATCTAGGAATCCATTATCATCCCAAGCAAGGCAAATGTAGTGGCCGATGCGCCGAGCCGCAAAGCCCAATACAATCACATGGAATTGGGAGGTATGGCCGCGAACTTCAAGAAGAAATGGCCGACTCAATCTGCACTGATTCCTCACGGAGAAGTGAACTCATTGGAAATCCAACCCCTACCGAGAACTCAAATAGAGGAAGCCCAAAAAGGGAATGAGGAAACCCGAGAAAATTAAGGAACGCATGTGGACGCGCTCGGGAGTTTTCGGTGGATGACAAGGGAATCTGTGGTACAAGAAAAGAATCGTGTGCCCGAACGAGGCGGTTTGAGGGATTGATCTTAAAGGAAGCCCACGAATCGGCATATTCGTTACATCCGGAAGCTCGAAAATGTACCAAGACTTGAAAGGAGAATATTGGTGGCCCAATATGAAGAGAGATGTAGCCGAATACGTAGCCGTGTGCGATGTGTGCCAAAGGGTGAAAGCGAGCATCAACGGCCGGCGGCTTGCTGCAGCCACTCAAGATTCCCGAATGGAAATGGGACGAGATAGACATGGATTTCATAGTGGGACTACCAAACTGCGGCGCTACGATTCCATTTGGGTAATAGTAGATCGGCTCACCAAGATCCGCGATTTATACCGGTGAAAACTAACTACAACAGCGCCAAGCTAGCGGAACTATATATGAGTAGGATTGTATGTCTTCACGGTGTACCAAAGAGGATCATATCGGATCGTGGTACCCAATTCACATCTCATTTTTGGAGCAAAGTCCACGAGGCACTCGGAAGTCATCTCACTTTCGCACCGCCTACCATCCCCACCGATGGGCGGGCGAAAGGACGAACCAAGTCTTGGAAGATATGCCGAGAGCTCGTGCATTGGATTTCACCAAGGATTGGGAGAAATGCTTACCGTACGCCGAGTTCTCTTATAATAATAGCTATCAAGCCGTTTGAAGATGTCGCCAAACGAAGCTCTATTTGGTCGCCGATGTCGAACCCCATTGATGTGGTCGAAACCGGTGGACGAACCGTATTCGGGCCGGACATAATCAAGGAGGCCGAGGAAAAGGTTCGCCTAATTCGGGACCGACTACAAGCTGCTCAATCACGGCAAAAGAGCTACGCGGATACTCGACGAAGAGAATTAGAATTCGAAGAGGGTGACTACGTGTATCTAAAGGTCTCACCACTACGGGAACACAGAGGTTCAAAGTCAAGGGAAACTCGCACCACGATACGTGGGCCCATTTGTGATAAGCGCTAGGAAGGGAGAAGTGGCTTATCAATTGGAACCGCCCGAGAATCTCTCCGATGTCCACCAGTATTCCACGTATCGCTGAAGAAATGTCTACGTACGGAAGAGCAAGCCCCGTTAGAAACCATCCATGTCCACAGTGATCTTACCTACCCGAACATCCAATCAAGATACTAGACGAAGCGAAAAGAAGACACGAACCAAGTCGTGGCGCATGTACAAAGTACAATGGAGTAATCACACCGAAGAAGAAGCTACCTGGGAGAGCGAGGAGTTCCCGAGGACGAATATCCACACCTATTCGCAAGTAAGAAAATCTCGGGGACGAGATATATTGTTAGGGGGTAGGTTTGTAACATCCCGAAAATCGAAGGAGTAGAATTCGGAACGTGAAAATCGGAACTCGCAAAAACTTTTGGAATCATTGCTTCTTATCGTGTTTTTCAATTTTATTTGCCAATTCGTTGCGTAAGAATTTCTTCGGAATTGCTTTGATGTGAAGTTGAATAAAATCCCTAAGCTTTGAGATCCCTCATGGGAGAAGTACTTCAAAATATATATATAAATTTGAAGAAGGGTAAACATATTAATTTTGGAGATTTACAAAAGATTCTTTGAAAAGAATATATTTGGTTAAAACCCTAACGATGGAAGAAAAATAATAAATATTTGAATGATAAAAATATGTTTGAGAAATTAGAAATTTATATTAATCAAAGACCCCAATTTATTGATTTTTTTAAAAGAAGTAATGGAAATATGGAAAATATATTTTGAAAAATAAAAAGTGGGGGAAAAGTTTGAAAATATAATTTCAAAAATTATTTTGGAAATATTGAAATTTGTTTTGAATTTTTAGAGTGAAAGGAAATGGAAATAGAAAATAGGATTTCAAAATTCGGGAAAAAGAGAAAGCGCACTGTTCAATTGTTGCCGGTGTTCGACGCCGGTCATGCCGTACCACGCGCTCCTTACCGCGACGCGCGCGCGTTGCGCGCGGTTCCGTTCCGCGCCCGAGTCAACGTCGCCGTATGCTCGCCGTCGCGTCCGCGCCAGCCAGCCGCGCCGTGCCGACGCCCGCCACGCCGCGCGCACGCACGCAACGGTGCCGCGCCATGCAGCTCGCCGAGCCGCGGGCAACGGACGCGCGCGCCGGTCCACGCCCGTCTCGCGCGCCACGCCATCGCCACCCTCGCCGCGTCACGCACGATCCACGCCACGACGCATCCTCGCCACGTCGCGCACGCACGCTCCCGCGCCACGTTCGCCGTACGCACACGTCGGCCACGGTGGCGCACAACGCGCGACGTGCGCACGCACGCGTGTACGGGCAGCGGTCGACGCCGGACGTTCCCGAGCACCCCGCGCAATATAAATAGGTCCCAAGTTCCTTCTCACCTTCCCACACCGTGCCGACACCATTCCACTCCCCTATCTCCTTTGCCATCGCCGGAACGCGTCGGAACATCGCTGAGTTGTGCCGGATCGGCCGAGCCACGTCGACGCCGTGTTCACCATCAACCGACGATCACCGGAGCCCGCCGCCGCTCGCCGCCGGTTAGTTACTACCCCGTGATTCCATTTTTGGCCCTAGCTCGTGCCGCCGAGGTCGCCGTTGGCCGAACGCCGCGCCATCGCTGCCGCTCGGCGGGCGCCGTAGAGAAGGGGGTAGACGCGAGGGGTAGAGAGGAGAGAGAAGAAATGTCGGCTAGGGGAGAAAAAAAAGGGAAAGAGAAAAGAAAAGAAGGGAGAAAAATTAGGAAAAAATAGGGAAAAATTCTAGAAAAATTGGAGAATATTTTTAGGGAATTTTGGGGAATATTTGTGCAAAAATATATAGTTTTCTCGGTGTTTTTCCTCGAGTAAAATGATTTTCTATATACGATTTTTGGAAACTTCCGTTTACGTGAAACTTTCTTGAAGATTTAATATTACTTTTCTTTTCTTTAAACTATACTTAACCATTGGACTCGGCAAAGATATATCAACGAACCTCTTGAACAACATTCGCAAGACTTCCGCTTCGTCGTTTTATCGATCCTTTTACAAAACCCTAAACGTCGAAACTCGTCGCTACGGCCGATTTTGCTATAAAAATCCTCCGTAACCCGAGTAGGGTCGTAGGGGAAAATATTTTGGAGAGTTCTTTATGATTTTTCATGCTTTTCGTTCGTTCTTATCGGATGTTAACTGGAATCCATTTTTCTTTTCCCTTCCGCTCGTATGATTAGCGACCGAGGAGGCAAACACGACCCCGCAGGAGACCCCACTCAAGAAGCGTGCGAACAAGGCAAGTCTTCACACCCTTTGAACATATTGATCCCAATTGCGAAATGATGTTACTTTAAACTTTAAACATGCATGCTTTACCGAGTTACCTATACTTGTTATGCCATACCTTGCTATTGTTTACCTTTAGAATTACTCCTTGTAACTCGCGAGGTGATACAAATAACCGAAGCCTAACTTCGGTAAACCGCTTAGCCATGCTATACTTAGATTTATGCATACTCATGACTTTATGAAAAAGCTTTGTGCTTGGGCAACTACCTTAGGGAAGGTAGTTGGGATTCGGCATGTGGAGACATGAGCGCCACATGACCATGATGAATTAAGTTTGATGAAAATTGAAAGTACTAAACAAATGTTTTAGACTGGGCGGCCGGATGATTTGGGTGGATTCCGGAAAAGGCAAGTGCCGACCCTGGTCAATTAAGGACCGAGCCATGAGATAGCCGGAAACGAGCCAGTACAACCGTACTTCTCGAATGGGTATAGACCTAGTCGACTAGATAGCCG
This sequence comes from Oryza australiensis, assembly GCA_019925245.2. Taxonomy (NCBI): domain Eukaryota; kingdom Viridiplantae; phylum Streptophyta; class Magnoliopsida; order Poales; family Poaceae; genus Oryza; species Oryza australiensis. Next base: position 3,887,317 of record JAIFGZ020000106.1, read on the forward strand.
AGCGGAGGCGGTATCCTTGCATAGATGGTTCTCTATGATGTGGTTATGGGATGAGGATGAGGCTGCGGCCTTTGTTATGAATGGTGGGATTAAATTGATGTTAATTAAACTTAAAGATCGGAAAGACTTCCCTTACCCCGGTGCGCGAACTCCTCTCACCGCTAGAAAAGGACGGCTAGAGTGCATGAGGGCTTAAGTTCATGGAGCGGGTACGCCAAAGTGAGGTTATCGAAAGGCTTTGCGTGGCCGTCTCATGTGTTGAGACGTAGGCTCATTTGTTGTCGCGGAGTACGGGTAAAGTGTACATCCACTGCAGTGTGAATGAATCAATCTATTCGAATAGCCGTGCTCGCGGATATTGAGCATCGTGACAAGACTTTCGCTTGGCTAGACTTTGAACTTAAGAATGCTTGGGATGGGTTTGCATGATGATTTTTTATTGGTGGATCAACTTCTCAAGGATGCGAGAAGGGGTGGACTCCCGAGAAAATCATGACGAACCGGAGGCGGGAAGCCATCCTTGGAATCACGATGGATGGTAGACGAACCGTCGCCGGGTTAATGAACTATGAACTTAAAACTTGTTTTGGCTAGTCGATAGGCTTGTGAAAAGAATTGTGAAAGCGGCTTTACGCAAAAATAACCCTAGCCATGTTCTTTGCATAATCCTATCATATGCATCAATTCGTGTTGGCTTGCCGAGTACGGTTGGTACTCACCCTTGCTATACGCACAAACCTCCAGTGATGGAAATGAAGAGCCGAAGACCCCTACGCGTACTACCGGAGGGCGAGGGAAGCGACGGCGCATATTAGAGCTTAGTCCCGGTCGTTGCTCGTGGCAATGGACAAGCCGCGCCTCTTTCCATTGCCTTATCTAAACTCGTTTTTATATTGTATTCGGACCATAAGGTCCCGTGGGATGAACAATGCCTTCGGGCCTATTTATGTAATAATGGTATTGTAAGACTATTCGTGCATGCGCGCTTGATTATCCAAGATCGCATTCGTGGGTACCAACTACTTGATCCAGGAAATGGTACTATGAACACGAAAGATTCCCGACTCAAAATCGGGGTCCACACCACGGGAGACCAGCATCCGAGCACATGTTCCAAGCACATGGAGGAAAACACACTACAAGAAGGTATTTTGCAAGAAAATCATAGGGAATGTAATAGCGAACTCATTGTTCATGCCTGGGAGCAGTGAATGAACTTCCATGTATGTTTCAAGACACCATGCGGCTTATGGGTAGAACTTGCGCAGTGGGAAATGTTCCACGGGTTCGGCGCGGAGTGCCGTCCTCTCGTGGCTAGGCGGCGCTCCGGCGCGGGTGCCAATAACTTTGTATGGCCCCTCCCACATCGGGGATAATTTGCTCGATCCCCGCACGCGTTTGTACGCGACGCAGACGAGATAGCGACGGAGGCTCGTTGGTAACGGGCCACGCGAAGCGCCGCCCGGCGCCGTCTTTCTTCTAGGTAGTCCGGGCGCCGCGACGCAGCTGGTCTTGATCTCGCGGTGTATAACGTGGCTCGGGCGATCCTGGTGAGCTCGGAAGGCAAGACCGCCTCGGCTCCATATACCAAGAAGAAAGGTGTTTCCCCGGTGGCGCGGCTCGGTGTTGTCCGATTGGCCCAAAGGACCGCAGGCAGCTCGTCAGTCCACGATTCCCCATGCTTCTTGAGGACGTTGTAGGTCTTCGTCTTGAGGCCTTTCAATATTTCTGCGTTTGCACGCTCGGCCCGACCATTGCTTTGGGGGTGCGCGAGCGAGGCGAAACGAGCTTGATGCCCATATCGTCGCAATACTCGCCAAATAGCTCACTCGTGAATTGGGTGCCGTTGTCGGTGATGAGCCTGTTGGGGACTTCGAACCTTGCCGTGATGCCTCTCATGAACCGCACAGCCGAATGCTTGTCGATGACGTTGACTGGATAGGCCATGGGCCACTTGGTAAATTTGTCGATGGCGACATATAGAAATTTGCATCCGCCCCGTGCCTGCTTAAATGGGCCCAGGATGTCCACCCCGACCGCGAACCGCCATGAAAGCGGGATGGTCTGGGAGGCTGAGCCGCAGTGCGTACGCTGGCGTGGAATTGACACGCTCGGCACCGCCGCACGAGGTCGTTGCATCCTCTAGTGCGGCGGGCCGAAAATCCCCGGCGGAATGCCTTTCCCACCAAGGTTCGGGAGGCGACGTGCTCCACATTCTCCCTCATGGATCTCGGCTAGGAGCTCGAGACCTGTTCCCGAGCGATGCATTTCATGAGCACTCCATTGGCGTCGTGTTGGTAGAGTGTCCCTTCGACCAACACGTACCTTTGGAGGTGCGAGCAATGCGTTCGCTTTCCTCGCGTTGCTCGGGCAATGACGCGTCTTGCAGATACGCCTGGATTTCGGAAATCCAAGCCACCGGTGCGTGATGTCGGTCCGGCGGGACCGGGCTATGGCTGGGCTGCCAGTCCGGGGCGTCGGGGCCAGCCGATTCCCGCCCTTGGGGCGGTTCGGGCGCGCCGACGGCTCTGCGAGCCTTTCTTCGAATGTGCCGGCGGGGCTAGTGCTCGCGCGGACGCGACCCTGGACAGCTCGTCCGCCGGTATTATGTCTTCGGGAACATGGCGCGGCTCGAGGCCATCGAAATGGCGCTCCATACGCCGTACTTCCTTGACATAAGCTTCCATCTGGGGGTCGGTGCATTGGTACTCATTGGAAACCTGGTTTACGACCGGTTGGGAGTCCCCGAGGACTAGCGGATGGCGGATGCCCATGCTGCTGCCGCTCGCAACCCCGCTAGAAGCCCTTCGTATTCGGCCATGTTGTTGGTTGCCCGGAAGTCAAGCCGGACGATGTACCAGAGTACGTCGCCCGTTGGGGAAGTTAACACCACGCCTGCCCCGGCCCCGTGCAGGGTGAGTGAACCGTCGAAGTTCATCATCCAATGCGCGGTCCGCTGGCCGCGACTCTCCGCACTCTCGGGTTCACCCGGGGGTGGATCGCTATCGGCCGCAGGCGTCCATTCCGCCACAAAATCAGCCAAGGCCTGGCTTTTGATTGCGTGACGGGCTTAAATATGCGGTCGAATTCGACAATTCGATAGCCCACTTGACTACCCGTCCTGTGCCCTCCCGGTTGTGCGGGATTTGCTCGAGAGGGTAGGACGTGACTACCGTTACCCGATGCGCTTGGAAGTAGTGGCGCAGCTTCCTGGAAGCCACGAGCACGGCGTAGAGCATTTTCTGGGCTTGCGGGTAACGTGTCTTTGCGTCCCGTAGCGCCTCGCTGATAAAGTAGACCGGCCGCTGCACCTTGGTGCGGGCCTTAGCTACTTTACTAGGGGCGACAGGTTCGGGTGCACCGGGCGGGTTACCTCGGTGTCCGGGCTGCCGGGCCATCGCCTTCCTCGGGGCCCTTAGGGCCACTCGGGTGGGAGGGGCCTCGTGAGCCCCGGACTAGGGGCCGGGTGGCTCCACGAAGCTCGGGGGCCAAAGGCCTCCTCCGACCTCAGTGCTTCCTCGGCCAACACCGTTCCGAGGTTTCCGCCTCCGGGTTTGGGGGGGGGGGCGACCGAAAGTCTAGCTCGTCGTCGCGCTCCATAACCAACGCTGCACTAATCACTTGGGGAGTTTTGCTAAATATAAAAGGAGGGTTCTCCTTCTTGAGGTGCTACCAACACGGGCGGCGAGGAGAGATAACGCTTGAGCTCGCTCAAGGCTTTCTCTCGCTTCGTCCGTCCAAGTGAAGGGGCCGGTTCGCTTTAGCGGCTTAAATAGAGGAGCGCTGCTCTCCTAGCCTTGATATAAAACGACTCGGCGCTACACAACCGTAATTTTCGCACATCCTTGAGTTTCGGGGCGCATCTCCTCTATCGCTTTTATTTTTGCGGGGTTGGCCTCGATGCCTCGGGCGAGACCAAAAACCCTAACGTTTACGGTCGGTACCCCGAACACACATTTCTCCGGGTTCAGCTTCATGCGGGAGGACCGGAGGTTAGGAAATGTCTTGGCTAGGTCGAGAGCAAGGTTCTTTGGTCCCGGGACTTAACTACGAGATCATCGACGTATGCCTCAACATTACGCCCTATTTGGTCTTTCAACGTGATGCGGACACCACGTTGGAAAGTGGACATGGCATTCTTTAGACCGAAAGGCATAGACATGTAGCAAAAGGTACCCACGGGGTGATAAATTCAGTTTTCTCCTCATCCTCTATAGTCATGCGGAACCGATAATAACCGAGTATGTATCTAGGAAACATAAAAGGTCGCACCCTGCAGTGGAGTCGACTATCCGGTCTATTCGAGGCGAGGGTAAGGGTCTTTAGGACATGCCTTGTTGATGTTGGTGTAGTCGATGCACATGCGCGCTTGTGGTTGGCTTTCGGGACGATCACCGGGTTAGCCAACCACTCGGATGCAGCACTTCCGGATGAATACGGTCTCCTGGAGCCGTGCCACCTCTTCGCGGATGAACGCCCGCCGCTCCAGGGCTCGCGCCTCACCTTCGCCGGGGTCGTGCATCCGGCCACACCTGCAAGTCGGTGCTCAATCACCTCCTGGGACTCGGGCATATCCGACGGCTTCCAAGCAAACACGTCGGCGTTCACCCGCAGGGGAGGAGACGAGCGCGTCTTCCTATTTGGGGTCCAAGTTACCGCCAATTTTGACGTGTGGACCCCGATTTTGAGTCGGGAATCTTTCGTGTTCATAGTACCATTTCCCTGGATCAAGTAGTTGGTACCCACGAATACTGATCTTGGATAATCAAGTGCGCATGCACGAATAGTCTTACAATACCATTATTACATTAATAGGCCCGAAGGCATTGTTCATCCCACAGGACCTTATGGTCCGAATACAACATAAAAACGAGTTTAGATAAGGCGCGGAAAGAGGCGGCGGCTTGTCCATTGCCACAGCAACGCAGGGGCTAAGGTCTAGTATGCGCCGTCGGTTCCTTCGCCCTCCGGGTAGTACGCGTAGGGGTCTTCGGCTCTTCATTTCCATCATGGAGGTTTGTGCGTATAGCAAGGGTGAGTACCAACCGTACTCGGCAAGCCAACACAAATTGATGCATATGATAGGGTTATTCAAAGAACATGGCTAGGGTTATTTTTGCGTAAAGCCGGTTTCACAATTCTTTTCACAAGCCTATCGTCTAGCCAAATCAAGTTTTAATTTCATAGTTCATTAACCCGGCGACGGTTCCGTCTACCATCCATCGTGATTCCAAGGATGGCTTCCCGCCTCCGGTTCGTCATGATTTTCGGGAGTCCACCCCTTCTCGCATTCTCGAGAAGTTGATCCACCGAATAAAATCATCATGCAAACCCATCCCAGCATTTTTAAGTTCAAAGTCTAGCCAAGCGAAAGTCTTGTCACGATGCTCAATATCCGCGAGCACGGCTATTCGAATAGATTGATTCATTCACACTGCGGTGGATGTACACTTTACCGTACTCCGCGACAGCCCAACAAATGAGCCTACGCCTCAACACATGAGACGGTCACGGCAAAACCTTTCGATAACCTCACTTTGGCGGTCCGCTCCATGAACTTAAGCCCTCATGCACTCTAGCCGTCCTTTTCTAGCGGTGAGAGGAGTTCGGCGCACCGGGGTAAGAGAAGACTTTCCAAATTTTTAAGTTTAATTAACATCGGTTTATTCCCACAATTCATAACAAAGGCCGCAGCCTCATTCTCATCCCATAACCACATCATAGAGAACCATCTATGCAAGGATACCGCCTCCGTTCGGCTATCTAATCAGCTAGGTCTATACCCATTCGAAAGTACGGTTGTCGGCTCGTTTCGGCTATCTCATGGCTCGGTCCTTAATTGACCGGGTCGGCACTTGCCTTTTCCGGAATCCACCCAAATCATCCAGCCGCCCGAGTCTAAAACATTTGTATAGTACTTTCGGTTTTCATCAAACTTAATTCATTATGGCCATGTGGCGCTCATGTCTCCACATGCCGAATCTCGACTACCTTCCCTAAGGTAGTTGCCCAAGCACAAAGCTTTTCATAAAGTTATGAGTATGCATAAATCTAAGTACGCATGGCTAAGCGGTTTACAAGTTATGCTTCGGTTATTTGTATCACATCGCGAGTTACAAGGAGTAATTCTAAAGGTAAACAATAGCAAGGTATGGCATAACAAGTATAGGTAACTCGGTAAAGCATGCATGTTTAGAGTTTAAAATAACATCATTTCGCAATTGGGATCAATATGTTCAAAGGGTGTGAAGACTTGCCTTGCTCGCACGCCGGTTGAGTGGGGTCTTCCGCGTAGTCGGCGTTCACTTCTTCGGACGCTATCCGTACGTGCGAAAAGAAGGGTTGAATCCAATTAAAATCCAACAATATCAACGAAGAGAAAGAGATCTCAAAATGATCGCGGAAAGCGGGTTCCAAATACAACCTCGAACTCCGTAAATTTTAATAGTTGATTCAACGGAAAGAAGTCCAGTTAAACCGAGCGAACCATCTCGTAATAAATATATATTTTGTTCCTAGATAATAATATCCATACCTAGATAATAATATTTCAAAACCTTATTTTATATCCTAAAATATTTCCAAAATATTTCAAAATATTTTACCCTAATTTCTTTCCTATTTTTCTTTTTCTATTTCCTTTATTTTTTTCTTTCTCTTCCTTCTCTTCCTTTCTTTTCTTTTCTTCCTCGCTCTGCTCTGTTTTCCCACCTGGCGGCGACGGTGCGGGAGGGTGCCGACGGCGAGGAGAGCCGGAGCTAGGGAATTATTCCCAAAATAATTTTGAAATTATATTTTCAAACTTTTCCCCACTTTTTATTTTTCAAAATATATTTTTCATATTTTTATTTCTTCTTTTAAAATCAATAAATTGGGGTCTTTAATTAATTTCTAAATTCATTTTTCTTTTCAAAATATTTTCATCATCCAAATCCAAATATTTTCTTCCACCAGTTAGGGTTTAAACCAAAATATATTCTTTTCAAGAATCTTTTGTAATTCCACAAAATTAGGTATTTATCCTTCTCCAAATATATATATTTTGAATTATTACTCTCACCTAGGATATCAAAACTTAGGGTCTTTATCCAACTTCGCATCAAAGCAATTCAAAAAGAACTCTTATGCAACGAGCTTGGCAAATAAGAACGATAAACACGATAAGAAGCAATGATTCCAAAAGTTTTTATGAGTTCCGATTTTCACGTTCCAAATTCTACTCCTTCGATTTTCGGATGTCACATGACGGTCTTGGACGGGTCGTCGCCCAATTGGATGGGCTTGATTACCACCTCATCGGCCGAGGTGATATGCTGTTTTGGGCCGGGAACCCGAGGCCTCCCTTGAGGGCCTTCGGGTTCAACGTGGTCGGCCGCCGCAATGTCATCCACGCGCGCCTCCGCACAATCTAGCGCGGTCTTAACGTCGGCATGGACGATGATGGGTCCTCCGGGGCCGGCATTTTGAGTGGCGGTAGGCATAATGGGTGGCCGCCATGAACTTCACCAATGCCGGCCTCCGAGCACGGCGTTGTAGGGTAGGTTAAGGTCCGCCACATCGAAATCAATCCGCTCGGTGCGGAAATTGGCGGGATTCCCAAAGGTAACCGACGGCGTGATCTCGCCCGAGGGCCACACCTTCTCGGGCGTTACCCCAATGATGGGATAGGACGGCCGAGTACCATCCCGGGGCCTTGATTGCATCAAAGGCCTTCGGGGATAGTACATTGAGGGTCGCACCTTCGTCAATTAAGACTCGGACGACCTTGACGTTGCAAATGGTGGGGAGGTCATGTGACATCCCGAAAATCGAAGGAGTAGAATTTGGAACGTGAAAATCGGAACTCATAAAAACTTTTTGGAATCATTGCTTCTTATCGTGTTTATCGTTCTTATTTGCCAAGCTCGTTGCATAAGAGTTCTTTTGAATTGCTTTGATGCGAAGTTGGATAAAGACCCTAAGTTTTGATATCCTAGGTGAGAGTAATAATTCAAAATATATATATTTGGAGAAGGATAAATACCTAATTTTGTGGAATTACAAAAGATTCTTGAAAAGAATATATTTTGGTTTAAACCCTAACGGTGGAAGAAAATATTTGGATTTGGATGATGAAAATATTTGGAAAAGAAATATGAATTTAGAAATTAATTAAAGACCCCAATTTATTGATTTTAAAAGAAGAAATAAAAATATGAAAAATATATTTTGAAAAATAAAAGTGGGGAAAAGTTTGAAAATATAATTTCAAAATTATTTTGGGAATATTAGAATTCATTTAGAATTTTTAGGGATAAAAGAAATGGAAATGGAAAATAGGATTTTAAAATCGGGATAAATGGAAAAGTGCACTGTTCATTAGCTCGGCAGGTGTTCGACCGATTACACCGCCCCATTCGCAGCCGCCGCGCGTCACCCGCCGTACCGAGACCTCGCGCGTGCATGTTCCCGGCGTCATCGGCTCCGGTCACGCACGTAGTCGCCGTGGTCGCGCCATGCCGAATGTCCCCAAAGTCGCCGCCGTACACGCTCGCCATGCCGCTCGCGTCGGCGCCGCGCGTCACGATCCGCACCACGCCGTCCTTTGCCGCGGCGCTGCCCTCCGCTCTCGCGCCTTGCCTCACCGCGCTCGCCGTCACACACGTGCGTTGGCTGCGTTGCCGCACGTCGCCGCGGCGTGCGCGCGCTCTCGCCTATCACCGCACTGGGCGCCCGAACCACCTCGCCGTCGACCGCCTATAAATCGGCCTCCCTAGACCCAGCTCCCAACATCGAAAATCTTCCCCTGTGCTCACTCGTGCTTTCCCCCCAATTTCCCCCAAGGATTAGCCACTACATTGCGCGAATTTTGGGAAAGATCGGAGCTCGGCCGGAAGAACCCTAATTCGACCGCCCGTGCGACACTCCGAAATTCGTCACCCTCGGCCGAATTCTTCCCGAATTAAAGGTACCATCATCATCCTCGTGCTCTAGGTATTAATTCCCCTAAGCTCCCGAGCCAATTGGTCGCCGGAAAATCGCCGGCGACGAACCCCTAGAACTCCTCCTGTTTCGCCGCCGAACCACCTCGCCGTCGCCCGGCCCGCTGCGGTGCTTTTCCGGCCGAACCAACCCCACCGTTAGCATCCCGGGGTTCGCTGAAGCTCGTAGACCCCTCACTTTAGCCAGGGCTTCGCCGGATTTTGCCGCCGACGAGCGCCACCGCCGCCGAACCACCTCGCCGTCGCCGGCCCTTTCCGCCGCTTCCGGTCTCGGCCAAAGGAGGAAATGGAACCCTTGTGGTCTCAGGATGGTGTAGCGCCCCTCCTTTCCCTAGCTCCGACTCTCCTCGCCGTCGGCACCCCTCCCGCACCGTCGGCCGCCGGTGGGAAACGAGAGCGAGAGGAGAGGAAGAAAAGAAAAGAAAGGAAGAGAAGGAAGAGAAAGAAAAAAAATAAAGGAAATTGAAAAAGAAAAATAGTAAAGAAATTAGGGTAAAATATTTTGAAATATTTTGGAAATATTTTAGGATATAAAATAAGGTTTTGAAATATTATTATCTAGGTATGGATATAATATTCTTTTTCCTTCCAAAAGAAATACTTTGTGACAATAATTTCTAGATTAAATTTTTCTTTTTATGAATTCAAATATTGTCCGACCTCTAATGTGTTATCGCAGTCCACATGAGACCTTTTTAAAGATTGGTTAAGCATGAATGTCATTATTCGGTCGTTAGAATTCCAAAACCCTAGCAAATATAATTGCGGTATTAAAGATCAATTATTGAAGATATGGAAATTAGAAATCTAATTATTTTAGGATATCTTCAAATTTAGGAACAAAATATATATTTATTACGAGATGGTTCGCTAGGTTTAATTGGACTTCTTTCCGTTGAATCAACTATTAAAATTTACGGAGTTCGAGGTTGTGTTTGGAACCCGCTTTCGCGATCATTTTGAGATCTCTTTCTCTTCGTTGATATTGTTGGATTTTAATTGGATTCAACCCTTCTTTTCGCACGTACGGATAGCGTCCGAAGAAGTGAACGCCGACTACGCGGAAGACCCCACTCAACCGGCGTGCGAGCAAGGCAAGTCTTCACACCCTTTGAACATATTGATCCCAATTGCGAAATGATGTTATTTTAAACTCTAAACATGCATGCTTTACCGAGTTACCTATACTTGTTATGCCATACCTTGCTATTGTTTACCTTTAGAATTACTCCTTGTAACTCGCGATGTGATACAAATAACCGAAGCATAACTTAACGCTTAGCCATCTTGTACTTAGATTTATGCATACTCATAACTTTATGAAAAAGCTTTGTGCTTGGGCAACTACCTTAGGGAAGGTAGTCGAGATTCGGCATGTGGAGACATGAGCGCCACATGGCCATAATGAATTAAGTTTGATGAAAACGAAAGTACTAAACAAATGTTTTAGACTCGGGCGCCGGATGATTTGGGTGGATTCGGAAAAGGCAAGTGCCGACCACTGGTCAATTAAGGACCGAGCCATGAGATAGCGGAAACGAGCCGTACAACCGTACTTCTCGAATGGGTATAAACCTAGTGACTAGATAGCCGAGCGGAGGCGTATCCTTGCATAGATGGTTCTCTATGATGTGGTTATGGGATGAGGATGAGGCTGCGGCCTTTGTTATGAATGGAGTCGATACGGAGTCCGAGGCGAGCCCATGGAGATCAAATGGGAGTCTAGCGACACCGACTCAATGGAGGAGGAAGTTCCCCTCGTCGCGACTCACACGGGAGGCCCTCACCCGCCCGCGCTCGCAAGAGTACGCGGCCACCGAGTTGGAAGATTCGGCGTGACTCCGAGGCCACCACCTCCGAGCCATGGGGACTTCGGTTTGCTTCGACGACGGACCACCCACTTCCGGCCGGCTCTTGTGGGTGGTTGGATGACTAGGCGGAAGGACCTTCCCGGCTCGGCGAAGCACTTCCTAATTCCCCTTAATTAGTTGATGTAGTTGGACGATATAATTATTATTGCTATCTGGCATGAAGGACTGTGTGTGTACATCGTGTATCCCCTTATGTAATATGATGAACCCGAGCATCGCCTTGCGATGTCTTAATTCGTATGCTTATTATTATTTCGCCTTGTCTCGTTGATTGAAGATTATTCGAAAGAACTTGGAGGAAAAAAATTCCCCGTGAACTATAACCTAGACTAGTCCGATCTCTTAATTCATCTACCTTCTTCGAGATGGCACATCGCCGCAGAGCGCGCAGCGACCAACGAGAACCCGCGAACCTAACCCTCCACCCCTGGCGGAGGTCATGGCTATGCGAGACCCGGCTACTCCAAGCGATTGCTAATAATCACGGAGGTCGAGGAGGATCGAGTCGGGGAATTCATGAGAGCTAAGCCGCCCACTTTTTCCACGGCCGAAGAACCTATGGATGCCGAAGATTGGCTAAGAGTGATAGAGAAGAAGCTAACCCTTGTCGAATTCGAGAAGCGGATAGAGTTATCTTCGCTACTAACCAGTGGAGGGCCCGCGAGTGGCGGTGGGGCACCTACAAGGAGACACGAGCTGAAGACGCCGGCGAACCAACATGGGAGGAATTCACGGCTGCGTTTCGTGAGAATTTCGTGCCATGCAAGTGATGAGGATGAAGAAGAACGAGTTCCAGCAGGCTGCGTCAAGGGAACACCTCAGACAAGAATATCGAACAAGTTCACCCGCTTGCCCGTTATGCCACCAAGTGACTGGCAGCGAAGAAGAAAAAGATAGATAAATTCATTGAGGGACTAAATGACGGGCGAGGGGACCAATGATCGGGCGGGATCACACCGGTTTCCAAAGCCTCATCAACAAGGTCGTTCGACTTGAACATGACCAAAAGGTGGTAGACAATAACCGCAAGAGGAGGCTCGCTATGGCTCGCCCATTTCGGGGAACGCCACAACGCCCCAAGGGAGCCACTCCGTCGGATGGAAGCCAAATGTTCCGAGCAACCGGACGTTCTCCCGTTCCGACCATGTCAACGGTCAGCTACACCTCGGTTTCGTACGCCCACACCAACCCTAGTTGCTCCGGGAAGAAGGAATGTGAGTCGTTTCAATTGCGGAGAATTCGGGCACTACTCCAATAGCTGCCCAAAACCACGCAACGCCCGTACGCACCGGCGCCAATGCAACGCCCGTCCGAGGAACCCCCACCCTGCGGCGGGACAAGGTCTTCGGACCCCGCTACCCAACGAGGCTGCCACCGGGTTTCGATGTGGTCGAGTGAATCATGTGCGGGCGGAAGAAGCTCGGGAGGACCAGAGCGTATTGATGGGTATGTTCTCTATCAACTCGCACCGTTAAAGTTTTATTCGATTCGGAGCCTCGCATTCATTCATATCTTCCCAAGTAAGCAAACAACACCACCTACACCAAGTAGCACTTAAGAAGCCGATGTTGGTACACTCACCGGGGAGACATAACCGTACCCCATGCCTGCATTAATGTGCCCATACGGATTAGAGACGTGGTGTTTCTCTCAAACCTTATGGTGCTATCACCCCAAACCATAGATGTCATACTCGGGATGGATTGGTTGACCAAAAATAATGGGATTATAGACTGCGATCGAAGGGAAGTCACGGTATCCACCCCATGGGGATCACCGATGAGCATAACTATGGATCAAAACCCAAAGCTATGTGAGCAAGCTGCGGGAGTGTTCACCATGCTACCCTTAGGCGAAATGCCCGTAGTACAAGAATACCCGGATGTGTTTCCCGAGGAATTACCGAATGCCCCGGATCGCGACGTAGAGTTTATCATCGATCTAATGCAGTACTGCCCCCATATCCAAGAGACCTTATCGAATGCCGCCAACGAGTTAGAGGAACTCAAGAAGCGAGATAAGGGAACTACAAGAGAAGGGATTTGTACGCCCCACCTCTTCTCCCCGGGAGCTCCCGTACTCTTCGTCAAAAGAAGGATGGGAGTATGAGAATGTGTGTGGACTACCGATCGCGAATGAAGTAACTATCAAGAACAAGTACCGCTGCCCGGATCGATGACCTATTCGATCAACTTAAGGGTGCACAGTGTTCTCAAAGATTGATCTACGGTCGGGATATCATCGTTGAAGATTAGAGCCGGAGATATTCCTAAGACGGCGTTCTCTACACGTTTCGGCTTATACGAGTTCAGATGTCCTTTGGATTGACCAATGCCCCGCATACTTTATGAATCGATGAACAAGGTATTCATGGAATACTGGACAAATTCGTGGTGGTGTTCATCGACGATATACTCATCTACTCCAAGAACGATGAGGAACACGCGGAGCATCTACGACTATCTTGGAAAAGTTACGAGAGCACCATGTATGCAAAATTCAGCAAATGCGAGTTCGGCTCAAGGAAGTCGCTTTTCTTGGCCACGTGGTTTCAGCCGGAGGAGTAGCGTAGACCCCGCCAAGGTCGAAGCCGTTACGGGATGGAAGGCACCCAAGTCGTGACGGAAGTTCGGAGTTTCTTGGGCTTGGCCGGTTATTACCGACGGTTTATCGAAGGGTTTTCCACTATAGCCCGACCTATGACTCAACTTCGAAGAAGGAAAAGAAGTTTGAATGGAATGAGAAGTGCCAAAAAGCCTTCGACCAATTAAAAGAAAAGTTAACCTCGCCCCAATCTTGACCTTACCCGACAACCGGAAGGACTTCGTGATGTCTTGTGATGCATCCCGGCAAGGATTGGGAGGAGTGTTGATGCAGATGGGAAGGTCGTAGCGTATGCCTCTCGGCGCTACGACCCCACGAAGAGAATTATCCCACACACGACTGGAATTAGCGGTAGTACACGCATTGAAGATTTGGAGACACTATCGATCGGGAACCACCGTGATGTGTATACCGATCACAAGAGCCTAAAATATTTCTTTACTCCCGATCTCAATCTACGACGAGACGATGGCTGGAGTTGATCAAGGATTACGTCTAGGGATCCATTATCATCCCGGCAAGGCAAATGTAGTAGCCGATGCGCGAGCCGCAAAGCCCAATGCAACCACATAGGATTGGGAGGTATGGCCGCGAACTTCAAGAAGAGATGGCCGACTCAATGCACTGATTCCTCACGGAGAAGTGAGCTCATTGGAAATCCAACCCCTACGAGAACTCAAATACGGAAGCCCAAAAGGGAATGAGGAAACCCGGAAATCAAGGAACGCATGGCGCTGGACGCGCTCGGGAGTTTTCGTGGATGACAAGGGAATCTGTGGTACAAGAAAAGAATCGTGTGCCGAACGAGGCGGTTTGAGAGGATTGATCTTAAAAGAAGCCCACGAATCGGCATATTCGTTACATCCCGGAGCACGAAAATGTACCGGACTTGAAAGGAGAATACCGGTGGCCCAATATGAAGAGAGATGTAGCCGAATACGTAGCCGTGTGCGATGTGTGCCAAAGGGTGAAAGCTGAGCATCAACGGCCAGCTGGCTTGCTGCAGCCACTCAAGATTCCCGAATGGAAATGGGACGAGATAGGCATGGATTTCATAGTGGGACTACCCAAAACTACGACTGGTTACGATTCCATTTGGGTAATAGTAGATCGGCTCACCAAGACCGCCAGATTTATACCCGTGAAAACTAACTACAACAGTGCCAAGCTAGCGGAACTATATATGAGTAGGATTGTATGCCTTCACGGCGTACCAAAGAGGATCATATCGGATCGTGGTACCCAATTCACATCTCATTTTTGGAGCAAGGTCCACGAGGCACTCGGAAGTCATCTCGCTTTCGCATCGCCTATCTTCCAGCACCGATGGGCGGCGAAAGGACGAACAATCTTGGAGGATATGCCGAGAGCACGTGCATTGGATTTCACCAAGGATTGGGAGAAATGCTTGCCGTACGCCGAGTTCTCTTACAACAATAGCTATCAAGCCGGTTTGAAGATGTCGCCAAACGAAGCTCTATTTGGTCGCCGATGTCGAACCCCATTGATGTGGTCGAAACCGGTGAACGAACCATATTCGGGCCGACATAATCAAGGAGGCGAGGAAAAGGTTCGCTCGATTCGGGATCGACTACAAGCGCTCAATCACGACAAAAGAACTACGCAGATACTCGACGAAGAGAATTGGAATTCAAAGAGGGTGACTACGTGTATCTAAAGGTCTCCCCACTACGGGGAACACAGAGATTCAAAGTCAAAGGGAAACTCGCACCACGATACGTGGGCCCATTCCGATAAGCGCTAGGAGAGAAGAAGTGGCTTATCAATTGGGCCCGAGAATCTCTCCGATGTCCACCCAAGTATTCCACGTATCGCCTGAAGAAATATCTGCGGGTACCGGAAGAGCAAACCCCGTTAGAAACCATCCATGTCCACAGTGATCTTACCTACCCGAGCATCCAATCAAGATACTAGACGAAGAGAAAAGAAGACACGCACCAAGTCGTGGCGCATGTACAAAGTACAATGGAGCAATCACACCGAAGAAGAAGCTACCCGGGAGAGCGAAGAATTCCCGAGGACGAACATCCACACCTATTCAGAACCGGTAAGAAATCTCGAGGACGAGATTTATTGTTAGGGGGTAGGTTTGTGACATCCCGAAAATCGAAGGAGTAGAATTTGGAACGTGAAAATCGGAACTCATAAAAACTTTTTGGAATCATTGCTTCTTATCGTGTTTATCGTTCTTATTTGCCAAGCTCGTTGCATAAGAGTTCTTTTTGAATTGCTTTGATGCGAAGTTGGATAAAGACCCTAAGTTTTGATATCCTAGGTGAGAGTAATAATTCAAAATATATATATTTGGAGAAGGATAAATACCTAATTTTGTGGAATTACAAAAGATTCTTGAAAAGAATATATTTTGGTTTAAACCCTAACTGGTGGAAGAAAATATTTGGATTTGGATGATGGAAATATTTTGAAAAGAAATATGAATTTAGAAATTAATTAAAGACCCCAATTTATTGATTTTAAAAGAAGAAATAAAAATATGAAAAATATATTTTGAAAAATAAAAGTGGGGGAAAAGTTTGAAAATATAATTTCAAAATTATTTTGGGAATATTAGAATTCATTTAGAATTTTTAGGGATAAAAGAAATGGAAATGGAAAATAGGATTTTAAAATCGGGATAAATGGAAAAGTGCACTGTTCATTAGCTCGGCAGTGTTCGACCGATTACACCGCCCCGTTCGCAGCCGCCGCGCGTCACCCGCCGTACACCGAGACCTCGCGCGTGCATGTTCCCGGCGTCATCGGCTCCGGTCACGACACGAGAGTCGCCGGTGATGGCGCGCCATGCCGAATGTCCCCAAAGTCGCCGCCGTACACGCCGCCATGCCGCTCGCGCGCTGCGTGGCGCGCGCGTACACGATCCGCACCACGCCGTCCTTTGCCGCGGTGTCGCCCTCCCGCTCGCGCGCCTGCCTCACCGCGCTCGCCGTACACGCGTGCGTTGGCTGCGCTTGCCGCACGTCGCCGCGATGCGCGCGCTCGTCGCCTATCACCGCATGCTGGCGCCCGAACCACCTCGCCGTCGACCGCCTATAAATCGGCCTCCCTGCACCCAGCTCCCAACATCGAAAATCTTCCCCGTGCTCACTCGTGCTTTCCCCCAACTTCCCCAAGGATTAGCCACTACATTGCGCGAATTTTGGGAAAGATCGGAGCTCGGCGGAAGAACCCTAATTCGACCGCCCGTGCGACACTCCGAAATTCGTCACCCTCGGCCGAATTCTTCCCGAATTAAAGGTACCATCATCATCCTCGTGCTCTAGGTATTAATTCCCCTAAGCTCCCGAGCCAATTGGTCGCCGGAAAATCGCCGGCGACGAACCCCTAGAACTCCTCCGTTTCGGCCGCCGAACCACCTCGCCGTCGCACCGCTGCGGTGCTTTTCCGGCCGAACCAACCCCACCGTTAGCATCCCGGGGTTCGCTGAAGCTTGTAGACCCCTCACTTTAGCCAGGGCTTCGCCGGATTTTGCCGCCGACGAGCACCACCGCCGCCGAACCACCTCGCGCCGTCGCCCTTTCCGCCGCTTCCCGGTCTCGGCCGAAGGAGGAAATGGAACCCTTGTGGTCTCGGGATGGTGTAGCGCCCCTCCTTTCCCTAGCTCCGGCTCTCCTCGCCGTCGGCACCCTCCCGCACCGTCGGCCGCCGGTGGGAAAACAGAGCGAGAGGAGAGGAAGAAAAGAAAAGAAAGGAAGAGAAGGAGAGAAAAAAATAAAGGAAATAGAAAAAGAAAAATAGTAAAGAAATTAGGGTAAAATATTTTGAAATATTTTGGAAATATTTTAGGATATAAAATAAGGTTTTGAAATATTATTATCTAGGTATGGATATAATATTCTTTTTCCTTCCAAAAAGAAATACTTTGTGACAATAATTTCTAGATTAAAATTTTCTTTTTATGAATTCAAATATTGTCCGACCTCTAATGTGTTATCGCAGTCCACATGAGACCTTTTTAAAGATTGGTTAAGCATGAATGTCATTATTCGGTCGTTAGAATTCCAAAACCCTAGCAAATATAATTGCGTATTAAAGATCAATTATTGAAGATATGGAAATTAGAAATCTAATTATTTTAGGATATCTTCAAATTTAGGAACAAAATATATATTTATTACGAGATGGTTCGCTCGGTTTAACTGGACTTCTTTCCGTTGAATCAACTATTAAAATTTACGGAGTTCGAGGTTGTGTTTGGAACCCGCTTTCCGCGATCATTTTGAGATCTCTTTCTCTTCGTTGATATTGTTGGATTTTAATTGGATTCAACCCTTCTTTTCGCACGTACGGATAGCGTCCGAAGAAGTGAACGCCGACTACGCGGAAGACCCCACTCAACCGGCGTGCGAGCAAGGCAAGTCTTCACACCCTTTGAACATATTGATCCCAATTGCGAAATGATGTTATTTTAAACTCTAAACATGCATGCTTTACCGAGTTACCTATACTTGTTATGCCATACCTTGCTATTGTTTACCTTTAGAATTACTCCTTGTAACTCGCGATGTGATACAAATAACCGAAGCATAACTTCGTGATGCGCTTAGCCATCTTGTACTTAGATTTATGCATACTCATAACTTTATGAAAAAGCTTTGTGCTTGGGCAACTACCTTAGGGAAGGTAGTCGAGATTCGGCATGTGGAGACATGAGCGCCACATGGCCATAATGAATTAAGTTTGATGAAAACGAAAGTACTATACAAATGTTTTAGACGGGCGGTGGATGATTTGGGTGGATTCCGGAAAAGGCAAGTGCCGACCCTGGTCAATTAAGGACCGAGCCATGAGATAGCGGAAACGAGCCGATAACCGTACTTCTCGAATGGGTATAGACCTAGCTGATTAGATAGCCGAACGGAGGCGTATCCTTGCATAGATGGTTCTCTATGATGTGGTTATGGGATGAGAATGAGGCTGCGGCCTTTGTTATGAATGGTGGGAATAAACCGATGTTAATTAAACTTAAAAATTTGGAAAGTCTTCCCTTACCCCGGGTGCGCCGAACTCCTCTCATTGCTAGAAAAGGACGGCTAGAGTGCATGAGGGCTTAAGTTCATGGAGCGGCGCCAAAGTGAGGTTATCGAAAGGTTTTGCCGTGACCGTCTCATGTGTTGAGGCGTAGGCTCATTTGTTGTTGTCGCGGAGTACGGGTAAAGTGTACATCCCTGCAGTGTGAATAAATCAATCTATTCGAATAGCCGTGCTCGCGGATATTGAGCATCGTGACAAGACTTTCGCTTGGCTAGACTTTGAACTTAAAAATGCTGGGATGGGTTTGCATGATGATTTTATTCGCTTGTAGATCAACTTCTCGAGAATGCGAGAAGGGTGGACTCCCAGAAAATCATGACGAACCGGGCGGGAAGCCATCCTTGGAATCACGATGGATGGTAGACAGAACCGTCGCCGGTTAATGAACTATGAAATTAAAACTTGATTTGGCTAGACGATAGGCTTGTGAAAAGAATTGTGAAAACGGCTTTACGCAAAAATAACCCTAGCCATGTTCTTTGAATAACCCTATCATATGCATCAATTGTGTTGGCTTGCTGAGTACGGTTGGTACTCACCCTTGCTATACGCACAAACCTCCGTGATGGAGTTGAAGAGCCGGAAGATCCATACGCATATCACCGGGAGGACGAGGAACGACGGCGCATATTAGACTTTAGCTCCGGTCGTTGCTCGTGGCAATGGACAAGCCGCGCCTCTTTCCGCCGCCTTATCTAAACTCGTTTTTATGTTGTATTCGGACCATAAGGTCCCGTGAGATGAACAATGCCTTCGGGCCTATTAATGTAATAATGGTATTGTAAGACTATTCGTGCATGCACACTTGATTATCCAAGATCGTATTCGTGGGTACCAACTACTTGATCCAGGAAATGGTACTATGAACACGAAAGATTCCCGACTCAAAATCGGGGTCCACAGTCACGAGGGCCAAGTGGCCGCTGCGTGCGATGCTCCCGGTAATCGGTCCGGTCAAAGGTGATTGGCACCTCCGCCCGGCGCGACTTTCGGGCCGCCTAGTGGGACGGCACGGCCGCGAGGAGCTCTCGCCTCATGGACTTGAGGCTCGCGAGATACCGGGCGCCCGCCCCTCCGTCGATGGTAGCAACGACGTGCCGGGATCTTGGTAGCCCGGATCGTCATCTTCATCTCCGACGGGGGCCGCACCCTTGGCCTCCTCTCGTCGGTTGTCCGAACGCTCCGCCGGGGCCTTGCCCTTGCGGCGGGTTTCCTTCTCGTTCTCCCTTCGCTCCTGCTCGTACTTTTGTACCCGCTCGGCCAAGTTCTTGACCGAGCGGCACTCGAGAGGTCGTGGTGGGAGGTTCGGTGCACCATGCACCACTTGCCCCGACCCGGCCCCGGGGCGAGGGTCCGGGAGTTCTGCGATTGCCCGCGGGCTTACCCTTCCGCGAGGGCTTCTCGGCACCGTCGGCGGCGAGGACGTGGCCCTCCTCGCCACCGTGCGATGGCTTGCGCTTCCGTCGCCGTTCGCGCCGTTCCTCCCGGGACGCGGAGGGGCAGCGCCGGTGGAGGCCGGGCAGGCTTCCTAGGATTCCAAACCCGAGCCTCTTCCTTACGGGCCGCCCGGCCGGTAAGCTCGAAGAGCTCCGTGGTGGTCCGAGGGGCCTTGGACTCGTTTTCTCCAACATGACGTCATGGCATACACCACTTCGAAGGCGAAGATCACCGCATGGTCGGCGATGGACGATATAGTGTTGTGTACGGCAAAACTGGATGTATTTGCGCGGGACTCGTCCTCCCCTCGCCGGACCATGTGGAGGTCGCTTCACCCGGGCGCGGGTACGTGCCCGGAAGTTAGAGGTGAAGCTGCCGGCACAAGTCATCTCACGAGGCGACCGGCGAGCCGACGAGATTCATTAGCAAGGAGCGGGCCGGCCTTTGAGCGCCATGGGGAAGAAGATGGCCATGACGAGGCTCGTCACCTCCAGCAGCCTCAATGGTTGTGGTGTAAATGCGGAGGAACTCGGTGGGATTCACCGAGCCGTCATACTTCTCCGTGAGGGCCGGCCTAAACTTGTTAGGCCAGCGCACATGGCGGAGGCTGGCGATAAAGGCCTGACAGCCGTTACCGGCTGGAGGGGGCGACGAGGGCTGAGGGGCCCCCTTGGGTGCCGCGGAATCCCCTACTCGTGACGGGGCCATCATAGCCACTCGCCGTCCCCGAGGGACTCTCCCTGCGGCGGGGCGCTGCGGCCACTCGTCAGCGCGTGCGCCTCCTAACGAGGAGGCGCACCCGAGCCCGCCCTATGCGACGTGCATCACGGCGCGCTCGATGCGAAGGCGGGCATCCGTTCGCGTACAGTGGATCTTGGGGCGCCTCTGGTTGGGCTGCAGCGGGAGGCTCTCTTCCGTCCTCGCGCGGCCCGCGCCCTTCGAGCCCGTCGTCGAGAGGACGAGCTGACCGTGGTGTGTGAACCGTGCGCTTGGTGGCTGGAGGAAGCGAGGTCGGCGGCACCGACGCCGGGCGTACCTACCAGCTTCGCCACGTCATCAAACCAACGCTTGGCGTTGGATCCCTCGCCGAGTGACCGGGGTGGCGCAAAAGAGCTTTCGCCGCCCGAAGGGCGCCTCGGGCGTGCCAAACTCCGGCGGCGATGGACGTCCCCGATGAGGTTCGCCGCACGTCCGCTTGGGCGTGACCGGATACTGCAGAGCGTTGGCGATCTGCGGGAGGCGTGGCCCCTCCACCCAGGCCGTCGTTTGGGGGCGGAGAAGGTGGCGTGGCCCGGTTGCCACCGCTGCCATCGAGGCGGTGAGGGGGAGAGGTCCTCCCTCCCCGAGCGGAGGTGGCGGAAGTTAGGGCTATACCCGCCCGTGTCAACCTCCTCGGCCGCCTTGTTGGCCAAGTCGCACTCGCGGGTAGCGAGTGAGCCCGATGCGGCGTAGGATGTGGCCGTGAACTATGGTGAGGACGGGAAGAGGGGTTTTCGGCGGAAGACGGAGGAAACACGGGAGTTTAAACCCAAATGCGGTGCGCTCCCCTACAGCACGCCATGTCGATGTCGGTGATCGACACGCGGTGATCCGAGGGACCCCCTTTTGGTTTGGCAAAGGGAGCGATGAATAAGGGCTTAAACTCACGGTGAGAATGGGGAGGAGTCGTACAACGGAAAAAAGGTCACAACCGCAATGGACACAAGGGGTTTATACACGTTCGGACCACCTATGTGGTGTAATACCCTACTCCGTTCTTTGTGTAATATGAGGGATGAATTACGAGGCGGCGAGGGTGTTCTCCTTGGGGATGTTGGAACTAATGATTGGGGTGGAAAGTGTTCAAAGCCCAAGGTTCCATAGGCCGAGTAGCGGACCTCAAAGCCAATTTTTCGAACCTCCTTTATCATGGACATGGGCCTCCTTTTATAGTGAAAGAGGACACCGAGTAGTCCCAACTCTTTCTCTACTCCGCTCCGCGTGATGGAGCGGTTCTTGCCCTGTCTTGTCGGAGAAGCCACCCCCGTCCTTGTCCCCGTTGCCGCGTCATGGAGTTGGCGGAGAAAGCGGGCGTCGTGGCCGCCATGCGCGACGTGAATATGGGCCAACCTACCTACTCTAGTGGGGCCTACCGGTCGTGGCCCTTCACTGGAGAGCGCGCTGAAACACACCCCTAGCACTCGTGTTCTCTCTCCCACGCGGCCGTCCGATGCATTCAATGCGACCGGACGGGGCATGGAGGGCGTGCGTGGAGTGACCGAGCGGTCATACCACGGTCGCCGTCAAAGACTTTATACCCATTTTTACCTCGTGATGGGTAAAAGAGTGATGATGAGAGCGGGCGACAGCGCGCCTCACATCGCATTAAATGCGACAGGCGGACACTTAGCCTCTCTCTCTCTCTTTGGGCGTTAAATGAGGTAGTTGACGGACTCGCTCTCTCTCGGATAGGTGCGGGGTGAGGAGCGGGGGTGGGTGATCCGGACCCGCCGCCTAGGGGTTCGGGTGATCCGGACCGCCACACTGGGAGTACGATGGCCTCGGGCAGCCCCCAAGCCAAGCCCCTCTTGGGATGGCCACGTGGCCGCCGTGGCGGGACCCGCTTGAGCCGTCCGAACATATCTTTGGCGCGCCACGGCGGCGAAGGCGCCTTCCCTTTTCGGATATCGTATCTCCGACATACCCCGGACCCATATCACCGACAATAATTATTTCAAAGTTGAAGTCTCATGTAATTTCAATTTATATTTTTTTCTTTATGTCTTCACTGAGACCTATTTCAGCATTGAGGCGTGGGTTAATTTTATAAACACTCAAGGGGTTTTCTACAAAATAGCCGGCGGACCGTGCATTGCAACGGACGTCATTTTATTTTATCATAATTATTTCAAAGTTGAAGTCTCATGTAATTCTAATTTATATTTTTTTCTTTATGTCTTCACCGAGGCCTATTTAAGCATTGGGACTAAGACTTAATTTTATAAACACTCAAGGGTTTTCTACAAAATAGCCGAGCGGACTGTGCGTTGCAACGGACGTCATTTTATTTTATCATAATTATTTTAAAGTTGAAGTCTCATATAATTCCAATTTGTATTTTTTTTTCTTTATGTCTTGGTGAGGCCTATTTCAAATTGGATCATGGGTTAATTTTATAAACACTCAAGGGTTTTCGCAAAATAGCCGGGATCTGCGGGTTAATTTTATAAACACTTAAGGGATTTTCGCAAAATAGTCGGTGACGAAAATTTTGGATAGAAATACTACTTGCTTTGCAACGGGCATCATTTTATTTTATCATAATTATTTCAAAGTTGAAGTCTCATGTAATTCTAATTTATTTTTTTTCTTTATGCCTTCAGTGAGACCTATTTCAGCATTGGGACTGCGGGTTAATTTTATAAACACTCAAGGATTTCGCAAAATAACTCATGCGGGTTAATTTTATAAACACTTAAGGGGTTTTATGCAAAATAGCCGGACGGATTTGCAGTTAATTTTATAAAGATTGAATGAGTTTTCTACAAAATAGTCAAGTGAATGAGAAAAACCATCATAGTACGTTAAGAAGTATAGATTTTTTTATCTTAAGTAACATCTACGACTTAATATTTTAAAATCTATTATGCTGGGAGTTCCTCGCTTTCCTCGTTTTTTCTGAAAGGTCAATTATGAAGAAAGCAAACTTGAGAATACTATTCGGTTTCCCTCCTACTTTGGGACATTTATAATTATTAGTATAAGAGTTCACATCGTAGCTAGACTGTATGATATTCATTGTGATAAGTCGGCGAGCATGTATATGAGCCAGTATTTGTCTTTCGAGAAAAGATTATGTGTTCATCCGTACTGTTTGTGTTTTTATTTTTAATATCATTATTACTAACTTCTTTTTATATTATAAATCGTTTTGATTTTTATACCAAAGATGCATAAGCTAGAATGAAATGGCTTATAATATTTTTCTGTACCATGTATGTCGTAAGCTAGAATGATCAAGAATAATATTTTTCTCTCTCTACCTTCTTAATATAAGGGGTCGTTTAGTAGGGCTTCGATTCTATGATTCTTTGATTTTAGATTCGATTCTCTGAATTAGATTCGGAGAGAATCGAATCAATATAATAAATAATAATTAGAACAATATTTTAGGTGATTTTCGGTGATTCCTTGAGAAAGCTGGTTTCGGTGATTCGGGAGAAAGCTGCTCTCACTCCCTATGTAAAGCTTTGAATCACTCGAAGTGATTCTTCTTAGAATCAATTACAAAATAACCCGTTTGACAAGAATTCTACCGATTCGTTGAGAATCGGGGAGAAGAATCTCTACCAAACGGAGCCTAACTATAATTATGTGTGTGAGAGAGAGCGTGTACACACTTGTACTTGCAGAGAAGCCGTTTTCAAAGGAGAGATTTAAGCCGACCCCTCTAATGCCGTTTTCAAAGGAAAGATTTAAGCCGACCCTCTAATGCCACTGCCTAAACTTAGTCGGAAAAAATAATTAACACAAAACACTCGAGGCGATGTGGGCCTCGAGCAGCGGCAGCGTAGCGGGAGCGGGCGAGCGGTATGGCGCCGCACGACATCGTGCAAGCGAAAGGAGGAGTGGGGACTGCGGGTTAATTTTAGAAAAATTTAAGAGGTTTTTTGCAAAATAACCCGACGAACAAAATTTTGTAAACATTTGTTTGCTTTATAGATAGTTATAGATATACAACACGAAAAACATTAACATATAATATCTGTAAAATAACTTTTATATAAATAAAAAAAGTTTTATATGAAACATATTATCGTTTAACATGTAACGAAAATTAAGATTAAATTTGTGTTATCTTAATAAAAAATAAGATAGCAGTTTGGACATATCGACTCAACGTCTAACTAACTTACAAGTTGACCAGTCTAATGAATTATGAGGTAGACGAGGCAGCCCGCCAGCTGCTCGGGAGGGTTGTGATTGTCGATCGGGAATTCGGAGGCTGGGCTTGTTGCTCGCGCCGCATGGCTTCGGCGCCTCGAGCTGACGGCAGAACACCGACGATCAAAAGACACACCACGTGAGGCAGATGAAACGACAACAGAGCTAGCTTAGACCATCTCTAATAATAACTAACTCATTTTATATTTAAATAACGCGATAAAAGATTTAATACTCATTTTTTATAAGACCTAAAAGAGAACCTTTTCTGAAAATAGGTCTTAAAGAGAAAGGATATTTATTTTTAGTCTTACTCTACCTGACATCCAAAATGAATTTTTGTTAGACCCTGCTACAAATACAATATTTGAGAAGTATGCATTTTGAGTTTGGATGCTGCTAGCCTTATTAAAGATAGTCTTAGAATTGGGCGACGGAAGTAAGCGGCTCGCTCTCGGGCTCTTGCCGTCTCACATGCATACGCACATTGCCGCTTGCCTATGGCAAAGGGCTGGCTGGTTAGGCTATGCCTAATGGGCTATGGCCTCTCTGATTTGGAGGCCCCAATTTTTGTAGGGCCCTGCACGGACGCTCCATCCACATGGGACAAAGAGAATACTTTGATGCTATTTATGGAATTTCTGCACGCTTAATGTTCTACAAAAGAACTTTCATGATGGTATAGGATTATTGTTACTATTACACCATAAACGTATTAAAACCAAAAAAACAGTTATAAGAGTCGCATGACGCAGGCATGTCGATATTCAAAATTGTAATGTGACTGTACAGTTAAGCCAGCTGGGCTGAAATTTGAAGACCAGACGGAAGGCCACCTCTCAGAAACGCATGGGCCAACTCCAATCTGGCCCAGCCAAACCTCAAAGCGACAGACTAAAGGCCTTCCCTACGCGGCGGCGGCGGCGAACGAACGACGTATATGCGCCTATGGCCGCCTGCCCGCCGCCGCCTGCTGCCATCCCAACGCGGCAGCGCGCACCGTCCGTCCGGTTGGCTCCTCGCCGTCGGACTCGGGAGAGCGTCGCGTCGCTCTCCACGCGCTTCAATCCGCGCGGCATTGCCTGCGGCGCCTCCCGTCCCCGTGCGGCTCGACTGGCCGACCCGGCCGCCGTCTACATGGCTACACTCATTACCTTCCTCGCAGCACGCCTCCACAGACGGAAGCCGGGTCCTGGCGGTGCCCAGGCGATCATGAGAATGTGAAACACAATACCACCCCACCTCTCGAGCACTTCGGTTTCTCTCGATCGGGCCCCTACCGCGACGGCGACATTTCCGTGTCCTGAATTAACAACTCTGCATACGGTTAGTTGCATCAGAAGTAAACAAAAAATCTGCGTTTTTTTTTTAAAAAAACAAAGAGCAAACCGATTCCTCCGCCGCAACGTACGCAAGCGTGGAAAATCGGTAAATTCAACGGGCCTCTCCTGTTGACGTACCGAGCTCGAGCCATCACCATCTCGAAGGGTCCAGAAACAGTAACAGCTGTCATCAAAATTCAAGCTGCAATAAATATTGATCCACGCAACGAACCAACGCTCTAACACAGACGTAGTTGCGCTCGATCAGATCCGATCAGAACCTAATCACAGGAAACGAACTACCACTAGTATTTTCTGAACATTCTGATTTCTTAATGAAGCTCAATAAGCGTACGTTAAGACCTACTCGGATCGCGTACCCCTGACACCATGAAACGGTTAGCAGGTAATACAGTTTGAAACAGGAAATACAAATACAATTGTGCTCACGTTTCACATGACAGGACACTGTTCAGTCAGGACCAAACAGCTAAAAACAATTTCATAATATTCAGCAAATGAGGGGAGAGGCCAAATCCACTGTAAACTCGATTACTCTAATCGGCAGCACAGGACGGTGATGTCAGACCAGAAACAGAGGGAAAAACACTTCCTTAATCACAATCCACAAGTCAACGGCAGATCCAAACACCACATATGTTTTCCGGAGTCTGGAATCAGGCATAGTTTACTCGGGAGCAGCTCTTCGGGACATGGAAGATGCACACTGGATGGGGGGAATAATCGAACATGCGAAATGGAAATTGGCTAGTTGTGGAGCTTTATCTCATTACCATTTGCCATTACGTCTGAAACAGACGGCTTCCCTTTTCTTTTTGATGTCGAAGGTACAGTTATTTATACAGACGGCTTCAATTTTCTTTTCTGAACCGGAGCACCTGTCTGGCTGTCAGTCTCAGCAACTGGGTGTTTCGCCGACGCGCGAGGCCGTGGACTTCGCGTTCTCGCCGCGATGGCGATGTGCGCTCCAACTGCGGCGGGTGTCCGGGCTGCATACGCTGATATGCCTGCCCATCTCGGGATCGGTTGTTTTATGCCTCCCGGTCGGCACGAGGGTTGCGTCGTGTTGCGTGAGCGTGAGCGTGAGCTGCCTATCGGCAGGCGGTGAGCCAATGAAGAGATCCGTTGATCAGTGGTGGCCAAAGTCTGGTGCAAATGAGTGATAGCTGCGATGGCTTATTTGCCTGGGTTGTGCGTGCCCTTGGGCACAGGTTAGCTTAACAGTCAGAGAAGTATGCGAGACCCACAGATTTTCGTGCATGTTTTTTCCGCGACCATCCGCACTTTTGAGCATAGTAACATATTTATACGTTGTAACGGGTCAGACACGTATTATAGGGATGGATATATGGTTGATTGAAATATATTGGATGTGGTACCAGTACACTGGACGTGCTGGCGCGCGGTGGGGGAGGGATGGAAGGAGGATGATTCTGCCTTCACAGTAATAGAGAAAAGGTTCAATGACCGATTAGGATTCGTCGATGATAGATAACGGAAAATTTAGGTGGTAAGAGAATTAACACGACCGATAAATACATGCCTAATAAATCTAGATTCGAGAGTTTATGTTATAGCCAAATACAAGGAAAATATCATTTATACTAATAGTTATAAGATCTTTTTATTAAGTAGCGGGAAGACTATATTCACGCAACAAACAACTACGGACAGTGACGAAGGCAGCTCCTGGGTTGTGTGTATAGCTGGCCATATGGCCCGCCCGGCACGGCCCGGACCCAAGCACGAAACGGCCCGACACGAGTTCTTCGGGCCAGGCACGGCCCAAAAATATTGCGTTCCGTGCCGAACCAGCCCACGTGCTTAACCTACGGCCTAGGCACGGCACGACGGGCCGATTTCGGGCCGTGCCGGCACGAAAAAGCACAAAAAAGTCAAGGCAATCGGGCGGCCCGAAGCACGATTTTTGAAAATCATAGGAGCCAAAGCCACATATCATATGTACTACATGAGCAAAGAGAGATACACAAATAACAGCATATACATGAGCACACACATAACAACATATACATCACACGCACAAAAACATAAGACCTTTCAAAAATAAATATTGAGAATAGAGCCTTTTTAATCACAATGACATTGTGTCATTGTAATGCTGCCTCATTAAAAACCTTTCTAGGTAAAAACTCACACCTCGTAAGAAAACCCTAGAAAGGAAAAAAGAGTACAACAAGCTCTATTCTCAATTAGCAAGCTCTATTCTCAATTTATAATTCTTCATGTTCAACATAGTTCAATATTTACGGACCGGTGAGGCCACATGAATCAATCACGGACCGGTGACTCACGAAAAGCAACAACACATCAAAGGAATCACGCCAAAGCCACATGTGCACAACCACGGCACACAAATATCAAAAGGCACACACCACGGCCATGACAACATCACATCACATATAGCAAGGCGCAACGGCAAGCAATGCAAGCACTCCACCCTCCGAGTCCGGCACCACCACCACCGCGAGTAGCTAACACTAGCACCATCCTAGCACTTAGTGCGTTCTTGCTAGCCTAGAGCCACACCCTACAAACAATTTTGTTTGATTCAATCTATATGCAAAACCAATGATTGAATGTTTCAAATTTGTATGATTCAACTTTGTATGAGATACTTACAGTGTTACACGGAGGAGATTGAGTCATCAAGATACAAATCTACAAAAGAAGCCTCGAGCTCTTTGTTCTCAACAACATGTTGAGCCCGAGCATGTGCAAGCTCCCAATCTTTGATGCATGTAAGCATCTCAACCATCTCAGTGTCAAGCTCTTTCGCCGATCCTCAAGAATCGCTGTGAGACTAAATGTGAACTCGAAGATATAGTAGAGACGAGAATGGACATAATATCCTTGGCTAATATAGAGAGGATTGGATAGGTTAGTTTGTGCTCATGCCACCAATTAATAATATTGAAATCATCATCATAACATGTGAGTGTCACTATCAAGATAGGTAGATAACTCAGAGACAACACACATAGGAGCTGGAGTAGTAGTAGAAGTAGAAGGAGGAGGACCACTTACACCATCAACACCAAATATCTTGCCCCAAACTTGCCTTCTTTTACCGATGTATTTGTTGATTGAGGTGGCCTTTGCAATCTAACGAGAGGAAAATTTTTGCTCATATTTTAAAAAAGCAAATAAAGAGCATTTTTAACTTGGCATAATAGGCGAGTAGTCGGTGCTAGTGGGAAGTGATAACAGTGAAGGATATTATGAAATCCTCTCATCTTTGCTCTAGGATCCAAAATAAAGGCAAAAGAATATAACATAGGAATTTTTTGCCAATATTTGAGAAATTTCAGTTTCATGGGACTAACCACGATCTTAACATCTCATCATGTTCATACGATGCAAATGCGTAGCAATATCATATATGTGATGCAACATTAAAGGACTAGTTGGATAGTAAACACCGAAAGAGCAACAGTGGATTCATAAAATAATTCAAGAAATTCAAGCACTTGTTCACCAACTTGCCAGTGAGAATCATTCAAGAGAGGTCTATTATCAACTGAGACCCATTTAATTGCAATAAAAGCATGAAATGTACTTTTATATGGCATGAGATGCTTGAGCATGAGATATGTTGAATTCTATCTAACATCCATGTCTAATTGAAATTTACGAGGCCTAACCCCTTAGCAATGCAAAAGTTCTTATATTCAGCAATACGAGTATTAGAAGAATTTAAGAATAAAAAAAGCGATTCGAATGCATCGTATAAGGCTTAAGCCTTTTCAAACCAGACTTAACAATTAGGTTAATAATATGACAAGCACATCTACGATGCAATAGTGAATGACTAGGATTAGGGTCATGACCAAGATATCCAGATAACATAGGTGTTATGTGTGTCATGGCGGATGTATTAGCAGAGGCATTATCTAGTGAAACAATGATAACCTTATCTTTCAAAGCATAATCATCTAAAACAATAGCAATACGCTCGGCAATATTAATACTGAATGAGACTCATCAATGAGCCTAGATCCTAAAACCTTCTTTTCTAACATCCAATTAGCATTAACATAATGAGCAACAACTTAGATAGTCTTCCTCGGCATTGCTAGACCAAATATCGAAGTAATAGCAACAGAAGAGACACTAGATTGCAAATAATCCTTAATCTTAGAGCGACGCTCATTGAAATGCTTAGCCATATCTCTATTTGCGGTTTGCCTAGATACTTTCTTAAAGATAGGATTATGAGCAAGCCGTATGTACTCCTTAAATGCATCATACTCACCAATACCAAGAGGCAAATCAAGTCTAGCAATTAAACGACACAACTCGAACGAGCAACGCAGGCTATACTCCCAATTCCTAACGGTACCATCGGGATTCATAGCAAGTCTAGATTGAAGCAGCAAGCATGGGCAGATTTTTTAGGCAAGACTTTTGATGTCTAAGCAAAAGACCGTACCACTAGAAGACTTAGCGAAAGAACAGTTTTGCAGTGAATGCATTTGTCACTAACCAAAACCTTTTTGCCGTTTACCTCCTCAAAGATCTTGTCCGCATCCCGCCATACACCGGATCTCGGCCCTCTTCAAGGGCCGACGACGCCGCTCCAGTAGCTAGTGGACTCCGTGGCCGGCGTCCCCGTCGGGGTTGCAGCCTCGGAAGCCCCATTATCTGGAGCAGCAGCATCAACATTGATCGGTGCAAGAGAGCTACCGAACAACACGTCCGCATCTCGGCCGGATCGTCGTTGTCCTCCTCGGCCGACCCTTGAATCACAAGGTCATGATTGGTGGCGTCGATTTGGATCGACGCCATCACCTCTTCTTCGGTCCGGTCTTGCTCCTCCGTCAAGATCACCTCCTCAACAACTCCGTCCCTCAACGACCCGCATAAAAAACAAGAGCAAAGCGAAGGAGTGAGAACCCGGCCAAACTAGAGGAAGAACAGATCAACAAATAGATAAAGTAGGGGGAAGGGGACGAACCAGAACGACCGGAGCCCGGAGCCGGAGAGGACGACACGAGACGACGGAGCAGGTATCCAAGACCGTCGGAGTGAGCACATGGCCGGACTCGAGGAAGAACAGATCAACGAGATAGATTAAGTAGGGGAGGAGATGAACGAACCACAACGCCTGGAGCCCAGAGCCGAAGATGACGACACGAGACGAGAGCAATATCAAGAGCGACGGAGGAAGAACAAATCAACAGATTGAGAGGAGGTAGGGGACCGGGAGAGAGAGGGGAGGGCGGAGCTGTATCCACGAACCACGAGTGACGGAACGAGCAAGCACACGGCGGAGCCGCCGGACTCAAGGAAGATCGAACAAGTGAAGGGGAGAGAGACTAGAGACTAGAGAGAGGGAAGGGCCGAAGAGGGAACCGGAGGTGAGCGGCGGCGCTGAGTGGTGGTGTGAGGGCGGCGGCGGCGGTGAGCGAGCAAGGCGAGCGGTGGAGAGGTCTAGATCTGGATCCGGAATCGGATGTGTGGCGGAGACGGAGAGGCGTGTGCGGGGCGGCTAGGGTTAGGGTTTGGGGTCACGCGGCGGGGAGGAGGGTTAGGGTTTGTGTCGTTTTATATGGGGGCGGGCGGCGCCGCCCGTTGTGTTGTCGGGCCGCTCGCGGGCCGCGACCAAACTACCGTGCCGGGCCGTGCTCGCCCGATGGGCGGGGTTCGGCCCAAACACGGCACGATGCCCGGGCGGGCCGGTCCAAGCACGGTATTTTTCGGGCGGGTCGTGCTTGGGTCGGTACAAAAAATCGTGCTTCGTACCGGGGTGTGGCTCGGGCCATATGGCCAGCTATAGTTGTGTGAGTGAGGCGGTCACCCGGGCTCCGCTACCGATGTTTCCACTATCTTGTTGTCCGTAACACGTGAAAAATGTTACTCGAGCCCCGCTTAGATCAACTCCAAAAACTTTACATTAAATGAGCACGGATTGCATGTAATTTACGAGACGAATCTTTTAAGTCTAATTAGACTATGATTTGACAATAAAGTGCTACAGTAAACTTATGCTAATGACGGATTAATTAGGCTTAATAAATTCGTATCGTCGTTCTGGCGATTCGTAATTTGTTTTTTATTAGTATCCAAATACCCCATGTAACACCCCTATATATCATCCGATGTGACATCCAAAAACTTTACACCCTCCAACTAAACAACCCCTCACTAGCTAATGTTATTTACTGATCAGGCTCTACGATATTGTTGGCTCTGCCACAGGCTACAAACGCTTAAAAACCAGAGCGACAATCACTATACGGTGGTAGTTACAGGCAAAGCACAATCAATCGTTGGGTTCAAACTGTAGTAGTATACTCAGAAAGCTTTAGAAGGATATTTCATGTGCTTTGCTAAACATTCGTATTCATGGTTTACGTGCATGTGTGTCTTTCGGGCAACCAGATTTTTTTTAAAGAAACAGTGAACCAAATAAATTTAGAAAGGATGAAATATGTTCACGTCAACTTATCGTGCCCCCTATCTAGTCGGCTGCTCTACCACTTCCGGGCAGCAGCGAGACTTCGTGTCCCCTTCGTGACTTTCTAAGTAGGTGTTGGAGGGGATCGTTGAAGAGATGATGATCGATACTCCGCATTAAGAAATTACCTGCCTACATTTTAACCATAGTACCTCCTTCAATTGTATTTGGACACATGCGATGCGAGGTACCGCCATGTACTAATCTTTTGCAGCCGTTAAATTGGATGAAACGTATGGCTCAGATTGTAGGTACTGACAGGTACCATGGTACCTCATGAACGGTAAAATAGCTCTTAGAAAGAAGTACAGACAGTCGCCATGGCGGCTCAAGGCCGCAGCCTACGCAGAGAGATTCTGCGGGATTCGACGAACCACAACCACGAACAGGAGGGGGGAACAAATCAACGAGCAAATCATAAGGGGCCCACATTTCAGAGGCAACCAGAGATTCACTGGCAGGTGGGGCCCTTCACACCTTGAAGGAATCAACGACCCACCCGAGTCATGGATTCCTCCTTCTCGCTCTTCCTCTCCACGTCGCCTATATATCCGACGACGCTGCTCCCACTCTCTCCACAGCCCACACTTCCATTGCTCCTCTCCTCTCCTGTCTGTGTTGAGCGAGAAGGGCACCGAGGGAAGCAGCGCGTCGCGGCGGCGAGGATGGCGACGTGCGCGGATACCCTCGGCCCGCTGCTGGGCACGGCGGCGGCGAACGCGACGGAGTACCTGTGCAACCAGTTCGCGGACACCACGTCGGCCGTGGATTCGACGTACCTGCTCTTCTCGGCCTACCTGGTGTTCGCCATGCAGCTCGGCTTCGCCATGCTCTGCGCGGGGTCCGTCCGCGCCAAGAACACCATGAACATTATGCTCACCAACGTGCTCGACGCCGCCGCCGGCGCGCTCTTCTACTACCTCTTCGGCTTCGCCTTCGCCTTCGGTGCTCCGTCCAACGGCTTCATCGGGAAGCATTTCTTTGGCCTCAAGCAGGTCCCGCAGGTTGGCTTCGACTACAGCTTCTTTCTCTTCCAGTGGGCCTTCGCCATCGCCGCCGCGGGCATCACGTCCGGCTCCATCGCAGAGCGGACCCAGTTCGTGGCGTACCTCATCTACTCCGCCTTCCTCACCGGGTTCGTCTACCCGGTGGTGTCCCACTGGATCTGGTCCGCGGACGGGTGGGCCTCGGCTTCCCGGACGTCGGGGCCGCTGCTCTTCGGGTCCGGCGTCATCGACTTCGCCGGGTCAGGGGTTGTCCACATGGTTGGCGGCGTGGCCGGGCTCTGGGGCGCCCTCATCGAGGGCCCCGCATTGGGCGGTTCGACCACGCCGGCCGCTCGGTGGCGCTGCGCGGCCACAGCGCGTCGCTCGTCGTGCTCGGCAGCTTCCTGCTGTGGTTCGGATGGTACGGGTTTAACCCCGGCTCGTTCCTCACCATCCTTAAATCCTACGGCCCGCCCGGTAGCATCAACGGGCAGTGGTCGGCGGTGGGCCGCACCGCCGTGACCACCACCCTCGCCGGCAGCACGGCGGCGCTCACGACGCTCTTTGGGAAGAGGCTCCAGACGGGGCACTGGAACGTGATCGACGTCTGCAACGGCCTCCTCGGCGGCTTCGCCGCGATCACCGCCGGCTGCTCCGTCGTGGACCCGTGGGCCGCGATCATCTGCGGGTTCGTCTCGGCGTGGGTGCTCATCGGCCTCAACGCGCTGGCGTCGAGGCTCAAGTTCGACGACCCGCTCGAGGCCGCGCAGCTGCACGGCGGGTGCGGCGCGTGGGGGGTCATCTTCACGGCGCTGTTCGCGCGCAAGGAATACGTCGACCAGATCTTCGGCCAGCCCGGGCGGCCGTACGGGCTGTTCATGGGCGGCGGCGGCCGCCTTCTCGGGGCGCACATAGTGGTCATCCTGGTCATCGCGGCGTGGGTGAGCTTCACCATGGCGCCGCTATTCCTGGTGCTCAACAAGCTGGGGTTGCTGCGCATCTCGGCCGAGGACGAGATGGCCGGCATGGACCAGACGCGCCACGGCGGGTTCGCGTACGCGTACCACGACGAGGACGTGAGCGGCAAGCCGGACCACGGCGTCGGCGGGTTCATGCTCAAGTCGGCGCACGGCACGCAGGTCGCCGCCGAGATGGGAGGCCATGTCTAGTGGCGCGGAGGAGCTGAGCTAGTATTACACACATGCAGCATCATCGATCAAACCAAACGAAATGCATATAAACATTTTTCAAGAATGATCTGATGCTGTAGGTTTCGTGATTGTATAATAAGAAGAAAAAGCCAGTAGTATTTTTTATCTGAGAGCGTCTGTTTGGAACAGGGGATTTGACTAAGATTTGATATAAATTTACACAAAATCTTAGCAAACTCCCTGTCTCAAGCAGAGCTTTACTTTGTACAAGAATGTCAAGAAAGTACCATGCGTGATATAAATTGTCTCGTAGAAAAACTGGAAATGGGTATAATCTGCCTTTCTTTATCAATGACCGGGGGAACAAATGAGGAGAAAGCCCATGTTTGCTATCTAATTGGAAAAAATAACCATTGGTAAATAAAAAGGTTGACAAATGTGGTGTTTGTAGCTTATATACCACTTATATGATCCTTTTGTAAAAAAATTTTTGGGAATATATCTATTTTTTAATAAGTTATGTTTATATACATGTATGAGAAGAAATGACACAAATATATGTATCCCGTAGATTGAATACGTGAGAGCGCTGGCAGGACTGTTCCTGATGACCGGGTGAGTGAAACCGTCACGGTCACGTGCCCCGAAAGTGCGAAACTGCGACGGTCCCATGGCCCGAGAGTGCGGCGGTGTGGTGGCCAGCGGGACCGTACGACATCGAGGCGGTCCCGCGGCTCCATTGCACCGCGCTCTCGTAGCCCCATAGCACGGTGAAACAACGAGATTACATCTGTGATGTGCCGGTGGCATGCAACCAATCCGCGGGACCACGTCGATCCCGTATGATTGTCGTGCGGCATCATCCTTGTGCTACATCACCGTGACGGCGCGTGCGTGCCGCACATAATCGACACGGTTGCACGCTCGTGCCGTGCAAGACCGATGCGGTCGTGCACTCATGCCACACGGGAGTAACGTGGTTGCGCATGTTGGCGCCACGCCACCCCCCACGTGTCGGTCCCATATCTTCGAGCTGCGTCAACAACATGGTGCTGCGTCTTCAGTCCACGGAAAACGTGTGTGTGTGTATATATATATATATACTAGCAAAATACATGTGCGTTGCAACGGACGACGACGCAGGAGAAACATGCGGAGGGCGAAGGTCCGGGGCGGCAGCGGGAGCTCGGAGCGGCGACGGGAGGAAGGGCGCAGGCGCGACGAGGGGCATGGCGCGGATG
Organism: Oryza australiensis; assembly: GCA_019925245.2. Taxonomy (NCBI): domain Eukaryota; kingdom Viridiplantae; phylum Streptophyta; class Magnoliopsida; order Poales; family Poaceae; genus Oryza; species Oryza australiensis. The sequence continues at coordinate 3,923,405 of JAIFGZ020000106.1, forward strand.
GGGACGAAAGAGAGGACACATGAGGTCTTTTTTTCATCCAAGCCCTCCATTTCTTTTCACATTGGGGCTGCGGTTAATTTTATAAACACTCAAGAGATTCTCGCAAAATAACCCTTTTTCTTCCTTCACTGGTATTTTTAAAATAGCCGGGGGCTGGTTAATTTCGGAAAAACTCAAGGGTTTTCTACAAAATAGCCGATCAAAACAAAATTTGGATGAAAACACTACTTGCTTTATAGATAGTTATAGATATATATACCTATATATAAAGCAAGTAGTGTTTTCACCCAAAATTTGTTTCTGTCTATTTTGCGAGAAAACCTTGAGCTTTTTTCAAAATTAACCCGCGATCCGTCTCTGCTATTTAAAAAACCTAATTAAAGAAGAAAAAGTGTTATTTTACGAAAATCCCTTGATTGTTTATAAAATTAACGTGCGTCCCAATGTTGAAAAGAAAGAGAGGGCTTGGATGAAAAAGATCTCCTATGTCCATCTCTTCGCTCCATCCGTCCGCGCTTGCGCCCCTCCCTCCCGTCGCCGCTCGAGCTCCCGTGCCGCCGCGTGGACCTTCATCCTCCACTGCTTTCCTCCCGCATCGTCGTCCCGTTGCAACGCATAGACATTTTGCTAGCTATCTATAAAGCAAGTAGTGTTTTTATCCAAAATTTTATTCTGCTAGCTATTTTGCAAAAATCCCTTGATTTTTCCAAAATTAACCAGCGATTAGGGGTGGATACCAGCTCGGCTCGACTCGGTAGAGAGCCGAGCCGGGAGGCTCGGCTCTCGGCTTGGCTCGGTTCGGGCGGCCCGGAGAGAGCCGAGCCGGGAGGCTCGCTCGTGAGCCGACTCGTTTAGCTCGCGAGCCACTTTAATACAAAGTGCAATTTATGTACAAATTATATTTTATTTTTTTAGTCTATTAAACATGCAAATATACAATTGAAAAAAATAAAAAGTGATACATTAAGTCCATAATTAACGTAATAACACTAGTCCATCGATAATTATCCATGCAAATGTAATGATACAACTAGATTAGATATTATTACTATTATAATCTAAAGCATTAGATCCATATTGACCATCACAAAATTATAAAAATTATTGATTTATTGTCACATCAACAACAAAACAAGCAAAAGAATAGCAAAACAAGCAAAACATTAGGCCCTACTTTGTACATTGCATCTGGCTCGTTGAGCTCACGAGCAGCTTGCGAGCTGATTCGAGCTGGCTCATTATAGCTAACGAGCTAAACCCTTGGCGCAGCTCGTTAGCATTTCTCAACGAGCCGAGCCGAGCCATCCACGAGCCGAACGAGCTAGCGAGCCACGAGTATTTCGTCACCCTACCCGCAATCCCAATGCTGAAAAGAAAAGGAGGGCTTGGATGAAAAAAAGACCCCCTTCGCTCCTCCCTCCCTGCGCCCCTCCCTCTCGTCCCCATCTGCGCCGCGCCCAGCATCGCGACTGCGCTCCTCCCTCCCATCGCTGCTCGGAGCTCCCGCGCCCTCTCGTGCCGTCCCCATCCGTGTCGCGCCTCGACTTTATCCGTTGCAACGCACGGACACATGCTAGTATATATATATATATATATATATATATGAGAAAAATAATTTATATTTTAAAAGTTAATTCTCCTTTTGTACTTGCTAAATGCGTGTACTGTAATGTATAATCGGTTGCGAGGAGCCTGCCCAGAGTGCCAGGAGCCTATGAGAGCATGCATATAACGTATTAACGTTTGACTTTGGACCGGTACGGGAGCATAGGGATGTACCAGTTTGGTACACTCAAATAATTGGAAGGCGTTACAAGCAAAGGCTTTTTTTGGCTTTTTTTTTTTTGCGGGCGTGAATTTTACAGGATTTTTATAAGAACTGATTCATTTCATTTAAAATTCTCTAAAATTCCTCTGCTCCAAACGAGGTCTTACAATGAGCAAATCTGTAGAAGTTGTATGGGTTTTTTTGTATGAATTAGATCAATACTCGCGTGAATTGGGAGAAGTTTTCATGTGTCCAAAGGAGATATTGATACGTGGCTAGGCGCATGATATTAGAATTTGAAGTTATCACCTTATCGATCTATTTTGGAGGAACAAATCATGGAGAATCTAAACCTCAGAGCTAAATGACACATCGACACACTGTGAATGGTCTAATAACTCGTTCCACCTTTGGTTTTCATGGTGTTTGAAAGCTACTTGAGGTAGCTAGACTTAAAAGGAAATGCCAATCATTTGTCACACTGACGTAACTTTCAAGTATCTGCGAAACGTCTCCAAATTAATAGTTACTCCAGTATATTATGTGACGGGACCTTTTAAACCTCACTGGTGGGTTTCACCCTCTTGGTGATACTGGAACTTAACCTTGTGTGACATGATAACAATTTTAACTGACTAGTTTATGTGGGTCTCATCACTAGTACCCTTTTAGGTATCACCTGCTACTGGTGCCCTGATCATGTTCCGATTTAAGAATGTAGGAGACATAATATATTGATTCAAGCTTCAAATGTTGTAGGGTATAGATTGTACTCTTCCTAAAAATGATTCTTTTTTCAAGACGGTATAATTTGGATGCATATAAGCGTGCACGACCTCTCCAAAATGCAATGAAAATTGAAAATCGTAGGTCACCTAATGCGCTTGAAGCATAAGGATACTCCCAAAAAACCTTATTTCTAGCTATGCACCTAGATGGAGGGAGTACATGCATGCCATCTTTGTAATGTTATTGGCAGTCCTCCCGGTTCTTTTTTTAAAAAAAAATTGCCTAAAGAGATTATGGAGGCAAAGATGTCCTAGTGCTGACATGCATGCCAAGGGCGCCCTTCTTTGGAACATCCAAAGGATTATAAATCTACCCAAAACATGGCATATTTGGCCAATCTTCGGTCCACTGTCATCGTTAGTCGATGCTTCCCATGACCATCTGTGCAGAATTCTTATCGCATCCAAGGTCCAGGCTATATATGCACGCACCTCTTTTATGCTATAAACATGGAGGATGGAGCCAATCCTACTCCAGCTTGAAATCTTGAAAGGAGAACTAAAAAAATCCCCATAAATTGGGAGCCCTAAAAATTGTCTGAGACATTACTGCACTTATCAGTTATCGCTGGCTAGTGGCTACAGGATCAAAGCCATTGCAGTCGCTTATATTTTCTTTATGAGGTCTCACAAGTCACTTTCAACTCACTACATTCGGAGGGTACAGCTATTGCCATTCTTTTGGACAGTCAGGATAATATATACGGATCGCAATTTACATGGTCAGGCATGGCATTGGCACTGCACTGGAATTTATTCTCGGATTTCCATCCTTTCATCGTTGGTCCATTTTAATTGTACTCTGTTAGGTTATTCTATAATCTGCACCATCCTTTACGACCTCCCTTTCCACTGTCTGGATGACTGGATCTCTGGTATCGCAGTATGGCAACGTATGGCGCTCATTTCTCCATGTTTTTTTGTCACGTGACACACTGCAAGAACTGTAAGCATCTCGTTTGTATTTTTTTGCTTTTTGTTTATTTTTGAAAAGATTCTCACAAATAGGTCCTTGGCAGTTCTCATTCCATGAATGGACTTCAAGCTTGGCATCAATAGTGATGACGTCGAGCTTACACTACTCGGTGCCAATTGTATTAACGCCGAGATCTTTGCGTCACATCGGCGTCGAGGCCGACGTGACGCCGATCTCGGCGCCGTTAACATTGGTGCCGAGCTTGGCGTCGTGGACCTTGGGGCCGAGCTCGGCGCGCCAAGTATGACGCCGATGGGCGCCGTAAGGTCGGCGCCAAGTTGACGCCAATGTCTATGGCACCTGATTTCTTTCCCTTCGTCCTTGCTCACCGTCGGTGATATGGGCCGGAGGTATAACGAGAATACGATATCGAAGAAGGAAGACGCTTCGCCCGTCGGGCGCCCGAAGATATGTCCGAACGGCTCATGCGGGTCCGGGCCACGGGCGGCCACGTGGCCATCCCAAATGGGACTTGGCTCGGGGCGCTGCCGGAGGCCGCCGCTTTCCCAAACGGCAGGGTTCATGATCACCCGGACCCCGTCTATCACCCCGTACCTCTCCGAGAGAGGAGCGAGATCAACCGTCAAGCGCCAACCACCACATTTAATGCCTAGAGAGAGGCCGGACGCGCTGCGACGTTGCATTTATTGCGATGTGAGGCACATCTCGTCGACCACTCATCATCACCCCTTTTTGCCCGTCACGAGGGAGAGAGGAGAAGGTCCTTGACGGCGACCGCAGATGGCCGCACGGTCATTCCGCGCACGCCTCCTTCCACGCCCGTCCGGTCGCATTAAATGCGCCGGGCGGCCGCGTGAGAGAGGATACGAGCGTTGAGGGTCTCACATCGACCCCTCTCCAGCGGAGAGCCGCGATCGGTAGGCCCCACCTGGAGTAGGTAAGTTGACCCCTCCTTACGTCGGTAGCATGGCAGCCACGACGCCCGTTTTTCTCCACCAACTCCCGCAATGTGGCAACGAAACAGGAATAGGGTAGCCCCCGACAAGACAGGACAAGAGCCGCTCCATCACATGGAGCGAAGTAGAGAAAGCTAGGACTATTGTGGTGTCCTCTTGCACTATAAAAGAAGGCCTGTGTCCATGATAGAAGGGGTTCTGGATTGGTCTTTTGCTCCCTCTTCAACCTTGGGCTTTAAGCATTTTACCTCGATCATCCGCTCCAGCTTCCCGGGAAGAACAACCACACCCATCCTTATAATCCATCCTCCACATAACACAAAAACAGGAGTAGGGTATTACGTCTCTCCGACGGCCCGAACCCGTATAACTCTTCGTGTCTCTTGTGATTGTGGCTTTTCTCCATCTTCCTACTTCCCTCTACCTCACCTCGAGTTCGAACCCCGATTCACTTCTCTCTCGTGCCGAACCAAAAGGGGGTCCTCCGGTCCCCGCATGTCGAGCACACGCATCGGCTGTGCCGGCGTGTAGTAGGGGAGCGCGCGCATTAAGGTTTAAACTCGCGTATTCCTTCCACCTCCCGGTGGAACCGCCCGCCTCCGTCCTTGCCATGGTCCACGGCCGCGTCTCACGGACCGCGTCGGCTCCCTTGCTACCCGTGAGTGTGACTTGGCCAACAAGGCGGTCGAGGAGGTCGATACGGGCGGGCACGCCCCACTTTCGACATCTCCGCTCGGAGGAGGAGGACCTTCGTCCCCTCACCCCCGATGGCTACGACGGCGGCGGAGCTGTACCACCTCCCCTGCCCCCCGCTGAGACAGCGGCTGTGGGCGGAGGAGGCCAAGCGTCCCCCAGGGTCGCCAACGTACCTGCAGGATCCGGGCTACGCCCGAGCGGACGTGTCGACGAGCCGCGCCGAAGCGACGTCCACCGCCAACCGGAGTTTGGCACGCCCAAGGCGCCTCCAGCGACGGAGGCGCTCTTGCGCCACCCCCGGTAACACCGGATGAGGGGTCCAACGCCAAGCGTTGGTTTGACGACCTGGCGAAGCTAGTCAGCACGGCTCAGCGTCAGCTGGCCGCCGACCTCGCTTCCTCAAGTCACCGACCGCGTGGTTCACACACCGCGGTCAGCTCGTCCTCTCGACGACGAGCTCGAAGGGCAGCAGCCGCCGCGAGGGCAGACGAGAGCCCCCCGGCTGCAGCCCAACCAGAGGCACCTCGGGATCTGCTATACGCGGAACGGGATGCCCGTGTTCGTATTGAGTAGCGCCGCGACGAACGTCGCACGGGCGGGGGCTCGGGGTACGCTTCCTCGTCGGGAGGCGCAAATGCTCGGCGGCGGCCGCAGCGGCCCCGCCTCGGGAGAACCCCCAGGGCACGGCGGCGGCCGTGGTGGCCCGGCCGCGAGCGGGGCATTTTGCGGCACCCAAAGGGGCCCCGACCCTCGTCGCCCCTCCGGTAGACAACGGCATCGGGCATTTGTCTCCAGCCTCCGCAATGTGCGCTGGCCTAACAAGTTTAGGCCGGCCCTCATGGAGAAGTATGACGGCACGGTGAATCCCACCGAGTTCCTCCAGATTTATACCACGGCCATCGAGGCCGCTGGAGGTGACGAGCTCGTCATGGCCAACTTCTTCCCCATGGCGCTCAAGGGCCAGGCCCGTTCCTGGCTAATGAACCTGCCGGCCCAGTCGGTCACCTCGTGGGACGACTTGTGCCGGCAGTTCGCCTCTAACTTCCAGGGCACGTACCCGCGCCCGGGAGTGGAGGCTGACCTCCACATGGTCCGGCGAGGAGAGGACGAGTCCCTGCGCAAATACATCCAGCGTTTTTGCCAGGTACGCAACACCATACCGTCCATCGCCGACCATGCGTGATCTTCGCCTTCGGGAGTGGCGTATGCCACGACATCATGTTGGAGAAGATCGAATCCAAGGCCTCCGGACCACCATCGAGCTCTTCGAGCTTGCCGATCGGGTGGTCCGCAAGGAAGAGGCTCGGATCGGAACCCTAGGAATCCCGCTCCAGCCTCCACCTACGTTGCCCCCTCCGCGTCCCGAGAGGAACGGCGTGAGCGGTGGCGGAAGTGCAAGCCATCGCACGGTGGAGAGGAAGGCCACGTCCTCGCCGCCGACGACGCCGAGAAGCCCTCGCGAAGGGGCAAGCCCGCGGGCAACCGCGGCGCACCCGACCCTCGCCCAGGCCGGGACGGGGACAAGTGGTGCATGGTGCACCAAACCTCCCGCCACGACCTCTCGAGTGCCACTTGGTCAAGAACATGGCCGAGCGGGTACAAAAGTACGAGCAGGAGAGGAGGGAGAGGGAGAAAGAAGCCCACCGCAAGGGTAAAGCCCCGGCGGAACGCACGGACAACCAACGAGAGGAGGCCCAAGAGTGTGGCCCCCGTTGGGGGCGAAGATAACGATATGGGCTACCAGGACCCCAAGCACGTCGTCGCCACCATCGACGGAGGGGCAGGCGCCCAGGTGTCCCGTCGGAGCCTCAAGACCATGAGGCATGAGCTCCTCGCGTGTTGTCCCATGAGGCGGCCCAAAATCGCGCGGGCGGGGTGCCAATCACCTTCGACCAAGCGGATCACCCCGGAGCATCGCACGAAGTGGCCACTTGGCCCTCGTGACCTCCCCACCATTTGAAACGTCAAGGTCGCCCGAGTCTTGATTGACGGGGTGCGGCCCTCAACATACTATCCCCGAAGGCCTTCGATGCGATCAAGGCCCTGGGATGGTGCTCGCGCCTCTTATCCCATCATTGGGGTGACGCCGGGAAGGTGTGGCCCCTTGGGCGAGATCGTCTTGCCGGTCACATTTGGGAGCCCCACCAATTTCAGCACCGAGCGGATTGACTTCGATGTGGCGGACCTTAACCTGCCCTACAACGCCGTGCTCGGGAGGCCGCGTTGGTGAAGTTTATGGCGGCTACCCATTACGCCTACCGCCAACTCAAGATGCCGGGCCCGGAGGCCCCATCACCATCCATGTCCACGTTGGATTACGCGAGGCACGTGTGGATGATATTGCGGCGCCGACTGCGTTGAACCCGAGGACCCTCAAGGGAAGGCCTCGGGTTCCCGGCCCCAAGAAGCGCATCACCTCTACCGACGAGGTGGTGATCAAGTCCATTCAGCCGGACGACGACCCGTCCAAGATCGCTGATGGAGGCAAGTTGGACCCAAATAGGAAGACGCGCTCGTCTCCTTCCCGCGGCGAATGCCAACGTGTTTGCTTGGAAGCCGTCAGATATGCCCGGAGTCCCCAGGGAGGTGATTGAGCACCGACTTGCAGTACGGCCGGATGCACGACCGGTCCGGCAAAAGGTGAGGCGACAGGCCCCGGAGCGACAGGCGTTCATCCGTGAAGAGGTGGCACGGCTCCGGGAGGGCGGCTTCATCCGGGAGGTGCCGTATCCGGAGTGGTTGGCTAACCCGGTGGTCGTCCCAAGGCCAACCATAAGCCGCGCATGTGCATCGACTACACCGACCTCAACAAGGCATGTCCTAAAGACCCTTATCCTCGCCCGAATAGACCGGATAGTCGACTCCACCGCGGGTGCAACCTTTTATGTTTTCTAGATGCATATTCTGGTTATCATCGGTTTCGCATGACCGTAGAGGATGAGGAGAAAACTGCATTTATCACCCCTATGGGTACCTTTTGCTACATGTCTATGCCTTTTGGTTTAAAAATGCCATGTCTACTTTCTAACGCGGTGTCCGCATTACGTTAAAAGACCAAATAGGGCGCAATGTCGAGGCATATGTCGATGATCTCGTGGTCAAGCCCCGGGACCAAAGGACTTTGCTCCCTGCACTGGCCGAGACATTTGATAACCTCCGGTCCTCCCGCATGAAGTGAACCCGGAAAAATGTGTGTTCGGGGTACCGACAGCAAACTTTTGGGGTTTTTGGTCTCGCCGAGGCATCGAGGCCAACCCCGCAAAAATAAAGGCGATAGAGGAGATGTGCCCCCAAGGAAGCACGGGGACGTGCGAAAGTCACCGGTTGTGTAGCTGCCCCGAGCCGTTTTATATCAAGGCGGGAGAGCGGACGCTCCCTCTATTCGAGTTGCTAAATCGAGCGGCCCCTTCACTTGGACGGACGAGAGGAGAAAGCCTTAAGCGAGCTCAAGCGTTATCTCTCATTGCCGCCCATATTGATGGCACCTCAAGAAGGAGAACCCCTCCTTTTATATTTGGCGGCAACTCCCAAGCGGTCGGTGCATCGTTGGTTGTGGAGCGCGACAACGAGCTAGTCTCCCGTACGCTCCCGCCTCATCACACCGGGAGGCGGGAGACCTTGGAACGGTGTTGGGCGTGGAAGCACCGGAGCCGGAGGAGGCCTTTGGCCCCGAGCTTGGGGAGCCACCCGGCCCCTAGTCCGAGGGGCTCCCGAGGCCGCTTCCACCCAGTGGCCCCGAGGGCCCGGGAAGGCGATGGCCCGGCAGCCCGGACACCGAGGTAACCCGCCCGGTGCACCCGAGCTGTTGCCCCGGCAAAGTAGCTAAGGCCCGCACCAAGGTGCAGCGGCCAATCTACTTTATCGCGAGGCGCTACGGGACGCAAAGACACGTTACCCGCAAGTCCAAAAATGCTTTACGCCGTGCTCATGGGTTTCGTGAAGCCGCGCCACTACTTCCGAGCACATCGGGTAACGGTAGTCACGTCTTATCCTCTTGGGCGATCTTGCATAACCGAGAGAGCACGAGACATGTAGTCAAGTGGGCTATCGAATTGTCGAGTTCAACTTGCATTTCAAGCTCGCCACGCGATCAAGAGCCGAGCCTTGGCCGATTTCGTGGCGAATGGACGCCGTGGCCGACAACGATCCACCCCGGTGAACCGGAGAGCACGGAGGATCGCGGCCAATGGACCATGCATTGGGTGATGAACTTGGGCGGTTCACTCACCTTAAAGGGGGCCAGGCGGGCGTTGCGTTAACTTCCCCGACAAGTGATGTATTCCGGTACATCATTCGACTTAACTTCCGAGCAACCAATAACATGACCGAGTATGAAGGGCTCCTAGCGGGGTTGCAGCGGCGGCAGCATGGGCATCCGCCGTCCGCTAGTCCTCGGCGACTCTCACCGGTCGTGAATTAAGTTTCCAAGGAGTACCAATGCACCGACCCCCAAATGGAAGCATATGTCAAGGAAGTACAGCGTATGGAGCGCCATTTCGATGGCCTCGAGCTGCCCCATATTCCCGAAGAGATAATACCCCGGCGGACGAGTTATCTCGGATCGCGTCCGCGTGAGCCCTATCCCGCCGGGCGCATTTGAGGAAAGACTCGAGCCATCGGCGTGCCCCGAACCGCCCCTAGGGCAAGAGTCGGCCGGCCCCGACGTCCCGGACCTGGCGGGCCAGCCAAAGCCTGGTCCTGCCGGGACCGACATCATGCGCCAGGTGGCCTGGATTTCGTGAATCCAGCGTATCCGCAAGACGCGTCATTGTCCGAGCAACGTGAGGAAAGCGAGCGCATTGCCGCACCTCCAAAAGGTACGTGTTGGTGGAAGGGACACTCTACGACGCGGTGCCAATGGAGTGCTCATGAAATGCATCGCTCGGGAACAGGTCTCGAGCTCCCGGCCGAGATCCACGAGGGAGAATGTGGAGCGCACTCGGCCTCCCAAACCTTGGTAGGAAAGGCATTCCGTCAAGGTTTTTTCGCCCACCGCGGAGGATGCAGTAGACCTCGTGCGACGGTGCCGGCATGCCAATTCCACGCTGCGTACGCACCTACCAGCCCAGCCCTTCAAACCATCCCGCTTCTCGTGGCCTGTTGCGAGATAAATGAACAGCAAGAGCTTGGGCCAACTAACCGCCATCGTGTGTGCGTCAAGTTGGCCGAGGGCTCCCAATATATATACATATATATATGAATCATCATCTGCGAGTCGACCACGATGGGCCGCTACAATGCGAATCCGGCATGAGAAAGGCGGGTGCATTGATAACATAAATATTATTACAATGTTTTTACAAGTACGGGATGGAAGCAAAAGTAGCGGAGTCCTAGGCGGCCGGCGGGTCGGCGGGGCGTTCTCCGGGTCGTCCTCGTCCGGCGGGTCCTCGCGGTAGGCAATGCGAGATGCCGCCGGAGTTCTCAAAGCCGATCATGATGGAGTCGACGACATCCTTGACGCGACGCCGAGCGCCTCTTCGCCCTCGGGAAGTCCTCGGTGGGGATGTACGGGTTGAAGTCGGGGTCGCGGGCTCGGTAGCTTGCCGGATCGGCGTCGCAACCTCGGTGGGACATGTCGTACGACGACTCCTTCGCCACTTCGTCGACCTCCTTCGACACCCTTTTAATCCCCTCGGCCAGCTCGTCTATTTGGGTGGCCAATCCCCCAAGGTAGAGCGGCGGTGCGGGGCGTACAACCCCACCTCACGGGCCGCTCTCGAAGACGTGCGACGGACGAGGTCACGGTCGGAGCCCTAAGCCGGGCGTGCTCCGCCTCCGCGATCCGGCGGCGCACCTCCTCCAAATCGCGCCGCATCGCTGGAGCGAGGGGCCGGCTGGGCGGCGAACCCGCTCCCGCGCTCCGACTCCCGTACCCGCGCCTCCACGTCGCCGATCGCCGCTCTCGGGTGGCGAGGTTCCGCTCCCACCGCTCCGGCTCTTCCTACCGATGGCACGAGGCGGCTGCGAGCTCGCTCGCGCTCCCAAATGGCCTTCGTGCACCGAGAGACCTCCTCCGGGGGCTGTAGTACGGCCACCTCGCGCCTCCACGACGGCCTCGCGCTCGGCGATGGCCTTCTCCTGGGCCACCATGTTCTCCTCCGCGCGGCGAGTCCTCCTCGGCCTTGGCCATGGTAGCCTCCCGGTCCCCGACCGCCGCCACGCCGCCTCCAAGGCCTTCTCGCGCTCGCCATGCCATCCTCGAGGGCTCGGAGCTCGATGTCGGTGCGGCGGCGGCGGCCTCGGCATCACGCAGACACGCTCTCGCCGATTGAGGTCCCGGCGCGCTCGTTGAGGTCACGGATGAACTCCCCGTGGTGCGGACCCTCTCTCTGCGGCGGCGGGCGCACGCTCGCGGAAGTCGGCGGTGTGCCGCTCAATGACGGTGTCCTCGAACACCGATTGAGTTCACCCCGACGATGCTCGATGTCCGCCGGCTCCGCTTCCGGACGACCTCCCGCAACTCAACCTCAACCTCTCGCCGCGCCACCGCGACCTCCCGGCGGCCAAGGCTTGAACCCGAGCCCGAAGCCCTTCCAGGAGACCGCGTTGACCTCCTCCAACGCCCGGGATACTATCAACCTCGCCCGCTCCTGCGATCGCACGAGGGGTTCGGTGTCCAAGGCGACCATAAACCCCGACCGAGCGCCTCGGGTTCGGAGTCGAAGCTTGAGCCAAGGTCCACCACCGCACGGGCGGGGAGACGAAGGTGCCCCACGACCGGAGCCTCTCGCCGCGCTTCACCCGCCGGCGTTGCCTCGTGCCTCCGGTGAGGCCGCTCGCGGCGTCGGCGGATCGCGATGGACCAGCGCCAATGGTGTTGGAGTTGGCCGGCGGGCGACGGTGTCGAATGATGTGGCGCGGGCGACGGCCGGCGCGGTGGCGACGATTGTTGCCGCGGTGAGGACCCTAGGGGTTGCTCTCCGCCGCCGCGCCGCCTCCACCTCCGCGTCGGGTCCGGCTCGCCCGAATCGATTGCCGGTGGAGGGCCCCTAGCTTGTTCTGGTTGGCGATCGACGCCCGACATCCGGGTGGGCCCCTCCTCGGCCGCACCGAACCCGAGCGAACCCGCAGGAGGTGCCCGGACCCGGTGGGCTCCACCACCCGGACCTCTCTGCGTTCCCCTCGCTAAGCTTGAAGCGAACCGCCCTTAGGTATAACCTTGGGGCGAAAATGTTGATGCTCGCGCTGGGAACAAAAGTAAATGCAATGAGAAATCAAAACACTAATAGCCCGAAATAAGACACGGGGCTCACAAGAAATGTATGCATCGCAAGGCGTTACTGCGGGCGGCGTTGAAGCTCCATGAGACCCGGGAGATGGCCCGTTTCTTCTTCGCGGGGCCACCGGAGGGCTCACGGCGCGGCTGCGGGCGGGGCCGCCACTGCGGGCCTCCGGACTGCGGTGGGGAGTGATGCGCTGCGCGCGCCCGCGTGGCGGCAATGGGGAAGCGCAGTGTCGTGCTCCAGCCTCTTCCTCTTCCCCTTCGGGTCGGGGCCCCGGTCCGCTCTGCCGCCCCGACGGCCCGATCACCCGATCGGCACTGGTCGTCGGCGTCGTCGTCGGCGTCGTTGCCACCCCGGGGTGGCGCTTGGCGCTGGCGACGACGAGCCCGTGCGTGCGTCGCCCACCACCGCGGGGCATGCGGGATCTCCGGCGCGCCGGATCCGGCAACGGGACCCGGCCCGGAGGAGCTGCGTCGATCCATCGCCGTGACGTCGAGGTGCGGCGGACCGGGATCGCGAGATCGTTCTCGTTCCGATCGAAGGGAGCGCCAACATGGGTGCACATGTCATCGTTCAAGTTCGTGTACATGTAGGTGGGCGCGCGGCGAGATGCGCCGTGTCCGGAAATCACTAAGACGGCGTGGCCGGACAGGCCCCCTTCCGAGAGATAGTGATCCGCTCTAGCACTCCATCCAGCTCTCTCCCAAGCCACGCGGCCACGCCCCCGCTCCCGATTGCTGGAATCCCCGTCGAAGAGAAAGACGGGGTGATCGCCCAAACCGGTGTAGAACCGTAGGCCCTCCGTTCTCCCATCCGGAGCGAGGGTGGATGTCGATGAAGGCGGTGTCGACGGCCTGTCGTTGCACGGCTGGATCGCCACGTATCCGACCGCACGGGAGCCCACCCGCACGCGAAAGAAGCTGGCTGGAAGAGATGCGGTGAGGGCATCACCCTCACGAACATCTCGCAGTGTAGGCGAAGATGGCGAGGTAGAAGACCGCGTTGGGGGTGAGGTGATGCGGTGAAGGTCGTAGAACTCCAGCACGTCGAAGAAGAACCGGAGAAGGGCGGCACCAACCCGACCATGGCGAAGGAGGCGAAGAACACCATCTTCGTAGGGGCCGCTCCGCCGGAATGTCACCGCCGCTGCGCGTGCCACGCGACAGTACTTGTTGAACAAGTTCGGGCCTCCGCGGAGCGAACTAGAGACTTGGGAAGCACGCTCCGGGCTCCGTGGACGCATCGCGAGTCATCTTCGAGGAAGGCGCTGGAATGCGAGAGAAGCGGCGGCGGATAGGAAGGAGTCGAAAGGACAAAGGCGCTGGAAGGATAAGAGGCGATGGCCGAGGAGTGCGTAGAAACCGATCCCCTCTCGCGGATCCGTTTTTATAGGCAACCACGGCCCCTCAAATTCTACGGCATTAATTTCACTCCACTACCACGTGACACGCCTCTTCGGCTCCACGTCCCTTCGTTTTCACGTCTCTTCGGTTTTCGCACCGCTTGTGTTTCGCGCGCCGGGATTTCATGACCACCAGGCGCACTACACGGGACGGAGGAGGTAGGCGGTTAGATGGGCCCCCGTGTGCGAGGCCCAAATAACACGCCCGTCTAGAAAGGCTTAATCAAGCACGACATCAGTTACCGCGCGCCTATCTCGCTACGGCGCGACACATCCAGCACCGGGCCCATCCACTCAGAATATGGCATTAACCGCGCCCGAACCCAACTTCGGCCCGGTCAACACCGGGGCTAATGTCGGTGATATGGGCCCGGGGTATAACGAGAATACGATATCGAAGAAGGAAGACACCTTTGGTGATATGGGCCCGAGGGTATAACGAGAATACGATATCTCGCCGATAAAGGAAAGCCACTACCGTTGATCCCCGGCTATACCGACCCGCCTGGTCCCGGTCGAAGGCGGTGGATTCACATCCAGGAAGCATTGTCACCCATAACGTCGGGGAAGAGAACGCGGGCGAATAGGTGGAGGATCCACGTCCCGGTGCGCGCAATTGTCCGCTCGTCCGTCCCCTCGTGGCAATGTGCGAACTCGCCGGAGCTAGGAAATTAGCACTCCGGAAGATCGAGACCCGTGCTCACCAACCAAACGCCCAAGGAAGGCCATATGATAAACAAAATTAAATTATCTAGTCCAAAAGTTTCTAGTCATGTACTAGTCCAAAAAAATTATATGATATCTTTTCAATTTTGTTTATCTCTACTAAGCAGTGCCTAAACACTTGTAATCAAAAATTCAGAAATTCAGTCCACCATTCAGAAATTCACATATATGAAAATAAGACTCAGTCCACCATTCAATCCACCATTCAGAAATCCACTGAATTTTATTAGTTTTTAGGGGCTTAATTTATAGGTTGAAACAAGGAAGAAAACAGAACACATTTGAAGAAATTAGTGCTTGTCCCTCCGCTACGAGACATCCTCGGTGGGTCGCGTCGTACGCCGAATCCGAAGGTGTAATTGTGCCATCCTGCAAAATTTGCAAAATTAAGTATGTGAGTGAAATTGAATTAATGTATGCATCGAAATATAGAGTAAGCAATGTACAACTATTTGACACTATTATTTGCATGATTACATAATTGAAGAAAAATTAAATACAACGAGTAGCACCTCACTAATTTGTCAACGAAGTCCGTGAATTATGGCCAAGTCTATCACACTTTCCACACTCGCATCGCTCGGGGTCGGTATAAAAGGGGTCGATCTTGCACGTCTCGTTCTTCCGGTATCGATCCATGACCATCCCGTGCCTAGTCTTCTTCCTACGCCCGCTTATTCCAACGATAAGTGGATCCGCAATGTACTTTGGACCGTCGTATGCAAGCCACTCTCCATAGTCCCGAATAGGCTCGAAGCGAGGGCTCCAAGTTTGCACAAGTATGTCCACACCGAACTCACAAGGTATCCTACTCTCAATATCATAGTTGCGATGCCTAGCAAACGCAAGGCGAGAACATACAAAGTGGTACCGCCTTGGTTTGCCATAGGTGCATGAGAAATCTTGAAGGACGCAACATGAAACCTCGACTCTCGGACCTCGCCATCGAACGTCGTACCCCCACTTTGCTTGACCTCATAACGCCCCACAACGTGGTCGAAACATGTAACCTCATGTGTGCAACTTTTCCTTGGCCTTCTCGAGATGTTTATGTGTTTTAGGAGCCCATATCGACCATCGCTCTACAACAATGCATGGGAGTGTCTTTCGTTGAACCAGGCAACAAGCTTGTAGAAGGTGAATTGCACGATGGCATTCACGGGCATACCATGTATCCCAAGAAGAACTTATTGAAGGACTCAACCATGTTGTTGTGCTTGGAACTCGTACCTCCATCCGTCGGCGTCGTGAGCTCTTGTCCACTTGTCCAAATCTCTCATCAACCCCGTGCGCCATTGCTCGCCTTCGCATTTGATGCGGTCCGAACTCGCTCTAGCTTTCTCGAAAGTGCCTCGCCCTCAAGCCGTCGAGCTACCTCCCGCAAAAGATCAAAGTTTGCCTTCACACCATCTTTCCGAAGAAGATTCTCGGCAAGGTGACGTGTGCACCAACGATGGTGCAAAGGTGCATAACCCTCTATCTCCTCTCGCACGCATTTAGTATGCCCTAGTGTCTATCGATATGACATCAACCTCCCTACCAAGCCCGATCACGGTACCCTCACTACCCTCAAGAACCATCTCCAACTATCATTTTTCTTCCTCTCAACCAAACCAAATGCCGAGAAACCAGCTTGTTGATCGCGTCATAGGCTATGGCTATAAGAAGTATGTCGTGATACTTGCCAATCGGAACTTACCATCGATGGAGAATACGGGCGCGGTGCCTAAAGCGGACACACCGAGGAAGCATCGCAAGCACGAAAGAATATCCGCCTCCTATTCATCCATGCGTCCGGTTTAGGGATGTACTCGTAATGCATTCTGGATTCATCGATTTGATTGCATTCGAAGTACGGAAGATGCTCGTAACCATCCTCCGAGTCCTCATATATCATCTTCCACGCCCCCGCTTAGCCTTTCACGCTTTACCATAAGTTATCACATAATCGGTAAATTTCCATAACTATCCCGATAATTGTTCTAAACTTCATGTTGGGCTCTCCCCGAAATATCCCCATCAACCGCTTTGTAATTAGGGTAGATGTCAACCGCCGATGCTTCGTGTTCGGTTCAAGTGAGGCACAAGTGTGTGGCTCGATAACTCTTGTTATCTTTCACTTTCCGGTGACCTTTTGCTTCCTTGCACAAACCTTCCATGGACAGCGTTCTGTTCACAAACAACCGTGTACCGCCGCTCGCATAGGAGCGGGACCTTGTAAGGCCTCTTGCGTATCACCGCAAACGTCCGCAACCACCTCTTCAATGCGGGAAGGTCATTGAAAACCCTGTCCTTCTCAATTTCCGTGCTAGGACCCACCTCGAAAGCTTTCGGGAGCTCATCATCACGACCGTCGCAAACGCCCGATCGAATTAGTAAGATCACCGAACTCATGAACTCTAGGATCACGACGACCGGAGAAGATACGCCTAAGCATCTCAACATCACTCTCCGTCGCCTCTCCAACCGGTCGATCATCATCGAGTCAACGGCCCTTGCGATCTCATAAGGCTCACAATCATTGAACACTTCAACACTTTTGGACGTCGGAATCCATCACCACTGTAGTTGTGGTGCAACAAGAGGAGCACCCACATATTCGGAATGTCTCCGCAACATATGCACGAATAGAAGGAAAGAAAAAAATTAACAGATGATGAATAGAAGGGGATAGGACGACGAGAAGCGTTGCATAATTGAAACTTACTCGGATGATTTTGTGTCAATGGGATCTCCCGAAAATGATCTCCCACATTATCACGAGTCCGACACGCATCTCCAACTGTCTCAACTACTTGGACTTTATTGGAGACAGATTGAGCATCAGAATCGTACATACATTCATAAGAGGTTTCGGACCTCTATGGTAGGGTATACTTGATCAACCATCACCGGAGAAAACCCATGGCGATTGGGATCAAGCAACACCCGACGCACAACCACGTCCAAAAGTCTAGAATTGACTCTTTATAGCGATCTCACAAAGTTCTCCCACCGATCCGCACACCCAATTGGGATCATCTTCCTTTGGATGTTGAGAGGGGAACCTAGGTGAAGTACACCCAATGTAGCTTCTCCGAGCCCTAACAACCAACTCACTAATTGTTGGTTTCTCATTGAATAGAACATGCACACTTTGCATGTCTACAAACTTCACATATCCATAGCAATCTCTTTCCACGGTGCCTCCATGATATATGCTCATTAAATTATTTATCTATTAGTTCAATAAAATTTGAAATACGCTTTTTAGTCAAAGTAGTTCGAAAAGGCCGAAAATTTCGGAAAAACTCGGCCCATCGAAAAAAATTAAATACCGAACTTCGTTATCACAATCGAAAATTTTGGTGTACGATCTACCATCCTAAACTCTCATACACTTGATCGAAAGATGTGATTATTTACGTCGACATAAAAGAGACCCATGTTAGATAACTTATAGCGGGACGGTTCGTTTTAATCATCTAAAAAATATTTTATTCAATGTTCGTTTAATATATACTACACCTCAAAAAATATACGTATCTAACTATATTTTAAATCACATCACTAAATACCTAACTATATTTATATAACTATAGTTCTATCACTATCTAAATCAACTAAATATTCATGAAAAAACATGCAAAAAAAATAAAATTTTCAGGGTCAAAAATTAAAAATTTACCTATTCAAAAATAACGTACAACGCTTATTTAAAATTTAGCTACATTGCATATTCCAAATTAATCTACATTTCATATTTAAATTTATTAAAAAATTAATCTACTTTGTATATTTTAGTTTTACCTACTTTGCATATTCAAAAATTATCAACATTACATACTATCATTTTTAAATTTATCACATTGCAAAAATTTAAATTTTCAATATTGTATGAAATTTACCTATTTTCGGGGAGAGGTCCGATCGGGCCGAGCGGAGACGGCCGAGGACGGGCCGACGGGAGAGGGGAGGGAGGAGGGCGACCACCGGCGTAGGGATGGTGGTGGGACGGGCTAGGGTGCACCGACCGGGGTAGGGTGCGCCGGCGGGGAGGGCGCGCGGGGGCGCGCGGCGCGCGCGAGAGCCGGGGGGACGCGCCGGCCGGAGGGGTCGGGCCGCACGGGGGGCGGGAAGCACGGCAGAGAGCCGAATGGGGCGTTGCACGGCGAATGCGCGAGGACGGGGCGGCGCGGGAGTTTTGGTGTGATGGCAAGCGGCATGTGAAAAACGAGAGGAAGAAGACGGGTCCACTGAAAGCGGGGCTCGGCGCCGAAGATGTTGGCGCGAGCTTGGCGCCATCCCGACGACGCCGATCTCGACGTCAAGATCCATGGCGCCGAGGTTGCCACGTCAACCTCGGCGCCGACGTGCCGCAGAGATCTCGGCGCCAAATGTATTGGTGCCGAGTAGTATAAGCTCGACGTCAACATTATTGACGCCGAACTTGGGGTCTATTCCTGAAATGAAAACTGCCAGGACCTATTTGTGAGAATCTTTATAAAATTGGGCCAAAAAACAAAAAATCCGGGCATCTCGTCGCGCAATTCCCTCCGTATCCAAAATCTTCTTTCAAAGAATCACTTTTTTACACCTTGCAGAGACATGATAAGAAGATGAGAGATTGAGGACCCATCAATTTAGAATGATTTACATAAATAAGTTTAAAAACAAGAAGCTTTGAATTGGAGGGAGAAATGGTTGACATGAGAGAGCAAATCAAAGAAAATCGAGATAAGATATGGAAGAGAAAAATGATAAAATGTGTATGGTCTTACTGTAAAGCAGATATGGAGCAGAATATTCTTTGAACCATGCTGCTACAATCATCCAAGATAATGAGATGGCGCTTCCAATGTTGCCCAGAGAGACCAGTGTGCAACTGATTCCAGCTTCCATATTTCTGGCATCTCAAGTCTCAACCAACTATTACAGCTGTTAATGTAATGCTTCTCGTTAGTACAGGTTCAAAAAGTCCAAAGTACTTGTAATGAAAGCATTTTGCAAGGGATCTCCACAAACTGAATTAATATAAAATTACCTTCGTAACAGATAAAAAGGGAATTTATGGGAAACTTTATATCATCTGTTCTTCACTCCATCTTTAGCTCATGTCTCCTTTACTTTTGTTGCTCCTGTATAAGAGGCGGAAAAAAAGGAAGAATATGAACTGTGACATTTGTCAATAGATTACAGGTGAACGTAGATTTTGTGAAGACTGGACCATAAAACAAAAGTTAGTCATAGTATACTAACATAGAGGTGTTATCCATACCTATAATATAACGATTGAGCAGCAGCAGCTATTACATGCCAGACAGTACAATTTGTCACTTCTGAACCAAGGGAAACACTGAGCAGAAAACAGCAATCCTATCAGTGGCAGCACTGAAGAAAAAGCTCACCAGGTGCGGGATACAAAATGGGAGTAGGCAGAAGTATATTAGGTCATCCTAGCACAAATGAGATGACAAATATACACATACCTTTATGGACATGCAAAGATAACAGCATTACAATGGATAAGTCCTGTAGAAGACCATCTCAATATTGGCATAAACAGTACCTCTGCCATAAATAGCTCAGGGTAAGTGTTTAAGGGAACACAGCCATCTATTCTACCAGCACAATGCTGCCTAACAGTTTCAGTCATTTACAGATTAGAAGATGCTGACTTTTGAATATGAATTATTAATCTATGCAAATGTATCCTGCATTTCCATTGAGGTAGCTAACTCATCAAGAGTGTTATAGATATCCTCTGACTCAGGGTGACCATCATCACCAGAATAAAATCGATGAGTTTTGCGATCAACCTCAATCCAGCTACAACCAGGCAGCTTCTTGCCTGTAACATCCTCCTTCATGAGCTTCCTTACCTTCCTAACCTCTTCCCAGAAGCCACCTTCACTGTATAAGTTTGCAAGCATCACTACATAATTAGCATTATTTGGATTCAAATCCAACAATTTTCTTATAGCATGCTCAGCCAGTTCTAGGTGTCTGTGTATTCTACAGGCATTGAGTAATGACCCCCAAATGACTTCGTCTGGTTGAATTTTCATATCATTGATAAAATTCATTGCATCCTGAAACCGTCCTGCTCGACAAAGAAGGTCTACGACACAACCATAATGCTCAATCTCTGGCTCAATTCCATGCTCATCATACATCAGTTCAAAGTATCTAATGCCTTCATTGACAAACCCTCCATGGGTGCATGCATTCAATAGCCCAACAAAAGTAACCTCATCAGGTTGAACCCCTTCATTCCTCATTGCATTAAACACCACAATGGCACTCTCGCTGCACCCATGTAGTGCAAAGCAATTGATCAGAGAATTCCATGTGGTCAGACCCCTATCAGAAAACTCATCAAAGATCCATTTTGCCTCCATCAAATTCCCACATTTACCATACATATCAATCAGCCCATTCACAACGGATGAGCCAAAACCAACACAGCTCCTCCACGCATAACCATGGATCACCTTTCCAATCTTCAGCATCCCTAAATGCCCGCATGCAGACAGCAAACAAGAAACTGTCGTCCCATTTGGCCGGAATCCCTCATCCACCATCCTCTGGAAAATCCCCACTGCCTCCACAAACAACCCGTTCTGTGTGCATCCAGCAATGATTGCATTCCAGGCAGGCACATCCCTCTGAGGCATTCGCTCGAACAACACTATCGCATCCCCGACCTTCCCTGCCCTTGTGTACCCAGACACCAGCGCCGTCCAGGAGACCACGTTCCTCTCTGTCAAACCATCGAACAGCTTACGCGCGTCGCCCATCATCCCGTACCTCGAGTATCCATCGAGAAGCGAGGTCCTTATAACATCGTGCCCGTAGAACCCGTCCTTGCAGGCGTGGCAATGGATCGACCTGATCAGCTGGACCCCGATGGCGCAGGCGGCGCGGAGGACGAGCGGGTAGACGAACTGGTTGGGCGCGGGGCGGCCGCGGCGGAGCATGCGGAGGAAGAGCGCGAGGGAGTCCCAGGCGTGCTCCTGCGCGTGGGAGGAGGCGGAGGCGTAGGCGGAGAGCATGGCGGAGTAGAGGAAGACGTTGGGGCTGGGCGTGGCTTCGAAGAGGGGGCGGGCGTAGAGGAGGCAGGAGAGGCGGAGGGAGGCGAATCGGAGGAGGTGGAAGGTGGTGGTCTGCGCGGCGGCGCGGCCGGTGACGACGGCGAGGGCATGGATCTGCTTGAGGTGCGCGAGGGTGGCGCAGCGGTGGAGGGCGGCGACGAAGTCGTCGTGGGAGGAGAACGGTGGCGCCGGGGGCATCGTGCGGCGGCGCCGCGCGGAGGTTCTCTCTGGGCTCGTCGCACCCGCGGTCGATGGGTTTAAGCTTTATTGTTGTTGTTGTTTTTTATTTTTTTTGAGAAAACATCATTTTGTGTTGTGACATGTGGTCTATCACAAATCTCGAGCAAAGATGAACAAGATTTGCATCGATTTGTGATATACCATGTCACAAAATCACATCGTGAGAAATAGAAATAATTTTGTACATATTTAATCAATTACAGCAATATTCTCTCAAGGAATTTTAAACCTAACTATCTTAAATGTGAATTTTATAATGGAGGTACTACAGTTCATTTAACTTGTTTACGTTATTTTTATATGTGACTTTGACAATAATTTTCTATTCAAAAATTAAATGTATAAATCCCACTAAGCTTACAGGATCAAAACAAATATACCCATCTTCTGTTTTATGTTTTGGAGCTAAGTATTTTAAAATTTATTAGTGAATGTTTTTCAAGTTTGAAAAGGGGTTAAACATCAATTTTTTTAATCGAAGAGAGTAGTATAATTAGCTTGCAAGGAAAAGAACAGTCGATAGGGCATCAACCATCAAACCTATGTTGGTGAAGGATGTAAGCCGGTGTTGCTTGGGGTGTTTTCCCAGCTGATGTTTCAACGAGTGGTTTTTACGGTCTTTAAAGCCTTGTGCAACAGGGGTATTTGTAGGAGTCCCTTTCTCTTATTGCCTTTTTAGTGAAATCTTCAATCTTCAGCGGACAATTAAGAATTGAAGAAAGAAAATGACCAGAAAGGTTTTCGGTGTAATTTCTTTTCTTATATGTCGTTTTGTGTTAAGTTGTCCTTTTGTATCGGCTAATGCTTTCATTGATAAATATCCGATATGAGACATTCTTTGGGTGCCCCTTCTAAAAAGGCCAGCATAGCTTTGAGGTACAATTGTGGAGCATGTGGCTCAAAGGTATAATTGAGGGACTGACTTTAAGGTTAGAGAAGGTATAATAGGTTCAGAACACCGACGACAAAGAAGGCCACGTATGCTCAGACGATAAGCTGGCAACAGGAAGGAACGAGAGAGAATGCAAGCGGTCAACTAATTTGTCGCCAGGTTGTACGCACATCCCAAGAAAATGCGGGTGTCATTGTTGTGTCATTGTTGCTCGTGAGAGGAGCTGAGAGCAGCCATGGTCGATACTAATCGTTGGAGGAAAGAATGAAGGGACTCGGAAACTGATTGATGCCCTACCATCATAATCCTTGTTGCTCGTCGATTTCCTGTTGTCGCGCTCCTCTCTCTATGCTCCGCTAGTTTGTAGCAGTGCTTGGGGGTGAGATGATCCCAACAACAGGATGTGTGATAAGAGATGCCCACCAAACTCAAAATCACCTCAGTCGACAACACTTGTGCTAGGGCATCAGGATGGCTGCACTCGAGCCTAGCGAGCTCGCCTTAACACCTCACAATGCTTGGATGCCAAGCCCCTTTGGCCAAGCATTGATGGAGGCGAGTTGGAGCCAAGCTCAGTGAAGCACAGTGTTGTCGAGCGATCCCACCTCTTGAGACCACCATTTCCTTGCCTTCCCATTTAGGCATTGCTCTCCCTTTCCGCTAGAAAACCCACAAAGTTACTCATATAGCCGGTTGAGCAATGGCATAGGGGATTGGTAACTATCATACACTAAAAATTGTCTAAATATAAATTGATATAAAAAGGAATTTCTAGAATTTATTTAATAATTTTAAAAAAATGAATAAAAATATATATAAAAATTGAACATCAAATTGAGCTAAATAAAATTTTATTAAATACATTGATTGCCCAAGTATTTTTAGGATTTTTTTTGAAATTATTTGAGTATCGGAAGTGTGGGGGTGTCACCACAGGTACCCTAAAGACCAGAATCAAATCCCCACCGAACTCAAGTCGAGAGCCCTCGAGATGTGGTCGAGAGCCGGCCCCCTTTACGGGGTAGGGCCGTTCGACCTTCCCCGAGTCCGACTCCCTCTCGACCCCGACTCATCACCCGACCTCGAGCGTCCTCGCGACAAGACTTGGCACGCAAGGAAGAAGAGAGAGGAGACAACCCGACAGAGTCTGACACCACCTGGCAGCGCAGAAGGAGGACCCCAAGGCTAGAGAGATCACAAGATGCCCACGGTGTATAGGACCTAGCAGACCATCTGTACCTTTTTTAGATATTCTTTGTACCCACCTTTTAGATCAGTAAACTTAGTTTTCTGCCCCCAAGCTCATCTGTTCCTGCCCCCTTGATCTATAAAAAGGAGGGCAGGGCAACGGGGCCAGGGAGGGGAGAGCAACATTGAAAGGAAGATCCAACACCTTTGTAATCTTAGTTTATACTCCACCCCATCAAAGAACATCACACACTGGATGTAGGCCAATTATCCTTCGGGAGGGCTGAACCGGTACAACTCGCTGTGCCTTTTCTCTTTGGCTCGTCCTAGGACTCGAGTCGACCATCCGATCCATTGATGGACAACATCTCTACCACACTCTCTTTCTCCTCCTCGGGGACCCCCCGTTGAGGACTGCCGACCCATCCGTCGACAGGAAGTATTTTTAATAAATGAAACATTATTTCAGCATTTATTTAAATTAAAAACGAAAATAAAATCCTTTTCCAGAGTTTGGGCCCAATCAGGCTCATTCCTCCCTCTTCTCTCTCTCTCCTGTCCTGCCTCCTTATTCCAGAGAAGTCCTTTTTTCTCTTTCTTTCTCTCCAGCAAGCTTGCCTCCTCTCCGTCGAAGTCCATTTTGCTTCCTCCGTCAGGCCAAGAGAAGCACCCAAATTCTACTTTACTCCCCTACGCACATTGTAGTCTCCCACCTCCATCCATCCTCTTGACCAAGCCCGCACCACCCGACCCGACGCCAATCCCCCATCAAAATTTGGCCTCCCTGTTGCTCCTCTTATCAAATTAGTTGCGGATACAGATTCTTGTCGATCTCCTCTATGTTTCCCCAAGAAATCCCCTTCCATATCGTGCAAAATCCCCTCAAAATCGAAGGCATTCTTATCTTGACGAATTCGGCATGCCCTAGCCATCTCCTCGAGCTCGCCTTCTCTCTCCGCTGTCGCCATCAACTTCGGCCACGTCGCGACGCCTCTTCGATCGACACCGAACTGAGCCGCTGCCTCCTTCGGCTCCGCAAGGACGAGGGCTACCCCGGTCGTTGGTTCCCTTGCGCCGAAGACCGTTGAAAGTCGCTCGCTAACACGTACCCAAGAGCCACCGTCGTCGTCAAGCCTTCCATCGAGCCCCACCGTCGTTCCCGTTGCCGCACTTCACCGCCGTCTTCACCGCTAGCTTTGCCATCTCAGCCGAAGCCCGTCCACCCCTTCTCTTCCACCGAAGACCACTAGAGTGTCGTAGCCGCCGTGGACCGAGGACCCCCGCCGCCAAAAGCTCGCCACCGGTCCCTCCCGCCGTCGTTCATCGTTGCTTTCATGTCGGTAAGGTTCACCACATCCTCTTCTTCCTCCTAGTGCTCTCTGTTTTTGTCGTCGTGCCGCCGCTTGCTGTCGCCGCCACCATCCAGTGCTCGCCGACGTCGTGCTGGCGTGGCCATCCACATGGTCGCCAAGTCAGCCGCAACCTCACCCTCCTCACTCGTGTGTCGCTTGCGTATCTCGCCCATGTGGAGCCAGCCAACCCTAGATCGGGGTTGACTCTAGCCGTTGGATCGTGGTCAAACTCTGATCAATCAATCTTGACCGTTTGATTTCCCTTAATCAATCTGTGTCGTCAGATCTTTGTCAAAATAAGTCAGATCAATCCTAGCCATATGATCCTGTAGACCCGTGGACCTCCTCTGTGGACTAGGTCTTTGGTAGACTAGAGCCCTCCTCTCTTTGACATGTGGGTCCCTCTTGCCAGTGGTCTCGGCCTTCTCTCCACATGGCTGGCGTCATAAATATCCTTTTTTAGTTCTAAAATAATTAAATATGATGCAATAAATTATTTAGTTGTTTTGTTTATAGGTTTTAAATGATTAAAACTTAATTAATTCATAACTAATTCATACGAACTTGGAATGAGACCGTTCATGTCTCATAAATTCATCTAAATTTAAGCTCTACTTATTTATAAACTTTATTTGTACTGTTTATTTGTTTTTTATTAGACTTTTTCTCATTTAACGTGTTAGAGTGTAGTTTTTGTCTTTTGGAGGATCGCTCGTTTGTTGGAGAAGTTTCTGAAGACGATTTGAAGACGCTTGTTTGCAAGGCAAGTCACACGGATCCCGAACATCCCTTTGATCATGTTGATCTTAAATTCTCTATTTATTTCAAATATACATTCATTTTTTAATGTTATTGGGTGGTTTAAGCTTGTTTCCTATAGTATGGCCACGATGACTTATCATATGGGTTATAATTTGACTAACTTGAACTTTATGTAATTGTTTGGCTAGATATTATTGCAATTGTTTAGCAATGTTTAGGAACATTAGCACACTATTGGGATAACTAATGCTTCATTGTCACTTAATGGTAGCTCACGATGTCTAATCATGATTGGTTAATTAATTTGTCACACTAAAACTTGACTAATGGTGGGTTGTGAGCACATGGTTTTGATGGTTGTCCTCATGCCAATTAAGGACCAGTTCGTGAGCTACTGTTGTGAAGCATTAACCATACTAACCACAAGCCAGCGTGGGCAACGATTGGACCTTTTGCTTAGCATGATTCATTGTGGAGCACCAGACTGAGAAGTGACAAAGATAAGCCCATGGGGGTCGTTGGGAAGTCTATAACTGGCTAAGGGGTGACTATGATCCGGGAACGTTGCACTATTTTTGAGTTGTCTTATGCGAGGGTCTTGTCACAATCTCTATTCGGGTACTTTTTCGGTATCGCGACGTATGATTGACATAATGTTGAGATTGTGTGTTGTGGTAAATTTGTACACTTCTGGCCAGAGTAAAACTATTCGAATAGCCATGCCTACGATTATGGACGAGCCTAACAATGTTTTTCATGATTAATCATGTCTGCTCATTAATAGTAATAATAAGGTGATAACGATGATAATTTGTTAGCTCCTGGTATATAATGGTTAATTCATGTTTAAAGATAGATCTGTGCAACCGAGTTTGGTTGTCCAAGGATGGTTGGGCCTATGCAGCATTGGCGTGTTGTTCAGTGTTGATTAATATTAATGACTAATTACTTTATTGTTTTACTACTCTCAAATGTTTGCTAAATTTTGCTTTTGCAATGAACCCTATTTGTTGCCATTTGTTTGTTGTTTTCGTGTATTTGCATATCTGTTGTGTGGCTTGTGGAGTATTCTATATACTCACCTTGCAATAATCATCAATTGTACCTCAGTTGAAGAAGGATTTTGAAGGAGAGGAGTTTTGGGTTAGATCCTAGTTGAGTTGTCTGTGGGAGTGGAGTTGAAGCTTCGCTAAAGTTTCTTTTACACTGTTGTTTTCTTCGTGATGAGGACTGCCTTTTTAAGTGTTTATCGTATTAGTTTATTGGATACTATATATTCAAATTATTGATTTGTGTATCTCGTCTGATTTCTGAACGAGGGTTTAATGTACAAATTAGTTTGGAAATTACTTGTGTATTTTTGTACGTGATAGTAACAACGGTGACAAAGCAAACCAAAGGAAGAAAGACAATAGGAGAAATGAAAAAAACATTTCCATGCAAAAGGTGGGCAAATATATTCGAGCCTATTCATTGTGTGTTGGCTTTTAGGTTGACTGTAAGTGAAGTGGAGAAAATTGAAGCCAACGGTGTGTACTCGACAAATTGATCTCACACGTACGTACACATGCAGAAGCAAGCTAGATAACTATGGAAGCTTAGCTAGCTAGCTTCTGATATCGATCTCTAGCTTGATTCTGATCTAGTTTGGCTGGGGTTTCCGAGTCCATTTTATAGAGGAGGAAACAAGCTATAACTAATTAAATATTAGTTAGTCCCATATTTGAAGCAGAGATTTAAATCGATTTTGTAGCCCTTATGTTGTTGTGTTCTCCTCTCCTTCCCCTCGTATGAAGATGCTGAGAAGTGCAATATGGATCAGCAATTACAACGAATGATACAATGTTTTCATGATATGATCAGACCGAGGAAAGCAAACGCCCAAACTCCTGAACATCAATACTATCATCTTTTTTCCCCCACAAGCTCCGCATCAAGGATCTTATAGGACTTATGCAAGAACCATGAATCAGGCAGAAGCAACATTGTTCTGCATTTGCGCTGCGTCAGTGAATGGGCATGACTTGGCTGTCTCTTGCCGCTATGTGTTAGTCATGGGGCTACGTCATCGTTGCTTGCCAAACAGAGATCAATGTGAGGTCAGACACACCAATTTTGTTTAAAAGGAAAACGGCACAATTGTGCCTTTTCATTGAATATAGTTGGATAAAATACACCCATAGAGAAGATTAAAAAAGGAAAAGACGTCCCGCACTATACAGGGACTACTATACAAATTGTGTGATGATCTCGTCTCAAGTGTTTAGCGCCAGCTAGGCCCTAGAGGCGAGCCTCTTCTTTTATTGTCGTTAGTAGGAAGTTTGGAGCCGTCCTTTTTTTATCAAAAAATTTTTTGATTTCTCTTCTTCCAAATTTTCCAGACCACTAGGAGGATTAGGGATCGTAGCCCCTTTCTCAGGACATCGGAAGTGTTTGCTAGGTTTTCCCACCATTGCCGCACTGGTTGGGCATCATCCCACTCGCTCGGCTATAATTGTTGGAAGCCTACCCAATTAGCCACGAGTCCCTATATTCTTCTGGAATATCTGCATGTGGCGACTAAGTGTAGCACCGTCTCATTTGAGTTGCGACAGAGAGGGCAATGGCCACTATTCCTCCATCCCCTGGCTGCCAAGCGATCAAAGGTCCAAATCCTGTTTTGGATGATTAGCCACGCATGGTGTTTACATTTTCCAGGGGCCCAGGCCTTCCATATCAACTGTTTGTAGCTTGTATTGGATGTGGCACAACACAACGCTCGGTAGGCCGAGGAGGCCATGTAGCAACCATGGTTGGTGAATTTCCAAACGATTTGATCCGGTTCTTCGCTATGCAGATGAAGTTCCAACACTGCCCTCCCACAAGGCAACTAGCTGACTAACGAGGTCCACCGACCATGGTGTGGTTATGTCTATGGCTAGATCGCTCAACCAGGCATCTTCCTACTTACCTTGTTGCAATGATTTTCCTCTATTCTTTGATATTTTGTAGACCAGCGGCATGAGGTCTCTTGGTCTTTGTCCGTCCAGCCAAGCCGAGTCCCACAAGCGCGTTGTGTTGCCATCGTCCAGTGTTATTCTTGTTGAGGCAATAAAAAGGGCCTTGTCAACGTCGTCGCAAGGTGTCTCTAGCCCTACCCATGGTTTAGTCGGCTCTTTCCACTCCTGCCACAACCATCTCAATCGTAATGCTCTTGTGAATTTTTCCAATTGCAGTAGTCCCAAGCTACCTTGACTAGTGGACAAGCATGTCCTTGTCCAATTAACTTTGCATTTGCCGCCGGTAATGCCTCCCATGCCTGCCCACAATAAACGTCGACGTTGTTTGTCCAGCTGCTCTAGGGATCCCTTTGTGACCTTGAGGGCAGTGAGAAGGTAAATCGGTTGTGATGAGATTACTGACTTGACCAATATGGCTCTCCCGGCCAACCCCATATGTCCCCCCTCCAACTTACAACTTTCCTGAGATTTTGTCGAAAACCCATTGTAGGTCCTTCGAACGCATTCTTCCAAGAACAAGGGGTAGCCCTAGGTACCTAAGGGGGAAATTTGCCCATACTGCTGGCACCCCATGAAGTACCTTCACCAGGTCTATGTTATCACATCTGATCGTTGCTACCGGGATTTCTGGAAATTGGTGACAAGTCCAGAAGCCGTGCCAAAACGATATAGGATATCCGTAAACACTTTCACGTCTTGGTGTGTAGGGTTAATGAAGACAGCAACGTCGTCTGCATACATTGAGATCCTTAGACCAGTCCTTTTGCCCCTTAACTTTGATAGGGCTCCAAGATCCGTTGCCTTGGAGAGTAAGCGTTGGAGTGGGTCTATCGCCAGGATAAAAAGTAGCGACGAAAGGGGATTTCCTTGTTGTAGGCCTCTTCTGTGGTAGATTCGTTGTCCAGGGCAACTGTTAAGGAGGATCTGGGAACTTGAAGTGGAGAAAAGCGCACTCAGCTAGCCTATCCATTTCATCGGAAAACCCCTACGCTGCAAAAGGGTCAACAAGTAGTCCTAACGAACAGAGTCAGTCAAAAGCTTTTGTAATGTCTAGCTTAAACAATAACATCGGTCGCCTTAGTCGGTGGTATCTTCTGGCCATGTTCCTAACGAAAAGAAAGTTGTCATGTATGCTTCTTCCTCTAATGAACGCACTCTGGTTGGTCAAAATCATGGACGACTGAGTGGTCTCAGGCGTAGTGCCAACACTCTGGCAAAAATCTTGGCAATGCTATGGATTAGGCTGATCGGTCTGAAATCCGGCACACCCTCCGCCTCCTTGTTCTTTGGCAGAAGGACGACATTTGTTGTGTTGAGCGGGTTGCGGTGTGCACATCGACAACTATGAATAGCATCAAAGACTAGGAGGATGTCCTGTTTGACGATTTCCCAACATTCCTTGAAGAAGGCTCCAGTGAAGCCATCTGGCCCTAGGGTTTTATCAGCTAGCATTTCCTTGATTGCCCTGTAGACCTCTTGCTCAGTGAAGGGCTCTTCCAACTGAGCTAACTCAGTTGGCAGGATCTCAATTGCTTCCCAATTTTAGATCATTTGGTCTTGGGCCTGGCCGCCCCATAATGGAGTTGAAGTGATCATAAATTGTTTCTTCCTTTTCTTCGTGCGTCACAACCCATCCATTTTTCTTCCTTAGCCGCTGAATGGTGTTCTTCCTTTTTCGCGCATTTATTTTGAGGTGAAAAAACTTTGTGTTCGCATCTCCTTCTCTTATGCAAGTTATCTTGGAGGCTTGTTTTTTCCTTGCCCTTTCTAGATATGCTAGGGCGAGAATTTTCCGCTTGAGGCCTGATCTCAACTGTATGCTCTTGTACCACCTCCAGCCGTTGAATCACGTCAAGCGCCATATGGAACTGCAATTTGACCTCCGATAGAATGCCTCTCGTGTAGTCTCTATGACCGACTGCGGTTCTCTGAAGTTTGTGATGTAGGCGGTGCATTGGCTCAGTATGTTGTGAAGGCTCGCTCCAGCTAGCCTTGACAATGTCTTTGAAGCTAGGCATTTTTGTCCAAAAGTTCTCGAATTTAAAAGCTCTTGACTTACACGAGCCTTGTGGATTGGAAAAGACTAAGGGGCAGTGGTCAGAAGACCCTGTGGGCAAGGCATGCAACACATGGTTTGGGAAAGACATATCCCAAGCTTCATTGCAGAAGAACCGGTCTAGCTTGACCAGGGTTGCCATTCGGCGTTCATGTGAACTTCCTGTTTAGCAGGGGGATTTCATGCAACTCAGCATTATCAATTGTCGCGCGAAACCATCTCATTCTTGATAAATTAATGTTGCTATTGTTTTTATCTCGCGCCCTGTAGATCATGTTGAAGTCTCTCAGGACTAGCCAGCTGACACCTTCGCTTGGTTTCACTCTTCTAATGTGTCTGAGGAAAGCCTCTTTAAGGTGACGCCTCATTGGTCCATAAACTCCATTGAGCCGGAATGCAGTTCCGGTCAGCCGAATCATCACAGTGGTTGTAATTGAGAAACATCCGATGCGTATGTCTTCAACGTGAAAAAAAGAGTTATTCCACAGAAGCAAGATTTATCCTCTCATCCCCCTAGCCGACTTGAAGGTGAATTTATCCATTTTGAAACCCCCTGGGAATCTAGCTAGGCCTTCGTCTAGGTCTTGGAGCTTCGTCTCTTGGAAGCATGCCATGTTGCACTTTGTGTCGGTCATAAACTCGTGTAGCATGGTGCATCGCGTCGGTGAGTTTAGTCCTTTCACGTTCCAAGAGATTAGGTCTAGAGACGTCGTCATCTGGGATGGTTCGCAGTCTCATTAAGGGGTGGGATGGGCCGTGGCGCGTTATTGTCTGTTTGAGTAGACGACCCACTCTGGACATCCCACGCCAAGAAGTAGGCCGTGTCAAGTAGGCCCACAAAGTCGGCTCAGTCGTTTGTCCCGTAGGTTGTTTGAAGACGTCGTATAGCGAAGACCCACTGTGGTTCCAGGCGAAGAACGACGCATCCCGTATGAGAGGCCTCATTTTGAACTCATAGGCTGAAAAGCTGAGCGGCTGATACGGGCCCAAAAAAAAACACGGGCAAAAATGGAGCGCAGGCCCAACACAGAATGGGTGTCTTGGGTGACAAGGCCCACACTAAAATTGAACCATTGATGTACATCCATACTAATATAAAATGTATCAGTTTCATCTAAACAATTAGTAATTTGCAATTTGCAACCTCCCCACCCCACTTCGTTTAAAATTACTGTTGGTTAGGTTGGCCCCACGCTAGGCCAATGCGGGGTGGGACCCGCCGCTTCCCCCACCCACGCACGTACACACCGTTCAACCTTAGTTCGTCGTGGCACCTATGCTCCTCGTCCTTTTCCCTTTTCCTTTTGCTCTCAAATGGACAAATTCCACAAAATATTTTCAATTATAAGAAATAAAATTTTATAGTTTATTAAGCAAATATCGTGACACCGTAACGTTAGCACGAATATATTACTAGTAGGGATAAAAATATAGGATAAAAATATAGATGTGGGAAGATAGAAGGCGTGTCGATTACTAGAAAGGGATCAATCCAGGGATCAATGCTCGTTAATTAGAAATCGAGAAAATAGAAAGCAAGTTGCGGAGCTAGGCACAACAAAATTAAAGTGTGTACACGGAATCACTGATGGAACACATGGACATGAGTTCTCAAAAAACACACACACATGAACATGGGAACAGATAAACCGTGTCGGTTGCTGGATAGAGATCAGTGTTCGTTAATTAGAAGTTAAGGAGAAAATAAGATGTGAGGCCCAGTACAACAAACTAAAACGTAGATGTACATGGAAGCACATGTAGAAAGATGGATTTGGAAATAAGAAAGTCACAAACATATATTAATTAAGTCAAGGAAAGAGGAAGCAAGTTGTGAGGCCAAACACAACAAAACTGAACCGTTGCTACATGCAGGGGCACAGATGGAAACATGATATACGAAAACAGGAAAGCCGCGTTGCCGGACAAAGATCAATGTTTCTTAATTAGAAGCCGAGCAAAAAAAAAAGTTGTAAGGTAAGTACAGTAAACCTACACTATTGATATACACGAAAACACCGATAAAACACATATATAATATATATGGAAGGAACGCTGAGAATGGAAATTAATTAGAAGTCGAGGAGAAAGGAAATAGGTTTGGATACTATAAATATACGTTTAATTCAGGGTCAAAATTGGATAGGATATTCTCATCCAACTAATTTGGCTGGATGGCTCATTCAAAATTCTTTTAGAATATTCCCTCTCCTGACCGACTCATTTATACTTGTCCACCAAATAAACACATGACAATTTTGATATCGATCAATCTTCATTAATTAGAAGGTGAGAAAAAAATAAGTTATGTTGACATACAGTTGATGTATGTGATAACACGGATATAAATAAGAAACATTAAGCTGTGTCCAACCTAAAGCATCGGGTTTATTTCAGCCGGTGGCAACACATAATACTTTTTCTACAACTTACCTTTTTTACACTGTTGCATCTATAAAAGGAACAAAGAAAAAGTTATATGGCTGGATATCCTTATGCAGGGCAACCAAACACATCTAGAGTGTAGGTTTGGTTCAAGTTTAAGGTTGAATAGAATATCCTCACACGGTCAATTTGGCCGGAGATGCTCATCCGCATTTTTATGAAATATTTTCTGATTCAACCGTCTCATCCACTCATGCCCACAAACAAAAACACTTAGAAGTTAAATGGTCATCTATTATTCCCCTTATCTTCATTAATTAAAAGGTGAATAAAAGAAAAAGTAAGTCATATTGACAGATATACCGTTAATATATATGGTAACACGAATATAAATATGAAACAAGAAACTGTAAACTGTGGCCAACCCAAAACGTCCGGGTTTGTTTCAGCCGGTGGCAGTGGATCCACCCACAGAGAGAGAGAGAGCGGAACCGGCCGGTGTACAAGAAGCCCGTACCGCCAAACATCGCAGCACACTTGGCCTCTCTCGTTCCTCCTCGCGCCCTAGTCCGTCCCCTCGGCTTCTCCTCCCGTCTCCTCGCCTGCCGGCGCCGCCTGCGCCGATCCCCATCCCGCGAGCAGCGGTGCCGGCGTCCTGCCGCCTCCTCGCCAGTGAGCACCCCATACCCGCAAATCCTCTTTCTCATCCCTCACTATACACGCATTTTCTCTAAAGCAAAATTGGGGTTTTGACTGGGGGCATGCACCACGTTAGGTCCGCCCCTGTGTGCGGGGTGAGGTCTCCTCGATGAGGGTTTTATTCGGCCGATTTCTGCGAAGTTCGATGTCCCGCGTTGCTTGAGTGCGAATGTGATCGCTCCGAGGTTGAGGAGCTTTGCTCGTATTGTATTTTGGGTGCCCGTTCAGTCGCTTTGAGTTTGCTCGCTTGTTGCTCTGATCACAATAAGGCTGCTTCTCCTGCTTAGTTTTCTTGTGAGAAAATTTGTGAGATCTGGGCGTACCTTTGGCACTATCGCCCCCCCCAAATCTGTGTAGATATTCATGAGATAGTTGTGCCGACTTGTGAGCTTCATGTTCGGAGTTGGAGGCGTTCTGTGTGAAGAATTAAGTGCATGCAACATTGAGTATATGTTCAAAAGCTGCATGTTCTATCTACTACCTCCATCGCAAATTATAAGCTACTTCTCCACTTACGCCGTCATCTTAACCATCTTTCATTTAGTTTCTCCTCTTACTTCCTCATCTCAACTAATCACAACCATCTCTCATGTAGTTTAACCTCTCTTTAATCTCCATGTAAAACTCCAGAAGTGTTCATATTTTTGGACGGAGGGAGTATTATATAAGTAAGCGAAGGTTAAATGAAGCCAACACATTTGCTGTCAAGGCCTAGAAAATTACCATGTTAATCAGGTAAAAAAAGAGAAATATCTATGCCACTGGTCATGGTTGGTCTAGATTATAGCCATGTAGATAAAATAAATTATATATTCAAATAAGCTTTAATCGACTTGCGCATAGTTGGGTGGGAAATTCGACAGATGTTTCAAATGGTTTGTAAGTAAATGATTGCATAGGAATTGAAACATATTTCCATAAGTTTGAAGCTTCGATTTTTCCCACATTTTTTTTGCTTAAGCCTTTTTAAGTATCTGTTTGGATTAATTCAGTCAAATGCTGAAGGATACAACATAGCTAGGACAGAATTGACATTCTTATGTTTCAGAACCACAATAGACTTGGTGATGTTAGTGATCTAGCTAGGACTACAAGTTCCTTCCATGAAAATTGCATTGGGATGTTCTAGTATCGGATGGGTGGATTCACCCATGCAGACTGGATTTCAATACCAATCAGATAGTACTGCAATTTCCTTTGTTTGTTATGAACTGAAATTGATATTACTTTGTTTGTATTCAATATTTTAATTAAGAAAGGATACTTTATATCTTTTTTCAGGAAATATCATCCTCTACAAACAAGGTTTATTTGTTTTGAACTTGTTCATCCATTGTGAACAAGGTAAACACTTGCCCATATTATTAGTCTTATTAACTCAACACTATGGCTTGCATCATAACTATATTTAGTAAAATGATCATTATACGCCTATTTATGGAGGTCTGCAATTCAAACAGAGATTACTAGTACTGTAGCTTGAACAGTTATCTGAACAGAAAGTACTGCTCACATGATCTTAAAGTGCAATTTCTGACACAAAATTTTATAGCATGATTTCTTATGATATTTGTTTCTGTTACTGCGTTCTGATGGCAGAGAAACATGAACAATTGAGTTCACTAAGGTTATAGTATTCTGCTTCTGTTCACGTACACTATTGTATTTGCAGGGTCAGCAGCTTCCAGATCTCAGCTAAGGACTGGAATGGCCAAATCCAATGGCAAAGCGCAAAAGGGCGACTCGGGATTGTCGTAAGAGTTATTTTTTTACTCAGCATTTTGGAAGACCATTGTTTTTATGGGTATCCGAATTGAAGACATTATCTAATTCTATACTCTGTCACACTCAGCAAAAAAATAATTCACGAATTCATGACATGTCTTACACACGCTCAGAAATCTCATACTAAACCATAGACATATCTTACAGAACATTACCACCTCATGTAACACTGTAAAAGGTGAAAGTTTCTGAATGCTGCTCAAGTAATGTCTCACTTTGCATGCACACAGAGATAATGCAGATTGGATGACAACTATGAATTACTCATTCTATGATTTTCCTGTTGTTGCACTGCTGTGTATCATGAAAACTAGTCACCTTCCCTGACATATATATAACCATTCTGGTTATAGTGCTTACTGGTTTTGAGTTGGAACAGCAAGGTTAGGAAGAAAAGGTGCCCCCTTCTGTTTCCTCAGGTTCATCGCCTTCGTAGGTTTTTATTATGGAGGGAGGTTAGCAAATTCATTGTGTGCTACGCTGTGAAGTGGGGTATTGTAGATTATATGTCCTGAACTTGGATTTCTTTAAAATGCATATATGCTGTTCATGCTTTTGTTTGTATTTGCATTCAAGCTGGTGCAATGATGATGGTTCTTGGGCATGCCAATTGTGAGTTTGCAGTATCAAGGTGCTGTTGTAGTGCATGGAACATTTGTTTTATACTCATGTATAACTTATAGGTAAGTCACAATCACTTGAATTTGTTGGGAAGTAAAAGATAAATGGCAAGATAAAGTAACATGCATTCACCAAATTTGTCATTTGTATAACAAATGAGAATTGAGTATTAAATGATATGGATGATCCTCAATCCCTATTCACATGTGAGATTTACATAACTTTTCAATTCTGACGCGCAATTCTTGTTTTGCCAACCCTAACTTATTTCAAGGTTGCTTTAGTTTTGTTCCTTAAATGAGTCGTCCATTCGGTCTTAATGCAATGTCAAATATTTCATGCATGAATGAGTTCCTGTGGCTACTGGAACTTAGTTTTGCAGACTTCTGGCATGGCTTTGACAACGTTTCCATCTACACTTGTGCACAGCTTGTCAATGGGAAATTTTTGGTATCATGTCTACATGAATGGCGCAGTGCATGTGTGTCTATTTATTTCCACATGTTGTTGAGTGTTTGTTTCTGGGGCAGTCCCTAAGTTCTTTTTCCTTCTAATTTCTAAACAGTATGGCATTTATTAACACCATTTGTCTCTGAAATCTTAAGGTATGGGGGTGGTTAAAAGTAATAACTTAGATAACATAGAATAAGGGTAAAATGCACGTGTGGTGAACAAACTTACGTGGTGGGTGCAAATAGGTGTAACAACTTGCAAAGCGTTCGTTGCGGTGCAACAACTTGCTTAATCTGTGCAAACCAGGGTCAAAACACGTCATGCAAGCGAATTAGCGATATTCTATGCTGATTGAATTCCATATCGGCATACAAGTGAGGAGTCTGCACGTAGATATCACTTTGCACACCCCTGTCTCTGATCTTGCCTCTAGTGACTCCCACTACACATGTCCCTTGACAAACCGTTCTGTTGACAATCCGAGTTAGCTGAGGGATATGATGCAACGGATCATGAATTACTAGTATCTGGGTTACATATTTGAATTGCTGGTGCATCAAACGAAACTGTTAGTTCAATAACAACATTAATGTGCTTGTGTGGTCATTTTGGTCTTGGTTCGAACGAGACTAAGCAACTTGTTGCATCGGAATGAGCGATTTGCATGTTGTGCACCTATTTGCGCTACGCATTCTTTTCAACTTATTCACCAGATTATTGCCGCAACTTATTTGCTCCATGCTTCCAAAAATATGATTTATCAAAATACTTTTTTCTACTGCATTTCTTAGAGCACTTGTTCTACGCTATTTGTTAAGTTTATTTCTCAAAACATTTAATTTATTCCTATAATCAAGTTGATAGTCTGTGGTGAATAATCTATTTCAAATGCTAAATGGAAGAATAATATCAACATGTACAATAGATTCAAAATTCAGAAATAAGCGCAGCCCTTCTCCAAGGATAAACAAGTTAGCTTGTACTTGGAGTACTCTTGTGGTTGGCACTGTAGCCTATCTTATGTGCTTAGTCTACAACTTCTCATAATGTATCACAATCTTAACTTCATTGCACATTTGTAAGATGTTTGTGATACCATGCTTAGTATGCGTATATGCTTTTTCTATCACTTGCTTTCTCAAAGGATATCACGTGTTAATGCGCCATGCTGATTTATTCCATTGCAAGCAGGATGGCACCTCCAAAGATTTCCAAGGATAGATTTGATGCTGCTATCAGAGCCATGGCTGATATTGGTATCCTAGAGGAAACTGCTGCGCCCGTGTTGAATAATCTGCTAAAATTATTTGATTACAATTGGGTGCATATAGAAGCTGATAATTATCTGGCTCTTGCTGATGCTATATTTTATGATTCAGATCCCAAAGTACAATCTTTTTACTTTGTTCTGGCCTATCATTAAATATTTAGTGCTTTAAGTCAGTAGAGTAGTTTTATCCTTTATTATCTGAGCACCATATATCTTATTGTTTCATTAATTTGCCATTTTGGTTTGATTCAAGTTTTGCTGATGTACCAGGAAGGACAAAAAAGGCAAGCGAATGAGACAAATCTTGATGCAGACCAATGTAACAAGAAGCTTAAGACAAAACAGCGTTGTCAAAATCCTACATCCAAGATGCATGGCAATGACAATAGAGAGTTTGTTGAAGCTCCACCAAAGCAGGGACGAGGCACACTGTCCGCCCGAACTGTTCATGGGAAGAAAGTCACCAGCACCCACTTGGAGTTGCCTTCTTCACAATTACTGATCAAGGAACCACATGCATGCCCTAGTATTGCAGAGGATACAACAACTGTTGAAAATAATTCTTCTGTATTATGCCATGGTCAAGACCTTCAAACTTTTGAGGCCCCACTAGCAACTACCTGTCCACAAGTTGTAGCCCCCAGGACTCGCAAAGGTAATATCTTTGTAGGCGACATAGTGTTAATAATACATATGAAAATGCTCACCTTTTAGTGCTTTGTTAATGGATTCCTACAAATTAATGTTGTTTTATTGTATAAACTAAAAGATACAGGTCGCCCAGCCTGTTATGTTGCCTACCTGAGTGTGCTAATTTAATGTTTTTCTTTCCACTCCATCCGTTCCAAAACATCTTTTGGGCAATGTGCAGTGGTGCAGTAACAACATTTTGAAATTTGACAAATGTATCTAAATTGGCTGCATAAAAGCAAGATTAGTGTATCCATCATCAAATTACTTTCATAATGCTGTTAACTCATAGACCATCCGAAATCAATGACTACATATTTTTGGGAATGCATGGGTTAAGTTTAATAAATGTTGGGTCGTATTGTTGTCAACTTCACTGCCATTTTATTGATATGTTAATATAGTCTTGGTCTGATATTAATATTATGAACAAACAGTTCCTACCTACCTGTTGCTGTAGCGAGGGTTTTTGTTTTTTATAATTGGATTACTTATGGTTTAGAGTTGAAAGGAATACTTTATTTAATTTTCAGTTTATGAGATGCTGAGGCTTTGAGAGCAAGCGTGTACTGTAAAACATTTTGCTAGACATGAGTACATTATTATTTAAAGAGAACTTTTACTACTACTTTCACAATAAGAATCATGATCCTCAAACTTGGATTTGAAAAACATCTGTTATTTAAGTAGTATTGTTGTGGGATTTTTGTGGCCACTCCTTTTGAAATAGGGTCATCAATATATGCAAAAGTAAAGGGAGTGGCCATTATACAACATTATATTAATAGTTACAATAGTCAGAAAAGTTGTGAAAATCTCGTATGGTGACTATTAAGTTAAAACACCATTTATACTTGACCAGGGAGATTTTTCGAATTATGTTGTCAATTTTGGTCAAAGAGTGGACGTATACCACTATAATGGTATACAGAGAGAGTATGTTCGCAAAGCTATCTGAAAATGTTGCTTAGAAGTGTGATTTTTTTAAAGTTTTACGAAAGATAATGTGGTTTTTGTAGAATTTATTGACATATCATATACACTTTTTGCAAAAAAGAAAAATGTGGTTCTTTTTTTTATTTATAGAATTTTATATGTGGATGTCTGAGGTGCTTATGTCTGTTGTTTTCGGGGATGGGGCAGGGAGGTCTAGAGCTCTAGATGCTGATACCTCCTGGCAAATAATTTCTCTAGCATTTGATCTCAAATAACTGTACAAATGTCAGTCCTTTAAATCCCTGTTTTACTCTGTTGTGAGCATGCTTGTCTAGTGATACTGATATATTGAAGTATTTTAGAGATGTCCTTTGCTTCCTGCAGAAAGTGTCATCTTGTTGTTGCTGTCATGTTAATATTCTTTTTTTGGCTTGTTGCTAGCTCTTTTACTTCGTTTCTAACTAAGTATTTTGGATTTTCTATTTTTCACGGTTATGAAGATGCACATAGGACTTCTGGTGCTCACCATGATCAGAAGCATGAAGGTGTCTCTGGTGCACATGAAAGGAACAGGGCTGTTGCGTGTAGCAACCAAGAAATTGTAAGCACCAAGGATTCTCCATCCAACATTGAGGTAGTTTTGTCAAATTCTAGGGCAGGGAAACTATCATTCACATACAACTCTTCCCTGGCAAACCATTCTGGTTTTCATCTGCCTGACATTAAATTAATATGCAAGAAAATGGAGGCTAGATGCCTTAGGAAATACAAGAGCCTAGAATCCAATTTCTCTTTCATGAATCTTTTAAAAGATACTTGCCAGTGTATTGTTGACTTGGGCTTTGAATCTAGTGGACCTAGACATGAAGGCATCATACAAACTGTTCCTGCCCTGGACATTTTGTCCAAACCTTCAGTGCCACAAATATTGCGGTCAAATCAAGCTAATTCCTCTTTTATGCCACCTAATAATGTCATGAGCCTTGGTGGTACTTCTTCCTCTCGTGCTGTTGCTGGAGTTAACCAGAATTCTAGTAATATGCCGGTTATTCCGCATCAACTACATATTGGTGCCAGCAGACCACCTCATGATGTCAATGATATCACAAAAGGTGAAGAACGTTTAAGGATTCCAATTATAAATGCATATGGCAATGGGATTCTTCCTCCTCCATTTCACTACATACCACACAATATCACACTCCAAGAAGCCTATGTAAACCTCTCCCTTGCTAGAATTGGAGATGACAATTGCTGTTCTGATTGTTTCGGAGATTGTCTGGCACAATCACTTCCTTGTGCATGTGCTGCAGAAACAGGAGGAGAGTTTGCTTATACAACAGATGGCCTTCTTAAGGGAGCATTTCTAGATAGTTGTATCTCAATGATTCGAGAACCACTTAAACATCCCCTTTTCTACTGCAAGATTTGCCCAAATGAACGAATGAAGATGGAAGTAAATTCTGATTCATCAAACACAGAAATGAATCCTGGTCCTTGTAAAGGACACCTTACAAGGAAATTCATCAAGGAGTGCTGGAGAAAATGCGGCTGCACTAGAAATTGTGGGAATCGTGTGGTGCAGCGAGGCATCACATGCCATTTACAGGTAAGTTATATATCAAAGCTTTTGCTAGCTTGACAATAATCTGTCAACTGCAAAATGTTGTTGAATTATGATGTTAACTGCAGTTGTTTGTTGTGATAGTACATTATGTGTATGATCATGTGCTCATCGCAGCAAACATCTCATTGTTTACGTGTTTTAATAATTTTTCTTGTTCTTTCTAAAAATTTCAGGTGTTCTTAACCCCTGGAAAAAAAGGATGGGGATTACGCAGCAATGAAAAACTTCCTCGAGGTGCTTTTGTTTGTGAGTATGTTGGTGAAATATTAACGAACAGTGAGCTGTACGACCGTACAATTCAAAAGACTGGTAAAGCAAAGCACACATACCCATTGTTACTTGATGCGGACTGGGGCACTGAAGGTGTTCTTAAGGATGAGGAAGCCCTTTGTCTAGATGCTACGTTTTATGGTAACGTCGCAAGATTTATAAACCACAGGTATTCATTTATTCTTTACCATAATGGATTCTTTTTTTACAAGAACATGTAATGATTGTTATGGAGTCCTTTGTAATACATGAAGTTGTTGCTTCTATGTGATGTGTAAAAAAAAGGGACCAGCTGGTTCTTGTCGCTTTCTGGTTTTCCCAGTGAGAACCTGGTGATGTACATTATTCTGACTGTTCTGCTTGATTTAGTGACTACTCCACGATATTTGTGCTTCAAGTTGAAAGTGTAGGAAATTTCAATGAAAATTGGCAATTGGTGTGACTGGTAAATGGCTAGCAGTGGGGTTCCAGCGAAAACCTCCTGGACCAGAACGTTTAACCCTGGTTCTGTTAACTAACTAAATATGTGCTTTTCAGTGTTGTCATTATATGATATTTCTCGTTACAAACTTCATGTGAACAAAATCGTAGATTAGTAATTGTTTGGCTGCAGCTTATATTATTGCCTGATGTCAACACTTAAGCAAGATAGTTAAGTCAATGCTGCTCTTGTTTGAAGCTAGCTAACAGAACAAAATATCCATAATTTGAATATATAAGTATTTCTTAAAAAACATGTTGCTTTCGTGCTCTGCTGAATCTAACACTTCTTCCTTGTTGACCTGGCATATCATTGTACGGTTTTCAGGTGCTTTGATGCTAATATTATAGGAATACCTGTTGAGATCGAGACGCCCGACCACCATTATTACCATGTATTTTTCAACTCTACCTTGTAACTGATATATATTAATCCAAGTTAAACCATACTGAGCTTATTCTCTGTCTTCCATTTTTTGGTTAGCTGGCGTTCTTCACAACAAGGATAATAGAGCCTTTGGAGGAACTCACATGGGTAGGTTGTACTCCGCAATTTAAATTTAAGCTCCATTTCATGTGGACTATAACCATTTTCAGACATTCTAGTTGAATTTGCTTTCATCTCATGTTTTGGGCTTTTAGACCTTTTGGTGGCCACCTTGTGATTTGATACTCCTTACTCCTTAGTGCTTTTCCCATAGATAGTATCCCCCCTTTGTTTGGTTGAATCATGTAGCACGGAGCACTACCTGCTGTAAGTCATTTTTCGAAGTTTGCCATGATCTTGGGCATGTTCACTTTGATCCAAAAATAAACCTTACCAAATTTTGTTAACACCAAATTTCGGTAAAGTTCTACAAATGCCAAAAAATGATTAGAGCTATGTGGGTGTTGTTTGGTTTGGTGTGATTCTAAAAAAATATCAAATTTTGGCATTGTATAATGCGGTATATTATTTAAGACATGTTTAGATTGCTACCTTACCAAAATTTGACAATTTCAAAACTTGGTAAGGTTGAAAATGATAGCAAAGTGAACAAACCCCTTATGTTTACCTGCAGGACTACGGGATTGATTTTGAGGATGTCGACCATCCTGTGAAGGCATTCAAATGTCGTTGCGGAAGTGAGTTTTGCCGAGACAAAGCGAGCATCTTAAGTAAGTTCCTGATGGCTATATGTGCATTTAACAGTAGCTAGAAGTCGAGGTTCTCCCCCTAAAATATGGTTTTCTTAATGCTGATTCTGTGCCTTAAGGCAATTTACGTTGTGTACTACATATGTATAGATGAGTGGTTCTATAATTTGCTGCTGCACTCGTCTGGTTCATCAATTAAATTGCATTAGCTGACAGCAAAAGTTTATATACTGCCACAGGATCTAAATCGAGGGCCCGGATTTAACCTATGAATTCTCTACTCTGCTATTCAAGTGATTCAAGTAAGTCGATACATGCTGCAGAGCCTCTTGATGGTATCGTCCAGAAAGATGATATAGTAATTTTGCTCTGGAATAGGATAAACAATCCAGAATTCCAGACTGCTGGTTCAGCCCTTAAATATTCCAACAGCTCATATACGAACTGCTGTCCTTTTTTTCCAAGCTTGGTTGCCAGTAAAGCAGTATGCTTGGTTGCCCGTTCTTTTTTCCTTTAACCATTACCAAGTGATGTAAAGAATTTTGGAATGTGAATTCTCTGCCATGATATAGCTCTAGCTCAATGCATTATATTGGGGAATCATTTATATGTGGAGCATTCCTGCTTTCTTCAAGCACTATTCACCTTCATTTTCGGCATGCAAGAAAGACTACCAGATAGTTCACTCTTCCAAGACGCAAACATATGCCTGGTAGTCTGATACTCTGGTAGAGTACACTCTGAATCATCATATGCGGTTGATAGTCTGCGTGTTTACTTTGTGCAGAGCAGAATCATCCGATCGGTAAGAAAAGAATAACATATAGCTTCATAGTCGGACAATCTGCGAGTTTACTTTGTGGAGAGTAGTCTCATCGGATCGGTAAAATAAAATAAAATAAATAGAACAAAATGTGCACCAGCCGGGAATCGAACCCGGGTCTGTACCGTGGCAGGGTACTATTCTACCACTAGACCACTGGTGCTGTGTTGATGACACATAGATGGCTTAGCTTTTGAACGTAGAATTTCAAACCAACACATTTTTCCGAATGATAGTTTCAGAGGATGTGTCATGTGTGTATGCAACTATTTTTTTATAAGTGTGAAGCCAGGTAGGCATCTGATTTTGCGGTCTTGCCACTAGATTCAAAAACACTTCGGTTCGGTCGGCCGGGGAAAAACAAAAAATATCGGACGTCCGGTGTTATCCAC
Organism: Oryza australiensis; assembly: GCA_019925245.2. Lineage (NCBI taxonomy): Eukaryota > Viridiplantae > Streptophyta > Magnoliopsida > Poales > Poaceae > Oryza > Oryza australiensis. Next base: position 3,968,034 of record JAIFGZ020000106.1, read on the forward strand.
TTACACCTGGTCACTCGTTTCTTGTCCACTCCTCTCCGTTGCGCTCTCTCCCACTCTGACGAAGCCATGAAGATCCCTCCTCTCCCTTGTTCTCTCTCTGTAGGGCTAGAAAAAAACACCAAAAATCGATCCGAATCACACCGAACCGAATCGAATTTTTCGGTTTTTCGATAATTCGGTTCGTTTTTTTCACATATTAGCATAAACCGCATAATTTGGTTTGGCTTTGGTTTATTTGTATGAAAACCGATACCAAAAAAACCGAACCGGGCGCCACAAACCCTGACCTATCGCAAGTCGGCCCATGGGTCTTGCCTCTCTCTAACCCTAACCCTAACCTACCGCCGCCCTTTCCCCTCCTTTGACGCATCCCATGCCACTGCCGCCCTCTCCCCTCGCCGCCCTCTCACGCATCCCACGCCGTCGCCGTCGACACCCTGCCATCTCGCGTGATACCGCCGACACCCCGCCATCTCGCGTGACGATGCCGATGCCCTTCACGTCGACAGTGCCACGACTCACGCCACCGTCGACGGAAGGTATCCATCAGCGTCGACGTCAGCTCCTTCGCTCCGCTACGCCCGTCCCCGCCTCAACTCCGTCGCCAGGTCTCCTATAGGTATGGTTTGCTTTGATGTTGGTCTCCGTCGTCTCGCCGCCTCGCTGCCGATCCCTTCTCGCGCCGCCTCTGCGAATGATTCGGTTTCTTTGGTAAAAACCGAAACCGAACTTTGCGGTTTCTATTATTCATCAGAACCGATCGGTTGTTCGTTCATGCGAAACCGAACTTTGCATAGAAAAAACCGAACCAAATGTGTGGTTTAAATCGAATGCCCAGCCCTATCTCTCTGACTCTCCCCACTTGAAGCCCACATCAGTGGCAAGAGAGCAAGGTCGGGGTCGGTGCCTTGGTGGGTAGTGGTGCCGCCGAAAACCCCCGAGTCTCGTAGCACCCGGTTCGTTGCCACCTATGTCGTTTTCCTGGTCTGTCGTTGTCGGTGGCGGGAACCCCCGAGCCCCATCGTTCCCTCTTCATCGGCATCGATGTCGTTTCTCTGGCCTGTCGCCGTCGCCAGCGGGAACCCCCAAGCCTCGTTGCCCCTGCTTCATCGCCTCAACGTTGTTTCTTTGGCCTCATCCTCCGCTAGCAGCAAAGCTGTGTTGGAGCTCTCCAATTCGGCCTACTCCTCTGTCGTCACCAAAGGAGAGGAAGAAGCCAGATCTAACGGGTACTTTTTACGATTTTTTTGATGTTTCAGCCAATGTATTTCGATGTTTCTTTGTGTTGGATTAAAATGTTGCAGTGATGTTTCAATTTTGTCTTTGATTCTTATGGATTCGTTGATGTTTCAGTAATTGAAAGCTTGATGTTTCGTGTTTCAGAACAAAGTGTTTCAATCCATGATTCAACTGTGTTTCATCATTTTAATAGTCTAAAAACATGTGTTAAACTAGTGGTGAAACATTCTTCTACAAGTACTGAAACAACACCCATTTTTAGGACAAAAATCGAGCGTTCGATTTGTAGTTGTCACACTAGATTCAAAGATTTTGTGTAGAGCATCATGGGCGAATTTTATAGGGTCGAATCAAACTCAAGAGAAGACTAAAATGAGAGTAGTAGCGAGTAAACAGATCCTCTGCAGTATTGTTCTCTAACTTCGAGTAGCTGAGATATAAGTCTCATACCTATCGGCATCGGCTCACATGTCAGTGACCCAAGTCAAAAGACAATACTGCATAGGAGATTCATCCGCTTACCTGGTCTTGTTGTCTCGTCTCAACTCTCAAGAGCACTGACCGTGCGATCAGTCAGGTTTTTCTTTGTGAAGTCTAAACAAGAAAACATTGCGTATTATTTTAATTATTCCCCACAGGATTTAAATAAGAGATAAACGTAATGTTACAGAACTGACATCCAACTATAGATTATAAAATACTGAGCTATTGGAATTAAGCTCGTTCACGCTCTGCCTCCTCATGACTCATCAGGACCCAAGCTCAGCATTACAAACATAGTAAGATAAGTGAATAATCCATCTGGTTCCCAAGCTAGAGATATTGAATGGATTACGCCATCGCTCGAAATTCATAGTATCATCTATTACCCTGGAATGCACCAACCATGTTTCCAAAGGTGTCAAGCTTTAGTGAGAGGAAGGAATCCATGCCGAATGGCAACTGACCATGATTTCTCAACATCCAACATCTCATCCCCACACTCGTGCATGTTCCATCCTTCTAGAGCATGAAGTATTCCAGCAATGTGCCAAGCACTTATCACCCTTCTTGGAAGCCAATTCTGACCACAAGGTAGTACTATTAAGAAGAGGTTCTTCAATGTAGCATTTCTTCAGATTAATACATAAGATAACATATTTTTATTACCTCGCAGGAGTGGATGTTCTTCATTTCCTCCGGGATTCTCATTGCTGGGGTGCTCATGTAAGTGCACTCCTTTCGAAGTTTCTTAAGGGGGAACTGTGATATGGGAATGAATATTGTTCCTTTTGGAGCCATCTTTTGCTCGTTGTCGTCAATATTATCCACTATCCAAAGCTGCAATAGCACAAAGTATTAGCATGAATATAAGCAACTCTTAACATTACTAGTAGAAGAGTCTACAGGTGCACCATGTTGCTTCAGAGTTTGTCACCACTGCTTGCAACATTACTTTTACCTGAGGTACGTCGTTGCTCGAGAGTTTCAAATAGCTTGCCCTGTTCTCTGGAATCTGTGACTTGAGCATGTGGTATTCCTCCTTTTCATTCATGATCACCTGATCCAGATTAATGTAATGCAATTTAGGGAAAAATTATGAGTAAAGAGAACCAAAATATATTCAAGACAACAACGATTTGCAAATTGATATGTAGAATATACCTGGACACCTCTGCCACATAGCGCCATGGCAATGGCACGAGCTATCTTAGAAGTGCCTGTATGAAGAAAAACTTTCTTTGCATCTGAAGGAATACTTTTTAGCACCACTGCAGTAGCTAAGCCACTCCCGTCGACAATTCGAACTCCTAGTTTTGGATACTTCTGTCTAAATAGTTCACCGTTTCCATTGAGTTGTTTTGTCTGCAGAGGTAAGAGGGAAAAATGGCTCAGTTCTCTGATGATTCAGGATTATACACACTCTAAAATGTAATTTTGAGAATTCCTAAAAATAGTACAAACTTAAATTTTTGCACTCCTGCTGTCCTGTTTCAATTAATCACATTTTTAACATGAAACAGAGGACATGTCCATGAGCATTTCTTGTTATTGTTTTTTTGGCACGTTTTCTTATGCTATATTCAACCTTTACCATGCCAACAAACTATTCGTTTGATTCTTATTACAGAGCTTTAAAGGTAAGAACTCCACACCTGATTCAGTAGTCCAAGACTAATCACTTTAACCCCTCTCATATCGGCATCCAATATTGCCTTTTCGATTAAGTCGTTGATTGATTCTCTCTCCCACGCAAGTCCATACTGCAGAGTGCAAAAACAGAACAGTTAGTATCTTCCATAATCTTTAAATTTAGGAATGTATAAGCAAGAGGACGTGATTACTTGGAAGTTGTATCTTGGTATTGCCCATGTTTGCATTTTCGTCTTGTTCAGTTTAATTCTCTCGACGACAAATGCCGAGGACCCATAAATCCAAGCAAGTACCATTGACAGCCATGCCAAGGGCCATAACGTCCACATGTACCACGCGGAGTTGCTGTACGGTTTGGAGGCTATGGAGGCAATTCCTATCCTCAGATGATAGGCAGATTGCAAGTCGGTCATATGCGTGAGATGAACAAGGTCAGGTGTTTCTTCCGTTCCTTTCAGTGAGCTCTCGTACAGCTCTTCAGATGACTTGTCCATGGTGTTGTATATGTAGTCATAAAACGGCATGAACAGCGAGTAGTTTGTGCGGAACTGCGTATGATGAAGAGAATGGAACCTGCAGAAGGAAATAACATTTGTTTGTCAGCATTGGTTTGTGAATTTTTTACGAGGCTGAACTTCAAGTTATGTGAATTCAGTGATACCATCTGTCATCATTTTGGTTAACACATTTCAAATGATAGATACATGAGAGAAAGAGCGTTGCGCTTACGATGGGGTGTAGATTAGATACTTGAGGGGTGGAAAGATTTGGAAGATCCACCTTGGCACCAACTCAAAATTGCAGTGTCCCATGTTGTTCATGAAGTCGATGTAAGCAATGTACCCCACAATGCCCATGGCTGAAGCATTTCCCATATAAATTGTTGACAGTATGGGGATTGCAAACAGTATGAAATAGACCACATGTTCAGCAAAAGGATGGATAACAGCTGCAATGTATAAAATTGCTGTAAGTGCCAACAGTAATTGTGCGTTAACAGGGTAGATATATACTCTTATATATATGCTTTCTAAAAAAACAACAGTACCTATGCATGAAAAGCACACTGATGTTTTATGGCTAAAACACCTCGTTCAATTTCAGGTAATAGCCTCCCTCCCAGATACATGATCTTTTCTTTTACTTATAAAGCAACTAATAGTATCCATCGGTCCCTTTTGCATTGCTCTACTTGTTGGACCTCTATTTGCCATCGTTCCATAAGAACTACTCCCTCCGTCTCAAAAAGACTTCATCTCTAGTCCTTCAACTGTCCATAAAAGACTTTATTTTTACCTTCTTACCTACCATCCGTCTACAAATTAATAACTTTTATCCCTTCAATACCCCTTAGTTACCACTTGACAATACTACTTTCTTATTAATAAAGGGCACTTTGGTCTTTTACTCTTATTACTAATTTGAATGATTTTATTGTCCTTGAGAAGGTACTGTTACTAAATTTGCACTAAGATTTTGATACCTTCCAAAGACTGTAAAATTTCTCTACTAATTTATCAACTTTATAAAAAAGTTTTTGTGAAACCGAGGAAGTACTCTAGTTCACCTATGCTTTGTTTGTTTTCAGTTTTGCTCAGAAATCACCAGGGCAGAAACAGGCATGGGCAACTAGGCCTGATCCCCATGCCTGGCTTCATGATCCCTATTGTAATCTTGAAAAATACCATGCAATTTCTGAAAATATTTGAAATCCCATTAGTTCAGCCCTACGCGTGTAGGTTTTCTGGCTCCGCCGCTAGTAATAGCAGCAGGTAAATCTAAACAGTTGATTAGAAGATTGTGCTGGTGGCCCAGACTGCATTTTCTGCAAGCCGCAATATTTATGTCGCGTTTTATTGGGCACTCTCTGTACTGTGAACAGCAGGCTATGTGCTGTAAACTGTAGACTGTTCACACATCATCACTGAAGCCCTGCAAGTGCCATGTGAAATGTCAATATGAGTAAGCTAGCGGCCGTTCTTTCCAGCATTTGTCGGTCAAATTGGTAAGGAAAGGTAATACTCCTACTATTGGCCTGCACCGGGAGTGGTCCTAAACTGAATCGAACACATCAGCACTGCAATTCAGGAAGTCACATGCATTTCTCATTTCTTGCACGCTGGACGGCCTCTCTCTGCCTAGCAGGTACAGCCAATTTATGCCGTTTACTCTACGACAGTGGGAAGCTCAGACTGCACGTATCACGTCCTGTAGGTGTTTTTTTCCTTCTTTTGTCATGAAAAGGTGCATTGCAAAAATAAAAAATAAAAAAATACCGTGCTACTGTTCATATATCAGAGAACATAAATGATGTTGGCAGAACATTTCTGATTTTTTTTCTGGTAGAAGATGAGTTGTTGGTCTGAAATTAATACTGGACTGAAAGGGCCATACTCTGTAGAGTGTCTTTAATTTGATTCCTGCTGGTCATTCTTTACTTTCATGTGTGTTGCTCTTAGCTACGAAGAATTCTTTATTATCTAAGAATGCGTTATTACGAGGAGTGCAACTATTCCTTCATTTTAACTCGAGAACATACTAGGAATGTAGGGCATGGCATTTCTGGCAAGTGGCAAAAAGTTTTTGATGAAATTAACAAACGAGAGGTGCCCATATTGGCCACTTTGTGCGAGCACTATTTATGATCTGTGTACTTCATAGACTGCATTACTATTGATCTAAGAACGCAATAAACTACAATTACTAGACTGAACCGTGATGAGACACAGACCTTACAACTTAAATGAACACCCAATAGAAGGCATGAAACAAAAACGAAGTGAGATGAGCTGCTAAAGTCGTGGCTTACAGGTGATGGGCTCGGTGACGATGGAGGCGTGGTGGTGGGAGTGGTAGCGGGAGTAGAGGAAGTGGTGGTGCAGCGCGCGGTGGAACCAGTAGTAGAGGAACTCGACGGGGCCCGTGTGCACCAGCGCCGTCACCACGGCGCCGTCCGTTCTCCACACCGGCATCCGCCTCACGCTCGGCATCGCCAGGTACCCGGCGTAGAACACTAGCCCGTTGAACAGGATCTGGTCATCCCTGCATGCAAATCACCATGAAATAATATAGTGGTGGCAGCTGCTGTTGTGTGTGTGCGCGTTGCGCGTGTTGGTGACTATTATACAGATACTCACCAGCCTCGCTCGCGGTCGACCTGGTCGAACTCGATGCCGCGGTCGACGATGCGGTGCTTGCTGCGGGCGGTCTGGTAGCGGGAGAGGCTGATCCAGATCTGGTTGTGGATCATCCGCAGCAGCAGCGACGGCAGGATGAGCGAGAAGGCGATGTCGAGGTCGCCCCACCCGTTGGTCATCACCCGGTGCGCGCCGTGAGCCACCACGGGGGCCATCACCACGTACTGCATGAGGCCACACGACCCGATCACACATGCATGCATGTCAAACAAGCCGAGAATATAATCGCTAGCTAGCCGGGCGAGAGAAAGCTCATCTTTTAGCTAGGCGTTTCTTCGTTTTCTAGAGTGCAGCTAATGTATGTATGTTTGTAAGCTGTATGTACTAGGATGTGCAATTTTAAGGTTACGATTTGGGTGGCATTTACTGTATGCAACAGCTGCATCTGTTGAAGGTCGTCACGAAGAGAAACGAACGGGGGAGCAAGGAAAAGGATGAACATGTTTCTTTTTTCACTCAGAAATCAGAAGTAAGGTGAGCATTTGGCTGCGTACCTTGAAGTTTCCCAGCCTATGCCACGGCCATTCGGTCAAAGGACCCGGCCTGGTCGCCATGGCTACGCTCCCGTCCCTGTGGTCACTCTGCCTCCCCTCCCCTCTATCACGCAATAATACCGTGCCTAGCCAAGCACCAACCCAACCTAGCTCTACCCTGTGCTTCGCCTTTTATACCCGTGTGAGGCCGTGAGAGAGAGAGAGAGAGAGAGAGAGAGAGGGTTGAAACGCATAGGAGTCGCCAGGATGGGAGACGCACACGCCTCTCTTTCCTGTGCCTCCCTCATGGTGTGGGTGTCTGTCTTGAGTTGTCATTCAATCGAGACGGTCAGAATCAGTCCAAGCCACAAGGTCATCGTCTGTGGCCACTGCCAATACTGCAGCCAGGGCAGAGGCTCCAGTTGGGCTGGCATGCAGACGGCGCATTGATGCGTCAAAGAAGAGAGAAAGAGAGAGAAAGAAAGGCTAGGGGAAGATGACTCACCACGTCACCACGGTCGTTCCATGCGGTATAGTACGCGCGCGGTTACGCAGTAATGCGGGCGCGGCGGGCTCCGTGGTCACTCTTGCGGCGCGCGCATGAGGCAACATTCAGGCAGCCCAGCCAGCTAGCGGTTGCAACAACTGAAAAAGTTTGTTACGGTCGGTCACGCAGGAAACGCTTGCCGGCGCCCGGTGCCTTGTCCGGGGTGTGTTGTGTGTATACACGGCGACGTGTTGGGAGCTGGGACCGATCGAGCACGCAGCGGCTAGGCTAGGTTCGTCTGTTTGCGCCTGATAAATTGATGAATCTATCCTACTAGTCAAGTTCGCGGCGCGGCGATTCACCGCCCAGCAGCAACTGCCAGCTCGTGATGCCGTGGAGTTGAAAAGAGAAGCATAGCCGTTAGTTCTTACAAGTATCATGCTGGCGTACAAACTCTCACGGCATGAAAAATGAAGTAACGAATTAACATATAATTAATTAAATATATTATTAATTAACTATTAGCTAAAAATAAATTAATATAATTTTTAAAATAACTTTTATATACATTTTTAAAAAACACGTACCTTTTAGCAGTTCTAAAAGCAGCATGCACGTTGAAGTTGGCAAAAAGAAGTAAAAAATGCATCTAGAATGATGAAAAGGCACATGGGAGATTTTTCCATGATAGGGAGAGAAAGCGGAAGAATGTCTTTGCTTTCCACCGGTACAATCCTCTCTTTTTTTGTTGTTTCGTTACGGATTAAAATACAGATTTTATTTTTGTTTCCATTAGCATGTGTTTTAAATTGTTAAACGATATTTTTGTGTGAAAACTTTATATATAGAAGTTGTTTTAAAATATCAAATAAATTTATTTTTTTAAGTTTGTAATAATTAAAAATCAATTAATCATGTGCTAATGACTTTCTTTTTTACGTGTCCTAACTTCGTATTCATCTTCATCAAAAGTGAACATCATCAAAGGTTTCTCCTCACCGATAAAACGGTGAAGGTCCATTTCCTTGTAGTCTCTTTCACTCTACCTAGGTTTTGTAAGGACATTCATAGTGTGCGCTAAGGTGAAGTTTGGCCTTACCTCGCCACTTTCAATATTACCATCCAAGTCAGTATGGGTCGCGCCCTTACGAGGACACATGAGCCTTGTCAAGACGAAGGCCCGTGATGCACGGGGTGACGGTCGAAACCGCGTAGGGGAGAGTGTGCCCATAAGATGTTAAGCACCAGTCCCCTCCTAAGCTTTCTCCACTGCCACTGTTGAGCTTCCTCCATTGTTATCACTGTTGAGATTTAGTTGGATCCAATGATCCGCCTTCACTGGAGTGGCCTCACGCGCTTGAGAAGTAGTCCCGCTGCTATCGTTGACGCCTCCCAAGGCTAGATACGGCGAGCCCCATGCTGGACTAACAGGTTCGGTAGCGCAGGGTGGCTGTTGCGGTCATCATTGAGTTGCCTCGCCACTTGAGGTTGAAAGCCCGTAGATGTCGCCTAAAGGTCGCAACAGTTAAATTTAATAGGGCCCGAAAGTTCCTGCCAAGAACCCAAAGACTTCCTAGCAGCCAAAGTTGTTCGGAATTCTAGTTAAGAGTGTCGGTGATATGGGCCCAGGGGTATGTCGTGGGCATGACATTTATGAAAAAGGAAGGCACCCCTGTCCATCAAGGAGCGCCAAAGTTATGCCCTGAAAGGCTAGGCAAGTCTCAACCACGGGCGGCCACGTGGCCGCCTGAGGGGCCGGCCCGGAGGCCATCATACCCCAAACGGCGGGTCCGGGTCTCCCGACTCCAGTGGAAGGAACCGGATCACCCGACCCCCATCCTCCATCCCGCACCTCCCAGAGAGAGGGGCGAATCCAACTACCAACCAACTCATTTAATGCTCAAATAGAGGAAAGCTGAGCGCCTGCCCCGCCGCATTCAATGCGATGTGAGGCGCGGCTGTCAGTTGCTCCCATCATCACCCGTTTTTGCCTATTACGGGGCAAAAGAGGCTAAAAGTCCTTGACTAAGACCGTGGTATGGCCGCGGTCCCACTCCGCGCACGCCCCCCTCACGCCCTGTCCAGTCGCATTTAATGCACTGGGCGGCTGCGTGGGAGAGAGAGAGAGCGAGCGTAGGAGGCACTGTGCCTACACCTCCCTATGGAATGGGCCGCCGACCGGTGGGACTCGTCGGAGGGGGTAGGCAAACCATCATCACGTCAGCGGCATGGCAACCACGACGGCCGCTCTTTTTCCGCCCTCCATGACGCAGCAAACAGAGAGGAGTAGGAATGGAATGGCTTCTCCGACAAGACAAGGCAAAAACCACTCCCTCACGTGGAGTGAAGTAGAGAAAGGGTAGGACTGCTGTGGTGTTCCCTTGTTCTATAAAAGGAGACCCAAGTCCTTCGTAAAAGAGGTTCCGTTCACGTTCTGGAAAATAGGTTGAGTCCCTCCAACTAGCCCGCAGAAATCTCCCATCCACCACTAAGTCTAAGGGAGAGGAACACTCCCATTGTTCTTGACAACCTGCCCCATATACTACATACACACAGGAGTAGGGTATTACACCGCGATGGTGGCCCGAACCTGTATAAACCCCCGCCTCATCTGCATTACTTCATCTTTTATACGAGTTTGGACCAGGATACACCGCTCCCCGTGCCGAACCAAAAAGGGGGTCCCCAGGATCCCTGCGTGTCGATCTACGACATCGACAAAGAGCTTTCGGGGTTCTAGCACTCTGAGGCTTAAATCTCAATTCTCGACGAAACACAAGACTTGTCAAAGTAGAGATGATGTAAATCAACAGAAAATAGAGAAGTGCAAACAGAAAGCTCAAAACATTATAAAGATGAGACAAGCGATTTTTCCCGAAGTTTGGATTACAAGAATCCTACCCTCCGTTGAGGAGCTCTGAAGAGCTGGGTCTCAATTAACCCTTTGCCTCACCAAGTAAAACCCTAGGAAGAAGTCTTCAGTTTCAATCCAACATGAACCCCCAGTGAACATCTGTTAACATCAAAATTTGGTAAGCCCTGGAGTCTCCATCAGCTAAGTGTTCATATCGGCTCAAAGCAGAATCGGCTGAGAGTTCTACGTCAGCCGATGGAGGATCAATATCTTTAGCACTCGGATTCTGGTTAGATTCGGTTTGAAAATATCTTATCCAGAAGACACTGAGTTAGAAAAGGATACGGTTTATATCTATTAATTAGAAAGCATTTGTTAGCTTTACATTTTATCTTTAGGAAAGTGTGTTAGTATCTGGTAAGAATTCAGTTTATTTTCTTTTATCTTTAGAAAAGTTTGAATTGTAATCTGTTAGAATCTATGTTAGCCTGCGGGTATAAATATGTAAAACCCAAGTCCATGTAAATCAATCCTACGATCAATACAATTCGACGCATCACCACCTTTTACCTTTTCCACTTTGTTCATCATCCGACGAGACTTGGCACCCGACGCGGGGCTGCATCGGCTTCGATCTCCGGCGAAGGGGTAAGTCCAAGGTCCCGCCGGCCCAGGTATATCATATCTATGTTTAGTTTCATTACCATTCATAGATACATGGCTTAGTTAGGACTTTCTCGGTTAAGTACGATATTCTGATCAAGTCGATGTTTCTATAAACATAATGTTGCTTTAGGTAGATTTGTTATATCCATCACATTAGACAGATCTATCGGCTCATCGAGTATTAGATTATCATATACAATCTTGTGCTGCATCGGTTAGGTTCGACCTACTAGATTATTATCGATAATCTAAGTCTTGTTAAGCCGATAGGTTCATGCTAGTGTTTCACCAGAGGGTTAGCCGGTCTTATCATATGTCTCTGTTGAATCTAGTCCTAGTATCTCAATTTAGCTCTATCGGTTGTCTCTCGCTTTAGGGTCTCTGCTGATACCGACTAAACTGTTTACTAGATTAGATTAGTTTAGACATCTACCACCCTGAAAATTAGTCAAAAGCTTGATTATCTAGATATTGTGTTTCTTTTCATATTTAGTGCTGCATCAATTCAGTTTGACCTACTAATTCGTGATTAGAACCGTAGTCTCTAGCATGCCTGATGACTACCAATAAGGGTTTCGTCAGGGTTTTAGCCGATGAGTTATCTGGACATCGGCATCGACTAGGATCACAGAATCGGCTGTCAACAGATCGGCTATTTTGATTATTGGCCTATCGGCTGATATGATTTATACTATGCTGTTTTGCATATCTTGTCAGTGACAGGATCAAACTAACTGGCACGCCTGCGATTCATCAATTTTAGGACCTGCACTGGAGCTAAGCAGATCTCTCAAGCCAGCGTGTGATTCGACGTCAACACATCTTTTGACACGCCAACGGCGGTACGAATTTGGCGTCAACAACAACACTAATAAGGATAGCTCTACCAAGACAACCTCCGGAGGCTCAGCTCGGATTTTCACTCAACTTACCTCGTTTTCTTGCGGAGGTGAGGAAAACATCTACAAACTTTCCCAGGTCAATCCAAAAATCGAAGGAAGCTCACGAACGACGCCTAAACGTCTAGGAGGTCACCCTCCAAGAGTAATAAGCACCAAAGAACATCAAAACTCATCAAGTGCTCAAGTTATCCTAGCCCTCTCAACATCATCAATCCTCACCACCATCCTCAATTCTACTCAAATTTCACTTGGGAGGCTCAAGAACAAGGTGGAGGAGGCAAGAACACCATGAGAGAAGTTGGAAGATAGAAAAACAAAAGTGAAATTATCAAAAGTGAGTTGTGTGGGTGTGGGAAATATATAGGTTCATGCTGACATCATGTAGCCGTTATTCATATTTTTGAATTGTAAAGGTGCTAGGAAGTTCTGAGCCAAGATTCCAGGAACTTTCGTCCAACATTAGAAAATCTTTGACTTGTGGAGGCGTCAGGAAGTTCCAGGCAGAGTGCTAGGAACTTTCCGCCAACCCTTGCTATCTTGCCTCAAGCCTTTTTAAATTTTGTGCTAAGAAAATTCTCTCTTCTATGGATTTTGACTTTAAGCACTTCGATCATCTCAGGTAACCATTTGAAATACCTCCTGATAGTACGGGTTTTCTAAACTCAAGAGTAAAAAGTAAAAGGAAATTTTAAATAAAGCTTTGAGTTCTATTGCCGCTTTGCATTTTTTGTTGGGGTTCTCCTTTGTACACACTTTGCATACCTAAGTCCTTTGGGACTAATTATCTATATTTGTCTTGATAAACACATTAGTTTCTTGACCGTTTTGTCATTAATCATCAAAACCCACTTAGGGGGCTAGATGCATTTTCAAAGACCAGGTCCGACGAGCCTTTGGCCAGATTTGGCGAGCTCGGTGGCATGGAGTAGCCACAACAAGTCTTCTCCCACGGAGGAGGGGGCAACGTCTTGACAAAAAGAAAAGGTGAAGGGGGCTGGGGCGCTTGCTTCGTAAAGGTGGAGGTGGTAGGTAAGGCAGCGCTGGCAAATGGGAAGGGAGAGTAGCAGACAGAGGGATATGGGGTGATGGGGATGGGGAGGGGCAGGTGATTATAGCCTATAAATTAACAAAATACTAGGACTGTTGACGATCCTTAAATGCTGAATCTAACCGTCAATTCATGCATAAAAGCAAATAAATGAGGCACTAACATAATGGTAGGGTTCATTACTAACTGTTTCCACGAGTATGGTGAAATATTTGTATGCAGATATATTATATATGAAAACACACCCTCCATGCGAAGAAACACATCTCCAGCCAATTAGACGCAAGTACACAGATTGAAGGGCCCACAAACCAGAACAAACCGACATAATTGAAGCTAATTCACCGTGCATCGTTATGAGGGCCTACATGTCATACTCAAGAATAGATTCGGTGGCCAGAGATGGTACAAGTGGTTCGGCCAAACCACCAATGTGGCCCCTCGCCCTAGGCCGCAATGTGGAGCTTCCTTGTTGGTTCCTATGACGGTTATGAGTGAACACGACTTACCTACCGTCATTGGCAGTTATAAAAGGGGGAATGAACATCCCTCTCAAAACACATAGCTCAAGTGGAGATCTCTCAATTTCATTCAAGGCAACTCTCTAGTAGAGTATTAGAAAATAGGGAGAGAATGAAGGAAAGTTTTGGAGGAGTGTCGGGGTTGTCGGCACTCTCTCCACTCTTGTACCTCGGCGGATACTCTCTCTTATAAAAGTGAGTATTCGAGGTTCCTTTTGGGTATTTAATTTTCTTGTTTAAGTAAGATATATTCTCATCATTGCGGGTTCATTACTTAATATATATATTAAGTGTTCTAGTGCTAAGAATCCAGATAAAAAAGAAAGTTCTTACGTGAGACTATAGTAGTAATCGATAACGTAGACATGATATCTAGGTTAAATGTTACATTTGTTTGTTATGTGCTCCATGAGTTGTAGAGGTAGACGACAAGTGATGACAGCTCTGTTCGTTCTTTATAATCCTCAATGTTCGGGTGCGTTATAGAGCTGTAGACCGGATTCACTTGGTAGACCAAAGGAAAGCCAATATCCGAAGAGTAGTAGAGTTTTACCTTAACTTAATTCAAGAATCTTAATCCATAGAAATCATCTCTATCCTTCGCCTATCATTTAGTTGTTGTCCTTGGTTATATCTTTGTGAACGATTTTCTAATATAGAAAATGAGACGAGTCATTATCATATTATATATTGGGGATTTCACGTTGGACTTGCTCCCCCGGCTTGCTGTTGATTTGGGGAACTATCCAGCGAGAAGAGGAGATGGGAGTCGAGTCCGAGAAGACACAACAACGCAAGCAAAACAGAAGATGGGTGTAGAGGAGAGCATGCTATGGTCGATGAACAAAGTCAAGGAGGCGGGCAAGGAAGGCACGCGTGGCCACTGGGTTGTCGTCGGTAGAGGTGGATGTGGGGGAGACGGTGACGGTGTCGGTGTCGGTGGGGAGGGGAGGGCGGCGGTGATGAAGAGCATTGCCGCGTCGGCCTTCCTCAACAGCGTTGGCAAGAGCTTCGCAACACAATGGCTGCTGCGTCGTTGGATTCAATCGGTGATCCACTCAGCTCTCCTACTAGCTTCCCTGAGTCCCTTATGTTCGAGCCTCGGAGCCTGGGGTGGGGATTCCAGGCCGGGGCAAAGGAATCGTTGCGGCTAGCAGTGGGCAGCTGCTTGACTGCAGGGACGACGACCGAAGGGGGAACAAGGGGAGGAAGAGAGATAAGTGAAAAGGCCCTGGCACATGGGGACCATGCTGACTCATCGCTGTTGACTCGGGTCAAATTATCACATCGGACAAAGCCACCAACTATACTGTTATGGGACCTATATTCTATCGATTTTTACAGTTGAAAGACCTGTTCTATTTGGTATTTCGGTTCAAGAATGAAAATTAAACTCGATGTCCAAGTGAAGAGACATAAAATTAACTTATTCCTTCAAAGTCGAAACCTGGCCCAACCGCTAGATGAAGCCGCGGCCCAACCACTCTTCCCCTCGCATTGCGTACATGTGATGCGTCCCGTTGCCGCTCTCTCCCGTCACGCCCTCACTCACCCCCTTCACGTGTTATGTGCCTTTGCCTTGCTTCGTGTGTTGTGTGCCTGTGTGCCTTTTGCCTTGCCGCGCTGCAGATGCACGCCTTCGTGCGACCGCGGATGCAGAGGGGGTGTTTGGATGGAGGGACTAAATTTTAGTCTCTCTCATATCGGATGTTTGGACATCAATTTTAAGGACTAAACATGAACTAATAACAAAAATAATTACATAATTGATGGCTAATTCACGAGACTAATCTATTAAACCTAATTAATCCACGATTAACAAATATTTATTATAGCATCACATCATCAAATCATGACGTAATTAGGCTCATTAGATTCGTCTTGTCAATTAGTCATCGATTATGAATCAATTTTATAAATAATCTATATTTAATACTTTAAAATAATATTTAAATATTCTATGTGACATGAATTATTCCTTTGAACCAAACAAGCCAGAATTACAGCCTTAGAAATGCTCGGAACTACGGAATGGCGAGGAACTGCAGCCCGAGGCCACTTCATCCATACGGCTCCGTGTCGTGGCGACCAAGGGGTGCACGGTGTTGGGCGCAAGGAGGGGGAGGCGCACGATCATGGCGTAACCCATGATCCTGGAGCTGCTCGCGGAGGCAAGAGACGAGTTTGCAGATTCTATTTGTTCTACTCAGTATTTGGTACCCCAAAATTAGTTCGTTCATTAAATTTGTTCCAGTGAGTTGCAACGGAGATGCATATGCTGTGCAAAGAAATTCAGCCGAGCGTGCCACGGCATACTACTAGTATTAAGCATAAAATTGAATGTCTCTCATCGTTTCATATCATAGTTTTGTCTCCGCTGCACGGGATGTAGCTCCCATTGAAAAATTATCACTTCTGTAAAAAAGAAAAATCACACTAATGTTCAAAGCAAATATATGATGATAAGATGATAGTATCTAACAAAATTTCTGGCTTTTTTTTTACTGGCTTTCACTCTTGCGATTGCAAATAACAAAATTAAGCACGAATTTGGAACGCACTAAAAATTCAACATGAATTAGTGGTAAGCGGCGTAGCACACCAGGTAACAGGGGGTGACTGTGTTATAAAAGTTATTACCCCTGTCTCAAAATATAGATATTTATAGCACAGTGACTTATCTCAAAATAAATATATTTTTATACCTACCACCTCCTCTTAGCCAATCACAACCATTCTTCATTTAATTTTTTTATCTATTTTTTTCTCAATCAATCATAACTTACATCCAATCATTTTGAACTACTTTCTTCCGTACTGTCAGTGTTATGGATAAGACATATCTTTTATACACGAGTTAATGAAATATGATAATCATATATCCGATAGTATGTGAGAAGATATCCTTTAATTTAAGAAATATGGCTAATAAAGAAGGAAATTATCTTTTTAAAATAGAAGGTGTCGGAATCCTAGTCGATGAAGATAAGGTTTTCTTAGACCCATATTTTACTTTATCTTCGTGAGTTCTACTTGAAGGGAAAAATAATCTCTATTATATAAACAAAGCCCCCATGTTTAGGGAGGGGCATGAGTTACAAATCATAGCTAAAGTCACGTCTAGAAGTAATCCGGAGAAAGTTAGCATCGTATTCGCCAAATAGATCTCGTCGGGCCGTTCCTGACAGCCTCTAGTCGATGGATTCATTCAATTGTTCTATTTCCTATTGTACTCTGAGTGATATTCCTCCACAATACATATAAACTAGAGTAAGGTTATTACTCATCTCGAGAGCCTGAATCAGTATAAATCCTTGTTTTTTGTTTGCTTGATCTATTCTCGTCCAACGATCCCTATATTCTATAAATATCGTGGTCGATGTATAGCCCGTCGACACGTACCCATTTAAAAAATGCTTACATTTTGAGACGGAGGAAGTAGTCGATATAGCGAAACAATGACTACCCTTTTCGATTGCTTTAGTCATTGATCATCCAAGACGTGCCAGATGATGATACAGGATCACACGATATTTGTTAACGAAGTTTAGTCAAAGCCTACATCTCTGAGGCTCTGATTGTGTGCGCTCCTTCCTAATCAACATAGCACCTCGCCGCTACGAGTCCATGGCCTCGCCGCCATCCTCTCCCTCGTGTCTACGTTACATTGTAGTCGCATGATTACATTGTGATGTCTCTCTCTATTTAAGAGAGAGTCTTGTGGGATAACGCGTAGGCTACAATAGAACAAACAAATTTTTTCTACCGCGCAATCTAGAAAAGCATGAAAGTAAGGGTCTATAAATTGTTACCAATTGACGTGCAATGCAGCAGAAATAGCCGATCAAAGTCTAGCCAACGTCGAGCAACGCCTTGCCGACCTCAGATCTGATTCGCCGAAGTCGTTCCGGTCTGCCCGACCGGTCCGACCTCCCGACCAGTCCAACTTCCAACTACGGAATAATGGGGTTGGCTAGTTGGAACTCGGGGATCTTCCGATGTCGCCGACTTACACCGCAACATAGCGATGTCTCTACCGGTATCCACACATCCAGGGTGGAAACACCGAACACCTATGTGCTAGCACGCGATGCATGGCTAGGGTTTGGCTCGGACGTGAGCTAGGGTTTCCATGGAGAAGTTGATCTGGCTTAAAAGTTGCACGCACGATCTTCACCCCTTGCCCCTCTTTATATAGAGTTGGTCGACCGAACTCAAAGGCCCACCTAGACTCTATATTCAATCGGATCCTATCCGAACTGAGCCTTATCCGAGTCAAACTCGAATACCTGTTCCAACCCGTTAAGTGTGCGACCCTGTAGGTTCATGTATTCTTGGTTTCGACTTGAGAACACCTCTCGGCGACCCCGTCAACAAGTGGTCCCTAGCGTAACGTATTGTCATGCCCCGATTTTCTATCGAGATTAAAAATCGTCTAATAATGCATTTTCTAGAAATTATTAAAAAGAAAAAGTAAATTAATCAAGTGAATTTAATAAGGAAATTAAATTTTACTTCAAAAATCATGGCTGGAAATATTTTTATAATATTCTCCATGCCCTAAAATACTCTCTAAAATTTTCCGTGAAATTTTGGAGCTCGTAAATAATTTTAATAATACAAAAGACATTTAAGTTATTTAATAAATTATTTAATGAGTAAATGATCATGTATATTTTTATTAAATACTTTGAATGTCCATATCTTTTTAGGATTTTTCTTGAAATTAATTGAGCATTGAAAGTATTTATAAAAATATAAATATCATTTATCTGATTAAATAAAAGGAAAAATAAATTTAAATCCTTTCCTGTTCTTATGTCGCCGTTGGCCCACTTCCCCAGAAAGTCTACTTTTCCTCCATGATTTGGCCCAGTTCGTCGGCCCCTCCTTTTCACAAAGTTCACTTCACCTCCCGACTCGCCTTCTCTCCTTCGCCGACGGTGGGATCGGGGCCCCACCGTCGGCCCTTTCTCCTTTCTTCGGCTGTCCGCTCGCTCCAAGCGCGCCATGGCCGCCCACGCCTCCACACCTCTCGGTCGCCCACTCCCGCGCGTGTCCCGATCGCCCGCCTCCCGCTCGTGCGCTCCACTCCGCCCGCACCTTGCTCCACTCTCCCCACTCCTCGCGAAGCCGCGCGCCGACCACCCTCTCCCCGCATCCGTCGTCCCCACTTCACCGCCTTTTCCCGCGCACCCGGCCTCCCCACCGTCTCTTGTGCCCCTATAAACGCTCCCCAAGAGCCGGCCAACCGTACCCTTCTCCCAATTGTGAAATCCCGAGCTCGCCATGTGCTCTTGCACTAAAAACTGAGCTGTGCCGTCGTCGGCCATGTTCTGCCGCGCGCTGCCACGACCCTAGCCGCCAACGTACCATGCCACCACCGCCGCTAGCTTCGCCGTCCCGAGGGTGACCTCGGCCACCCATTCCTTTCCCCCAATCGGCACTGGGTCGACCCTCCTCGTGCTCCCGAGGCGCCGCCACCTTTGATTGCCTCCGGCCGAGAACCGTCGCTGCTCCAGCCATCGCCGCTTCAAACCACCACCACCGCCGACATCGCCGCGTCGCGCTGCACCCCAGCCTTCACCCCATTTCGCCTAATCATCGTCGGAACCCCACTTTCACCACAATCCCGAGCGCTGCTGCCTTTGGCAGCCTCCGACCGTGAGATTCGCCACCACCGCTGCTCGCCGCGCCAATCCTCCGTCACCATCGACTTCGTCATCCCGAGAGCGACCTCGCCCGCTCCTTCTTTTCCCCAAACCGCCATCGGATTGAGCCCTCCCCCACAATCTCGAGCCGTCCCCGCCTCTCTTGCCTCCGACGGCCTATCGCCGCCATGAGAGACCGCGCCATTCCGTGTCGCCTCCATCACACGCTTTGCCGCACCGCACCAGACCTCGCCCACCTCTTCACAAGCGCTGCTTGCCACCGAAGCACCACAATCACCGAGCGCCCGGGCCACCGCCGCCATTGTCGCCGTTCCTCCCGCCCACGTGCCTCCAATGTCGGTGAGAACTCCCTCCTTTCCTCTCCCATTTGCCCTCATCCACCACCCCTCGGTCGTCGCGCCGCGCCGGTGGCCTTTGGGCCCCATGCGTCTCCGTCGCGCCGTCACGTGCTTGGCCGGCCGACGAGTCGGCCTCCCTCTCCCCACGGTCGTCTGATCCGCCCCACTGTGGATCTGGGCCGTCAGATGCCATCCATGTGGCATCCACGTCGGTGCCTCGCTGGCAGCACGTGTGCGCCACGTGGTGCGTCGGCCCGTGGCGCCATGGACTCGGTCCACGGTGGACCAACCTTTTTTTCCCGCGCGCATCCCCGCTGACATCAGCCCGACATCATAAACCATCTTTTTCCTTTTTACAATAATTAAATATTATGCAATAAATCCTTTTAATTTCCAGAATTCAATTAAATGGCCCAAAAACTTCTAAAATTCATATCTAATCCATACGAACTCCAAATTGGGCCATTCAAATTGCAAAATTCATCTAAAATTGAGCTATACATTTTGTTTATTTTTCATGTACTATTTATTTGGTTTTTATTAGAGTTTTTCCTTATTTTGCGTGCCAGCGTGTAGACTTCTCCGTTTTGGGAGTTTTGCGTTTGCGAAGATTGGAAGATCAGCTGAAGAAACAAGGCAAGTCACATTCCTTCTTGACACATATTGATCCCAATTTATAAAATATTTTATTGTTTGCAAACAAAATTATATTATTTTGCTAATTACATGAGAATCAGGACTACCTATCTGATCGCTTGTGCCATATTTAATTGTTATCCATTCATTGTTAACCTGGGTGATTAATTTGACTAGCTTGTGTCACTTACGTGATCTTGCTAGAGTTACTTATGCTTAGCCATGCTTAATTACACTAGCTCACCTAATGGGAGAACTATATTATTTGTTTATAGTCACATAAAATGATGGTCTCAAACATGAGATATTGTGGTACGAGATAATTGTTAAATAAAATGTGACTAAATGGTGAGCTATGGGTGCATGATTTTTCTTGTCGCACCCATGGCAATTAAGGACCGATAGGAAACCCTCGGAGACTTACAATACTTACCACAAGCCAGCATGAGCAATGGCTGGACTTATAGTATAGCTTTTCCTGGCCGATGCATCCAGGCAAGGGTGGGCGTGATGGAGTTTGGATGGATCGGACAAGGTCTATGCGGCTCTCGGATTCACCTAGGCACGAGAGAGGGCTGCCTACCTTGGATATAAAGGTAGGGGTGAAACCTGAGGTGTGGTGTCGCTTGGTCAGGGGGAGTTATGCGAAGGGTCTTGTCACGATTTTCCTCTTGCAATACCATGGTGGTGCTTCGGGGCATGGCAACATATGTGAAATCGTGTCTTGTGGGTACAGTTATACACCTCTGGCCAGAGTAAAACTATTTGAATAGTCGCGTCCACTGTTATGGGCGATCAACTAGATTCATCATGATTAGTCCCACTATTAATAACTTGACTTAATGGAACTGGTGTAGTTCAGGTGGATTGGTTGGGCCTGTACAACATAGAAATAACGTTGTTCGGTGGAAGATTAATCTTGACTTAATTAATCAACATTTTTTCTGTTTTAAACTAGAAAAGTTTTACAACCGCATTTAAGCAAAATAGCCCAAGCCACTCTTGTCTCCCCTTGCATTATATATTTCTCCGTGTGGCTTGCTAAGTACGATGGTTGTACTCAGCCTTGCTATTTCTCCCTTTTCCCATAAGTGTAGTGCTTCTGAGTCGAAGACGGAGTTAGAAGACCAAGGCTCAGACCCCAGTTGAGTTTGTTTGTGGAGTGAAGCTGAAGCCCCGCTAGGATCGCCTTTTCCGCTGCTGCTGCTTTCTTTCAGGTGTGAGGACTAAGTGTTTCTTCTGTAACTACTTTACGTTTTATTTTACGTTTGGATCTATTTATTGATTTGTCATTTTTTGTACCCTAGTTGATTCCTGGACAGGGATTTAATACACAAAATAGTCTAAAAATTTGGCTAAATTTCTGGGTGCGACACATATTGACACCAAAGTATTCATAAAGATCATATCGACTAAACCTGTAAATGCGTGCACAAATCTCTTTGCCTCACGATACCAATTAAGCTATAGGCAAGACATATGCCATCCTATCAATATCTTAATCATTCATTCGATCTCATATTGGATTATTTATCTGTTGATCGACTCCTCAATCAACTCGATATGGCCATACACTTCCATAATTCATTACATCGAGGGACCCAGAGATATCTCTCCCATAGCAGGGACATATTCCATCTTGATCATTCACATCCCTCTACATGTTTCATAGCAAACCCGAAGACTACTTTTATAACTACCGAGTTACGGTATAGCGTTTGGTAGTCCCTAATAAGCCATTACACATGTTGGAATCCATGATGATCTCAGGTCTAAGGACTTTTAACCAACACTACTTGAGACCAACTAATAACATATTAATCCCTGTAGTTTCTCAAGATGGGTCTATCCAATAACATGTTCTCTAACATATGTTTACATTTATTGATTTGGTATCTTCATACCATGATCCATGAGACATGATCATCAATCAATACATGTGTTGATCTTAGAATCATATTCGTTTCATAGATATGATATATGATCAGTGATCATTTAGAAATAGATTCTGTCGATGTCGGAGATCGACACGCGGGGATCCGAGGAACCCCCTTTTCGGTTCGGCACAGGGGAGCGGTGAATCTGGGCCTAAACTCACGGTAAGGACGAGGTGAAGCCGGTAAGACCGGGAAAAATCAAGATAGCAAGGACGCAAGAGATTTATACAGGTTCGGGCCACCTATGAGGTGTAACACCCTACTCATGTTCTTTGTGTAGTATAAGGGATGGATTACAGAGACCAGAGATGGTTTTCTCTTTGGAGATGTTGGAGGTGGACAAGGAGGTGCTAAGAACTAGCTGTTGCTGAGGGGACTGATGAATGGAGACCCAACCGAATGAACCGAAGGAACCCTTTTTATGATGGACTTGGGCCTCCTTTTATAGTGCAAGGGGAACACCACAGTAGTCCTGATTTTTTCCACTCTGCTCCACGTGATGGGGCGGTTTTTTCCTTGTCTTGTCGGAGAAGCTACCCCCATTTTTGTCCCTGTTGCCGCGTCACGGAGTTGGCGGAAAAAAGCGGGCATCGTGGCAGCCATGTTGCTGATGTGAGGATGGCCGGCCTACCTACTCCGGTGGGGCCTACTGTTCAGTAGCCCAGCTCCTAGGTAGGTGCTGATGCAATGCCTCCCGCGTCCACTCTCTCTCTCCCACGCGGCCGCCCAACGCATTTAATACGACTGGACGGGGCGTGAGGGAGGCATGCGCGGAGTGGGCGTGCTGTCATACTATGGTCGCAGTCAAAGACTCTATGCCCTCTTTGCCCCGTGACGGGCAAAAGGGGTGATGATGAGAGCGGCTGACAGGCGCGCCTCACATCGCATTAAATACGGCGGGCGGACGATTAGCCTCTCTCTCTTTAGGCATTAAATGGGGTAGTTGGCGGTTGGACTCGCTTCTCTCTCGAGAGGTGCGGGGTGAGGGACGGGGTCCGGGTGATTCCGGACCTTGCCGCCTGGGGGTCCGGGTGATCCTGGACCCTGCCGCTTAGGAATACGGTGGCCTCTGGGCAGCCCCTGGGCCAGCCCCTCTTGGGGTGGCCACGTGGCCGCCCATAGCCAGGACCCGCCTGAGCCGTCCAAATCATACCTTTGGCGCACCCTGATGGGCGAAGGCGCCTTCCTTTTTCAGATATCGTATCTCTGACATACCCCCGGGCCCATATCACCGACAGTAGCCCCCGGTGTTAACCGGGGCCGAGTCGGATTCGGGCGCGGTTAACGCCATTTCCTTGAGAGTGTGGGCCCGGGCGCTGGATGTGCCTCGCCATAGCAGGAGGCCGGTACGCGACAACTGATGCCGCGCTAGGCCAAGCTTTTTCTGGACGGGGGGCGAGTTTATTCGGGCCGTGCACGTGGGGGGCCCATCAAAACCGCCTAGCTCTCTCCGTCCCGCGTAGTGCGCCTGGTGGGCACAAAACCCCAGGCGGCACGAAACCCCAGTGGCGCGGGAACCAAAGGGGATGTGAAAAAACGAAAGGGCGCGGAGGCGAGGGGGCGCGTCGCGTGGTAGTGGGGCGAAATTAATGCCGTGGAATTCGAGGGGGCATGGTTGCTTATAAAAACAGATCCGCGAGGAGGGGGATCAGTTTCTACGCTTTCCACAGCCTTCGCCTCTCACAGCCTTCGCCTCTCATCTTCCCAGCGCCCTTGCTCCTTCACCTCCTTTTTCTCGCCACCGGCTTTCCCTCTCGCACTGCAGCGCCCACCTTTGAGATGGCCCATGATTCGCCTCTAAAGCCGGGGAGCGTGCTCCCCAAATCCCTGGTCTGCACCGCGGAGGCTCGTAGCCTCTTCAACAAGTACCTGCCGCGCGGCACACGCAGCGGCGGCGATGTTCCAGAGGAGCGGTCCCCCACGAGGATGGTGTTCTTAGCCTCCTTCGCCATGGTCGGGCTGGTGCCGCCCTTCTCTCGCTTCTTCCTCGACGTGCTGGAGTTCTATGACCTCCAGCTGCATCACCTCACCCCCAACGCCGTCTTCTACCTCGCCGTGTTCGCCTACACCTGCGAGATGTTCGTGCTAGTAATGCCCTCACTGCATCTTTTTCAGCAGTTCTTCCGGGTGTGCCGGGCGGGCTCCCCCGGCGCGGTCGGGTACATGGCGATCCAGCCGCGGAACGACAGGACCGTCAGCACCCCCTTCATCGACATCCACCCCCGCTCCAGGTGGGAGAACTAGAGGGCCTTCTGGTCCTACACCAGCCTGGGCGACCACCCCCGTCTCTCCCTTCCGACAGGGATCCCGGTGAACCAGAGGAAGTTGGGGGTGCGTCCGCGAGCCGGGAGGGAGCTGGACGGAGTGCTGAAACGGATCAGCTACCTCCGGAGGGGGGCCTGTCCAGCCACGCGGTCTTCCGCGACTTCCAGATGAGGCGCATTGCACCGCTGCAGGAGAGGCCGCGTCCCGCCCACATGTACACGGGCTTCAACAACGACATGCGGACTCATGTGGGCGCCGTTTTCAATTGGGACGAGAAGGACCTCGCGATCCTAGTCCGCCGCACCCTTGGCGTCATGGCGATGGACCTGACGCAGCTCCCGCCTGGGTTGGTGCCGCTGTGCCAAGACTCGGCGCGACCGGAGATCCTGCATGCGCTGCAGGTGGTGGGCGATGGCGTGGGCTCGTCGTCAGCACCAAGCGTTACCCCGGGGGGTGGGGACGACGACTACAACAACGCCGACGATCAAGTGCCCATCGGGCGGCTGGGCCACTGGGGTCCGGGCAGGAGCGAATCGGGGGCCCCGGACCCTAAGGGGAAGAGGAAGAGGCTAGATGAGGACCCTGCACCTCCCCCATCTCCGCCACGCGGCGGCGACGCGGAGCGCGCCGCTCCTCCTCGCAGATCGGGAGGCTCGCGGGCGGCGGGCCCATCCTCAAGGGCCACTCCGTCGGGGGCCAGGACGACCACGGCGACGGCGACGACGACGACAACAGCGGAGGCCCAGAGCACGCCCACGGCGCGCGCTGGGGGGCGGCCGCGGTGCTCCCGGCGTCGACGGGGGCAGCGGACCAACGGCCCGACAAGCCCTCCGGGCGGTCCGTGAGGAAGAAGCGGGCCATCTTCCGGGTTTCCTGGGACTTCGACGCCTCCCGCAGGTAACGCTTTGTAGATGGGTATGTGCCTTGTGGGCCTTGTGCTTTTGTCTTCTGTTTTGATCCCTTGCTATGTTTATTTTTTGCTCCCAGCCGTGAGCACCGGCATTTTCGCCCCAGGGTTATACCCAAGGGTGGTTCTGCCTCTGGCTCGGTAGGGGAGGCGCAGGAGACGTCCGGGGTGCTTGAGCCCTCCCGGCCCGGGTCGCCCCCTACGGGTTCGGGCCCGGATCCGGTGCGATCCGAGGAAGGGGCCCACCCAGATGCCGGGGCACTGGTCGCCCACGAGGAGCAAGCTGGGGGCGGCCCCGACGCAAAGGAGGCAGCGGCGGGCGGCAGAGAGCAGCTCCAGGGGTCCTCTCCGCGGGAACCGTCGCCGCCACCACGACAGCCGTCGCCCGCGCCGCGCCGTATGGCATCGTCGCCCCATCGGCCAGCATTAGTTCTGCCGACGTCGGCCCACCGCGAGCCGGATGCGGAGCGGCTTCACCGGAGCGGGGGCGGCAGAAACGGCGGCGGCGGCGGGTGACCACGGCCATGGGGCGCCCTCGGCTTCCCTCTCCATGCAGGTGGCCGACCCCGGCCCGAGCTCCGACTCCGAATCTGGGGGCGCTCGGTCCGGGTTCGTGGCTGCCCTGGACACCGAGCCCCTCGTCCGTTCGCAAGAGCGGGCGAGGGAGATTGTGTCCAGGGCACTGGAGGAGGCCAACGCGGTCTCCCTGAAGGGGCTCCGGGCCCAGGTACAGGCCCTGGCCGCTAGGGAGGTTGTGGTGGCGCGGCAGGAGGCCGACATTGAAGAAGGCCGTTGGGAGCTGGCGACCACGGTGAGGGTGGAGGGTCTCGTCCGCAGGCGGGAGCTGGCGGAGATCGAGCGGCGCCAGGGGGAACTCAACCAGGTGTTCGAGGACACCGTCGTTGAGCGGCACGCCGCCGACTTCCGCGAGCAGGTCGTCGCCGCCGCAGAGGAGAGGGTCCGCACCATCGTCGGGAGATTCATCCGCGACCTCAACGAGCGGGCCCAGGAGCTTGACCAGCGCGAGCGCACCTTGCGCGATGCTAAGGCCACCGCCGCCGATACCGACGTCGAGCTCTAGGCCCGCGAGGCCGGCCTGGCGGAGTGGGAGAGGGCCCTAGAGGCGTCGTGGCGGGCGGTCGAGGACCGGGAGTCCGCCGGTGCCAGGGCCGAGGAGGACTCCGCCGCGCGGGAGGCGAACGTGGTGGCCCTGAAAAAGGCCGTCGCCGAGCGCGAGGCCGCCGTGGAGGGGCGCGAGGTGACAGTGCTGGAGGCCCAGAAGGAGGCCTCCCGGTGCCTGAAGGGCGTCTGGGAACACGAGCAGCTGCTCGCGGCCGCCTCGGGCCACCGCCAAAATGAGCTGGAGCGATGGGAGCAGGACTTGGCCGCCCGGGAGCAGGCGGTTAGCGACGCGGAGGCGCAGGTACGGAAGCCCCCGCCGGCCCCTCGCTCCAGTGACGCGGCGCCAGAACTGGAGGAGGCGCGCCGTCAGATCACGGAGCTGGAGAACACCTTGAGCCTGGGGCTCCGGGTCGTGGCCTCGTCCGTTGAGCGCCTTCGGGAGGCGGCCCGCGAGGTGGGGGTTATCCGTCCCCTCCCCAGTATCCCTACCTTGGGGGTGTTAGCCACGCACATAGATGAGCTGGCTGAGGGGATAAAGAGGGTGCCGGAGGAGGTCGATGAGGTGGTGAAGGAGTCGTCGTACGACTTGTCCCGCCAGGTCGCGACGCTCATTTTGGCGAGCTACCAAGCCCGCGACCCTGGCTTCGACCCCTACATCCCCACCGAGGACTTCCCTGAGGGCACCGAGCAGGCCGCTCGTCGCCGCGTCCAAGATGCCGTCGACTCCATTATGGTGGGTTTTGACGGCACTCCGGCGGCATTCCAGCTCGCCTTCCGCGAAGACTCGCCGGACGAAGACCGCTCGGAGAACGCCCCCAGCGACTCGTCGGTCGCCTAGGACTCCCCCGCCCTTTTTTGCTTTTATCTGTATTTGTGAACAAAGATATTGCAATATTGTTTATAATATTAATGCACTTGCCTTCATCACGCTGAACTTGTATGATGGCAGCCCATCGTGGCTGCTTTTGATGATTCACATATGAATTTTTATATATATTGGGAGCCCCCGGCCAACTTAGCGCATACGCAGTGACGGTCAGTTGGCCCGAACCCCTGCCAGTTTGCCTTCCTGCAACGGTAGTTCCACTTTTAGTTAGCTTAGCCATTGCAAGAATGTGGTAGCGTGGTCTCCCGCCGTGATCCGTCCCATGTAACCGGGAGCTGGTCCGGGTCCGGCAGCGTGCGTCGGCCGGCAGCCTGGTGCCTTCCTCGGGTTTCGGGAAGGAGCGAAGGCATAAAAGGGCAGCGGGGTAGCGGCAACGGGGGGTCAGGACAGGTGTGTTAGTACGCACCCGAGCCCCCAGGCGTTGACCACCCCAGGCGTGGTAGTATGCAGCATCGCTCCACCTTCGACGCCCTTAGGGCTCTCAGGCTAAGGCGGGCAAGGCCAGAGGACCATTAGACCAACATCCGCAGTACATGTTCGAGCACGTGGAGGAAACACACTATAAGTATGTATTTTGTAATAAAGCATAGGGAATGTAACAACGAACTCATTGTTCATGGCACTGGGAGCAGCGAATGAACTTCCATGTATGTTTCAGCATACCATGCGGCTTATGGGTAGAACCTGCGCAGGTGAGAAATGTTCCACGGGTTTGGCAGCGGGGTGCCGTCCTCTGTGGCTAGGCGAACTGCTCCCGAACGCGGGGTGCCGATAACTTTGTATGGCCCCTCCCACATCGGGGATAATTTGCTCAGTCCAGCACGCGTTTGTACGCGACGCAGGACAAGATCATTGATCTGCAGCGCTCGGGGGCTGACTTTGTGTTGATGGTAGCGGCAGAAGCTTTGCTGGTAGCGGGCCACGTGAAGCGCTGCCCGCCGCTGTCTTTCTTCCAGGTAATCCAGGTCGTCGCGACGCAGCTGCTCTTGATCTGCTTCGGTGTATAACGTGGCTCGGGGCGATCCCAGGGTGAGCTCGGAAGGCAAGACCACCTCGGCTCCATACACCAAGAAGAAAGGTGTTTCCCTGGTGGCGCGGCTCAGTGTTGTCCGATTAGCCCAAAGGACCACAGGCAGCTCGTCAGTCCACGAGTCCCCATGCTTCTTGAGCATGTTGTGTAGGTCTTCGTCTTGAGGCCTTTCAATATTTTCGCGTTTGCACGCTCGGCCTGACCGTTGCTCTGGGGTGGGCGGGCGAGGCGAAACAGAGCTTGATGCCCATATCATCACAATACTCGCTAAACAGCTCACTCGTGAATTGGGTGCCGTTGTCGGTGATGAGCCTGTTGGGGACCCCGAACCTTGCCGTGATGCCTCTCATGAACCGCACAGCCGAATGCTTGTCGATGACGCTGACTGGATAGGCCTCAGGCCACTTGGTAAACTTGTCGATGGCGATATATAGGAATTTGCAGCCACCCCTTGCCTGCTTGAATGGACCCAGGATGTCCAGCCTCCAGACGGCGAACGGCCACGAGAGCGGGATGGTCTGAAGGGCCTGAGCCGGCAGGTGCGTCTGCTTGGCATGGAATTGGCACGCTCGGCACCGCCGCACGAGGCATCCTCCAGCGCGGTGGGCCAATAAAATCCTTGGCGGAATGCCTTTCTCACCAAGGTTCGGGAGGCTGAGTGCGCACCACATTCTCCCTATGGATCTCGGTTAGGAGCTCGAGACCCTGTTCTCGAGCAATGCATTTCATGAGCACTCCGTTGGCACCGCGTCGGTAAAGTGTCCCTTCCACCAACACGTACCTCCTGGAGGTCCGGGCAATGCGTTTGCTTTCCTCGCGTTGCTCGGGCAATGACGCGTCTTGTAGGTACGCCTGGATTTCTGAAATCCAAGCCACCTGGCGCGTGATGTCGGTCCCGGCAGGACCAGGCTATGGCTGGCCTGCCAGGTCCGGGGCGTCGGGACCAGCCAATTCCTGCCTTCGGGGCGGTTCGGGGCACGCTGACGGCTCTGTGAGGCTTTCTTCGAACACGCCTGGCGGGGCCGGGGCTCGCGTGGACGCGATCCTAGATAGCTCATCCGCCAGGGTATTGTCTCTTCTGAGAACGTGGCGCAGCTCGAGGCCATCAAAATGGAGCTCCATATGCCGTACTTCCTTGACATAAGCTTCCATCTGGGGGTCGGTGCATTGGTACTCCTTGGAAACCTGGTTTACAACCAGTTGAGAGTCCCCGAGGACTAGCAGACGGCGGATGCCCATGCCTCCTGCTGCTCGCAACCCCGACAGAAGTCCTTCGTACTCGGCCATGTTGTTGGTTGCCCGGAAGTCAAGCCGAACAATGTACCGGAGCACGTCACCCGTCGGGGAGGTTAGTGCCACACCTGTCCCGGCCCCGTGCAAGGTGAGTGAACCGTCGAAGTTCATCACCCAATGCGTGGTCCCCTGGCCGCGATACTCCGCACTCTCGGGTTCACCCGGGGGTGGATCGTTATCGGCCGTTGGCGTCCATTCCGCCACGAAATCAGCCAAGGCCTGGCTCTTGATCACGTGGCGGGCTTTGAAATGCAGATCAAATTCTGACAATTCGATAGCCCACTTGACCACCCGTCCCGTGCCCTCTCGGTTATGCAGGATTTGCCCGAGAGGGTAGGACGTGACTACCGTTACCCGATGCGCTTGGAAATAGTGGCGTAGCTTCCTGGAAGCCACGAGCACAGCATAGAGCATTTTTTGGGCTTGCGGGTAACGGGTCTTTGCGTCCCGTAGTGCCTCACTGACAAAGTAGATCGGCCGCTGCACCTTGGTGCGGGCCTTAGCTACTTTGCTAGGGGCGACAGGTTCGGGTGCACCAAGGCGGGTTATCTCGGTGTCCGGGGTTGTCGGGCCATCGCCTTCCGGGCCCCTGGCCGCTCTAGATGGAAGGGGCCTCGGGAGCCCCCGGACTAGGGGGCCGGGCGGCTCCCTGAAGCTCGGGGGGCCATAGGCCACCTCCGGGTTCGGGTGCTTCCTCGGCCAACACCGTTCCGAGGTTTCATGCCTCCGGGTTTGGTGGGGCTGGGGGCGACTGAGAGTCTAGCTCGTCATCACACTCCACAACCAAAGCCACACTAATCACTTGGGGGGTTGCCGCCAAATATAAAAGGAGGGGTTCTCCTTCTCGAGGTGCTACCAATATGGGCGGTGAGGAGAGATAATGCTTGAGCTCGTCCAAGGCTTTCTCTGCTTCGTCTGTCCAAGTGAAGGGGCCAGTTCGTTTTAGTAGCTTAAATAGAGGGAGTGCCCGCTCTCCTAGCCTCGATAGAAAACGACAAAAGCCAACCAGAGGGGGGGTGAATGGTTGAGTACCCCAAAAACAAAATTTTAGCGGAAATAAAACTTTACCTCTGTTTTCTGACGTCTGGTCTAACCGCAGGTGTCGCACCGGTCTGACCGCCTGATAGCCTTCGGTCTGACCGCCCGTAGCTGATCGCCTCAGCCGATTTGCCTGTAGTAGCCGATGCCGATGAAGACCAATGCCCGTCGGTCTGACCGCCAATGTACTCGCGGTCTAACCGGGAAGAAGACGCGGTCTGACCGCCGTAGTGTCTGCGGTCTGACCGGTTAGCAGATCCGAAATATGCCGCCACACCGAGGAAGAAGAAGACACAAAGAATTCTCAATAAAATTGATCTTTATTGAAACTCTCTGTGTTTACAAAGTGCAAACAAAGCACTCCTCACAAAATCTCAATCTAAACTTGAAACCCTAACTTGAGAGCTCAAAAACTCGCACTCAAAATCGATATAAGCGATACCGAGAGGCCACACCTCCCCTCACTATTTATACACAAAATCCGCAGCCAAGAGCCACGAATCCAACTCATACAAGAAGTCCTAATCCACTAGGAAATCTTCTCATACAAGAAACAAACTATACATAAACCAACCGTAACAATCCCGGTTTTCCTAAAACCGAAATTCCGCTTTCCATACGCAACAATATCTCCATTGTATGCCATATGGAAACTTTTCAATCATGTGCACTAATCTCTACCCATCAGCATCCCGCATGATCCTCATCTCGAACGTCACCTTATCTCCAAGTTGACTCCGACTCGATCACCGGCGATATTTTCCCGAGGCGTAAAGAATACCTGCACACAATTAAATAAAGAATACCATATCCGAGCACAAGCTATCCAAACTTGACTCATTGTTAGCATAAACAACCAGACACGTGCATAGGAACACGAAACTTCCATGTATGTATAAGGAAACAAACCGAAACCAAAACCGAAACGAAATCGGCAACTGACCTGGACGCTCGACCTGGCCCGACCGCAGTAACCGCCCGGTCGACCGCCGAAACACCTCCGGCCGACCGATGTAACACGCCCGGCCGACGGCCAGGCAGCCGATCGAACACTGTTCATCGTCCGAAAATTCAACTCTTTCAAAAACAAATCACTCAAATCAATAAATCCCAAATAACCAATTGTTCATCATTAAATAAAGAATCAAACACACTTTGATTTTACAATCTCCCCCTTGATGAACACATTGGCAAACAAAATAAAAGAGTTGTTTTGGTGTTTGAAAAGTTAAAAACAAAAATGATAAAAAGCATTAAAGAACTCAAAAATCAAATAAAATTTCTCCCCCTTTTTAAAAGAAAGAAAATCCTTTGACCCCAAAAAAAACTTGCAAATTCGTGTGCACTTTTTATGCAAATGTCCCTTTTTAAAAGAAAGAAAATCCTTGGACCCCAAAAAAAAACTTGCAAATTCGTGTGCACTTTTTATACAAATGTTCTTCCAAACAACATTATTTTCTCCCCCTTTTGACAATGAATTCATCAAGCATAGGAATTATGTTTATGAATGTGGAAGAGCTTAGCACCATACATAAAGCAAGTCAAGTCATGTGTTGCAAAAATAAGAAGATAAATTTATCAATTAGATAGCAAATATGCATTAAAGTATAATCATGAATCAAATATTTTATAATTAAGAGCAATAACACAATAAGAATTCATGAATTTCAATGATTTATAATGCAACATCTTTACAAGCACATAGGTTGAAAGATAAACCCAAATATATATACCTATTGCAATCTTTATTCTTTCTCAAATATACCTTTTTGCACATATAATTCAAGAGAAAAACTTTTTCATATTGATTTGAGCCATATTTGTTGCTCATATTTTTCTCTCAATTATTCCGAGTACGTCCTTGTCGTCAAGACTGTTTCCAAGGATTCGGTACTCATTATTTTTGCTCACATCGAATACGTCCTTGTCGTCAAGACTGTTTCCAAGGATTCGGTATTTATTTTTTTCTCTCATAGATAATATTTTATTCTCTTTTCACAATGAGCAATTTTAAGTAATTTGAGGAATATTAAAGCAACATAATATATATATATAAGCATTTAAAATCCAACACAAGTACGAGTATCAACATTGCATATTTCTTTAATTCAAGTATTGTGTTAAAGTGTCATGCATTATTTCTCTTAAATATAAAATCTAGATCACATAAAAATACTAGAATACATATAAGCTATGCTAGTGACAAATAAATCTTCATAATATTGCTAGCATGCACATGAGCAACAATATGTATGGATAAAGCTCTCTTTTTTAATTTATTTCAATCATATAGCTTGATAAATCAAAGAGCACAAAAACTCCCCTCAAAACATGCCAAAAGGATGAATGATTCCCAATTCCCTCGAAGAAAAGTAAAGCGAAAAGAATCCAATGGTTTTGTAAAAATATCAGCAAGTTGCAATTTTGTATCCAAAATTTCAATTCAACATCTTTCTTCTCAACATGATCTCGCAAGAAGTGAAAACGAATATCAATGTGTTTGGTGCGTGAGTGTTGAACAGATTCTTAGCAATGTTAATGGCACTTGTATTATCACAATAAAGAGGCACATTTTCAAAACACAAGTCCATAATCTTTTAAAGTAGAAATCAGCCAAAGAATTGAACAACAACTAGCAGAAGACAACATATTCGATTCAGTGGATTGAGCTACACTAGATCTGTTTCCTAGAAGACCATGCAATCAATGAAGTTCCAAGAAAATGACATGTTCCACTAGTACTTTTTCTATCAATTCTACAACCCGCAAAATCAACATCGAATAACCACTTAAGCAAAGAGAAGATGAAGTTGAATACCAAATACCAAACTCAAGTGTATGACTCAAATACCTCACGATGCGCTTGACCGCTTGACGATAAGACGTATGTGGAGAAGCTTGAAAGCGCGCACACAAACACACAAAGAAATTGTATGTCCTGGTCTAGAAGCAAGTGAGATACAACAAAGATCCTATCATGCTTCTATACTCCTTTTGATCCACAACTTCACCATCTTCATCGGGATCAAGAACAAAGATTAGATCCAATGGGTGTAGAGATTGGCTTGCAACTCTCCATCTTGAACTGCGCAAAAGATCTTTGGTGTACTTTGTTTGATGAATAAACGTACCTTGAGGTGTTTGCTTGATTTGTAAACCCAAGAAGTACGACACTCACCCATCATACTCATCTCAAATTCCCTACGCATAGTCTCAGCAAATTCTACAACCAAGGAGTGAGTTGAACAACCAAAGATGATATCATCAACATATATCGAACGAAAAGTTGATTTTCACCATGCTTAAGAACAAAAGCGTTTTATCAATTTTTCCCATCCGAAAACCTTTTTCAAGCAAAAAGTTCTTAAGTCTGTCATACCATGCTCTAGGTGCTTGTTTCAAACCATATAAAGCTTTTGAAAGTTTAAAAACATGGTTGGGAAAATAAGGATTTTCAAAACCCGGTGGTTGTTTAACATAAACTTCCTCCTGAATAAAGCCATTTAAAAAGCACTTTTAACATCCATTTGAAACAATTTAAAACCTTTGGAAGCAAGAAAAGCTAGCAAAAGCCTAATTGCCTCAATCCTAGCAACAAGAGCAAAAGTTTCATCAAAATCCAAACCCTCCACCTGAGTATAACCCTGAGCAACTAGTCTAGCCTTATTGCGAACTATCAAACCATCCTCATTTTGTTTATTTTTGAAAACCCACTTGGTTCCAATAACATTATGTCAAGAAGGAGGTTCAACTAAAGACCAAACTTTATTTCTTTCAAAATTTTCAAGTTCTTCATGCATGGCGTTAATCCACGATTCATCAGTTAATGCATGAGTAACATCTTTGGGTTCAAAAGAAGCAACAAAAGCAGAATTTGCAGAGTCATGCGCAGTTACCTTAGATCTCGTCGTCCGCTCATTTAAATTACCTATTATTTGTACCGACGGATGTAGTCGCCGAATGTGCAAGGGTGCTGTGATCTCTGGTTGATTCACGTTCGGTTCAGCACAGTCGTGGTCCCCGAAGAATCTTCTTGATTGGAATCGACGGAGTCCAAAGAGGTTGGCCCCGCCGGCCACGGTCTCGGTCGGCCCGACCGACGACACCGGCCGGTCGGACCGGGCAGTCGACCTCATCGTCATCGTCATCGTCGTCGCTTTCGTCTTCAAAGATTCGACCAAACTCCCCCTGATCCTGTGGCGTGTACGAAACATCCGGTCTAGTACCGGGACTAGCCTCATCAAAAGTGACTTTGCAAGTCTCGACAATTTTGTTAGTCTCCAAAAGAAGTACACGATAGCCATGAGTGTGTGCGGGGTAACCAAGAAATAAACCATCAATTGAACGTGATTCAAACTTATCCAAATTTCAGATTTTAACACAAAGCACTTGCAACCAAAAACACGCAAATGTGAAACTTTGGGTGACGACCAAAACGAAGCTCATAAGGAGTTTTGCCAAGTTTAGAACGCAAGAAAATGCGATTAGAAACATAGCAAGCAGTGTTAATAGCTTCGGCCCAAAATTTTCTAGGTGTGTGATATTCATCTAGCATTGTCCTAGCCATTTCAACCAAAGAACAATTTTTTCTCTCGACAACACCATTTTGTTGAGGAACACGTGGAGAAGAAAATTGATGTTCAATTCCTTTTTCAACACAAAAATGTTCAAGAGAGGCATTTTAAATTCACCACCATTATCACTTCTAATTGTTTTCAAAGAGTTGAGAATTTCACAATTTAAGCGAAGAAAAAGACTTCGAAAGTGTCCAAAGGTCTCGTCCTTAGTTGCCATGAAGAAAACCCAAGAATATCGAGAAAATCGTCAACAATAACTAACACATACCATTTTCCTCCAACAGATTGCACTCTATGGACCAACGGTGTCCATGTGTAAAAGCTGTCCCGGTGCATCCGTTATCACGAAAGAATTGGTGTGTGAGAAGAAGCAACCATTTTACCATGACGACATGGTG
Organism: Oryza australiensis; assembly: GCA_019925245.2. Lineage (NCBI taxonomy): Eukaryota > Viridiplantae > Streptophyta > Magnoliopsida > Poales > Poaceae > Oryza > Oryza australiensis. Next base: position 4,003,653 of record JAIFGZ020000106.1, read on the forward strand.
CACAAACCAAATCAAGATCCTTTTTGAGTTTTGGCAAACCACGAATAAGATCCAAACCACTTAAACGAGTCAAATGATCAAACCCAACATGACCAAGTCTACGATGTCAGAACATCAAATCTTTGTTGAATTTTGCAACTAAACAAGTAACAACAAGAGAAACAGGGTTTTCAAAATCAGCTTTAAAAACTCTCCCATAACGAGAGATGTTCAAAACAGAGTCACCACAAGAGTCAAATATTTTACTTCCAGTTTTCTTGAAATGAACTTCAAAGTTTTCATCAACAATTTGTGCGAAAGTAAATTGTATTTTAAATCTTCTACCAAAGCTTACTCTTTTAATTCAAACTTGTCACTTACCTTGACGGATCCCGTAGCGATAACGGCACTTGTTGAAGCATCCCCAAAGATTATCGATTCCGTCTTGGATGCCAACTTGAGGGAGGAGAACCACTTCTTATCACCGGTCATGTGCCGCGAACAACCGGAGTCCATGATCCACACGTTCTCCTTCCTCGCCACAAAAGCCTACAAAACAAAAGATGTCGAGGCCTCGCATGGGGTTAGTTAAAAGAAACTTAGGAATCCAAGATCGAGACACACGACCGTAGATCCAATAGGCACAAAACCACGAGAAAAACAGTTTTGGAATTTTCGGAAAAATTCCTTGGGCGTCTGGCCGATGCTGCATCGGCCGATCGGCGCCATCGCCGGTCTGACCGAGGCAGTCGCGTCGATCTGGGTGCGTCCGGTCTCGACCGATGGACCAATCATGGTCCGACCGGCCTTCCCGAGGGAAACTGATTTTTGCCACTTTGATTTTGCAAAATTATTTTCTCTTTCCTTTTCCTTTTCGTGCTAATCAAACAAAAACCAACAAGATTACCATCTTTACCACAAAAAGAGCAAGAAAACTTTTCTTTAGTAATGATGGTTTTGAAGAATTGGGTTTAGTTTCTTTTAAATAAACAGAAAGAGATGGCAAATTTCTAGCAGACTTGAAAACTGTTTTCATGGTGTTAGGTTTTGTCAAAATTTCACCGTTTTCAGTTATCCCTAAAAAATTTGGAGGAGTTTTGGTGAAATAGTCATAAGCATCAAAACCTATTCCCTTATTGTCGCTACACACTTTTGATTTGTCCAAAATCATGTTAAGTTGTTTCTTACCATCGGAAAATTTTTGCAAAGTACTTTTCAAGTAAGAAACTTCTTTTCCAAGAATAACACAATTTTCACAATCAATTAAAACATCTTTGCCTTTGCGACATTTAGAGCAAGAAGCTACCTCATCTTGTTTAACTATTTCTTCCATGTGCTTAACACGAGCTAAAGCATCTTTTAGTTTCAATTCATTAGCATCACAAGTTAAACAAGATTTAGAAGCTAAAATTTGAGAATTATTGACATCTCTAATTTTTGAAATTTCCAGCATTAAAACCTCACAATTTTTGCAATTATCATCATTGGGAATAAGAGATTTCAATCTAGCAATTTCAGCATTTAAAGATTCAATTACAAATTCTTGTTTTTTAAATATTTTCTCACATTTTTTATTCTTAGCACTTAAAACAAGAATTGCATCTTCAAGTGAGCTTATCTCATTTTCTTCATCTGAAGAATCTTCATCTCCATGCGTCATGAGACAAACGCCGGAGATGTTCTTGCCCTTCTCCTCCTCACTGTCAGTGTCTATGTCGCTGAGTGGCTCAAAAGCGGCATAGACTTGACTCAGCACCTTCTTAATCATCTCCTTGGAGCGTCTACCCTTGGGTTTGTCATCTTTTGTCTTTTCAGCGCTCTTGTCCTCCTTCTTGCTCCTCCCAAGCTTGGGGCAGTTGGAGCGGATGTGATCCAAGGCGCCGCATTCAAAGCAACGCATTGGTCCTCCTTTCTTCCTGAACCTAACTCTGTTCATAGCTCTGGAAAGCTTGTTAGTAGCAAGAGCCAAGTCCTCCTCCTCGAATTGCTCGAGTTGTTCATCGGACATGGCGTTAATCAAAGCAAGAGCATTTGAAGATGACGAAGAAGCAACATCTGAAGAAGTCGAAGGAGAAATCAAAGCACTTGACTTAGAATCCGTTTTACGAGAAAGAATATTCATCTCATGAGTTTAGAGTTTTGTATAAAGCGAATCCAAAGTCAAATTTGCCATGTTAACAGATTCTTGAATAGAAGTCACTTTCATTTCCCAAACAGACATGTCAAGACCATTCAAAAGTGGCGAGAAATCTCAGATTGTGGATAATTAGTGTCATAAGAAGAATCAACAGATCTAAGATTGCTCAAGATTTTATTAAACCTACGAAGATAGTCATCCAAAGCTTCAAAGAGGTTTCATCTTAAATTTTATATATTCCTTTTTAAAAAGATCTCGACGAAGCTCTTTTATGTTTGTAGTTCCTTGATGAAAGTTTTTCAAAGCGTTCCAAATTTCATTAGCGGTTTGAAGATGATAAACACGATCAAAATCAGAACGCGAAATTCCATTCAACAATATATTGCGAGCTTTGCAATTGTTATTAAACTCGGTTTTCAAAGCATCAATATTAATGGCATCGGGTATGGTGTAGGGAAGCGCAACCTTTTGCCACACATCATAGTCTTGAGCCATGATGTAAGATTGCATCTTACTACACCAATACGCAAAATCGGTGCCATCAAAAACATGCGGTTTTGTTGAAAATTTATCCGACATGATGAAAAAACTTTAGATCAAAGAAAATCCAAAGCAGAAAAAACGTGGCTCTGATACCACTTGTAGGATCGAATGCCCAACTAAAAGCCAACCAGAGGGGGTGAATGGTTGAGTACCCCAAAAACAAAATTTTAGCGGAAATAAAACTTTACCTCGTTTTCGACGTTCGGTCTAACCGCAGTGTCGCACCTGGCCGACCGCCCGTAGCCGATCGCCTCGGCCCGATTTGCCCGTAGTAGCCGATGCCGATGAAGACCAATGCCCGCCGGTCCGACCGCCAATGTACTCGCGGTCTAACCGGGAAGAAGACGCGGTCCGACCGCCGTAGTGTCTGCGGTCCGACCGGTTAGCGATCCGAAATATGCCGCCACACCGAGGAAGAAGAAGACACAAAGAATTCTCAATAAAATTAATCTTTATTGAAACTCTCTGTGTTTACAAAGTGCAAACAAAGCACTCCTCACAAAATCTCAATCTAAACTTGAAACCCTAACTTGAGAGCTCAAAAACTCACACTCAAAATCGATATAAGCGATACCGAGAGGCCACACCTCCCCTCACTATTTATACACAAAATCCGCAGCCAAGAGCCACGAATCCAACTCATACAAGAAGTCCTAATCCACTAGGAAACCTTCTCATACAAGAAACAAACTATACATAAACCAACAGTAACAATCCCGGTTTTCCTAAAACCGAAATTCCGCTTTCCATACGCAACAATATCTCCATTGTATGCCATATGGAAACTTTCCAATCATGTGCACTAATCTCTACCCATCAGCATCCCGCATGATCCTCATCTCGAACGTCACCTTATCTCCAAGTTGACTCCGACTCGATCACCGGCGATACTTTCCCGAGGCGTAAAGAATACCTGCACACAATTAAATAAAGAATACCATATCCGAGCACAAGCTATCCAAACTTGACTCATTGTTAGCATAAACAACCAGACACATGCACAGGAACATGAAACTTCCATGTATGTATAAGGAAACAAACCGAAACCAAAACCGAAACGAAATCGGCAACCGCCGACGCTCGGCGGTCGACCGCAGAACGCTGCCGGTCGACCGCCGAAACACTCCGGTCGACCGACAGAACACGCCCGGCCGACGGGTGTGGCGCGCGAACAACACTGTTCATCGTCCGAAAATTCAACTCTTTCAAAAACAAACCACTCAAATCAATAAATCCCAAATAACCAATTGTTCATCATTAAATAAAGAATCAAACACACTTTGATTTTACACTTGGCGGTCTTGGACGGGTCGTCGCCCAACTGGATAGACTTGATTACCACCTCATCGATCGAGGTGATATGTTGTTTTGGGGCCCGGGAACCCGAGGCCTCCCCTTGAGAGCCTTTGGGTTCAACGCGGTTGGCCGCCGCAATGTCGTCCACGCGCGCTTTCGTGCAATCTAGCGTGGTTTTAACGTCGGCATGGACGGTGATGGGGCCTCCGGGCCCCGGCATTTTGAGTTGGTGGTAGGCATAATGGGTAGCCGCCATGAACTTCACCAACGCCGGCCTCCCGAGCACAGCGTTGTAGGGCAGATTGAGGTCTGCCACATCGAAGTCGATCCGCTCAGTGCGGAAATTGGCTGGTCTTCCGAAGGTGACCGGCAGCGCGATCTGCCCGAGGGGCCACACCTTCCCGGGCGTCACCCCAGTGATGGGATAGGACGGCCCGAGCACCATCCCCGGAGCCTTGATTGCATCGAAGGCCTTCGGGGATAGTATATTGAGGGCCGCACCTCCGTCAATTAAGACTCGGGCGACCTTGACGTTGCAAATGGTGAGGGAGGTCACGAGGGCCAAGTGGCCGCTACGCGCGATGCTCCCCGGGTGATCGGTCTGGTCGAAGGTAATTGGCACCTACGCCCAGCGCGACCTTCGGGCTGCCTCGTGGGACGGCACGGCCGCGAGGAGCTCACGCCTCATAGCCTTGAGGCTCCTGCGAGACACCTGGGCACCGGCCCCCCCGTCGATGGTGGCGACGACGTGCTGGGGATCTTGGTAACCCAGATCGTCATCCTCGTCTCCGACGGGGGCCGCACCCTTGGCCTCCTCTCGTTGGTTGTCCGAACGCTGCGCCGGGCCTTGCCCTTGCGGCGGGTTTCCTTCTCCTTCTCCCTCCGTTCGCTCGTACTTGCACCCGCTCGGCCAAGTTCTTGACCGAGCGGCACTCGAGAGGTCGTGGTGGGATGTTTGGTGCACCATGCACCACTTGTCCCCGACCCGGCCCTGGGGACGAGGGTCCGGGGAGCGCCTGTGGCTGCCCGCAGGCTTGTCCTTCCGAGGGGGCTTCTCGGCACCGTCGGTGGCGAGGACGTGGCCCTCCTCGCCACCGCGCGAGGGCTTGCGCTTCCGCCGCCGCTCGCGCCGGTCCTCTTGGGACGCGGAGGGGGCTGCGCGGGTGGAGGTCGGGGCTAGATTCCTAGGATTCCAAACCCGAGCCTCTTCCTTGCGGGCCACCCGGTCAGCGAGCTCGAAGAGCCCTGTGGTGGTCCGAGGGGCCTTGGACTCGATCTTCTCCAACATAACATCGTGGCATACACCACTCCGGAAGGCGAAGATCATTGCATGGTCAGCGATGGACGGTATGATGTTGCGTACCTGGCAAAAACGCTGGATGTATTTGCGCAGGGACTCGTCCTCTCCTCGCCGGACCATGTGAAGGTCAGCCTCTACCCCCGGGCGTGGGTACGTGCCCTGGAAGTTAGAAGTGAACTGCTGGCATAAGTTGTCCCACGAGGTGACCGACTGAGCCGGCGGATTCATTAGCCGGGAGCGGGCCCGGCCCTTGAGCACCATGGGAAAGAAGTTGGCCATGACAAGCTCGTCACCTCCAGCAGCCTCGATGGCGTGGTGTAATCTGGAGGAACTCGGTGGGGTTCACCAAGCCATCATACTTCTTCGTAAGGGCCGGCCTAAACTTGTTAGGCCAGCGCACATTGCGGAGGCTGGCGATAAAGGCCTGATAGCCGTTGCCGGCCGGAGGGGGCGACGAGGGCTGAGGGGCCCCTTTGGGCGCCGCAGAACCTCCTGCTTGCGGCTGGGCCACCATGGCCGCTCGCCGTCCCCTGAGGGGCTCCTCCTGCGGCAGGGCCGCTGCGGCCGCTCGCCGAGCGGCTGCGCCTCCTGACGAGGAGGCGCAGTCGTGAGCCTGTCCCATGCGACGCCTCGTCGCGGAGCGCTGATGCGAAGGCAGCGCCCCGCCCGCATACAAGATCTCGGGCGCCTGGGTTGGGCCTGCGCCGAGAGGCTCTCTTCCGTCCTCACGGCAGCCGCTGTCCTTCGAGCCCGTCGTCGAGAGGATGAGTTGACCGCGGCGTGTGAACCGCGCGGTCGGTGGCTGGAGGAAGCGAGATCGGTGGCCAGCTGACGCTAGGCCGTGCCTACCAGCTTCGCCACGTCGTCGAACCAACGCTTGGCGTTGGATCCCTCGCCTGGAGTGACCGGGGGGTGGCGCACAAGAGCTTCCACCGCCTGAAGGGCGCCCTCAGGCGTGCCAAACTCCAGGCGACGATGGACGTCTCCCCGGCGAGGTTCGCCGATACGCCCGCTCTGGGCGTGGCTTGATCCCGCAGAGTGTTGGGCCCCGCGGATGCCCGGCCCTCCACCCACAAACCGCCATTTCAATGAGAGGCGAGAAGGTGGCGCGACCCTGCCGCACCGCCGCGCTGAGGCGTGGAGGGGGACAAGGGCCCTCTTCCTCCTGAGCGGAGGTGGCGGAAGTTGGGGCTGTGCCCGCCCGTGTCAACCTCCTCGGCCGCCTTGTTGGCCAAGTCGCACTCGCGGGTCGCGAGCGAGCCTGATGCAGACCGCGGGACGTGGCCGTGAACCATGGCGAGGGCGGGGAGAGGGGGTTTTTCGGCGAGAGATGGAAGGAACACGGGGGGTTTAAACCCAAATGCAGTGTGCTCCCCCTACCTGGCGCGCCAGCTATCGATGTCGAAAATTGACACGCGGGGATCCGAGGGACCCCCTTTTTTGGTTCGGCACAGGGGAGTGGTGAATCTGGGCCTAAACTCACGGTAAGGACGAGGTGAAGCCGGTAAGACCGGGAAAAATCAAGATAGCAAGGACGCAAGAGATTTATACAGGTTCGGGCCACCTATGAGGTGTAACACCCTACTCTTGTTCTTTGTGTAGTATAAGGGATTGATTACAGAGACCAGTGATGGTTTTCTCTTTGGAGATGTTGGAGGTGGACAAGGGGGTGCTAAGAACTAGCTGTTGCTCAGGGGACTGATGAATGGAGATCCAACCGAACGAACCGAAGGAACCCTCTTTATGATGGACTTGGGCTTCCTTTTATAGTGCAAGGAGAACACCACAGTAGTCCTGTTTTTTTCTACTCCGCTCCACGTGATGGGGCGGTTTTTGCCTTGTCTTGTCGGAGAAGCTACCCTCATCTTTGTCCCTGTTGCCGCGTCACGGAGTTGACGGAAAAAAGCGGGCATCATGGCAGCCATGTTGCTGACGCGAGGATGGCCGGCCTACCTACTCCGGTGGGGCCTAATGGTCAGTGGCCCAGCTCCTGGGTAGGTGCTGACGCAATGCCTCCCGCGTCCACTCTCTCTCTCCCACGCGGCCGCCCAACGCATTTAATGCGACTGGACGAGGCGTGAGGGAGGCGTGCGCGGAGTGGGCGTGCTGTCATACTACGGTCGCAGTCAAAGACTTTATGCCCTCTTTGCCTCGTGACGAGCAAAAGGGGTGATGATGAGAACGGCTGACAGGCGCGCCTCACATCGCATTAAATGCGGCGAGGCAGGCGCTTAGTCTCTCTCTCTTTAGGCATTAAATGGGGTAGTTGGCAGTTGGACTCGCTCCTCTCTCAGAGAGGTGCGGGGTGAGGACAAGGGGTTCGAGTGATTCCGGACCTTGCGCCTGGGGTCCGGTGATCCCGGACCTGCCGCTGGGAATACGGTGGCCTCGGGCAGCCCAGGGCAAGCCCTCTTAGGGTGGCCACATGGCCGCCCATGGCCAGGACCCGCCTGAGCCGTCCAGATCATACCTTTGGCGCACCCTGATGGGCGAAGACGCCTTTCTTTTTTAGATATCGTATCTTTGACATATCCCCGGGCCCATATCACCGACAGATTCATATAGAGAGTCTCATGAATAAGTCACATACTTATTGATCAATACAACTTGTCTATTTCATGAAACGGAATAACAATTTATACATTGATACATAAACATTGACTATGATATCCAATATATCCATGTTGCCTCTAAGACATATCATTAATAAGTCTATGATAATGTTCGACTCTATTTCTATTCTACACCTATTCTAGCTTTTAGTGGGCCTAAGTATATTCGATATCTATTCTAACAAACTTCGCCTTGACGAATATATGTCACCTAGAATTAGTAAAATCATCATGTCGATCCATCGGTCCTTTCAACTTGGTTGTCTCCTTTTTTGCATCAAGAGATTCCGCCTATCATCCTATAATTTTTTCCTCCAGACTCCACCTGCAATAGTGCTCTACATTCTCTCTTACCATCACAGTTGTCTTGCCAAATAAAATTGAACTTCACCTTAGTTGGCATAGCTTAGACTCCTCGAAGACCATGTTCACTTTCATCTTATGTCTTAAATTTGTTTTTATCTACTTCATGGCTAGATAACATGTGTCATCACCAAATAGAAAAATCAAACTCACCATACTGATAAAGAACTCTTTCTTCCTTGTAGTCTTATAAACCGAGCTAATAAATCTAGCATTCACGCTTTTCACATTCTTGGATTGAACTCCTGATAATTTGAGAAATTCACTGCTGCCTTGAATCACTCGAAGGTGTTACCCCATAGCGCTTGCTCTTTTTTTTTAGTTTTGGTCTAACTTCATATATCTCAATTTCTCAATAAGTTATATATCATGTTTTCGCCAAATAATTCTATATGGGACTTGACTGACCTGTCACCGTCAGTCTTCTAGCTCTTTTTTCAATCCTACTGACTTTACTTCTCGGTTTAACCAGCCATATATACCCGGTTTGACCCATCCTTATCTAATCGAGTAACTTTTATAGCAGACAGAATGAGCCATCTCGAGCCCAAGCACGTCCTTGAGCTTGCATCAATGAGCCTTGCAAGTAAACTGGACTAACTGCAACCCTGAACCATGATTTTATCCTTCTCCATCTGGCCATCAGGCCATCAGCCCATATATAAACTGAAGTTTCTAATTTGCAGTATGGGTTGATCAGAGCGTTGCAATCCGGAATTAACCGCATCCCTCACGCCACCAAATACTTGGACCGTTGCACTTTTGAATTCAGCATCTTTGCTCCTCTTGATTTCTTTTCAGTTCCAGCAGTAGCAGCAGCCGCTGGCGTTGGCTCCGCCTCCTTGGAGCTTGAATCTGCCGCACACTGGAACCTATGGCATCTGCTCTGCCACACAATGGCATTATGACGCAACCAATGGTAGCGATGTAACTAGGATCCTAATTGAAAAAAATATCAGGTCGACACCTTTGTGGCGACCGTAAGCAGCGTCCTAATTACAAGATTTCAGGTCGCTAAACATTGGTGGCGATCGTAAGGGTCCATTTGCAAAGTATCCACACGTAGCATGCGTAACAACACATCGACAGATTGACGCGGCTAGGCTTCTAGTTGAACGTCTGGAGCCTCAAGGAAAAGAGCTTACCAGGCTTCTAGATGTGCAAAAAAAGATTAAAAAACAAAAACTATTTATTACAAAATATTAATAATATATATGACCTACAAGATACTTCTTCGTTTGTGCGGTTGTAATACGCTGTACCTATAGTACAAGCAGCGCAACTTCTGCTGAAGCTACTCGAACACCCCAAAGAAAGAGACATTAGCTCCGTTATGTACTGTTCAGCCTACTGGTCACAACCAAAATTTAAACTTAGCATTAACTTTTTTTAAGTCACTAAAAACATATATATAAAAATTTTATTCACAAATTATTACTTTCTTGTCTGCAGTTTATAGTAATAAATTGTAGGCGAAATGATGGTTTTTGTTTTCACGAGCAGCCTTCCATACTACAACACAATGGACAAATTCATCTATATAGAGTTCAAATATCCTCATTTGTATTACCATTAACAAGAATATAAATGTAGATTTACAAAAGCAGAAATAAGATGTTGCCCATTAGATTGAAGGGGCTATGGGCGTTAGACCCCTACAAGCTTTGTTCAATCCATCCATTTCATACAGTACCATTCATGATTTATGTAGCCTCCTCGACATTAAAGAAAGGCCAATGCTGACATTAAAGAAAAGCCAATGCTGAAATTCAGGTTTAATACCACTGCTTTGTTTCTAGAGCAAGTGATCATCCTCATCGTTATCCTCAGTTGCCTCATGATCATCTGCTATTATATGCACCACAGCGTCGGGAGCAACAAATGCTCCTTCTATGATTATCTCTCCTGGGCCCTCCTCGTGTATCCCTTGTAACCTCATCAACCTATTGAAGAGTGCTGAATAATCAAGTTCCATCCTGTGGTCAGGGGTATGATGCTGATTAAACCGCCCTGGAAGTTTCGACTTTGTATTGTAGCATTCTTCGCAGAGGTCAAATCCAATTAATTCAGTGCAGTCCTTACATTTGTACCTCTTCCCTCGTATTGGATACATCTGCAGTGCATTCGTCAATTTCTTATTAGCAGAGAAGTGAGAATAAAGGCATGATACAAATGTATCTTGTAAAATATTTAAGGCTTCCTTTTTGTGTAAAACAATACATTAGAAGGTTTAAAACGAGAAAGGCTAGAGAACAGTAAACAACTGGACACATACCTTGTGGAAAAACTCGTCTTGCAAACGAATTTCTAATTTTCCAACACAAATCCACACTTGAATTAAGTACTAATAACTTAAATAAAATTTGAAAATGTGTTCCCATCAAAGTGGTCACAAGATGGAATATGGAGATTGTAACAACTTAGTGTGAATAATTTAAGAAATGAAATCATTTTTTTTGGCACTGAGTGAACCCAAAGTACTACTAGTAACAATAATCAATATTTGGGCTGCATAGTGGATATTACTAGTCGCTGGCGACTAGTGCGGTTTATCCATTGGATGTATGTTTGCCAAAACTTAAAAAGTTCACAACTTATGCATACCCCGCATGAATCGCATCCAACCCCAATATGAACATCTGACAAGTCATCATCCTGATGTGCACAGTTTTCCTTATTTGTTGGTCTACCCCTGCCTTCTTTTGTGCATGAAGTACCTAAACCACACCACAAAAAAAAACAGTTAGCCATGAAAGAATAAATCAGTTATGGTATTCCTTTCAAAAGTTGTACGTATTTACAAAGATCTCACTTTCATAACTCGTGCCCGAACTTCCCGTAACCAATAACAAAACAGGAAGGCAAATTATCCATGCTATCTTTTCAGACAATTTGAAAGAACTAACACAGTATCGTAGATAATTATACTAGATCGAAACCAACTGCCTATGACTATCCCAGAAAGCAGCAAGCTGGTTCCTCCCACCCTTCCAGTGCTGTATCCTGAACTGGTTGTGGCCTACTGGCCTGTAACTGGGGTAGCATAAAATCTTGTTAATTTCTACAAACTATTGCCAATAGTCATCTACGCATTTCACATCATAGGATAAATCATAGTGGCTATTGGCATATAAATATATAATACTCATTGTTACCAGTAAGATAGTAACTCCCTCCGGTCAAAGCATATATGACTTGACTTTTTTACAGTCCTCAAAGTACAACTTTCACAATTTTATATTGCAAATAAATTTATAAAATCCAATAAGTTGATCATATTATCATAGTGATTTTCAGGGTAAATCTTCACATAACTTTTTTCTAAAAAATAAACTAAGCATTTTAGAAGTTATTGATGGGTAAAGTTTCAAAAGTTTGACCGAATCTTGTTCTAAACATCAAATACTTATGACCGGAGGGAGTAACATGCTATATCAAGCTCTTCGTGCACAAGACAATGCTACCCCATATGCTAGAAATCCGTCATATAAGCAACATCGCCCTATGGTTAGAAAATTACTTCCAAAAAAATAGAAGGGTCTTTTACTTATCAGTATGGTATAGAAGAAAATACACCATGTGAGATAAGTTTACCTGAAGATGATCCTTGATTGCATTCACCCTTCAAAAGCTGAATTTTCTCTCGTCTTAAGTCATATTCTGCTGGAAAATATTCTTCGATAAAATGGTCCAAATCCAAGCAAACATTAGGAAAATCTCCTGGATGAACACCTCCACAAACTTGGCATTTGAGTGTACCGTCATCCAAGGACGACAAACAGGACATGCAATACACTTTTTATAAATAAAGATAAGTCAGTATGTGAAACAATTAGCGCAATACGTAACATTTTTTATTCTAGCTTTAAAGCTTACCATGACCACAATTAAGAACAGCAGGTTGATACAACAGCTCCTTACAAAGAGCACATGACACATCCTCCAGCTTAACTTTCTTCAGATGCTCATTGATAGTGTTGCCATCAGATGTAACTTCTTGTGGAGGTCGACTGTTACCTTCTTCAGGTCTATTCTCCCCATCAATTTCTTGCAGAAGGTAGCACATCTTATAAATCGAGGCAATCTAGAAAGCTGAGACAAATATCATTGCAATTTTATGACACAATTCTTACCAGAATTGTTGCTCCTGGAGTTCAAAAACTCAATGATTTGCGGAGAATATGTATCCACACGCTTCTCATCCTCTTGAGTCGAAACCAAAAGAAAAACATCAGTAAGAACTTGCAGAAAAATAAGGCGTGCTAATTACTGAAAATCAGGCAAGCAGCTATTGGAAGAGGAAAACATGTTTGGTTTGTTACGCGTGCTGTAATTCTTAAAACTCTGGTGCTACAAAAACCGAATTTTTTACTTTTTGGCCCTTTTTTGAAAAGATTTTCACAAATAGGCCCCTGGCAGTTTTAAATCGAAAAATGGACCCCAACCTCGGCATCGTCCATATTGGCGCCAAGGTTGCACGTCTCGGCGACAACTTAATTGGCGCTGAGATTGGGGCGCCACGTCGGTGTTGAGGATGACGTGGCGGATCTCGGCGCCAACTATAGTGGCGCCGAGCTCGGCGCCGCGGATCTTGGCGCCGAGCTTGGCGCCATAGTTGTTGACGCCGAGCTTACCTTACAAGTGGGTCCCGTCTCCTTCCTCCTCCTCTTTCATTCTATTCCTATCTCCTTTTTCTCTCTCTTCGAGCCACCCCCGACGTCGGCGCCCGCACCCTATCGCCGCCATCGCCCGACCCCGTCCCCGACGCCGCCGCACGCGCCCACCCCCGTCCCCGACGCCGAGCCCGCGTCACCCCAATCGGCCCGCCACCGCCGCCTCTTAGCCGGCCGCGACCACGCGACGCCGCCCGGCCGGGCCGAGGCCGCGCCCGCCCGGCCGGCCCCTTCCCAACCGGCCCTCCCGCCGGTATGTGGAATGTATAATTTAAATTTTTGCAATGTATGTAGAATTTGCAATGTATGTGGAATTCATCTCTTAGTCCTGCATATCCATTGGCTAGACGAAAAGCAGAAACACCTGGTTTGTTGTTCTGTATCAAGGCTGAACATGAAATGGGAACAATGTCAATGAGGGGAACATCAAAGAAATGTTATTATTGTCACCATCTGAAAAAGATATACAACATACTTACAGGATAGTGCACCCAGAGCTTTTATGCGGGCAGTGAGATCAGGATCTGACGTAAAATTAGTGTTATTATGGGTGCTATTGTATTCAACCTTTGATTACAGTAGTATTTCAACATTTGTTATTGTTCTCAAGCTACAATGCAGACTGGGTTTCTCACTTGTGTCGTGCTGTAAATCGTGATATCCTAGTTGGTTCACACTAGTTATGTGTATGTTAATACAAAGTATGTGCAGCAACCTGGGGAACTCTACTTTGGGACTGAAGAACACTTCATTTGCAAAACGACACAACTGAACTATTGAACCGTCTTTTTAAAAGACAATGGTGTATTAGTTAGCATATTGAATTTATATTTCACTGACTACCTTCATTTTGCAGCATGGCGCAGTTCCACCTTCTGGATCCGGCGTACGACGCGACCCACCGAGGACGTCTCGTAGCGGAGGGACAGGTACTATTAATTTATTTTAAATTTATTTCTTCCTTAATTACTACTTACATGACAGAAAAAGCATGATTATCTGAGCAAAAGAACATGAGTTGTACTGTATGAGCATTATATGAACACACTACTGTGTTTATTACCATCCATCTGTATAGAATAATTTTTTTTGACTACTGCAGGCACTAATGGTGGGCGAAGGGGAAGAGAACAAACACGGGAGAAAGGTCATTAGACTTCCCTATAATAACTACAAGATGATCTCCATCTTGCGAATTCCTACTTTGTTTGAATTATATTACTTTGCTTATCTATATCTATAGATTACCTAAATCTAAATCGATCTACGTTCTGAAAATAGAGTTCTTTATTTTTATAGAATTACTCCTCATTAGTCATTCTATCTTAATTAGGCTCCAGGGAAAAGAATGGGATGTGTATTTGGCGCCGAGCTTAGCGCCACTACTGCTGGCGCGGAGCTTGGCGCCGAGGCTCAGCGCCAATATCCACGACACCGAGCTCCGCCACGTCAGCGCCACGTCAGCCTCGGCGCCGACATGGCGTTCCAAGCTCGGCGCCAATTATCTTGGCACCGAGACGTGCATCCTCGGCGCCAATATGGATGGCGCCGAGGTTGGGGTCCATTTTCCGATTTAAAACCGCCACGGGCCTATTTGTGAGAATCTTTTCAAAAAAGGGCCAAAAAGTAAATAGTTCGGAAAACCGAGCTACAAAAACAAGCCAAAACTTAAAACTGGATGGACTCATCCATATAGTGTGAATTGTGAAATTTAAGAACTGCCATGGTAATTGCCAAGCAAATAACTCTGTGTTCTTCAGCATAAGATTGTGAACTGTTTCTACACCTTCAATATCCATTAGACACAAACCCTAAGACAATGTATTCACCTGTATCCCCCTCATCCAATGATCTCACCCAAACCTTACAAATCCCTATCCCCATATAGCCAGCAACATCCTCTGACATCCATGTTTGCACAGCCAACTAGGAACCTATACCATCGATGCCATAACATCCTCACCCACTACACGAATACACCATCACATTCCCTTCGGCCCTGATGACCCCTATCAATTTGGATTTGATGGATTTGAATTCAAATTATTAAATTACATTATTTCTCAGTAGAACTGGTTGTGTTTAGCACTTTAGATGGCAGTTTCAAGATAATTTTGAAATATACATACTTCTCTAACACCCCAAACATGACCCCCAAAAAAATTGAACTAGCTCTGCAAGAGCATCGAAATTGATGGTGTATTCATATGCAAAACACAATACATGCAACATTTATACTTCGCAAGAAATACAAACATTTACTATGAACAGCATTGTTTATATTATGAAAGAGGTTTAATGATTTGGATTTTGGATACTCACCTAGTACCTCTTTTTCCCTTCTTTTGTATTCCACAGGTTCAAGCTTTATAAGCAAGTGATGTAGGAGTTGACAGATACTAGGAAAATGTTTATAAGGCTGCCTGCAGACAGCACAATGGGACTCCCTGATGATATGCATAGCATTGTGGACGCACCAGAAACATGACATATGTCCACATGCTGCACCAGCAATTGATAAATGAAATTTCAAAAAA
Organism: Oryza australiensis; assembly: GCA_019925245.2. NCBI lineage: Eukaryota > Viridiplantae > Streptophyta > Magnoliopsida > Poales > Poaceae > Oryza > Oryza australiensis. Next base: position 4,019,093 of record JAIFGZ020000106.1, read on the forward strand.
AATACTATGCAATCAAGTTGCTCTTTATGTTAGCATGAACAACAAACTCTTACCAATAACAACTGGTTTGTACAGAAGCTCCCTGCAAGAAAGATTGAACAAGTACATAAGATATTTGTGCTTTTTTTTAAACGCCATCATTTGTGAATTAGCAAAATTGACACCAGCGATTCAAAACCAGTCAAAGTGAAACAAAAAAAATACAGTAAGACAATGTGCCTTTTCAGCATTTAAAAGAGAAGGCCAATGTAAAACGCAGTTTAGACAAACGGCAACAAAGTTAGACTACTGACTTGCAGGCCCTCTGCCATCAAAGGTCTAGAGCATGATCTAAATCTATTTAGATATTCCCCTGAATGCTGCAAGGTGTCGAACTCGATAATTTCTTCCGTCACCTAGAGAAAAATATTCCTAGATGGAGATCTTACATTAACAATATCTAAGCTTAATGTCTCTATGCAAAAATTTAGGAACGGCGCAATGTATAGAGCATAAAATTGATGCGAAAAGAAATTATGAACGACAAAAATAAGCGCCGAATTGCACTCGATCAAAAGCGAGAGCGCGTAATCACGCAGCACGAACGTCCACGATCAACAAATCAACGAAAGGGGGTCGTCTGCTCATACACCAGCAAGGTCACTACAACATGGGTGGATAAGAAGAGAAGGCGCGGCATAACTCACAGGCAGACGCAGCACTGGAACCGGAGGTCCTCCTCCAGATCGCCGCAGCCAGCTCCGGCTGCGGGGGCGGCGTTCCACACCGGCGGAGCGGCCGCCGCGTCCCCCGGCTGGTTGCCGCCGCCGCCGCCGCCGCTGCCGTCCTCGGAGGCCATCCTCCCACCCGGCTCGCCCCCCTCCAACAGTCCAACGGAACGGAACGTACGGACGGTGTCGCGAGGAGGCAGGCGGACGCGAGGCCGAGAGAGAGAGAGGGGAAGCTCGCGGGTGGTTTGGAGGCGAAGGACCGAATCAGATCGAAGGTACGGGAACGGGAAGTGGAGTACGGGGCTGAGGTGGTGCGCGAGAGGTGATCTGATGATGAGGAGTACGGCATCGGTTGGGCCGAAAAATAATGTTTCGTGGCCTTGCCTGACACGCTTGCCTTGCCTGGCGTGCGGCGTATGCCACACAGAATAATCTGGCGCCACCCGACTAACATTAAACATTCTTAAACGGAATCATGTTCTTTAGGAACAGGAGTATAAAAATGGAAATTAGCAGCAGTGGTGGTCAGATGGGCCGGGTCGACGCGTGCCGGCCTAAGCACGGCGACATTGTTCACCGGCCCGGCCAGGCACGGCACGGGAGGTGGTGGGTCGTGCCGTGCTTGGGCCGATGGCCGAGCCCATGGACCGGCACGGCACGGCACGACTCCTGTGCATGCCGGCTCGACACGGCACGGCCCACGGGCCGCCTCCACTCCACCGTCCACCCGCACCGCACGCACGACGCAGCACCCCGCATGCGGAGTCGCATACACCCACCCAGATCGTCGGCGCCGTCGTCGCTCCTCTCCGCCGCCAAGGCCGCCCCCGCCCTCCTCCCTCTCCGCCGCCAAGGCCGCCGTCGTCCTCCTCGTCGTCGTTGCGTACGTCCTCTGGAGCATATCGCGCTAAGCGATTGAACTCGTGCAGATACTCGGTGATAGTCCGAGTGCCTTGTTCCAGGGATCTAAACTCCCTCTTTTTCTGGGCTACTATCCCTCCGGGGATGTGTGTCTTCCGGGATTGGTGGCAAAACTCTGCCCAAGTAACTGCAGGTGCGTCCGCCCAACGGGTAACTAAGAAGTTGTCCCACCAAGCTGAGGTAGGGCCTTGGAGTTGGTGGGTGGCGAAAGACACCCTCTCCTGGTCTGTGCACTCGAGAAGGTCCAACTTTTTTCTATGGCGATGATCCAATCATTAGCCTCCATAGGGTTGGTGGTGCTGGAGAAAGTTGGGCGAGCATTCGGTCGAGCAAGGTCACTTAGTTGTGTACGTAGCGAATGAACGTGAGGTCGTCATCGTCGGACCAATCTGTGTGTCTAACCCTCGAAGTAGAGTGAGTCGGGCCATCGACAGACACTGTCCGGGTGACCCGAGTCGAGCTCCTGGCGTCTTAGTCGTATAGACAGGATTTAGTCGTTAGGAGCCCGAGCTCATTCACTGGCACTTGACCAAAACACGGCCGGTCCCGACCCCAGTCAGCCCCGAGTAGGAATGAAGTCACTACCCGAGGGACTTGGAGTCGAGCCGACCACGTTCAGACGAAGCGGGTAATGAATGAGCCCCCGAGCAGCTCAAGCTCAACAGGCGGAACATCTTCTCTAGAACCCTTCGCTATCAAGCTAGGGTCGCGTCACTTAGGACTTGCCATGAGTATGTTCGCGCGAGAAGGGATTAACGCGACCGGCGATACTGCTTGGGAAGACTACCAAGCCCCCGAGCCGTTTGGGGGTCGGGTAAATGACCTGCAAAAAAGGCCAAGGGGTGATCGAAACTGCTAAATTGGTAGGATGGAGGGCTAGGCACCTAGCTGTTCATGCGTAGAATCGGCGCAGGTGTTTGATGTTCCACGAGTTCGGCACTTCCTGTCCGTCTTCACGCATCATCCTATAGGAGCCTGGACGCGTGACGGTGGAGACGATGAAAGGACCTTCCCATGGAGGCGATAGCTTGTTCATGTCAACCGAAGACTGCACCCTTCGAAGGATGAGGTCACCGACCTTGAAGGATCTCCCTTGGACGTTCCTGTCATGATACAGGCAAAACGCCTGCTGGTATCGATCCATCTGGATTGCCGCCGCCATTCACTCTTCTTTGAGGCTGTCGATGTCCTCAGCCCTCGTTTGCTCTATCGTGCCTTCCTCATAGTGTTGAATCCTTGGGGATTCGTGGAGCATGTCGACCGGGAGAACAGCCTCCGAGCCATAGACCAGGAAGAACGGAGACCGCCCCGTGGCTCGGCTCGGCTGAGTGCAAAGCCCCAGAGCACAGCGGGAGCTCCCGAAGCAGGTTTCGTGCTTCCGAAGCAGGTCGAAGACCCGGGCCTTCAGGCCTTGCAGGATCATGCCATTAGCATGTTCGCATTGCTCGTTTGCTCGGGGGTGCACCACCGAGACATACTTAACCTCGATACATCTTTCTTCGCAGAACTCCAAGAAATCGTTTCCGGTAAACTATGTATCAAGGTCGGTGATGATTTTCCTCGGGATGCCGAAGCAGAAGGTAATGCCTTCGATGAACTTGGCCGCCTTCTTGGCGGTGCAAGCTTTCAACGACATTACTTCAATCCACTTCGTAAACTTGTCGATTGTGACAAAGACGTGAGTGAAACCCCCGGGCGCTTTCGGGAATGGACCGACCATGTCGAGCCCCTAGCATGCAAAGGGCCATGACCGAGGGATCGTCGGGAGAGCCTGCGCTGGGAGATGGTGTTGTTTGGCAAAAAACTGACACCCCTGACAGCGCCGGACTAGCTCCTTGGCGTCCTCATTTGGGGTCGGCCAATAGTAGCCCGTGCGGAAGGCTTTGCCGACCAATGTCCTAGCGCCCGCGTGGTTGCCACAGATGCCCGAGAGGATCTCGTCGAGGATCTGGATTCCGTGGTCCCGGGAGACACACAACATGAGTACTCGGGTGGAGGCCGCGCGCTTGAACAGCTCGAAGCCCACCATGACGTACTGATTGCTGCGTCGGGTGACGCGTTCGGCTATAGCCTTGTCGGATGAGAGCGCCTTGGTGGTGATGTAGTCAATGAGCTCTTGGCGCCAGTCACTGGGAGCGTCAGTGATGGCGAGGACTGACTCAGCTGGAGGCGGGGGAGCAGGCTCGAGAAGCTCCGAGTCCTTGATCGACGGTTGTATCTTGTGGATGAAGATAGGGGTGGGCACTAAGAACCGAGAACCAAGAACCGAACCAAAAGTACCAAGAACAGAACCGAAAAATACCGAAACCAAAAAATTCGGTTTCTATTCGGTTCCTAGTTCTCAAGAACCGAATTTACCGAGGTAAATTCGGTTCTATACCTCGATAAACCAAAATTACCAAAGTATCGAAATTAATTCTATTGTGCTTGACTTGTGATTGATTTTTATATTATTGATGGCTCTATTGTGGACAACTATATTATGTATTTGTGGACATCTACTCTTGTAGTTTTGAGGTTTTTTATATGTATGATTTTATATGTTGAATTCTTGTCAAAATTGGCTATTGAACCTAATATTACATTGTGATGTACCATGTTCGGTACTTTCGGTAAATACCGAAACCGAATCAAATTTACCGAAACCGAATTTTCTCGGTACTGAATTTTTTTAGGAACTGGTCAGTACCATGTTTCTGAGGAACCGAATTTCTACAGGAACCAAAGAACCGAATCGATCGGTTCGGTAAAACCGAACACCCAGGCCTAGATGAAGATCCCCTGCGGAACAGTAGCTCGGGAAGACCCGAACTTAGCTAGCTGGTCGGCTGCCGAATTGACGTCACGAAGAACATGGTCGAACTCGAGGCCGCTAAACTTTTCCTCAAACTTCCAGACCTCGACGCAATAGGCGTCCATCTTCTCACTTGAACAAGTCCAGTCCTTGTTGACTTGGCTAATTACTAGCTTCGAATCACTATATACCATAAGGCGGTCGACATTGATGGACTTGGCGATTTGGAGTCCATGGAGTAAAGCCTCGTACTCGGCGGCATTGTTTGATGCTTTGAAAAGCAACTGGAGGGCATACTTAAGATGTTCTCCCTTCGGGGAAATCAAAAGCACGCCAGCCCCAGCACCGCCAATGCTGAGGGAGCCATCGAAATACATGGTCCAGGTTGACCGAGTCTCGGGGTCGGCGGGAGCTGAATCTCCATCCATTCGTCCATGAAGTCGGCAAGGACTTGGGACTTGATGGCATTTCACGGCTTGTAGTCGATGGAAAACTCGCCCATCTCCAAGGCCCACTTGACTATCCTCCCGGTGGCCTCGCGGTTCTGAATGATGTCCCCGAGGGGAAACCCGGTCACCACCACCACCTTGTGAGCCTGAAAGTAGTGTCTTAGCTTTCTAGTGGTGATGAGGACTGCATACAGCAGCTTCTGCACCTATGGGTGGCGCGTCTTCGATGGTCCTAGGACCTCGGATACATAGTAAACATGCCTTTGGACTGGGTAAGCGCGACCCTCCTCCAGGCGCTCAACAACCAACACTGTACTAATGACAGATGTGGTCGCGGCGACATATAGAAGGAGCTATTCCTCGGGGTTAGGAGCGGTGAGGACCCGGGGCGTGGTCAAGAGGTATTTGAAGTCAGTGAAGGCCTTGTCGGCCTCGTCTGACCATTGGAAATCTTTGCCTTTCCCGACCAGCTTGAAGAGCGGCGCTCCGCGCTCGCTGAGTCGAGAAATGAATCTTCCAAGAGACGTCATGCAACCCATGAGCTTCTGCATGTCCTTCCGGATCTCGTCCTTGCGTTCTTGAGCGAACCAGCGCAGCCTCTGTCTAAATGGCTTGGCGTCGGGAAGCACGTGAAGCTCGTGCTCGACCAACTCCCTGGGTACTCCCGGCATGTCCGTCGGTTTCCAAGCAAACATATCGATGTTTGCGCGCAGGAGGCCGACGAGCGTACTTTCCTATTTCTTCCCAAGGTGTGAGCTGATCAACACCGTCTTGGAGGGGTCAGTATCTGAGAGGACGACGATCTTGGACTCGGCGAAACCCGTAGAGGGTCTCGGTACGGGCTGCTCAAAGAGGGCGTGACAGTGAGGGAGGAGCGAGGAAGGAAGGCTCGACGGTACATGGTTGTTAAGGAGGATGAGGCTAGCGAGGAGCGGATCTACTGTTGTCGTCTGCCATCGTCGTCGCCTCACGCGTCAATCGCTGTCACCTTGTGCGCACGAACCCGCCTCATGCGCGCATGAATCCGCCTTCACTGTCATCATCGCCTCATGCGCATGGATCCGCCATCGCCATCTGTCGTCACCATTTGCCACTGGCTTGTGGTTGATGACCGTTGTTCGTGGAAGAATGGAGAGTGGCATATGGCTCGGGGAAAAGGGGAAGAAAGAGGAGGAAGAAAAAGGATAGTAGAAGCTGACATATGAGTCTCACCGTTGTAGAACTCAGAATAGAGTGTAGATGAAGAGACTGTTGGAGTGAGCAACGAGTCTGACTTGCCAAATTAGATGAAGAGTTGGCTATATGAGTATTTGGAGAGCCTGATTTGGATAGTCCGTTGGAGGTGCTCTTAAAGATACCGCTAAACTTTTATATAAAGTTGGGCAAACTTAAAAAATTTAATTTACAATAAACCTAAAATAACTCATAATATAGAACGGAAGGAGTATTATTTTGAAATGCACATGTGCTAGATGCGAATATGTTTTAGCTTTCAACGCATGTGTTTCGAATTGAAAAAACTTGGCCAAATTTTCTCGTCGATGATATAAAATTTGTCTAGGGACATTTCTAGGTAGAGGGACATCAAGACCTGACTTCCGTGTCGCTCTCCTCAGACGACCCGAGAAGCGACACGCCCACATCCCCACCACATCATCGCCACTGGCGCTGGTGGCACCACCTTTCCTCGATGACATCCCTCGTATTCTTCTTCCTTTTCTGGTGGTCTTATCTCCTCATTTTCCTCAGATTTGGCAACTTCCCCCACCCCTCTCGGTAACCGTTGATTGTTTAGTAGCGATGGCCTTCTTCCTTTTCCTCTTCGATACCCTTCTCACCATCAATTGTTGCTGCTTCCTTCCTGCAAAGGAGAGCTCAAGTCACACACAGATCTAGCGCCAATGCCTATTGTCCCTTAATTGCTAGAGCTTATTTTTTACAGCGAGCTTGGATGAGGCCTTCGCACCATGGGCTAATCTGGATAACTCTTTTCCCTTCGAATCCTTTAGATCTGATTTTGATCACAGGCTCTGCTACAAGTGTCATGGTTGAGGGTGAGCGCCACGGCTCCATGGAGCAAGGAGTGAGGGCAACACCTGTGTTCCCTTCATCTTCTCTTTGTTCATGCCCAAGCTTGACCAGCTACTTGCCTTGGTCTTTCTTCCTTGTTGCTGTCGTTGTTGACATTTGCTAGTTCCTTGCTTCGTCTTAATCTTTTTTGCTTGGATGTCTTTGGCAACAATTTTTAGTGGCTCTTCCTCCTCTATGGCTTCCTTCCCCAAAGAACGTTGAAGAGTGTTGAACTTACTTGCAACTTAATAAAGCCTGACACTCGATGGCTTGATGCGAGTGGCTTGGCAACAATCTTCGACAGGCGCTTCCTCTTCTGGCTTCCTTCCCCAAAGGACGTTGGACGTTATTGAAGTGTGCAGTAACGCTCACGTGTGTATGTGGTAGAAGGCCCTCCGGCACCATTTATTTTTGGTGCTTCAAGAGCAAGTTTTATAGTAGGGGTGATTCTTATCTTCAATTTAATTCACATCATCAACTAATTATTTAAGAGGTGGTTTATACTCTCTCCATTCCCTTTTGATCAGCGACTAACCAAATTTCAAATATTCCAAATTGATCAACATACTCGGTAGCGTTATTTTCTCGGGTTGAAGTAAATGTTTCGCATGCTATGCATATACATGCAAAGTCTGTTGGAGTCTCATGCGTTGAGATGCATGTGGAATAAATCCATTGAGTTACATGCTGATTGGATGGCGAGAGAATTAGCAATAAATGTTGTGCATTGGTAATTCCATTGAGGGATAGTAAATCGGTTCAGGTACATGTGCATGCGGAGTTGATTTGGTTTCTTGGTCTCGATGCAGCAACATTATTCTCTGATAAAAAAGGAACAGAAATATATTGCCTCTAAACACTATCTCCAATATACATTATAACTATTTAGGGGCTGTTTCCCTTAAGTCTCTAGACTTAAGTCCATAAACTCCTCAATTTTTAGTCTCTTTTAGTCCATAAACTCCTAAACAGAAAGGAAGGAATAAAAAGGATTAAAATAATATTAGTCCATTAGTCTCTAATAGAGGTACTAATTGAGACTAAAATTAGATTTTTCTTCGGATGCCCTCCGCGGCTCGCGTCGCCAGTCTCTCTTTCACATAGCGCCGCAAATCACACTCACCGTCGGGACCTCGCCCCGTGTTGCCGCCGGTCCGCGCCGCCGCCGGTCCTCGCCCGACGCTCTAGAATTAATTATGCAAAGATGTATTGGAATTGAAGTCTTGAACCATGCTTGATTGTTCTTTGCTAACTACAAAAAAATGTGGATTAAACGCACTGAAATACTGCATGATTACTTTCTGCCTACCTTATTCTGTTGAGAGTAAGATACATTATACACCACAGCAGTTAACTAAATGTAGAGTTGTTTGATGGAACATAGGGGTAACATGGTCTTTATATAATGCAATAACTACCTTAGTCCTTTTGTCCCTGCAACCAAACAGGCAGGGACTAAAATATTTAGTCCAAGGACTAATCTTTAGTCCCCTGATTAAAATACCAAATAATCTTTTAGTTTATCTACTTTTATTCAACGCACACTACTTTTTTCTTTTTTTCTACTTTGAAGTTTGTGAAGAGATTACCTCTTGCATGATAGGTGACTTTTTCTCTCTCCTCCACCTCATCCTTTAATTATATGTGACATCTTGAAGCTTGTGTTTGAATGCTTATAATATTTATAATATTTGCTTAAGTGGATGTCTTCGTGTTAGCTCTGATGTGAATGGTTTCAACCTTGAGTTTCACTTTTCTTTGGTGCAACATTAGCAAGCTAGGGTGTAGCACTAGAGCAATACCAATCCATGATGTCTAACCATAGTGTCTATATCGTCATGTCTGATGTCTAACCATAGTGTCTATATCGTCATGTCAGTATCATATATTTTTTAAAAACTATACTCTACAATCCATAGTTTTTTGGTGTGGATCCCTAATAAATACTCTCTTCTCTTTTATTGGTCACTTTGACCTATAAAACGATGAGAAAAAAACTCATGTAGCCTCAACACGTGTAAACCTGGTTGCATGAGACCTGGTTTTTTCAACATTTTCTTTCTTTTCTTCTTAACTCTCTTGCCACATCAACTTTTTACTTACATAACAGTATAATTAATTCTATAAACACTAGCTGAGATGAAGGGTTGAGACTACTCTTAGTTTGAACTGGTGATTGAAAGTGTCTTTTTGTGGGTGGCAAAATGTCGCGTACCTCCTCTTTTAGGCCTATGTGTGGGATATGAGCCCCTGTGTTTCTATCTTCGAGGCTCTTGTACTTGTGCAGATGAAGCTCGTCCTATGTGTAATATGAAGTAATGCATATTTTAGTTGTGTACGCACATTTAAAGTAATGCATATTTAGGTGGACACTTGGAAAAATGCCATGGCATCTAGGTGTATGCTTGTGATCTAAATAGTTATATAAAAATTTCATAAAATTTGACAAAAGAAATTATTAAAAATAACAATTTTATTTGCTCTGTATAGGTATTATTCACTACCTAATTTTATTAATTTTGTTTTTTAGTTGTAAATCAAATTTAGTCTTGTATGTCTGTCTATAAACTTTATATCATCCCAATTGTTGTTTTCAGTCCTTAATGGCTATTTAAGTCGCATGCAAATGACGGGTGTCACAGCATTTAGACATAGAAAATACTTGTATGAACATTTTGCCCCTGTGGCACTTTTTTATTATTATTTTCTGTGTCTATGGAATGCATCTGGATAAACACTAGTGTTGCACATATATCACACCAAAACTACTGTATTATGATTGTGCCAATTCTTGCCTCCCTAGCTTTGTCCCAATCGGTTCTCTTTTGTTGTTGGCCGCAGCTGTCAGTCACCTGGCGTGATGTACCTGTAGTCCTGTACGCGTCTCCCATGTATCTCCGTCGCTGTCGAAACAGCCGCGAGGCCAACCACTTCTGTGCAACGGTCGTCACTAATGTGGGAATTGTGGTTGATTATGATCAGATCGTGAGGACGGTGTGGGAAAAAAGATCGCAGCGCTCCCATTGGATAGCGCCCTACTTTGGGTACAGGGGTTGCAATCGTCTCGCCACAAGGAATCGACACTTTGCTGAAATGAAAATAGCTCGTGGTGCTTCTGCTGGTTTCACACGAAAAATGTTTCCAGCTACCGTGTATGAACCAAAGATCTCGCGTTATTGCTCAGTTCATCTTGAAGAAGCGTGTAATTTTGGAAAAATGTTTTTATTCCTCGAGAGAATATTCCCTTTGTTTTGTGCATGTCACTTAAATAAATAGTTATAAATTTTTTAAAAAAATCAACAAAAATATATTAAAATATAATATACCACCTTACAAATATGAAAATTAAAATATTTTTACAAGTTGTAGAAAACAAATATAATTATGAATATATGATAAATATTTTTAGTTTGATTTGTTTTTTATTGTAATTTGTAGAAGTCAAATTTGGTATTCCATATTTATGAAGTGATATATTTTGTATTAATGTATCTTATTAATTTTTATTTTTTATATCTATTTAGATGATATATAAGTAACAAGAGAGCATCTTCTCAATGGATGAAAATCCACATCCTGTAATTTTGAGATCAAACCTTGAAAACTTACACTACAGCAACAGAGACCAAAGTACTATGGAGTAGCTCATAAAAAAGGTCAAAGTACATACTTTCTTTCGTTTCATAATAAATCAAATTTTATCTTCTTAACTACCACCAATCCGTAAAACGAGAAGTTTTATTACTTCAATTCAATACCCCTCACCTACCTATCATCTAATATAACTTAAGGGCATTGTGATCTTTTGTTTCTCTTCTTATAATCTCATTGGGATGCTAGAGTTTGAGTTTTTCTACAGAGGGAGTAAGTCCTTCGATTGACTGTGCATAATTTAAACTTCTCTGGTTGCTACGACATTGTCCATGCACGAACAATTGACCAAAAGCAACAATAGCACGCTGAACAAGAACAAAGACTTCCCCTCTTCTAATTAAAAAAGAGAGATTAGAAATTATTCCCTGAAAAAATACAATGGCGTCTTGCCGTCGTCCTAACTCCTTGACCATGAATGACAAAAATAATTCACCACTTTATCAACCGTGTGCAATAAAATGGCAAAATCTTCCAACGCAGAGCATTGTTGCCTTTTCCAAATGGATTATCAACCCGATCGGTGGACGGCAACCACAGATTTTGATTCCTAGATTTATTTAAAACAAGTTGGATGGACTAAACGTATAAATCTAATCATCTGGACCGAAACTATAACATTGGAAGTCTGGAAACAGTACAGCAAATATTAAGAATGAAATCGAACTCATGAAACAGAGAAAAGTTTCACGCGATGTAACCATCGTTCCACATACTAGTAGCAAACATGGCAGGTTGGCATTAACGGGGCTAATTAACATCTCGTTTAATTCTGTACATATATGTATCCGCCAAAAGCACAACAAATCGTGCGTTGATAGGTCATTCGTCAACCATTTGCTACACTTTGAGATACAGAGTTGGGAGATAAGCACACCGGAAGCTAAGCTAGCGCCTTCAGTTTCAAGTTCAAACCTACAGGATCTTTCTTGACATGAAAAAAATTAAAAGGAAAAGAGACGAGGTGAAAGTAACCACTTGCCATGTCCGAAGCATCCGTTCTTCTTCGCTCCGATCGCCTCGGGAGACGGGCATGCGGCACGCAGGCGACCCACCCGGCCAATGCTGCGACATCGACCGTGTGACTTACGGCCCCGGCGTGCCCGGCGGTTCTACTCCTTTATCCGGAGCCAGTGGCCGAGCTGGGTCGGGTTGACGACGCCGGGGACGCGGGCTCCGCCGGTCAGCAGCAGCAGCGACGCCTCGGCGTACCGCGTACGGGGATCGGGCGCCGCCGGTCCGGCGCTCGCCGCGGCGGGGCCCTTGCTGCTCGGCTCCGGCTGCTCACCGAGGAGCGTGCCGGACCTGAGGAATTCGTGCGCCAGGTACCCCGCCATGAGCTTGAAGCTGCTCCCGCCACCCTTGGGAAATGATGGTCGCGGCGGCGCCGGCATCGGCTTGAGGAACCGAGCGGGGTGAGCCGGCCTGGGCGGCTGGGGCCTAGCAGGCATCGCCGGCGGCGCCCGCTGCTCCTCCGACGGCCGCTCCCGCTCCTTCCGCTTGCCGAGCGTCCCGCCGCCACGTGGCGGCTCCGCCCTCGCGCAGATCGACATCTCGACGGCCTCCTTCCCGCCACGCCAGCAAAGCAGCGGCGAGGCGAGACGGAATCGCCGATAGCGATTGGGGAATAAACAAAGGAGGAGAAAATGGAGGGGCAGAGAAAGTCGTGGAGTGTGGGGACCACCGGAGATGATAGGGGCAATTTCGTAAATTGCACGGGACAAGTGGATGGGACCCACGGAGACGGCGACGAAACGGCCGGACGAGAAAAGGGGAAAGGAGAGGGAGGAGGAGAACGAAGAGGCGGGCGGGGAGAAGGGGCTGGGTGGTCTATTTATGCACGGTTGTGTTAGGATTGTCCATCGGGTTTGGTTGAAACTTCGGTATTGCCATCGTGAGGGGTGTAGTGGAGGCAGCCGTGCAAGATAGGTCGGTTTGTTCTGGCTGAGGTGCGAGGGTATAATAGTCATTAACCTGGGCTTACGGTGGTTCGGTTTTGGGCTTTTTTGTGGACCGTGCGACGTGGCGGGACTTGAGATACAGGGAGAATCGTTTACCCGCCAAGGCGGCAAATGGTAAGAGTAAAACCTCATTAACATTTTTTTTCTTTCTTGCGAAGAACAGCTCTACGCTCGCCTTTGCTAAGTCCGTCAGAAGAGCACATGCAAACTGAGTGGCTAAATAAACTCTCAATAATTATGTTTTTAATTATTTTTAAAAAAATAATTCCTAATATAACATCTATTATCCAAAGAATCTTTAAAATCTAGTTTTCTATAAATTTAAAATTTATTTTCGTAGTTTTGACCTAACCAAACTAAATTGAATCAACACTCACCAAGCTGAACCAAACTAAATCGAATCAACACTCACCAAATACTTTGTACTAGAAGAGGTCGAGGAGGGACGACGGTGGTAGAGGAGGCGGGGAGGATGCGACAACGGGAGACGGGCGGGCCGACGCGTGACACCAAAAATACGCACGCGGGAAGGAGAATGGCACGAATCTGATATTGGACGCTGGACTTGATTAGCTATTTGTGAAGAACAAAAAATGATGAGAAAGGAAAATAAGATAGACAATCTGTTCAAATTATTTAAAAATGAGGATTTTAAAGGGTATTGTACAGCTATTACGTATGCTCTAAATTATATAATACCCTCATTTTTAAAAGAAATTAAATTCAATATTTTTATTAATGATTATACTAACAATATCTATGTTAAATGTCCATATAGATTTGTGTTTGAAAATATTTTTATGTGATATTAATTTTATAGTTCTATGCAATACTAATTTTATAGTCGTTGATAACATAATATAAAATAAATTAATAGTCAAATTATGTCATTTTTATAATTTGGAACAGAGGAAATATATAACAAAGTTGCTTTAAAAATCGTATTAATTTATTTTTTAATTTAAAATAATTAATGTTTAATCAGTTATGCATTAGTAACTTATCCTATTTTGCGTATCTTACCGATCTTTTTTTTTCTTTGTCAAACTCATCCTTAACTTAGAAGAATTTGATTAGCGCTCGGCTGAACTTCCGTGCATTTGCCAAGTGCCACTGTGCCAGACTGCCAGTCGCCAAACAGGTATGTTGCCCTGGGTGGCTTTATCCTAGTTACGGTTTCTTTGCTGAGCAAACAGAACAAAAGTTGTACGGTTTCTTGAGTAAAAATCTACGTATTTTCTTCTATATTTCTGCAAGTGAGTGAGAGAACGGAAAGAAATCTCAAATACACCATACGTCCAAGTTATCGCCTTAGCAGTTAGCTATCTACAATCGCAAGCATACCAAGACGACTACACCCTGACATCCCAAATGTGTTTGGACTCAAGGTAGTTAGGATCGGTATATCAGGTAGGATGATTTTTTTCTATCAACATGATATAATTAGGATCTATCAAATTTTATAAGATATATGTTTATAATATTTGTAACATGTTTTTAAAATTGAAGCCTATAATATTAATTTTGTTAGATTCAATTGTTATTCTATACTATAAAAAATAGCAGTGGTAGTCATCATCATCATCTTCAACTATCATATGAGATTCGTGAAAAATAAAAGAAAATTTATGAAGATAGTGTAATGGTAAGGGTATGTGGTTTTAATCTCGAGATCAGGTATTTAATTCTTCATAAATTCATAATTTCTTCTTAATTAGGGACGTCTCTCCCTCCCAACCTTGTTTTCTGAAAACTAGAAGAAAATTTTGTCTTTTTACTAGCTTCCGCAAGCCAAATATCAAAAAATAATATGACAATCTAATACGTTTATTATAGAATTCTTCATTGCTATATGATATATTACAATAAGAAGTTACTTCTTTTAGAGACTTTAAAAGTATATACAATGAGCTATTTTTTAGAAAAAATATCCATTGCACATTGGCATTATGCTAGTTTTTTTAAAAAAAGAATTAGTAGACTTATTCACATTATTTTGATTCCACCTTAATTGTAGACAATATTTAGGCATCATATGTAGTAAGACCTTATCGTTACTGATCTCGTGAGAACATATGAAACTCTTAAGTAGTGTCCAAATGCTATGAAAATTAGGATATAGTAGTATATTATTTTGTGTGTTGCAACGTGGTTGATTTTAATTAAAGAAAGAATATTATTAATCTGTTATTACTATCATTGTATATATCATCTTACAATTTGTACATATTTGACATATGGGTCATGTAGCCATACTATCTTAGCAAATTTTTGCAACAAGAGAGTGTGACTTTGTGATTTTATCTATAGGACACCAAAAAAATAAAGTTTTGCGGGAAGACACTCTCAAAAGTTAGTGATTTGCTAGTGGACAACATACCCGTTAAAATATTCATTTTCTACTAAATAGAAAAAATGTGTGAAATATCATAAATACCCTTGGACCCACATGTCAGCTCTCCCTTTTTTTATCTATCCCCTCCCCTCCTCTCCCTCATCACGCACACCGGCTGTGAAATACGTCTAGGAGCGTCGCCCGAGTAATAGGCCATTGGCTAGCCAAGGGGTCCACGCTGGCACTGCCCACGCCGCTCATTACGGTGATTGTGCTCCACGGCCAACCACACCGTGGAAAGGAGACACCCATGGTCCGACTCTGAGGTGTTTACAACGGCAAGTATGACTCTGATTCGAACGGCTTAGAGTTAAATGACGAGCGGTTCGTCTCCTCGCTAGTGCCACACTTACCAGCGCCGATGGTGCCCCAACTGTACTACCATCAGCAGCGCATATGTTGCTTCCCCTGTGCTTAAGTGGGTAGGTGGCCCCCGCCTCAGGTGTAGAGGCTCCCACCATAGGTGGTGTCGTCGGTGATCACGCATCTCTTGGGCGGCGGGATGTCGAGGAAGCGCTTCTGCACTAAGCTAAGTTCACCACCGAGCAGAAGCAATGGATGCAGGAGCTATGTGTGATGTGGGAGGGGAGGAGATAGAGAGAAAGATATAAAAGAGGTGGAAGAGCTGACATGTGGGCCTGGTATATATGATTTTTACATTTTTTCTCTTTCTCCTATTAAAAAAATGAATATTTAATAAGTATGATGTCCATCATTAAATATCTAACTATGAGTATCTTCTCCCAAAATTTCACTTTTTGTCATGTAGCAACATTCGTCTACTAGTATGTTTTATCCGTTTCAAAAAAAAAGGGGGTTGATGGTATGGTGATTGATATGTGATTTCTCGGACGTTTTTTCCCTTAAAAACTAGGGAGAGAGTTGATGGTAGGTTGATGACAATTTTATCACTTACCACCACTACTACGAGCATGAGTATAAATGATGAGATTGGTATCGTGTCGGATTGATTGAATTACAAATACGATATGTGTCAGGATACCGATAACCTTTGTTTGCTCGACGCAATGCCACAAGGTTTTGGGCTCTTGGTCCACAAATAAATTAAAGCGTATTTGGTTGCCCGCATGAATGCGTATCTCGAGTCTCGAAATTTTGGCATTTATAATTTTAATTTTTTAAAGATTTAAAAAATAATTTTTAATTCAAAAATTTATAAAACTAGTAGCTTCCCGTTCTCTGGAGGGCACGATTTAAAAACGTCATCCCAGATGGCGTTTTATCCGACGTAACAGACGGCCGTTGGGTGCCGTCCCGTGTAGGGATATTTTGCGGGCGGCCCTTTCCGTCCTTAGCAAGAGCGTTTTCCCTGTTCACAGGGGGCCGCCTGAAAAAAGGGCGGCCGCCCTGGATTTTTGCATATGGCCCTCTTCCCACCTTTGGTAAAGGGCGTTTTTCCCTGTTCATACAGGGGGCCGCCTGAAAAAAAAGGCGGTCACCCTAGCTTTTTTTGTAGGCGGCCTCCTTCTCGCCCTTTTAGAGGGCGTTTTTTGACCTTTCCGCCCTCTGGAAGAGCGTTTTTTAGCCTGGACAGTATATAAGCCAAGAGTCAAAGGTTTTCTTCTCATTTGCATCCTCCCAAATCCAGAAAAAAGAACAGAGAGAGGGGTGAGGAAGAGGAAGGAGCGCGGCGAAGCCCTGCTGGATTGCGTACTCCATCCGAGGTAAATGCAATATCTCATCATTATTTTTTTAGTTAGTATGTAAATGCAATATTAGAAAAAATATAATTTTTTTAATATTTAAATAGTTATTGAATATTTTGTTTTAGATTTGTAAAACAGATGATTTAATTTAGATCAACTTAGATAATTTAATCGACAGTAACATAGGTAAAATAGATAGATCAACAAGGATAATTTAATGGACATGAACATAGGTAGAATAGATCGATCAACTTAGGTAGAATATGTTTCGATCTATGTGTAAATTATGTGAGTAGATGGTAAGCACTATAGATAATCGTACGTATAATTTCGTTGATAATCAAAATATGTGTAGATATAAAGTATAATTTAATTTAATTTAGTTTACAAAAGTTGTCAAATTTAAATGAACGAGGTACGATTGGCGTTAGATGAAACGAGTTTACAAAATTTAATTTAGTTTAAAAAGTTGTCAAAAGTTGATAATCAGGACGTTATCACCGCCTCTCAGCTTGGTGGAGCACCTCTACCATAGAGCCAGGACCCGCCACAAGAGACGCCCGCGCCGGATGTCCGTGCTGGTCATGTCGTGCCCCCAGACAGGCTGACGTACTCTCAGGGGCACGTTAGAGCACAGGCTAGGAGGCTAGGGGTAAGAGGCCTCGCCAGTAGTTTCTGTGTGCAACAGTTTGTAAAAATTGTAATTATTTATTTTGTGTTCGATGTTTGTATATATCTCTGTGTGTTCGTCGCACTCACATGTCACGAGATCCTTCCGTATCATTCGCTGCATGATACTCTTACTAACGACAAAAAAACTTTCGGCGGTGTCAAACCTACACGAAACGTCGCTATCAGCTTTTGCCCCATGACAGTCCTACACGGTACGTCGCAATCAACTTTTGCCCCGTGACAATCCTACACGATATGTCTCGTTCAGTTGTTGCCCCGTGACAGACATAAACGATACATCGATGTGAACCTTGACCTCCCTGCACTATATATTGCTTACATCCGAATACGAGCTCTTCAAATCTGTATTCTCTTTTCTACATTTACTCGTACAATGAGATCTTCATATCATTCATTCCTTGAGCATCTCCACTGGCGACTCCATCCTTTGAGCGGTTTTTTCCACCATGGTGTGACCGTCCGTTATGTCATTGTGGAGATGGCTGCATACTTACGTCGTCCCTCCAACTGAAACCCCGGGGAGACGATTTTTCCAATGCTCCAACGTTGATTAGGTATGGCTTATCTGCAATGCTTTTAGCTACAAAATCTTCACACAGAAAACTGCTAACTTGATTGTACATCGTGTTAACACCTCATGCAGACATATCGTCGGGTGTGCAACTTCGTTGAGTGGATAGATACGGAGAACCCACGAACCGACGGAACAAGTTACTACCCACTTAGCGAAAGAAGGTCAGACTACCTTCGACGGAAGGCTGAGTACCAACGTCGAGTTCGTGCTGAAGCTTTGGATTGGCCTATGGATCAGTTGGCACTACCCACATGGCGGGAACATCCAGAATGCCACTGTGGTCTCTGTTGCCAGGTGGTAAGATCCATAAGACAAGAAACTAGAGGACAAAGATGCTTCGTGTGCCCCGAGATTATGGATGACGATTTTGTCGTGAGTATAATTTTTCTTTCTTTAACCTATTCGCTTGTTCCATTTTCTAACCCCGAACATCAAAAATGTGCAACCGGGAGGATGTACGTCGGTGTCCATACGAAGAGTGGATCGATACGGTTAAAACTCGCTTCGATCGGTCGACGGTAACACAACCTGAGTCGACTGAACAATTCATTAAGGCTTAGATGGAGTACGAACGTCGCGTCAAAATCGCAAGCTTAGCTTGGAGGAACAACCCACTGGGTTGCCCTAAATGGTCGGAGCGTCCCATGTGCGATTGTAGGGATCGTTGCAAGATGGCTACCTCGTTTGAACCACGAACATATGGCCGCAGATATTTCATTTGCCCCAACTTAGACAACTACTTCGTTGTACGTCTTTTGTTTTATCAATCCCATAAACGTCTTCACTTTAGTGGCTCTCTAACTGATTACATGTGTTTCTTTACCATGGCATTCAAAGGAGGTGTGGATTCACTAGGTGGATTGACAATGTCATTCCCCAATATAACATCCTAAAAGTAACTGAATGTGAAACTCAAAAGGAGTACAACGCCGAGAAGGAAAGAGAAAATTGATGACAAGCTTATCGCCCTTGAATGGTTCCGTAGGTAGCCGAGCCTTGACTTGTCGAGGATGAGTAAGTTGTATCATGTATGAATAAGACATTTGCCATGTATTATATCATCCATACCTAATGAGTTATGTAACAGTGTGACACACAACTGCTTAACCATTGCTACTAAGTTAACTTGGTTAAAACAATATGTTATGATCACAGGTAATGCAAACAACATATGTACGATACCTCAAATATTATGGTTCATTACATAACATATTACATTTGCAACAATACGACGATAACATTTACATTTGAAACAATACGACAAATCAAATGGATCGGATACATTTGCAACAATACAATGATAACATTTTACATTTGAAACAATACAAGAAAGGGATCGATCGATTAGGGTTAGGGTTTAGGATAAAAACGCACTTCCAGAGGGCGGGAATGACAAAAAGCCCCTGGAAGGGCGGCAAGGGGCCGCCCGCAAAAAGGCAAAACCGCCCTCTCGGGAAGGGTGGGAAGGGGGTCGCCTGCAAAAAAGCCAGGGCGATCGCCCTTTTTGCAGGCGGCCCACTATTTGAACAGAGAAAAAACGCCCTTACGAAGGGCGGGAAGAGGGCCGCCTGCAAGTATTCCTCGCGCGGCAGACGTCACCCAACGATCGTCTGCCACGTCGGATAAAAGCCCTCTGGGAGAGCGTTTTTTAAATCCGGCCCTCCCAGAGGAGGACAGGAAGCCACTAGTTTTGCAAATTTTTGAATCTGAAATTATTTTTATAAATCTTTAAAAAATTAAAATTATAAATCCCAAAAATTCCTCGAGTCTCAGTGCCACTTCTCTCCACTGGGCTGTGGCTTGTGGGGGCTAAACTGGCCACCACCTTACTTCCTAAATGAGTCAATTGCAGATTTAACACAGCCCAACAACATTCCTCTATCAACTTATCTGGGCCTGTCCAGCCCAGCCCATACAGCAGGGATAATATCGTACTTTGCAAGTTAGGCCTGTTAGGCCCATGAAAGTGTGTCCTGTGCAGCTGCGCCTTAGATGTAAGTATGTAACAGACGACGACATATGGACCCCACAGTGATGAGATCCACGTGTCAGTGAAACAAACGTGATCCTACATGTCAGTCAAACGCGCCGGCGGAACAGCCCCTCCCTCCCTCCTACCTACGCCGCCGCATTGTTGCACCCTTTCGCAAGAAAGAAAAGGGAAAAGAAGACGAGAGGAAATAGAGTGAAAAATCAAACCGCAGAGAGGGGAACAGCGAAAGAGCACGCGTGCCATCCCTCCACGCTTGTAGGGTTTCCGGATCGGAGGAGAGAGACCCACGCCGCCGCAGCCATGGTTCGCGGATCGCTCGGGAAGCTGGCCTCGCGCGCCCTCTCCGTCGCCGGAAAATGGCAGCACCAGCAGCTCCGCCGCCTCAACATCCACGAGTACCAGGTGCTCTTGACCCCCCCCCCCCAACCCCCTAGATCCTGCAGATTCCCGCATCATTCCGTTCGATTTTTTTGCGGATTCTTTTTCGAGTCTCGGTTTAGGGGCCTGGGCTAACGCGCTAGGGTTCGTGGATGTGTGGGTATCGCAGGGCGCGGAGTTGATGGGGAAGTACGGGATCAACGTTCCCAGGGGCGCGGCGGCCGGATCGGTGGAGGAGGTCAAAGACACCTTGAAGAACGTCTTCCCCAGTGAGAAAGAGGTGATGCTTCCGTTCCTTATCCTTTATTGCTTGTGCGGGCAATTTGAGACTTGGTTGTGGCAGTTATTTGATAGTATTAGGATGTAGAGAGAGTGTAGTTTACTGGTTGCTGTAATATACGGGATATAGCTTCATATAGTACGAATGGGTGAAATGCATCACAGTTGGTGCCTGGAAAGTAACATCACTTGTAAATTATCTTAGCTACCCTGGTATATTTATGCGAACTGAGTAATGACACAATAATTGGTGTTTTTAGTAATGTCATTGGTGTTTTTAGTAATGTTATTGGTGTTTTTAGTAATGTTATAATGTTGTTTGGTCATAGGACTGTATATAAACTTTTTTTCTCCTTTTCAAAGATTATACATTCACAGGGGGTCTCTTTGAATTAATCATATCTTCTAGAAAAATATGGCCGAGGTTTATAGTCAATGTGGCTTGTATGTTGTTAACTCAATTAAGGGGAAGCCTTTTGCTTAGCAAAAGCTAGTATTGGGGTATTCTGCTTCAAAATGTTTGTTATTCTGTAGAACTATAGATGAGTCAGTAGATGGTGGGCTGGCCTACTCCAACATCAAATATAGCTGATTGTTATTCCTAGCCTACTTTGTAGGGTAGATATATGTATCATTGCCCATTTTGTGGTTCAATTCAGTCATACTCAAAACATGACACAACTGCAGATAGTTGTTAAGAGTCAAATCCTGGCTGGTGGCCGTGGATTAGGAACATTCAAAAGTGGACTGCAGGGTGGTGTTCATATTGTTAAGGCAGAGGAAGCTGAAAGCTTCGCAGGTACGAGTTCATGTTAGAGACTTCGGAATATATTGAACTGCAGCTTGACAAGTTTATCCCAGTATGCATTTAGATGTGCTTCAGTTGTTTGTTGCTTCAGATGAAAATGGGCAACTGTTTTAGAAGTTTACACATAACTCTTCCATGCACACTAATCTATCTTCACAATCTACTGTCATCTTCCAATGCAATTTATTTTTATTTTTTGGTTTTGGCGATTACATGTGTTATAACGAAGTATGCAAGTAAAAATAATCTTATTGTATGAAGTCTGACATCCTTGATACTACCTTCAGATTTGAGTAAACCCATATGTAATAGGTGATTTATTCCTTAAATAGATGTCACCAACTGAAGATTTGGTTATTTGATGTTTTGGTTCTGAGTTTACCTGCCTTAATGCCTTATAATTTGAAGTATATGGTCTTTTAACTGACATGCAATGCTCTCTTCTCTTCGTAGCCATTCAACTAAGTTGTACTGTACATGTTGTTTTTGTATGTACTACATTTTTAGCGTTTATGTTATCTCCTCTGCAGCAAAAATGCTTGGCCAGATTCTGGTAACAAAACAAACTGGTCCACAAGGGAAGATTGTGAGCAAGGTTAGTTTTTAGTAATCTAAAGCCACCTTTGGCATCTATATTTCCAATTTGAACTGCAATCGGGCTTGCCATTTATCACTAAAGTGATTTGCAAATATGTAGAAGTTAAGCTTTAGCATATGGCTGTGTTCCCCCAAAATAAGATTGAACTTGTAAATCCAATGCCATTTAATGGACTTCCACTATGAGAAACAAATGGAATAATTGGAGAAGCCATTACACTGGGCGCCTATTTTATGCATGCGGTGGCAAGAATTCTTTCCCTTGATTTATTTCAGTCTAATCACAGTGGATCTTGTAGTTATTACTTTTTTGAAAGCAAATGTAGATGCAATTTTATGTAGAAAGAGGCTTACGGGTTGTCATGCGACTGTACATAAGTTTATTGTCTTCCACTACCTTTTCTTTGGAAGCAATCGTT
This sequence comes from Oryza australiensis, assembly GCA_019925245.2. NCBI lineage: Eukaryota > Viridiplantae > Streptophyta > Magnoliopsida > Poales > Poaceae > Oryza > Oryza australiensis. The sequence goes on from JAIFGZ020000106.1 coordinate 4,041,452, forward strand.
ACACTTTCTAACACTCTTGTGTCTGCTCAAATCACTGGAAATTGCTAAGTACTAAATTTGTCAGTTTGTTTTTTGACAGGTCTACTTATGTGAGAAACTGTCACTTGTTAATGAGATGTACTTTGCCATCACCCTTGACAGGAATACTGCTGGTCCAGTATGTCATTGAACACAAGCAATTTTTTTTGTATTGCTCATTTTTCTCTTTTTATTTACTGAGTTTGGTTCTATTATTTGAATAAATGAGGGAAGCTTGATATTAGAAACTTTTCTATCGAGACTCAGTATTTCTTGTAACCTAGATCCTGATAATTTATGAGACTATGTTCAGGAGTGGTAAGCAATCGAAATATGGATCATTTTTTCACAAGAATGACAGATTGTTGTTGTTTTGCAACCATTGCCTAATTGTTTATTCTATTACTTTTTTGCAATACTTTAAACTGGCAAACTATGCATGAGCTGATGAAGGTTCACATAAATCTTTACTCAACAGATAAGGGGCTTCACAATTAATAACAGATAATTGCATTAAAACATGCAGTAGTTGTGTCAGTAAGCATCCTTGTAAAAATCAAGCATTCTAAGACTGAACCAATAATCATTTTCCACTTTTGTATTGGTTTTTCTCCAAAAACTTTTGTATTGGTTTTGGTATAACTACAAATTATACATGGGAATGATGTAATCAAACCTTTGAGTTTTAACTTTTGTGCTCACTTTTGACTCCAGATGCATTATATTTTTTTAAATCATATTTTGCTATCGTTTTGTTTTCTTTTTTGTTGTGCCTGAATTAATTTAAGAACTAAACCGTTAGGTAGTTAATATGCATGTTCCCCTATTTCTGATAGGGGTTCTTGACTTCTTGCTGTAGAGTAACTGATTTTCATACTCATTTCCAGCTAATTATAGCGTGCAGCAAGGGAGGAACCAGCATTGAAGATCTTGCAGAGAAGTACCCTGATATGATCATCAAGGTCTATATCTATTGCTTTAATTTGATTCTGGGATCAATATGCCTCTGTTGGCAAGTGCTTCTGCATTTTTTTATTGTTTCTAAATGAAATTGATCATACATTGAAATGCAATGTTCTGGATTGCCAGGTTCCTATTGATGTATTCAAGGGAATCACAGATGATGATGCAGCTAAAGTTGTTGATGGTCTGGCACCAAAGACAGCTGACAGACAGTCTTCCATAGAACAGATTAAGAAGCTTTATGAACTGTTCTGCAAATCTGATTGCACACTGCTGGAGGTAATCAATAATAAACGGTATCTCATTTGCAATGTCCTGCCTTACCCTTGCATCGGTTAAGACTAATTTGGACATGTTACGTGGGTAGATAAATCCTCTTGCTGAGACAGCTGACAACAAGCTGGTCGCTGCTGATGCAAAGTTGAACTTTGATGACAATGCTGCATTTAGGCAGAAAGAGATATTTGCCATGCGCGATACAACGCAGGAGGACCCGAGAGAGGTATTCCACTGCTTGCCATTTCTGTTATTCACTTTCTCTTGTATTTTTGTGTGTTCCTTTATCTATGTATAATTTTTTTTCCTTTACCCTTTCTTTTGGAGGATGACTTGCCTTGCCTCTGGAGTGATGTTACAGCTTTTGTTGCTCCAACTCTGAGGATGGAAACTGAAGATATTTATGAGTTTATTTCTATTACAGGTGGCTGCTGCCAAAGCTGATTTAAACTACATTGGGCTTGATGGAGAAATCGGCTGCATGGTGAACGGTGCAGGATTGGCAATGGCTACAATGGACATTATTAAATTGCATGGTGGTACGCCTGCCAATTTTCTTGATGTTGGTGGAAGTGCATCAGAGGGACAGGTATAAATAAGCTGAGATTTATTCTTGCTGTAACTGCCATCTCATGTGAATTAGACCACTAAAAGATTTTAATATAACTGATAATCTGTTTCTTGGAATCCACAACAATTTACTATGATTTTGTTTTTGCATGTTATGCTTCCCAGTTTGGTCATTCATAAACCTTTTATATAACTTGTATTCAGGTTGTGGAAGCATTTAAGATTTTGACTTCAGATGATAGAGTGAAGGCTATTCTAGTGAACATTTTTGGGGGTATCATGAAATGTGATGTGATAGCAAGTGGAATAGTGAATGCAGCAAAACAGGTTTGTCTTCAAATTTTGTATCTAGTTTTCCTTGAATGGCTAAAGAAGCTTATTGCGGTTCCCACTTGCTCCAAGTTAATAAATTACAATATATTTCCTCCGTCCCAAAATAAACCAACCTAAGCAACGTGTGTCACATCCTCTCTAAGGTTTGTTTATTTTGGGACGGAGGGAGTACCTATTGAATCTTTCTTTATTCCATGGTAACCTTTTCCATTAAATGTGGAAGTTCTCTTATGAGATAGTTTTCTGTTAAATGTTTCAGAAAGGTTTCTTTTCTTTATGAAAGTACTACTGATATTGCATCAAGTATAGCATTTGAGATTAACCCTACTAGAATTTCTAGTGGAATCTTGTGTGTTCCAGTACATTTGCTCTTGTATTTGTTTGAGAAATATTCTTGTAACAGTTACTATTCCTCAGGAACGTAATGATACTTAATTATTTTCTTGGATTGATAATTTTAGATTTTTTGTTTTTTCGGGACAATTTAGAGTATCTTGCTGGTTAATGCTGCACTGTATTGAATCATTCTCTCCTCGATCATCAGGTTGACCTGAAGGTGCCTGTTGTTGTTCGGTTGGAAGGCACCAATGTAGACCAAGGGAAGAGGATTCTAAAGGTAAAAATCATTTGTTTGTAGGAATATCTGCCAAGTCGTCCTTCCTTCACTACTAGAAACTTTTGTACCTGACTGATATGTCCTGTTGCAGGAAAGTGGAATGACATTGATCACTGCAGAGGATCTTGATGATGCGGCTGAGAAAGCTGTAAAAGCATCTGTCAAATAATTAACTATTTGTAGTATACCAATATGAAGTTTATTTTTTGCTGGCACAAGATGAGCGGTGCTCATGGCATATTTCAGGGGCCTGAAGTTGCGAACCCCAAATCTTTTTGAAGTGGAATTAATTTGGCTTGATTCCCCCTTGAAACATTTTGGTCTAGTGTTAATAAACCTCTGTCAGCTCCAAACTGAGCAACCACTCCTTTTTGTCAAAGTTCAAGTGGAATTTATCTGTTTTGCCTTGGGCAAGAAAGCACAGCTTTACACTTTGCGTACGCGCCATAACTGATAGTAGTAGCCTGTAATATCTTTGCTATGGGCAATGATGATTGATGAGCCTGTTCTGATCAGATAACCTGAAATTTAATGGTAGTGTGCGATTGTTATATTCTTGCATAATTCTATTCTAATACTGAATTGTTATTGAAGTGATGATAATTTTCCATATTTTGATGCTGAACTGTGCACACTACATTGTGCCATAAATCAAAGTGTAGTCACATTTTAGGGTATATTACAGATCTCGCGAGCGTCTGTGTGCCCGTAGTCCATACTAGATTTATTGTGCCTTCCTCTTGTGATCGTTAGCAAAATTGATCCTAATAGGTTGTGTTAAAAAAATCTGAACTGTTTGTGGTGTGTGCATCTCTAAAAGTTGGTAGGAGTTTCTGCATTCATTTATGCAGTTGACATCCGACATTAGGACTCGGATAAGCTGGGACTAAAGTAGACGTAGATGCCCAGGCATCTGGCAATGCATTTGCCAACAGTACATGAAGATTAATTGTAAATTGAAGGCCAGCACTAAATTCTTTCGCCATTAGCACTAAATTCTTTCGCCATCACCATCCTGTAGATCTGTGACTCAGACAGCTTCTTCGTGTACTTTGTATTCGGCGCTCGTAGTGAAGGGTCGTTTGTGTACCACTGTTTTGATGTAAACTGCTGAACATGAGATGTTAGGAGGATGGCAATTAGAATCTTGAAGGAACGAATAATCATGATATGATGCTGACGAAATGGATGGGCAATGCGCATCATGGTCGTGTTTTGTCAAATACTACACATCTGCAGCCATGGTAGACAAACACATTCTAAAGTGGTGGCCTTTTTTATTAGACTGCATAATGTACTCCGCTCTGAAGTGGTGGGGTTTTTTTTATTATGGCGATAATTATAGATAGTCCACAACTCTGCACGACAATACGCACGCACATTATTTTGGTCCTCATAACAATCATATTACGCTAACGTACTGATCGAATGTGCAACAATGCTGTGAGCCTGTGATGATCTGGAATGGAGGAATTTCGTAGAATTCGGGAGAGCTAATTAGTCGCTTTACCGGACAGGGAGTCGGCGATGCCATTAGCGAGGCAATATGCCACGGATTGTATGGTGATCATGGGGTTGACGCCCACCGCGGTGGGCAGCACGCTGCCGTCGCACACGTACAGCCGCTCCGCCTCCCAGCTCTCACCGCGGGCGTCGACGGCGCCGTCGCCCGCCGTGGCGCCCATCCGGCAGCTGCCCATGTGGTGCGCCGAGCAGAAGAGGCCCCACGTCTCGCTCTTTGACTGCGGCCCGCGCACCACGGTGACGCCGTCCAGGAACTCCTCCAGCGCCTCCTCCGTCAGCCCCTCGCACCGCAGCCGCTGCCCGTCGCTCCGGTGCGTGCCCACCTCCGCGGCGCCGGCCGCGACCAGGACCCGCAGCGCACGCCGCAGGCCGTCGCGGATGTCCTCCCTGTCCGCCGCGTCGAGGCGGTACGCGATCTGCCGTTCGCCGTGCACCGTGCCTGACCCGCGGTCCCTGACCAGGGAGAAGATGTGCACCGTCCGGCCGAACCTGAGCATCCGCTCCTTCGAGTCTCGCCCGGACAGCCAGGGCATCTGCGTTCCCGTGGCGGCCACGCCCATCATCGGCGTCTCGAGGATGGCCCGGTGCGGCGCGTCGCTGCCGGCGCCGGCGTCGGGGACGGAGGCCTCCACCTTGTGCAGCGACGTGATGATGCCGCCCTCGTACGCCTTCCCCTTCAGGTCCGGCACCGTGTCCGGGAAGTAGCCCCACGCCAAGGCGGTCGGGTGGAGGTGGAGGTTCTTGCCGATGTGCGGGTTGGTGAGCCCGCTCCGCTGCAGCAGCACCGGCGTGAGGAGCGAGCCGCCCGCCGAGACGGTCACCTTGGCACGCACCTCCAGCGTCTTCGTGATCGCCGGGTTGGTGCTCCTGGCAACCACGCCGACGCACCGCTTGCCCCTCACGCCGCCCGCGTCGCCGCCGCCGCCGCGTTCCAGCACCAGCTTCTCCGCCTTGCACCCCGTCAGGATCACCGCGCCGCGGTCCACCGCGTCGACCAGCCACGTCGTGTCCGTCCCGCGCTTGTCCCCGGAGCGGCAGCCGTAGCCGCAGCTGCCGCAGTAGTGGCCCTCCGACGAGTTTCTCGCCACCGCGTCGACCTTGTACCCGAGCTTCTCGCACCCCTTGCGGAGGACCTTGTTCTGGAGCCCTTCCTCCGTACACCCCGACGTGACGCCGAGCCGCTCGAACACCTTGTCCATGGCGGCGGCGTACTCGGAGCTGGCGAACAGCGGAAGCCCGTGCAAGGCCGCCCATTCCTTGCGCACGAACTCAGGCGTCTTGAGGCAGGCCGACCAGTTCACCGCCGAGCCGCCGCCGACCGTGGAGCCGGCCAGGAGCAGCCCGCCGCCGTTCATCGTGGTGACGAACCCACCGGACTCGTAGAGCTGGTTCATCGACGGGCCCTCGAAGGACGTGTAGTCCCGCGACGTGAAGTAGTTACCCTTCTCGATGACCACCACCTTGTGGCCGGCCCCGGCGAGCACCGCGGCTGCCACGCCCCCGCCGCAGCCGGAGCCGACGATGACGACGTCGCACTCCACCCGGTACACGTTGCGTGCCGCGTCATCGGTCCCCGCGAGGCCTTTCTCCGCGAGGGACGACGGGAGGGACTCGTCCGTAAGGTTGATGGTCTCGACGACGCCGTCGTCGAGAGGTCGCTTCGTCGCCTCCGGATGCTCCTCCGCCGGTGGTTCGTCGGTCGGCGGGCTGTACCCGACCGCTCGCCAATGCGGGTTCTCCGAGCTCTCGTCAATCTGCGGGCAATACATGCACACGTGAAAATTTGAGCATTGAACTGTTTACAATTAGTTGCTGTAAAGTTTTTGAATTTTAGATATTTTTATAAATTTTAGAACTAAACAGTCATGCATTTTTTAGGTTTTGAAATGGTTAGGACATAAAACTGTGTAAAAATTATAGCAATGGATTGACAGAAAAATTTACACATGCAACATCTAATTTTATATGTAAAATTTATGATCAAAAGTTTTAAAATGTAAAAAAATGACATTATAAATGAAGGGGCTAAGCAGTACACCGCAGTGAAATTTTAGGACGGAGCAAGTATTTCATTTTCATTGATGTCTTAATTTGTTTATTTTCGATTTTTTCGAGCTGGCGCTGTAAGAGAGGGCCTGCACATCGACGTGGTTTGCAAACTGTACTAGTATAAGTCTTCTGGAAGGAAAAGAAAGTGACAAAAAAGAAACGGACAACTGGATCGTACTGTCTCTGTGTTTTCTGACTCAGCAGAAAGTTTGGTCTGGGCATCAAGGCGCATATTCAACTTTAACGTTTAAACAATTCCTGAATTTGTTGTTGTGCACATGATCCACACTGAACTTGTGGACACCAACCGGCACCTCATCATTTCTGCAGACTGCAGCATTGGCATGCAGCGAGCGAAGGACTCGTACAAGGATACATTCTAGAAGCTCAGACTACTGCGGTGATGTTTGAATCAGGAACTTAAACTTTCATTTCACATCAGGTATTGGAAGGATTAAATATAAATTAATTATAAAAATAATTGTAAAATTGGTGATTAATTCGTAAAAGAAATTTAATTAATTCATAATTATCAAAATGTTTATTACAACATCACATTATCAAATAATAATGTAATTAAATTTATTAGATTTGTCTCATAAATTAATTATTGATTATGAATAGATTTTATAAATAATTTAAATAACATCTGCATGTACAGCTAGTCTGGCTGTACATCCTCCCGGCGCGACCCGTACAAAAGCAAATAGGACAAATTAACTTAAATCTAAATGACCGAAGAGTTATCTACGTAGAGCCATGCTTGGTTGCATCTTATGCTTGTACTATGAGAGAAACTGGAGAAATACTGGTCCTCCTCTTAAATTTGGCTCATCCACTACCGCTATGCAGCCTGAACGTTGCGCTTGCACGACAAGATCTGCAGCGCTAGTGTTTTGTGCTAGTACCACGGCCATTATTGATGGCTCCTCCGAAAAACATCGAGATTTAAAGAAAAGACGTTTTTTTCAATATCTTTTTAAAAAAATTTGTTAGTGTATAAAGAATTAAATATGAAACCTTAGATTAAAATCATAAATCCCTTGTCTGCATCTCTCCGTTGGAGGCTTCGAGCATCCAAAACATACGGTAGTTACGGTATTTGGTATTTTGTACACGAAAATGGCTATGCGTCCGACTTAAGTACAGAAGTGTACAACCTTACGATTAGTGTATGTATAAACATATACATTGTTTTAACGGGTCTGATGCGACACAGTTGGACGTGGGTCGTACGATCCAATACAGCAGGATTCTTTGTATACATAACTATATTTCTTTTGATGAGGACAAAATTACCTTTTTATATGACGATCGATCATGATCAACCACAACAACATGTAAACCTAACCTGAGCGGCTGAGGTCTTTTTTTTTTATTAAAATTTATATTTTATCTTGAATTTTATTAATACGTTTTTTAAATCATAATTTACATTTTATTTTGATTTTCATTAATACGTTTCAAATTATACGTATGTTTCATATGAAAATTTTATATATAATTTTTTTAAAATATCAAATACATTAATTTGTTAAATTTATAATAATTAAAAGTTAATTAATTATATATTAATGATTTTTGTTTTACGTACCTGAACTTAATCTTTGTAACCCCAACCGCCTCCCATAGTAGTAGTACTAGATTATTTCTCCGTTTAACCTTGTAAAAGTGGTGGTTTTTTAACTCTGCTTTAATAATGATGTAATACACACATCACAGTACTTAGCTTATTATGTTCATGCACCTAATTAAGTTCCTAGTTGCGTTGCACCTTTATTATATCCATGTTGTGCCACTTTTGTGAATTAGTTATTGTCCGGTCCCACATACAAAAGCGGGTGGCCCACGAACACAATCACCACGCACGCGTACGTGCGCAGGATAAAGCGCGAGAAAAATCTACGTGAATGAATGAAATCGCAGTTGATGAGCGGTGTACGAGAGGCCAGGAGGAGGAAGAAGTGTAGTGGTTACCCAGGAGTAGAAGACGTAGAGGCAGAAGACCTTGACGATGAGGAAGAAGGTGCGCAGCGGCGGGAGCAAGGTCACCCTGCTCCACCGCCAGAGCGCCTCCTCCCGCCGCTCCACCGGCATCTCCGCGAACCTGAGCACGAACGGCCACCTCCTCCACGACACGCACCGCCCCCCGCACAGCGCCAGCGTCCCCAGCCGCGTCCCCAGCAGCCACAGCACCGCCCGCACCAGCGCCAGCGCCTCCCGGAGGCACATCCTCGACATCATCTCCGCCACCTGCACCATCGCCGGCCGATGAATCGGCTTCACTCTCGCTACAGATAGCTAAGCTTGTTAAGTGTGTCGGCCGAGCTGTAGTACCAACCTCGTCGGGGACGGGCGGGTCGGCGGCGGAGGCGAGCAGGAAGTCCCGGACGGCCTTGGCGTCGGACCCACCGCCGCCATAGCGGCCGCCGTCGTCGTCATCGCAGCTGTCCGGCGGGAGCGAGGGCGCCAGCGCGCCGCACAGGGCGGCGAGCGCGACCATCTGGGAGGCGGAGAAGCCGTGGGTGTAACGCCGCCCCTGCTTCCCCGCGCCGCCTCCCCTCAGGAGAGGGTGGCCCTGCCGCCGCCGCTGGCTCTTCTCCTCTCCCATGGCGCCCGCCCACCGTCTGGCAGTTGATCGATCGGCACCACCACCAGCAGCTAGCACCTAGCAGTGAGGGTTGCGACCTGTAAGTCGTCTTCTTCGATGGAGCTTGGGCGGCGGCGGGTGATGTGAGGTAATCGCGGACAAGGGGAGGTGGTGCTACCGAGGCTTTAATAGGATGGACGGGGACGCTAGAACGTGGTCTCTGCTGCCCAGCGGGTCAACGAAAGCTGATCCTACCTTCCCTATCCCGCCCCGGTCTGTAGAGCTCGTGAAAGGGATCGCGAGTCCCGACATATAGGATTCTAGATAGAGTGTTTTTTTTTGTTTTTTAATCTTTCTTATCTGTTGTGATACGGGTCAGACTGGCATAGGATGCAGTTTTTTCTGTTAAACTTAGGTCATGTTTTTAATTAAGATATAGTTTTTATTTTGATTTTTGTTGTACGAGAACTTTTTATATTAAAATTGTTTCAAAATATCAAATATATTCATTTGTTAAGTTTAAAATAATTAAGATTTAATTAGTTATATGATAATGATTTCTCGTTTTATGTATGTTAATTTAATATCCTGGATCAGTTTCAACCAAGATATAAAAAAATAGAGCGGATATTTTTTTAATATTTGCCTATCTGGTGTGATACGCATCACTGCATCAGGATCAGGATGCAGTTATAGTTAATTATAGACGATAAAATAAACAGAGCGTGATTTATTAATCCTTTGGAAAAACAGAAATCTACTAGAAGGTCGGCGACTTTGCCGTCCACTAGTAGCTCACTGCTCAACGGCTCACCGCACCGTCGCGGCGTCGCCTATGCCCGCGCGGTGGGAACGGGTTCGGTTAAGGTACTTGTCGTGCCGCGACACGGCGTGTCTAGCGCCGCGCGCGCGCGCTCTGGTGCATGCACGGCCGGCTCAAAACGGCAAAACGACTTTCTCGGGCCGGCGCCCGGCGCGGTCATGGGCAGGGATTACAATTTCGGTTCAAAATTTTCAAAATTTTCGGAATATCGGTAATTTCGGTTTCGGTCTCTTCGATAAACACATATTTCACTCAAAATTTTCGATTTTAATCAAATTTTATTTGAATTTATTCAAAATTCGTCAAATTTTTAAAAAATCGGTCAAAAAATACTGAAATTTTCGAAATTTTGATTTCCCCAATAAAAATCCTCTTTTTGAAATTTCTAACCCTGGTCACGAGGGGCAAGCAAACACCGTGGGTACATGCCGATGTACCGTGTGTCGCGTGTGCTTCGGTTTGGGGCAGTTTTACGGTGGAACCGTGGTACAGATGCAATACAGATGCAATACGCAATGTATGCGAGGAGATTCAAAATTGAGATTTTTTCTCTTTAATTATTTATTCAAATTATAAATTAATTATGTTATAATTAAAATTAAATCTTTATAACAAGATCTCACATGACTATATTTCGACGACTTTTTACTGAAATATTTTTTATAAATAAAACATCTGAAATATTTTTAACAAGAAATAAAATATTTCTCAATAACACGGTGATACCGTGCAATGATTTGCATCAAATCGAATACCTGGTTGCTTCTTCCCGCCTTACAAAATGGTTTCTTCTTCCTGCCTTGCAAAACGGTGAAGCAAACGTTGGAAGCAGTAAGCAGGCTTGGGATGGGATCTGATAAGTTTTCTTTACATTATTGTTCTCTGATTTGGATCCATCAAATTTTGGATTCGTTGGATGTTAAGTTTATATGTTAGTCATTTAAAGTTAGAGAACAGCCTTACAGTTGATCTGTTTTCCTTGAGAATTGGGATCAGTTGCAACAAGAAAAACACAGGCTGTGTTGCAATAAGAGATAAAAACAGTGTGTGTTCTGGATCTGGCTCTTACCGATCGAACTACTTCTGGTATACTGCGGTTATTTGTCTTCGTTTCGTTGCTGGATCTTGCTATACGGCAGTTGCTAGTATATCCTTATTCTTATTCTTGTTGTCTTTGTTTTCAATTGGGACATCGCTTCAAATATTTTTTAAAATAAAATTATAAACATGTGAAAAATTAAACATAAAATTACATACATCTTACCACTGCATCATCAAGATCAAGTACATCTCCCTTATTCCTGTTGTCATGGCTGTGAGGTTTGTTTAATCATTCTGTAGATCAGTGCCAGGAATATCAAGCCCCACCCCGCGTCTGCAACATGGAGGAATGTTGTGTAACAGAAGATGATGATGGATATTGCTTGCGACAGAATCACAAGTTCACAACGCATGGCGGAAGAGTAGGTGGTGATCAATGCATTTCTTTTTAATCACGCCGAACATACGCACAGACGTAAACACATCAAGCGAAGATGAATGCTGATGTGGTTGTTGTAGCTTATATTTATGGGATCTGTGAGACTAATGATGAGTCCTTGTTGCATGGTCATATGAGAGTGAGTTGATGTGCGCCAGGATTTTGTAGCCCAGTCAAGTGATATGTTGCTCTCGTGCTCCAGGCACTAAAAAATCAAACAAAGAGCAAATTTTACCCTGAATTAGGTACAAGTGCTATCGTTTGACTATATATGTACCGGGTTTAACAAAAGATTTCAACCACACCATTGTAGAGAATGATACATTTTTCATTCACCAGCCTAACCACTTTAAATTGACCATCTTGCATCAGGACAAGCATAGCCCACTTGCGTGTGAGGGTGTCATGCACGCGGTATGTTGATGCTAATTAGGGAATCACTATGTTCGTTTTTTAACATGTAATGAAGTTGATTTTCTAAATTCATCTGATCATTCATCTTTTCTATAAATATTTATGCAAATAGACAAACATACTAGACATGCTTAAAATACTTTTTGATGACATATTTAGTCGTGCTCTTTTCACTTTACTAAACTAAATAATTGAATAACCTTGTTAGTTAAAGTTTAAGTCATATATTAAGAAATGAAATCAGTAAAAAAGCTCAATAATGAAAGATAGAATTAATAGGTTGATATCGGGATAGGATGATAAGTGAAGATGGTAAATCTAGATTATCTTTTTTTGACGAGAAATTTCTCTCACACGTTGACTTGGGAGATCTGCTTAACTACAGTGCAGGTCCTTCTTGGCTACCTACGATGTTCAAGGCATGCCAGTTGGTTTGATCTGTTAACCAATAAGAAAAACAAGATATGTGCATTAAGTGTTAGGTTAGATCCCCACTGGATCGGCTGAGAAAATCCATGAACATATATATGCTATCCTAAAATATATTTAAGCCAAGTGACTGGAATGGATCGGCTATACCGAGACAGCATCAGCCGCTTAACCCAAATATAGTAAAGGATAATAGATATATGTATTGATAACCTAGCCGATACTGGAAAGCTAACTATGGATCGGCTAGTACTCTGATGATTCTTATAAAAGATATCATTCTTGAACCAGATATACTTAGCCTAGGAAATCGGCTGTCGGCTATTGCTAGCAGGTCGATTTCGGCTTATGATGTCCGACAAGAATGAGATGTTAATATAAGAGGCGGTCCTAACATAAATCTAGTAATAAATATACTAAAAATATATCAAGGCAGGTAAGGTCGGCTGAAACCCCGGCACTGTCTCTAAACATATACATCTAACCGAACAGATCATTAGAAGTCCCAGAAACGACTTAATAGTTCAATGTTGATGCAGCATTAAGTATAAAAAGAACAACCTAATCTATTGTAGCTGATGTAAATATCTCAAGACGGTGGATACTGCATATAAACTAGTTCAACCTTTAGATCTAGCCCTATCGGCTGCGGATTCTTGATAGAACTGGTCGATGGCAGGATAGATCTAAACATTGCTCCAGTTTATATGCGATATATGGTAAATAGCACAGTATAAACCCCTGAATCTAATGTGTCATTACGCTGGAAGCATTAGAATCAGTAGAACATACCACTAACGACAAGCATTTACCTGGATTTGGGGATCGAAACGATGCAGCCCGGAGCCAAATCAATTGCTCGTCTGAAGAAAAGGTTTGGCGATGCGCCGAAAGTTGTTTGATTGATTGTGATTGTTATTGACTACAGGGGTCTCGGGTCCTATTTATACCCAAGATAACATTATCTGTACAGACCCTGGACTCTATCTAAATTACTATTTAAAATACAATATCCCGGGAAGGACCCATGTCGCATTACAATAAACAGTTTAAACAAATTCCTAATTTACAGATACAATTGCCGTTACAGGACTCTATCCATAGATAGCAATATCTTTTAACGCGCAAACTGATAACCGAATCTTCTATTTATCTTCGAGCACTTTCATCGGAAACAGTTTTACCTTCTCCTGTGACTCAGCATCGGCTATCGGCTGCCTCTGTCCGATCCAGCCTCAGCCGATTGACCTCGTAGCCGATCATTACTCAGCCGATTTGAGCATAGCCGACGCAACCTCTGCTTCTCCGCAGATCATTCCGCCAATCCAATTCCGCTTCAAATTCGACCTTGAACTTAGGGATTTGGTTGCCAAATTTGGTCGTTAACACATGCCCCCAAGTCCGCGATACGAAGTGTTGCGAATTTGATTGCCCGTTCAAATTCCCGCTCTTTTCTGACCTAAACCGTTTCGGTTGCCCCAAATGGCCTTTAAATGGTCCTTTACCTCGACCGAAACGGCCACGCCTTCATTGTGCACGTCTTGAGAGCTCCGCAAACAAACCTTCTTTTCCTCTCTCCTCTTCGGCGATTCACCGGCGCTCTTCACCGCATCCCGGCGATCCTCGGCGACTAGAACCCAAATCCAGCCCGACAACCTCAATGGCCGCCGCACCGACCGCCGCCGCCGTCGAGTTCCCCGAGGTACGCCCCATCGGATTACAATCCCTCGTCTTCAGATTCCCCTTTCTTGATTTACAATCTTTTTTCTTTCTTTTCTTCAAACTGTAGCATCTGTCACATCAAGTAGTCATCCCCAGCCTAACCCAAGAGAGAAGGTACTTCCTCGGTCCTATCGGCAATCTTGATCCCACTGACATAATCATAGCTGAAACCAATAGGATGCCCTACAACACCAGTAGGCCATCTCTAAACCACTGGACTGGGACTTTTAAGTCATGGCCGACCACCGATAGCTCTTGGATAGAGTGGTACAAAAGAGTACGATCGGCTAAACAGGCTTACTGGGAAGAAACAGGAATAGCTCGGTGCCTAGCCACTCGTGGCCAACATGGAGAAGGACGAGCCGCCGATGTCGGCTGCGACGTACTTGGAACGATAGCTTCAACACCTTCATGTTCCAGCAGGGGCCGATGACGATCACGTTAGCCGACGTATATATGACAACTGGACTGGACATCCTGGCGTCGGCTAACCCCGGAGATCTGAGCCGAAAAGGGCAACACCAGTTCAAGACCAAGGCTATCGGCGGATGGAGCGGCTACGTCGCCCAAAACATGAAGGATGGGTTGGTCGGCCATAGGGAACATGCCGCATTTCTGATGATGTGGCTAGAAAAGTTCCTGTTCTGCGGCTCAAGCTGCGGGCCGACTGCCAATTTGCAGGTCGTAGCCGAATCCCTAGCCGATGGGAATAAGCTCGTGCTAGGGAAGTATCTCCTCGGCTACCTGTACCAGACGTTGCATCAAGCTTCTGCGAAGATAGCCCGCCAACGCCCCGTCAACACCGGTGGCCCCGGTGGTTTCGCAAATATGGCTAGTTCTAGCAACCCGAAGATAGCCGATCGGCCGTCCTTCACCGAGGTCCAGTTCCCCCGCCTGGAGCCGATTGAAGATGAAGACGGCAACGAGATCACCACCACCAGGTGCATGAGCTACGGAGAGGCAGCGGCGGTGCACACGGGCTCGAGGCAGTCGGCCGATTTGCTGGTCGAATGGTTTATCTCCCTGTATGATGGGCTTGCCAACAACAACCGGACTTGGTACTTCTACCGGGACCAGGCACTGTTTGAGCTGCCAGCCGACTTCTACTGGGAAGATATCAACTCAGCCGACAACCCCCAGTGCAGAGAGCTGTTCACTGCCGCTTTTGACTCCCTGCATCCTGCCGACTGGGATCCACCAAGGCCGATCAGTGGCCAAGAGTTACGAATTCTACTACCCTGTATCGCCGCAAGGCAATTTGGTCTTGGGCACGCCCGTCGTCTTTACTCGCCGACAAGATCGAGACCGGGGATTGTGAATCAACCTTTGATCATGAATCGGCTGCTGAACATAGCCGGCCCGCCCCTTGGCAGTATCGGCGAGATGACGCCAACATACAAGAAGAGTGCAGCTTACAGCCGATGGTGGACTGAGATCAAACACCACATCTTTCACCAACAATCCTCCTACTACGTCGGCTCGCTGCTGCCCGATGAGATTGTTAGTGATATGCCCTAGAGGCAACATGGAGATGTTGGATATCACGTCAATGTTTATGTATAAATGAATAAAGTGTTATTCGGTTCCATGAAATAGACATCTTGTATTGATCAATAAGTACGTGACTTATTTATGAGACTCTATATGTATGAATCTATTTCTAAACGATCCCTGATCATATGTCATATTGTTGGAACAAATATGATTCTAAGATCGGCATGTTTATTGATTGATGATCATGTCTCATAGATCATGGGTATGGAGATACCAAATCAATAAACATGGACATATGTGTTGGAGAACACATTGTTGGATAGACCCACCATGAGACACTAGGGAATTAATGTGCCATTAGTTGGTCTCGGGTAGTGTTGGTACAAAGTCCTTAGACCCGAGATCACCATGGATTCCAACATGTGTAGTAGCCTACTTTGGGACTACCAAACGCTATTCCGTAATCGGGTAGTTATAAAGGTAGTTTTCGGGTTTGCTATGAAACATGGAGTGGGATGTGAGTGATCAAGATGGAATTTGCCCCTCCTTTGGAGAGATATCTCTGGGCCCTCGAGGTAATGGATTATGGAAATGCATGGCCATGCTAAGTTGATTGAGGAGTCAATCAACGAGATAATCCAATACGGTTCGAGTGAATGGTTAAGCTATTGAAGGGATGGCACACATCTTGCCTATAGCTTAAGCGGTATCGTGAGGCAAAGGGATTTGTGTACACATTACAGGTTCGAGCCGATATTATTCTTGTATACTATGGTGTCAATATGTGCTGCTAGGCGCCGTGGATGTGTCGGCTGAGTTAGACTCGAGCCGACGATCGGCTAAGTTAGACTATAGCCGAAACCAAGTATACCTGAACCTGGTCGCACGCTTAAGGGGATAAGAACGGGCATTCGAGTTGGACTCGGATACGGCTCGATCGGATAGGGATCCGATCGGATAGAGTCCTATGGGCTTACGACGTATGGGCAGCCAACTCGTGAGATTCGGATAGGATCCGATTCAAAATAGAGTCCTAATCGGCCACTTGTCCCAGTCGGCCAACTCTATATAAAGGAGGGAGGGGTGGAGAGTTGCGGCATGTCAATTACATCGCGTGCAACGAAATCGCCGAGATCAATCTCCACGGAAACCCTCCCCACTTTCGAGCCAAACCCTAGCCTTGCATCGCGTGCTAGCACACGGGTGTACGGTGTTCTGTCCCCGGACGTGTGGATACCGGTAGAGGCGCTGCTACGTTGCGCGCTGTTGATCGGCTTCGGATCGGCTGCAATCGGAGCGATCGGCTGTGGTGGAATCGGCTGCGGTCGGACGCATCGGAGCGAGGCGTGAGAACGCGGCCGGACGACTCGAATCGGCTGATTGGCGAATCGGCTGTCTCTGGGAATCGGCTACACTGTTCCGGATCGGATTGCCCTGATTGGCTATTCCGCTGCACTCTACTCCAATCGGTAACGATCTATCGACCCTTACTTGCAAGTGTTCCTGGTTTGCGCGGTTAAAATTTTTTGTTTTCGGCTAGCGTAGCCTCTGCGCAACCCTTCATGCCCGACGAGATCCCCTCGGTAAATCTTGAAATTCGAATTATTCCTTTCTTGTATTGTCGGCTACTGTAATTGGCTAACACTTGCCTCCCTTTACTCGCAGGAAACCGAGACAGAAAGGCCCACGGTGAGCGATCCGGGATCCCCATTGAGTACCGCCTAGGTGTTCTGGATGAGGGCGGCCTTGCTCCGTCGGTGATTTGGACGCGCCGAAACTGGCGTCCTTGCTGCGCGGGCAGACGCGCGAGCCGATAGCTCACAAGAAAAGAGCCGCGCCTCCCGCAAAGCCATCGGCCGCGCCTGCCCCCAAGAAGTCGAAGGAGAAGAAGCCGATCGCGCCGGCCGACAACCTCTCCTCGGTAGATCCGAGTGTCGCTCAATACCTTGATGACCAGGTGGCCGACGAAGAGGTATCGGTGGCTGTTGGGGCAGCGGCTGAATCCAGCAGCCCAAGCCACAACTCCACCAATCCCCCGGCCGACGATCCACCGGCACCAAGCCCTCCGACGAAGAGACCATCGGTAAGCTTTCACCTTACTAAAATCGACCTTAGTATGACATCACTATATACTCAGCCGATCATGCCCTTTCCAGATCAAGAAGCCGGCCGGCCGTATCCTACGTCGCGTTCCAACGTTAACCATCTCCCGCATCCTGGCTTACAAATTTCAGCCGACTTGACTGCTAACACCTTTCTTCTTTTGCAGCCTCCTCGATCACCATCTGCTGCCCCCCAGGCGTCGAGTGAGCACCCGTGGCTACCGCGCGCTGCGGCAATGGCGCCGATGGTGAGGCCCCGTCGGCCGCAGGCAGCGAACCAGCCGAACAAGTTGCTCCGACCCTGGTGCCCAAGGTAAGACGACTGAATTTTATGATCGGTTCTGCCAACTTAACAACTCTTTTCCAATCATCATCTTCTCTTTGCAGAACATAGCCGACCTCCTCAATTTCGACTTGTCGGAGTTCGAGGAGTCTGGCGAGATCGACGAGGAGGCGCTGGTGACGTCAGACGAGGACCTGAGGGCCAGTCTAGCCGACATCGGCAATCGGCTGGAGGCCTCGCTGGACGTGCTGGTAGCCGACAGCAGCTCGATCCGCGCGCGCTTCTGGGAGATCCAAGGCCAGCTGTCGGAGGCGATAGCCGACGCCATTGTGTCGGCAACCTTCTTGGAGGCGCACCAACTCAAGTACGAGCGGGCCTAGCAGCGAATAGCCGACCGTCGTGAAAACTAAACGCGATCGGCAACCCTCCAGTCGACCAAAGAGGCTGTCGAGGGTCAAAAAGCCGCCTTCGATCGCCTGAAAACCGAGCCGGCGGCCAAGCTCGAGCAGCTCCTTTCATGCCAGGACCAGCTGATGGCCGATCTCGTTCAAGTCACGAACAAGATCGACGTCCACAAGGAGTATATGGCCAGCCTGCCAGCCAAAATCGACGCCCAACGTCAAAGTATCAAGGCGGCTGTGGCGCATCTCCGGGACTTGGTGAAAGGGATTCGGCCGGGTGCTGGGTTCGAAGCCGACGACGTCAAGGCCATCGAGGAGGTGGATCGAATCGGGCGGACGGCGTTGTCGGCTATAGCCGATTTCGAAGAGATGAACTCTCTTGTAATATTTTTAGTATTCTGAAATCGGCTACTGCCTTATGTAATATACCCATCTAGATTTTGTAATCAGCTTCACCGAATGTTTAAATATAGCATGTCCGTCTTTAAACCGTGATCATGAATGAAATCGGCTTCGGCCTCCTGTAAACTATTCGTCTGACTTTTATAATCAGCTCCACCGAAGCCTTCAATACAACTTGTCAATTTCCGAAACCATTATTTTGAATGAAATCGGCTTCAGCCTTATGCATTGTCTTAGTATAACTGTTAATTCAGAATTGCTTATGCTGAAACCGGCTCTGGCCGTCCGTGTTACATCACATTTGCCGATTCCGAAACCACACCACGACCGTCGATCTTAACACTTGAATTATGGCCACCGATCCCAATCACTTAAAACGTCTTTATATTGACTGTCGATTACGAAGCTTAAAAAATTTCCTGACACCCAATTTTGTAGTCGGCTCGTATATGTATATGCCCCTTATTTTTTTGATATCTTCGATGTTGATGAAATTATGTCCTGGAATCAAGCGTACCTCATTGTCGTCATTTGCCACCATGTAGCCGATCGTAGAAATTCAGGGGAAAAATTTGTCGTGAAAATGACCTAAAGGCGATGCCTGACTGGAAGAGGACATCGGCTACCACAAATCGGTTGATCAAACAGAGCCGAATTATGAGTTGATCCATACGCTTGGGTAGTATTTTTTTCAAATATTTTCCATTAAGAGCCCTTCCAAACACCTCTCCATCTAGTCCTTGTAGCATGTAAGCCCCTTTAGAGACGCATTTGTGAATCTTGAACGGTCCTTTCCAATTTGGTGACCACTTGCCAAATTTGTTGTCTCTGGATCCGATCGGCAATATTAATTTCCAAACGAGCTCGCCCTCTTCAAAAGATTTAGGCACCTCTTTTTTATTATAATGTCTGGCTACTTGTTCTTTATCCTTCGTAACTTTTTCCAAGACCCTCATTCTTGACAAAACTAGGTCGTCTGATTCGTCCACCATCAGATGATAATAATCATCGGCCATGAGTTGGTCCTGTAGTTGAATGCGCCTTGAGCCGATGACGCTTTCCCACGGTAGTTGTAACACCCTGAAAATCGGAGAATTTTAAAACCGAGAATTAAAAATCAGATCTTACAAAAACATTTGGTTCATTCCTTCTCCTCGTGTTTATTGCTTCTTATTTGCCAGCTTTATTGCATAAATTTATATGGAGAGTGAGTCATCTCGATGTTTGAGAAAAACCAAATGATTTGAATTTCCATTAGGGAGAAGAATTTCAAAGTTTAGGGTCGGGAATTTTAATATAAAATAGCAAAGGGTTGCGGTGATTGAGTAATATTAATTAGTGAGCTAAATGAGTGATAAAATATTTTTAAAACATATATATGAAGTCTAGAAATTATTTCGAATCAAAATCGCATTTTCTTCAATTTAGGAAAAGAATTAAATTAAATATGTAAAATATATTTTTAAAATAATAAGAGTGGGTGAAACGGTTGAAAATATATTTTATAAATTAATTTTGGGTATGCTATATTTTATTTTAAATTTTAGAGGGGTAAGGAAATAGAATTTGGAAATTAGGAATTAAAATCAGGAAATTAGAAAAGTCACGTTTATTGCACGCCACGTGCTCGATGCCGTACGGCCGCACGCGCGCCGCGCGCGCGCGCGACATGCGCCGCGCCGCGCCCGCCCCACCCGCGCGCCGCGCCGAGCCCGGCCCCACACCCGTGCGTCACGTGTTGCCCTCGCGCGCGCCGCGCCGGCCCCACGCCCGCGCCGCCCGCCAAGCGCCCGTCGCGCCGGACCCCGCCGCCCCGCACGCCACGCGCGAGCCCACGCCCGGCCCCCGCCGCGCGCGCGCCTACGCCCGCCGCGTCGTGCCCCGTGCACCGGCCCCGTCCCATGCGTCGCCGCGTGCCGTTCGCCGCGCCACCCGCCGCCCGGCCCTCTTCTCACTCGCAGCGCGGAGCCCTATAAAAGGGAGACCGAGCCCCTCTCCATTCTTCCCCACCTCGCTGCCTCTTTTCCCCCTCTCCCTGGTTCCCCGCCGCAAGCCGTCGCCGCCGTGCGCCGCCAGCCGCGCGTCGTCGTGCGCGAGCGCCGGAGCTCCGCCGCATCCTCGCCGTCGCCCGTCGGTAAGTCCCGGCCGCCGCCTTGCGCTAGCGCCGGCCGCGGCCGAAGCAGAGAGGAAGGGAGAGCGCGGGAAAACGAGGGAAGGGAAGGAAAAAAAGGGAAAAAGAAAAAAACAAAGAAAAAAAGAAAAAGGAAAAATCGGAAAAATAGGGAATAATATGGAAAAATTCAGAAAATTTAGAAAAAATATTTGGGAAAATATTTGGGCAAAAATATATTGTTTTCTTATATATTTTTCGTGTACAAATTCGAATTCAAAAATAGGATTTTCGGAGATTTCGTTCTCGCGTCATTTTTAATTCGGAGTTTATTTATTTTCTTTTCGCCATTAAAAATATATTCTTTGGTATTCGGACCTCCAAAACCTCGAGCACCAATATTTTTGATCAACGCTTTTTAAATTTATTCCCTTAATCAATTGGATCGATATTTTGCGAAAACCTAAAATTTCGAACTCGCTTTTAAATCGGATTTCATCCCAAAACTCTCGCCCAAACTTGATTAGATTGGTGGGCTAAATATTTGGAGTCGTTTTTATGGTTCTTTTCGATCTATTGGTATTTTATTGAATTCTGATCGAATTCAATTAATTTTTCGCACGTACAGATAGCAACCGTGGAAGCAGGCACTGACTACGTTGAAGACCCCGTCCAACAAGTGTGCGAGCAAGGCAAGTCAACACTTCCCTTTGAACAAATAGATCCTATTTTACGAAATGATGTTGATTTAAATTACAAACATGCATGCTATACGCAAATGAATACCTATGCTTGATATACCCTACCTTGATATTGATTACCCTTAGAATTATTATTTGTAACCTTCAATGATACAACCGGATGATATCTTCGGTAAAATGCTTAGCCATGCTTTTATTAGATTCATGCATACTTATGATTTTACAGAGGAGCTTCGTGCTTGGGCAACTATCTTTGGAAAGGTAGTTGGAGTACGACATATGGAGACATGAGTGTCACATTGCCTTGATCATGATGAAAATAGTTTTGATGGAAAAAATAAAAAGTCCAAAACCAATGTTTTTAGACTGGGGTGGATGGATGGATTTGGGTGGATTCCGGTAAAGGTAAGAACCGTCCCTGGTCAATTAAGGACCGAGCCATGAGACTTATAACCTAAAACGAGCCAGTACAACCGTACTTCTCGAATGGATATAGACCTAGCGGAGTAGATAGCCGAGCTGAGGTAGTATCCCTGCATAGTGGTTCTTGAGTGAAGAGGTGGTTTTGGTTATCGAGATAAGACTGCGGCCTAAGTGTTGAGTAAAGAATGAGAATGTTGTAAAGTTTTCTCTTACCCCGGGAGCGCCAGAACTCCTCTCACTGCTAGGAAAGGACAACTAGAGTGCAAGAGGATTTAAGTTCATGGAGCGGGTACTGCCAAAACAAAGTTATCGAAAGGCTTTGCCGTGACCATCCCATATGAAGGGATGAAAGCTCATTCAATGAGCAGTTGCGGAGTACGGGTAAAGTGTACATCCACTGCAAGTGTGAGTAAATCAATCTATTCGAATAGCCGTGCTCGCGGTTAATGAGCGGCGTGACAAGTTTCTCCTGTGGCTAGACTCATAAATTTTAAAATGATGGGATGGGAATGCATAATGATTTTGTGTGCTGGCGGACTCAACTTCTCGAACTGCGAGAAGGGGTGGACTCCCTAGGAAACTATGACGAACCGGAGGCGAGAAGTCGTCCTTGGAATCACGATGGATGGTAGACAGAACCATCGCCGACTTAATATACCATGGAACTAAAACTTGACCTGGCTAGATGTTAGGTTTGTGAAATGATTTGTGAAAATTGGCTTTGTGCAAATAAACCATAGCCATCCTTTGAATGACCCTATCATGTGCATCATTCCGTGTCGGCTTGCCGAGTACGTTGGGTACTCACCCTTGCTATACGCATAAACCTTCAGATGGTGGAAACGAAGAACTAGAGGACCCCTATGCTTACTGCCAGATGGGCGAAGGAGGAGAAGGCGTCTACTAGGTCTTAGTCCTCGGTCGTTGCCTGTGGCAATCGACATGCCGCTGCCTTCCGACTGCTATTTTATCTAAACTCTGCTTTTGGTTGTATCTGGACTAGTAGGTCCTATATGTATTGGATATTGCCTTCGGGCCTATTATTGTAATGCTTTTGATGTAAGACTATTCGTGCACTTTGCACCTGGTAATTCAGAACTGTATTCGTGGGTACCAAACTACTCGATCAAGGGATATGGTACTATGAACACGAATGATTCCTGTGGAGATTATGGCAATCGGGTATCTACATGGCAAGCTTATCCGACTGGAGGTTGGGATAGATTGCGCCAGCCATATCTCTAAACCGAACATGACTTGGGTGTTACGATTGCCGATAGAGATAAGACAATCGGCCTATAGTCACGGTTTGGTAAGATTGAGGGAACCGAGTTAGAATAAGATAGGGTTTCCGATTTGTAAGCCCTCCTCCCAAGACTATATAAGGAGGTAAGGGGCGTCCCTTGAGGGATATCCTATGTTAGATCAGCCTTAAGCTTTGAGCCTTAGATCACGAGATCAATAAAGACACTCGGCGGATCGAATCCACCGAAACAGGAGTAGGGTATTACCTCACGAGAGGGCCTGAACCTGTCTAAATCTTCTTTTCCTTCTAACCCATTGTGCTTGGCGATCTCGACTGCGACCACAGAAATAACATTGCCGAAACCAAGTTTCGACAGTTGGCGCGCCAGGTAGGGGAGTACGCGTCGAGACTTCTTAAACAATCTCGCCGACAAGCGTGATGGGATCCCCTTCAAGATTCGGCGACTTCGCCGCCTACTTCGTCGACAGTTCCTCCTTCGGACTCGGATTCGGACCAGTCAGAAGGAGAAATCCACTCGACGCAGTTCGGACTTCCGAACAGCGCCAGGATCTACAACGATGATTTGAAGACCAAGATGCAATCTACTTTCTCCGACGACGGACTTCACTCGGCACCATTCGGATTACCGAATACCACCGAAATCTGCGCCAATCTCCTCACCTCCCCGACGGAGGCAATCTATTCGGACGAAGACCTCTCGGTGCCGTTTGGGTTACCAAACGCCGCCGAGATCTACAGCAAACTTCTCTCCCCTGAGTCGGGCGACCGACTCGGAGGAACCCGCATCCTCAAGCTCGACTCGGACTGGAACGATCCGGACCCGGCTACCCAGGATCAAGGGAGGTTGCCGTCATCCTCCCGTCATTCGGCTCCTGCTCATCTTCGGAGCTCAATGGATACCCGAGCTCTGCCGGCTTCGACGACCTCTATGGCATCCTCCGACGAAGCCAACAACTCCGATTGCCGCATGGACTATGAGCCGAAGTGCTTTGATGTCCTCATGGCCGAGCCGGACGAGTCCGACTCAGCCATGGCCGGGAGGCTGGCTGAAGAAGAGCGAGCCAAGATTGAGCACGAGCGCAAGACGGCCGAAGAGGAGAAGCAACGCAAGGACGAGGCCGACAAGAGGAAGCAGGATCTACGTGCAGCCGGACGATCTGCCCACGAGGCCATCCTCCAAACGCGGGTTCGCAACACCAACATCTTCCAAACGCCACAGCAGAACGCTATTGCCGCGCTCACTCTCTTGGACACCGTCATGGAGACAACACCCGCCAATGTGACTCCGATACTCGACAAAATCAATACCATCGTCGCGATCCACGCTAACGGCCACCCCACCACCTCGGTACGAAGGCCGCGAGTCCGTGGCCGAAACGCCCGACAAAGTCGACTCCCGCCTCTAAGGTCGGGAGACTATAAGAGGCCCGAACCAGATCGGTCGACAACAAGGCCAAGAGGCCCACCCCGCGAGTCCACGCAGAAGTACCAGGAGCAAACGGCTGACTCCCACGACAAACGACACGGACGTCCACCCGTCCACCATCGCGCCGCGCAACAACGGCTCCGGCTATCCAACCAGCCAACCAAAGACCCCGCCGAGTGATCTGCGGGAAGTCCTCGATCGCCACTACCGGGAGCGGGATCGGTGCACTCGGGAAGATCGGAGGGATCACCCGATAGCGACGACGACGGAGTACCGGCCTTCACTCGGGAGCTTCGCCGAGTGCACCAGCCGAGTGGGTTCAAGCCCACGGGGATTGAAAGGTACGACAGCAAGACCGACCCGAATCTTGACTTACCGTCTACACCCTCGCCATCCGAGCTGCGGGCGGTGACAACAAGGCCATGGCCAATTACCCGCACTGTGGCCCTCGCTAACTCGAAAGCGGCTCACAAGGCGCAAGAGGCTCAATCGGCTCATGGAGCGAGGCGGGGACCACTTCATCTCCAACTTCCGGGAACCTTCGAGAGGCCCAGACACACTTCGATCTATACAACGTCATCCAAGGCGGACGAGCCTCGAAGGATTACATCCGCCGTTTCTCGAGAAGCGCAACAAGATCCCCAACATCACCGATGACATCATCATCGCCGCCTTCCGGGAGTCCGTGATGAGGTCACCGGGAAGTTCGGGCGCAAGCCACCGAAGACGGTAAAACAGATGTTCGAGACGGCGAACTCCTATGCAAAGTCCAACGACGCCATCAAGGCTGCCCGTCAAGACCGGCCCGATAGGAGGGAAGACAAGCAAGCGGGAGGGAGCCGCAATCCTAAGAAGGATGGCGGCAAGCAGCAACCGCCCAAAAAGATCGCAAGCGCCGATCCGAGGACCTAGTGGCCGCAACCTCCAACACTCAACGCCGTCCCCGAGTCGCCGCCTACGACGCCATCATGAACGCCCAGTGCACCCATCATCCCAATCTACTTTGTTAGCGAAGTGTTGGCAGGAGCCAAAATTCGCTACCCTCAGGTACAAAAATTACTCTATGGTGTTCTAATAACCGCGAGGAAGTTGGCACACTATTTTCAGGGTCACTCGGTCACCGTCGTCACTTCTTTCCCACTCGGCGATGTCATCCACAACCGGGAGGCGACTGGACGCATCGCCAAGTGGGCTTTAGAGCTGATGCCGTTGGACTTGACTTTTAAGGCGAGGACATCCATAAAGTCACAAGCCCTGGCGGATTTCCTAGCCGAGTGGACTGAGCAACAAGAGAATATACCACGGGAAGACCTCCAACACTGGACCATGCACTTCGACGGATCCAAGAGGATCACCGGCTTGGGAGCAGGAGTTGTGCTGATCTCCCCGACCGGGGAAAGGCTAAGATACGTCCTTCACCTCCACTTCTCCGTCTCACACAACGTTGCCGAGTACGAAGCTCTGCTACATGGACTGCGTCTCGCAGTTTCACTCGGAATACGTCGGCTCATCGTGAAAGGCGACTCCCAGCTGGTTGTCAACCAAGTAATGAAGGACTGGTCTGTCTAAACAACACCATGGAGGCCTACCGGCAAGAGGTCCGCAAACTTGAAGACAAGTTTGACGGGCTCGAACTCTCACATGTCTGAGACATAACAACGAAGCGGTGATGAGTTGGCACGGTTCGGGTCCAAGCGAAGGCTGCCCCAATAGACGTCTTTGTCGAGCACCTCTATGAACCAACCATCACGGCAAAGACAACTTCCAACGACCAAGCTGCGAACGAAGTCGCCATGACTGACACCGACTGGAGGACGCCGCTCATAAAATTCTTAACCCAGCAAGAGCTGCCGGAAGACCGGGATGAAGCAGAATGCGTCCAGCGTCGTTGCCAAGCATATGTCATGGTTGACTCCGACCTATACAAGAGAAGCCCCTCCGAAATTCTAATGCGATGCATCACACCCGAAGAAGGGAGGCAGCTACTTCAAGACATCCACTCGGGCATATGCGGAAGCCACGCGGCAGCACGCACTCTGGTCGGCAAAGCTTACAGGCAAGGTTTCTTTTGGCTTACCGCGGTCTCCGACGCGGACAAAGTCGTACGAACCTGCAAAGGCTGCCAATTTTTCGCCCGACAGAGCCATGTCCCGGCCCAGGAGCTTCAAACAATCCCACTTTCCTGGCCGTTCGCGGTATGGGGCTTGGACATGGTCGGCCCCTTCAAGAAAGCTCCAAGAGGATTCACACACCTCTTCGTCGCAATCAACAAGTTCTCCAAGTGGATTGAAGCCAAGCCGGTCGCCACAATTACTGCTGACAAGGCACGAGACTTTTTCCTCAACATCGTACACCGCTTCGGCGTCCCAAACAGAATCATAACTGACAACGGGACTCAATTCACGGGAGGCATCTTCAAGGAATTCTGCGAGGACTTCGGAATCAAGATTTGCTACGTGTCAGTCGCCCATCCCAAAAGCAATGGACAAGTCGAACGAGCCAACGGCATGGTCCTCCAAGGCATCAAGGCCCGCGTTTTCGACCGCCTAAACCCTTACGCGGGCAAGTGGGTCCAAGAGCTTCCCTCGGTCTTATGGTCTCTGCGGACCACACCTAGTCGGGCACGGCCAAACTCCCTTCTTCTCGGTCTACGGCGCAGAAGCCATGTTGCCAAACGAGATGGAGTACGAATCCCTCCGAGTGCGCAGCTTCAACGATGAACGCTACGACCCCGACCGAGTGGACGACCTCACCCGATTGGAAGAGGCTCGTGAGGCGGCCCTCATCCGGTCGGCCAAATACCTTCAAGGGCTCGGGAAGATACCACGGTCGCAACGTTCGAGCACGAGCTTTCATCGTTGGCGACCTGGTCCTACGCAAGATCAAGACCACCAAAGACCGTCACAAGTTATCCCCCTTATGGGAAGGACCGTACATAATCGCTGAGGTGACTCGGCCCGGTGCATACCAGCTAAAGCGTGAAGACGGGTCTATGGTGAAGAACTCCTGGAACATCGAGCATCTTCGACGATTTTATGCCTAATTTAACTAAGGCTCCATGTTTTCCTTGACTGCCAACCTCAAGCAAGATGACTTCTTGAGTCAGCAGTCGGGGGCTGTACATACGTCAATAAAGCCTAAGTTTTCCTCATCAACTTCTGTGCATGATTTGGTTTATCATTGTTTAATGTTCTTCGACTCGAGTTCAGTGTCTAAGGACTGAGAGTTTTCTGATGACCTAATCGAGCCTAGGCTTGGTGACAGTCAGACGAAAATTACTTAAGAAATTTCACACAAAAACTCGGATCAAGGCATTAACATAAATAAACTAAATATATCACAAGTTCTACATCAAAGCATTACGATCACACGACATTTACAAGACAATGTTCGAAAGATAAATCAAATCCGGAAATTGTTCACTACATCGACGGAGATCTTCTTTGCCGACTCCTGCGCCTCACTCAGCATATCCAAGGCCTGCTCATCTGTGGTCCCGTCAGCGAAGCCCTCCCCAACCGAGTGGATATCCAATCGGGGGTAAAGGGACTTGGTCTGTGCAAGAGCCAAACCAGCCCCCATGTTGGCGGCTTCAGTGATGTTGGCCAGATACTGGTCGGGGGCTAGCCGCAGCTTGTCAAAGACTTCAATCGGGTCCGGTGAGTGGTCCCGATTCCATGGTGGAACAAAGATAGCAAGATTGCGCGGCGGCATTGGCGACCTCTTCCTGGATCTCTCTGGTTTGTTTGACCCGCTCAAGCAAGACGTCATATTGAGCTCGGGTCTTAACCTTGTAAGCTGCCAAAAGCATCTGATCATGCAAAACGCTCGGAAATAAAGCAGCACAAGGAATGCTACTTCAAAGAGGCTTACCTTCAAACTCGGCCTCCAGTTCAGCTTTGTCGAGGCTGACTGCCTCCAGCTGGACTTGGAGTGAATGGACCTCCGACGAATTTTCTACACGTAAAGAAGATCATCAGTAGCCGGGGTCAACATGAGAATCTTAAAGAAACTCGGAGAGACGAGCTTACTCCCGATTGATCCTCGGAGGTCGAGGTTCGCCTCCCGAAACTCCGCGATCTCTCTCCTTAAAGCCGCCTCCCTCGACGCGGCTCCCTCCTGAGTGGTTTTCAGCTTTCGCTGAACGTCCTCTAAGGAGTTCAGGTGAGGAACCAGCTTCTCCAGCACCTCGGACTTCGCCATGGAACGGCAATACTCCTTCTGCGCGTGAGATCCGAAGAGTGACCAACTGGAAAAAGGTGATAACTCAATAAGAGAAAAAGACTAAGGCTTACATTGAGCAGCCGAGTCGCTTCGTTCAAGCTTTTGACGAGGGCATCCCTTTCTTCTCTCTCAGCTTGCCTGTCGAGGATGATGCCCTGCCTCTGGCCTTCCGAGTCCCGCCACTCGATCTTGATTGGGGAACCCAGGTTTCAGAAGACTGTAACCTGGGGATTTCCTCCACCGTGGCTGGCAGATAGGGAGAACAAATGAAGACATGAAAGATTCAAACTAAAAGAGCAAAGAGAAAATTCTGATACAAGACTCACCGGCTTGGTGGTGCGCTTGGGTGAAACGGCCGACCGGCCTCTTTCCTCGGCTCTTCGTCGAGTGACCCTCGGTCGGGGTGCCGAGCCGTGGCTGAGGTTTCCCATTGTCGGCGGCTTCCAGTCGGGACTTCCGGCTGACGGTCGGGGGCTCCTTCCTTGGGGCATCCTTCTTCGGAGGCGAAGGTTTTTTGCCCGAAGCGTTCTCGCTCGGATGCGGGCCCCGAGGCTTCGGCTCTACAGGCTTTCGCCCCTCGGGAGCAGCCGCAGGGGTCGGCCCCTCACCCTTCCCGACAGGATCTATGTCCTGGGGCCTCCTGCGATAATGATTATAGCTGGGGTAAAGACAGAGAAAGCTTTCAACGAAAAAGTTCGGACTTTAGTCATGGAGTATACCTGGACGACCGGCGGATCTTCGGCGCCGTCCTCGGCGATTGCCTTGGAGGAGGGGTCTCGACTGGAGGAGCCGGGACGTCATCGTCCGAATCCTCAATGATGAGCCTCCTTTGCTCGCCCGCTTGTTGGTGTCCTCACTCGGGCCGCCCGCTTTCCGACCGGATCGCTTTGGATCTTAATCCCGCCAGCCGGCTTCTTGGCTGGACGACGCGGCGCGTCATCGTGGGGCACCTTATATGGTTTGGAGGTAACAGAAGCATTTTCCTGCAAGAGAAGTTCGCACAACACTAAGAGACAAGATATCGAGATTGCAAGATATTATGAAGCACCCAGTCAGCTTACCGGAGGAGGAGGCCGGTGGATGCTGAATGGGAGAACCGGCAGAATCAGGGCGCGCTCAACTGCGATTCCAGTTGAGAAAATCTTGTACATTCAGATCTTCAAGATTTCGTAGCTGAGTGGATCCTGATCTTCCCGATTGGGGTCCTTCCCGCCTTCGTACTCGAAGGCCGGCTTCGACCGTTCTTTGATCGGCGCCAGTCGGCACCTGATGAAGTGCCGAGTGATCTGTTCGTCGCGAAGACCTCTTTGCTTCATTGCTAGGATCTTCGCAAGCAGTTTATTGGCCTCGTCCCAATCTTGGGCCACCGGAACGGTGCTCCAAGTTGGCTGGGACAGGCGGAAGACCGACGAAAGCTGGCAGGCTGGGTTCGAGGTTGCTGATATAGAACCAGCCCGCGTGCCATCCTTTATTGGAAGATTTTAAGGGAAGAGAGAAGTACTCCTTGCGGAGAGATCCGCGGAGTTGGAAACCTGCCCCGCCAACAACGCATGGGTGGTCTTTATTCGGATGTGGTTTAAGATAAAACATGCGGCGGAACAGTTGGAAGTGGGGGAGGATGCCGAGGAATGCTTCGCATACATGAATGAAGAGGGCGATGTGAAGCATAGAGTTGGGGTTCAGATGGTAGAGCTGGAGACCATAGTAATCTAAGAGCCCCCGGAAGAACTCGGAGGTGGGAAGGCTGAACCCGCAATAGAAGAAAGAGGTGAATACAACGAGCTCACCGGTGTTCGGGGTTGGGAAGTCCTCACCCGCCGCCGGGCGCCACCCCACGATCTCCTTTGGGGGAAGCACGCCGTGCTTCACCATCTCCTTGAGGGTATATTCCCTCACATCCGATGTGACCCATTGGTCAAACGGGATACTCTTTTCCTCCGCCATGAGTGTGGTGTGGATGGGAAGTGGATCTAGTTGGAAAGGATGGCGATTTGAACAAGAGATCTTGGAAGATTGGCTGCGGGAGCTGTTTGTGGCAAGAAGCGAGCTCTTGGATAGATGGATTTGAGAGCGCGCGAGTCTAGGGTTCTTCGCAGGGAACTGGTGAACAGTGCTGCGAAAAAAGAGGAATCTTTTGGAAGATGAAGAGGCGGGGACAACCTCGAGCCTTTATAGAAAGATTTGAGGGTTGCGCTAGGTTTTCTCGTGATTGGGCCGAGCCCATGGGAAAATCTGTGGCCTAGTTAAGGTGTGGCCCGACGAGTGTCCTTAGTGACTTAAGCGGATGAGCTTAAGCAGATTTGCCCTGGCAATATGCACGTGTCCGAATGCCCTGTACCTTTGAAAATCCTTTCATACCGCGGTTTGCTTGACTTCATGAGAAGCTGGCACGATGCAACGTGGAAGGTGACCAACAGTGAAGCTTTTTATAGCTGCCTTGATGACAAGGGCTGTTTGGTTTTTTAGCATTTGATTAAGTGATTTTATCAATGCTATTTTTTCCACCTTGGTGAAGATCTTTATAGATTGAGACCAGTGTTAGGCAAGAGCTATTTAATAACTTGGTCATATTTTTCATACGATTGAAATAACTCGTTTCCCATGAGGGACGATTAAAATATTTGTTCCGGGATGACTCGGGCAGATCCACTCGGATAAACATAAGCTTACCGAGTGTTTTATACCCTTGAGGGATGATTGAATTATTTGTTCTGAGATGACTCGGATAAATTCACTCGGATAAGCACAAGTTTGCCGAGTGATGAGGTAGCTTTAGCTTGAGCTAAGTATCTACATGAGAATGATTTTTTATAGTTCTTGACTATACGATTAGTCTAATTTTGACTAAACATATAGTCGGGGGCTACACCTAATTAGGTGCATCAGGAGATGCACCTAGATAATTATTTTTGAGAATTTTTTTAGATATTTTCCAGCCCTTCACAGTCTTTGGAGCCACTCGGGAAGATTCAGGCAGAGATGATGGAATCACTCGGCGCCAAAAGCACTCGGTCAAAGAGATTTTTGGTTGTGTGCTGTTTTCGTTTGAAGTTGAGCTGTCTCATCGACTGAAAAGGATTCGGGGGCTACTGTGGAGATTATGGCAATCGGGTATCTACATGACAAGTTTATCCGACTGGAGGTAGGGATAGATTGCGCCTGCCATATCTGTAAACCGAACATGACTTGGGTGTTACGATTGCCGATAGAGATAAGACAATCGGCCTATAGTCACGGTTTGGTAAGATTGAGGGAACCGAGTTAGAATAAGATAGGGTTTCCGATTTGTAAGCCCTGCTCCCAAGACTATATAAGGGGGTAAGGGGCATCTCTTGAGGGATATCCTATGTTAGATCAGCCTTAAGCTTTGAGCCTTAGATCACGAGATCAATAAAGACACTCGGCGGATCGAATCCACCGAAACAGGAGTAGGGTATTACCTCACGAGAGGGCCTGAACCTGTCTAAATCTTCTTTTTCTTCTAACCCATTGTGCTTGGCGATCTCGACTGCGACCACAGAAATAACATTGCCGAAACCAAGTTTCGACAATTTCCGTCCTCAAAAACGGGGGTCGGCAGTAGTACTGCCTCATGCCCGTAAACTAGCTTGTATGGAGGGACTTGAATTGATCCATGGCATGCCATCCGATATGCCCACAGTGATTCGGCTAATCGGCTGTGCCATTGCTTGGGGTACTCAGAGATCTTTCTTTTAATCAACTTAATCAA
Organism: Oryza australiensis; assembly: GCA_019925245.2. NCBI lineage: Eukaryota > Viridiplantae > Streptophyta > Magnoliopsida > Poales > Poaceae > Oryza > Oryza australiensis. Next base: position 4,073,822 of record JAIFGZ020000106.1, read on the forward strand.
ACTTTTATTTGAAGCTTCGGCTTGCCCGTTGGCCTGTGCGTAGTACGGCAAAGAATTAAGTAGCTTGATCCCCATGCCGTCGGCAAACTGAACAAATTCGTCCGATACGAATATAGATCCCTGGTCCGTCGTAATTGTTTGTGGGACGCCAAATCAGTAAATAATGTGTTCTTTGACAAACTCGATTGCGTCTTTAGAGTCAACTTTCTTTAAGGGGACTGCTTCCACCCATTTTGTGAAATAGTCTGTTGCCACTAAAATAAACTTGTGCCCTTTGCTTGAGGGTGGATTGATCTGGCCGATCATGTCAATGCCCCATCCTCTGAACGGCCAAGGCTTGATAATTGGGTTCATAGCCGAGCTGGTGCTCGCTGTATGGCGTCAAATTTCTGACAATCTTGGCAACCCTTATAATATTTGAAACAATCCACCAGCATTGTCGGCCAGAAATATCCTGCTCGGTGAAGTAGCCATTTCATCTTATGAGCCGATTGATGCGTTTCGCAAATCCCTTCGTGCACTTCTCTGATATCTACTGTGGCTTGATCGGCTCCTAAACATTTAAGCAGCACACCATCAATCGTCCGATAGTATAGATCTTCATCAAGCAAGACATATCTTAGTGCCTTATATCGCAGTTTCCTTGTAGTTGATTGAGAGGGGTTTTTGAGATAGCTGTAGACTTCAAACCTCCAATCTTCGGCCGTAATAGCAGCAACTTCTATTTCAATATCTTTTACCATCGGTCGATAGCCCGATGCCCCTTGAGCTAAATCGTTGGCTTCTGTATTCTGTTCCCTGGGGATATGTTTTAAAGTGACCAGCCGAAAACCTTCCATCAATTCCCGGCATTGTTGATAGTACACCATCAGCGCATCATTTTTGCATTCATATTCTCCTAATAATTGGCTGATGACCAACAGTGAATCTCCCATTATTTCAATGGCGTCGGCTTCAACTTCCAAGCCGAAGACGCTTGAGCTCTCCACCATGTCTTGTTCAAAGCAGCAGCTGCGGCTCATCATCTCCAATCGGCTGTATTGTGGAATTGGACACATTTAAAAAATCGGCTTACCAGATTTTCCCAGACAAACAATCAATGCCTTTGATTTCCCAAAGCGGCAAATCGGCACTGACGATGCTAACTGACCTGTCGGTGTTGACGAGAAAAATCAATACGCTGGCATGGGAGATCTGCTTAGCTCCAGTGCAGGTCCTAGAATAGATGAAGCACATGCGTGCCAGTCAGTTTGATCCTACCACTGACAAGTTATGCAAAACAACAGAATATAAATCATTCGGCCGATAGACCGATACCTAAGAACTAACTGATCGGCTAATAAGCCAATGGTGCAATTCCAGCCGATGTCGATGTCAGCTGATGGTGTTAGGGTTTGAATCCATCGGCTGTGTGTTGAACAAATATTTATATAAAGGCGATCGACTGACAATAATATGATATATATAACATTGCATGAACCAATCACATGATGAAATAGATATTGATTTAAAGATTAAAGCACATATCGGCTGGAAGTCTGATGTCATAAAATCCAAATGGTCAAATATCCCGTGAAGCCTCTGCTGCGATCGGCTAGATCCAACTTGTGTACAATCCTTGCAAGCCGATGCAATACATAGATAACTCACCGGCTGAAACCTCGATGAAACCCTTAGTGGCAGCCAACAGGTAGGCTAGATATTACGGTTCTAATCACGACTTAGTAGATCAAAATAATGCAGCACTAAGTATGAAAAGAAAAGCAATATCTAGACAATTAAGCCCTTGGCTGATTTTCAGGGTGGTAGATGCCTAAGCTAATCTAATCTAATATAACGTTTTAGCCGGTATCGGCAGAAACCCTAAAACGAGAGACAGCCGATAGAGCCAAATCGAGATACCAAAATTAGATTCAACAAAGACATATGATAAATAATCAAGCAAAGATATCAACCGAATCGAAGCAATCCACGAGGTCGAATGTACTGATGCAGCCTTGGACGATGCCAACGTAGCCAATACGATTGCCTGAGCCGGCGGGACCTTGGACTTACCCCTTCACCGGAGATCGAAGCCGATGCAGCCCCGCGTCAGGTGCCAAGTTCCGCCGGATGACAAAGTAGAACAGATAAAAGAAAGGTGGCGATGCGCCGAGTTGTATTGATCGAGAGATATGTTACATGAACCCTGGGCTTACATATTTATATCCGTAGGGTGACAAAGATCCTAACAGATTACAATCCAAACTTTCCTAAAGATAAAAGGAAATAGATAAAGTCCTTATCGGACACTAAACAGACTTTCCTAAAGATAAAATAGGAAACTAACAATCTCTTCCTAATTAATAGATACAAGCCGTATCCTCCCTAGACTCGGTTTCTTTTGGATAAGATCTTCTCATATTGAATCTATCAAGAATCCGACTGTTGGAGATATGGATAACAGAAAACCCTCATCGGCTGATGCAGAACTCCAAGCCAATACTGACTCTGAGCTGATCCTTACCCTTAGCCGATAAGGACTTCGGGGCTTACCAAATTTTGGCGTTAACACATGCCCCCCAATTTTGGAGTATGAGAAGTCACACTTCAAAATTGTCCTTGTCTAGATCACCCCAAAACTGATTCTTTTCTTCTTCTTGACACCGGCTCTCATAAGCCGATACCTTCTGTAATAGCTGAGCCAGATTGTCGAACTCATGGATGAAAAACCTGCCTCGGTTAGCTACCGACAACCCTTGGAATGCAAGATTTGCTATCTGCTCATCGCTTAGGCTCAAACTATAACATCGGCTGTGGATATTACGAAACCTTTGAATGTATTCCTTAGCCGATTCCCCTTCTTGCTGTTTAACTGATATCAAATCTGCAAGCCTCAACTCGCTAACCCTAGCAAAAAAGTACATTACCCTTAGCCGATAAGGACTTCGGGGCTTACCAAATTTTGGCGTTAACAGTCGGCTGGTACGATCTCAATCTTGTCGCCGTCCCATTGGATCAGGCTCTGATGCATTGTAGAAGGAACACAACAATTGGCGTGTATCCAGTCCCTCCCGAGCAGCAGGCTGTAAGACCCCTTCCCGTCGATGACAAAGAATGTTGTGCGCACGGTCTTGCTGCCGATGGTCAATTCAACGTTCAATATGCCCTTGGTTTCTAACGGGTTGCCGCCGAAGTCCTTGAGCAACATGTTGGTCTTGATCAGGTTTTCGGCTCCCTTGCCCAGTTTTTTGAATATTGCGTAGGGCATCGGGTTGCTGTGGCTCCCCATCAACTAGCATCTTGGACATCGCCTTGCCGTTGACGAATTCTTTAACATACAACGGCTTCAGTGCCGATTTTCGGTCCCTCGGGTTTGTCAAAAATAGCTTGGTCCGGGAGAGTGCTAGTTTCACCAAGCCGTCTTCGATAGTATCCGCATCGGCTTCAGGAGCACTGAATTCGGATGGTAATATGAACACCATGTTTACCGATGAAGAAACTTTGCCTTTCCCTTTGGCTGCCCTCCTGGCTTGATTGGCCGAACTCTCCTGGGCTTGCTCCTCGTCGGCTGTGGCGGCTTTCTCTTTGGAGATCCATCGCCTTTTGATCTTACCCAGCCGACGGCGCTGTTCTTGGATCATTTGTCGAACTTCATCTTCTCTCCCTTCACGCTTGAGTCATTGAATTCTTTTTTTCTGCGTATTTGTGAAGAGATCGAATGGGCACCATTGGGGATTGGCCGATTCCTCGTCGTTGGCCTCTTCGTCGTCGCGGTTGTTGTCGTTGTCGTCTTCATCGACGAAGAAGTCTTGATGGATCAGACCGAGCCGATCATGGACGGACCGCTGCCTCTGATTTAGCCGAACGGCTCTAGGGACGAACCTGGTTGGGCTTACAGATGAGCTCTGTGCTCGTCGTCGCAGCGATCGTTGCACTGTTGGGTAATCGTCCGGTGTCGGCGGCCTCATGCCGGATTCAGCCAGATACTGAAAAAATCGCAATGCCAATGTGGATCAGCACTGCTGTGGGCTGCCTCGTACCGACGGCTTTACGTTTCCGGCTTGCGCCGACAAGGTGCTTCATCGCGAGCTTCTTCCCGCCGAGACCGATGCTAAGGGCGGCACTGTCTTCATAGATCGGTCGTCGGTCGCCGATCCGATAATGGGACGCACCATGTTGATTGGCACGACGTGATGTCCGGTCGGCTCGCCTCCGCCCGGCCCCGATTGATGCGTCGGCTAACCCGTGTGCCATTCCGTTCTGTCGATCGGCTCGCCTGGGGCCGGCTTGAACTGTGTTGACCGGGAAAGGGTTGCCGTCTACCTTCATCGGCCGACTTGAATCGGCAAACTTCAATATCTCGGCCTCTATTGCCGACTGGATTTGCTGCTTGAAGACTTTACAATCGTTGGTGGCATGAGATGTGGAGTTGTGCCACTTGCAATATTTTTTCTTCTTGAGTTCTTCGGCCGATGGGATCACGTGGTTTTCAGGAAGCTGATCTGTTTTTCCTTGAGCAGTAAGTCAAAAATTCTGTCGGCCTTGGTGATGTCAAAGTCATATTTTTCTTCTTTGGTCGTCTTCAGCAGCCATTGGGAAACAATAGCTTTTTTGTTCTTGGCCCATTCGGCTGCCGCCACCTCTGCGTCATCGTTATTGGAATCGGAGTCTGACTCAACGACGACTTGAGTTATGTTCTTGACGGCCTTCCTAGTGTCTTGAAATCTTTGTTCATGGGTCGTCACCTTCGTGCCGATGCCAGCCGTCGAAATCCCGAGCGGAGAAGCGTTCACGGATCGGCGCGATCAGGCCGTGGAAGGCCAAATCGGCTAGCTGGGCGTCCGATAGCACCAGACTGTAGCATCGGTTCCTCATCTCTCTGAAGCGTTGGATGTATTCTTGAACCGACTCGTTGTGCTTTTGCCTGATACTGGTGAGGTCCGACAACTTCATTTCATGGTTGCCGAAGTAAAAGTAGCTATAAAATTGTTTTTCGAGATCGGCCCAGCTCTGAATTGAGTTGTAAGGCAATGAAGAGAACCAGGTAAAAGCCAATCCCGAAAGGGACAGGGGGAACATACGAACTCTCAAGGCGTCTGTAGCCGATGCTTCGTCGCACTGCGCCAAGAATCAGCTGACATGCTCGTAGGTCGAAACGTTGTCTTGCCCTGAGAACTTCGAAAAATCTGGGATCTTGTATCGGTTGGGCAACGGAATCCGCTCAAAATGCTCTGGATAAGGATACTGATACATGTTCCCTGAGTCCTTTGGCTTGAGGCCGAATTGATCGCGCATGACGTCTGCAATCAAATCGGTCCAAGTTCGGTTGTCCTGCTGTATCGGCTCATATGGATCATACGGTGTGGGTGCTTGCCGATACAGTGGTGGTGGCGTCTAAGGCCTGTAGTGATGATCTTGGCGGCCTCCTTGATACTGGTAGTGGAGTGGATGATCAGTGGGAGGCGGCCGATTTGGTGGTGGTGTTGGTAGACCTAGGAACAGCTGTCGGCCACCGGCGTTGTACCGTCTGTCCAGGTCAATCTGGGCAATCGACTATAACTGTCGATTATCGTTGAACTGTTAGCGATCTGGTCCTGGGGCAGCGGTTGTTGCCGGTTCAACATAGTGATCACCGGTTTCGCAGCCAATCCGGATGGATTCGGCTGGTTGAGGGCTCCTCCTGGCGGCCCTAGTTGTGCTGACGATGGGATCGGCCGATTCTAGGTGACCAACGTCCTGTAACCAGAAAACTGACCGTCTGTGAAGTACGTCGGCCCCCGCTGCAGCTGGTCGGCTATCTTGGCGTCGACCATAGTAGCGATCATGTTGTTGAGAGTGTTGACAAGGATGCTACTCTGGTTGACCAGCACGTAGATGGACGGCCGAATCGATCTGGTCTTGCAAAGTGTGCAGGGCCGAATCATCTTGTTCCTGAATCGGCTCCTCCACCTTTTGTTTTCCCTTTGATCCACTGGAGGAGGATGCCTTGAGCTCGTCTATGCTGAACTTGTACTTTTGATGTACAGCCCTGGATCTTGTCTGGGTGAATGATTGTAAGTAGTTGGCCTGGAGCTCTTCCACGATCTTCTTGTAATTAGCTTGCTGCTCATCCGATAATTGCTCCATTTTCACAGGCATGATGTTATCCTGAGAAACATTGGGGCTCTTGGAGTCGACCATCTTGTCAGCTGCGTCAATGCGTCCTAGCCGAGCTGACAAAGAAAGTCCCACCGGGCATGCCAAGAAGCGTGTTGACGAGAAATTTCTGCTCACGCGCTGGCCTGGGAGATCTGCTTAACTCCAGTGTAGGACCTTCTTGGCTACCTATGTTGTTCAAGATGTGCCAGTTGGTTTGATCTGTTAACCAACAAGAAAAACAAGACATGTGCATTAAGTGTTAGGTTAGATCTCCACTGGATCGGCTGAGGGAATCCATGAGCATATATATTCTATCCTAAAATATATTTAAGCCAAGTGACTGAAATGGATAGGCTATACCGAGACAAGCATCGCCGCTTAACCCAAATACGAAAGGATAATAAATATATATATTGATAACCTAGCCGATCGAAAAGCTAACTATGGATCAGCTAGTACTCCGATAATTCTTATAAAAAGATATCATTTTTGAACCAGATATACTTAGCCTAGAAAATCGGCTGTCGGCTGTTGCTAGCAGGCCGATTTCGGCTTATGATGTCCGACAAGAATGAGATCTTAATATAAGAGGCGATCCTAACATAAATCTAGTAATAAATATACTAAAAATATATCAAGGCAGGTAAGGCCAGCTGAAACCCCTGCACTATCTCTAAACATATACATCTAACCGAACAGATCATTAGAAGTTCCAAAAACGACTTAATAGTTCAATGTTGATGCAGCATTAAGTATAAAAAGAACAACCTAATCCATTATAGCTGATGTAAATATCTCAAGACGGTGAATACCACATATAAACTAGTTCAACCTTTAGATCTAGCCCTATCAGCTGCGGGTTCTTGATAGAACTGGCCGATGGCAGGATAGGTCTAAACATTGTTCTAGTTTATATGTGATATATGGTAAATAGCGCAGTATAAACCCCTGAATCTAATGTGTTATTACGATGGAAGCATTAGAATCAGTAGAACATACCACTAACAACAAGCATTTACCTGGATTTGGGGATCGAAACGATGCAGCCCGGAGCCAAATCAATTGCTCGTCTGAAGAAAAGGTTTGGCGATGCACCGAAAGTTATTTGATTGATTGTGATTGTTATTGACTACAGGGGTCTCGGGTCCTATTTATACCCAAGATAACATTATCTGTACAGACCCTAGACTCTATCTAAACTACTATTTAAAATACGACAATATCCCGGGAAGGACACATGCCGCATTACAATAAACAGTTTAAATAAATTCTTTATTTACAGATACAATTGCCGTTACAGGACTCTATCCATAGATGACAATATCTTTTAACGCGCAAACTGATAACCGAATCTTCTATTTATCTTCAAGCACTTTCATCGGAAACGGTTTTACCTTCTCCTGTGACTCAGCATCGGCTATCAGCTGCCTCTGTCCGATCCAGCCTCGGCCGATTGACCTCGTAGCCGATCATTACTCAGCCGATTTGAGCATAGCCAACACAGCCTCTGCTTCTCCGCAGATCATTCCTCCAATCCAATTTCGCTTCAAATTCGACCTTGAACTTAAGGATTTGGTTGCCAAATTTGGTCGTTAACACTTTTCTCCAGAATGCATGGCAGAAGGAATTGCTCGGTGTATGAACTTGCTAGTCCTGCAGGGGCGGGCGGGGAGAGGAGGGAGGGAAAGAGAGAAGGAGAAGAGGCGGCTTATATGCGATGGATGGCCATCTTCTTCGATGATGGTGGCACCCTAGTTTCGGTAGAGGAGATACGGATTAGGATTGGGTTGGGTTCGAGATAGGGGGATAGGCGAGGCAGCGGGCGCGGCACTTAAGCGTGGGGCTAGAGGCTGGTGGTGGGCAGGGTTGGTCTTGGTGGTGACACCAATGAGTGGTTATTAGGAGGTAGGGGCGGCTGTGGCAGATCGGCGGCGGCTCACTGCCGAAGACAAGGAAGGATCGTCGTGGCGGGGGTTCACATTGTCAAACTTGAAGAAGGAGGAAGAGAGTAGTAGTAGGAGGAGGAGACCAGTCCATTGGTCCTCATCGGCGTCGTTCGTGTCTTTCAGCCAGCTGGTGAGGCTGGAGGCCACATAGTCGGGCGTGGGGAGTTGGTGGCACCAGCATCTCTGTGCGTGGTCGTGCGAGGAGAGGGAAAAAATAGAAAAGGATAGGATTCACTATTCATGCACAATTCTTGAGATAATTCTGACCGATTTAACTTTTTTAAACTACATGAACTTTAATGATACACTGGTAGCCGCCAAAGATACTCATGACATGTTAGTGATGTAACAATGACATTTTAAAAGAGTGATATGTCGTGATACGATACTCAGATGATGGACATGGACTTATTCTACTAACATTTTCAATACACCCATAGATGAGATATGTTATACCATCGCACAGTAGTATTTAAATAGGCCATCATATACACATGCTTCTTTATATTGATTCTTTTGTTGTAGACATTGTTCAATTCTACTCGTACAAACGCTTACACGTTTAACTACTCACATGACATGTCTCCTAAACACACCTATTCCTTTAGTGGATCCTCAACATTTTGTAAATTCCTCAACAAGATACCCTTAGCAGGTAGCAAGAATAGAATACGAGTCAGAAAAAATAGAAGACAACAAAAATCGAAGAGGAATGCAAAACATGAACAAAACAGAAGAAAAACACAAAACCATATGCAAAATAGCATATGGAAATGGTATCCACCCATCAATGGATAATATTATATTCTAGCTTTCAATTCCTATTTCTTCATGTCTAGTTTAATCCTAACCACTCACCTATTTCCTTTTTCTGATCCTACCTCTCATAATCCATTTGCCAAACAACTCGTTTGATATTTTCCACATAGGTGGAAGAAATGACCATTCTTGTAAAATTATGCGTCACATGGGCCGTCCGATTCTTTGTTCGGACGTTACAAGCCGTCGGATCCCTCAATCCGCGAAAGAGCGAAATCTCTTCTGATCCCTAAAGAAACTTGTTTTTACAAAAAGAACCTTCCACATCCCTAGCCACAGAAAAGGAAAAGAAAAAAAAACGCGTCGTCCGCTACTCTCGTCTTCTCCTCCCCCGTCGCCACGCCGCCTCCACCCCACGAAAGCCCGAGAAGACGCCGCCGCCGCCTCCGCCGCCTCCGCCTCCTCCTCCTCCCACCTCTACGACGGCGACCGGCCGCCTCCTCCCCGCGGCCCCCGCCGCCGCGTCCTCCTTCCCATCTCCGCCGCCTCTAGTAGTAGTAATAAAGAAAGGAAGAAAATCCACCTCCCTACGCTATCTACCCGTTGCCCCCGTCCGTTTCCCACATTTTCCGCTTCCCTCGTCCATCGTCCTCTATTAACCCGCCCCCCCAACGATTCCTGCCGAGAAATTTCCCCCCAGAGAGGGAGCGATCCCTAGCCTCGTCCTGAATCTCGCGAGGTCTCGCGCCGCCGCCAATTCGATCTGCCCGCGCCATCTCAGGCGGCGAATCTTGGCTGGAGGGGGAGAGATCCGGGATCTTCCTTTTCTTGGGTGTTCCCGGGCGCAAATCTTGCGGCCGCTGGGCAATGTGACTGGGTTTTTGGGGGAGGCGATTCGCGCGCATTCGGTGCTGAATCTTGCGGGGATGGAGCATGTGATCGGGGGGAAGTTTAAGCTGGGGAGGAAGATTGGGAGCGGATCTTTTGGGGAGCTATACCTCGGTACGTTCCTCGTGGGGTTCTTGGATCTCTCGTCTGTCACCGCTCGTTGCGAGACACCTTTCGTTTTTTTTCCCTTACTGTTTACGCTGTTTGTGGTGTCGTCGATTCATGGATTGATTTGGTTACAGGTGTGAATATTCAGAGCAGCGAGGAGGTAGCCATCAAGTTGGTATGTGAAGATGATTTCGTTTCTGATATATGCCTTTTCTTGCGCCAAGATATGAATTGCAATTTAGTATCTCTTGTGCTGATGTTGTGATGCGAATATATTATTGTTCTGCCCTCCTAAAAAAGATTAGATTATCTTCTGTATATCATAGAGTTTGCGGCACATCATGTTCAGAAATTTGAATGACACTACATTTATATGTCCTTGTGAAAACGTTGACACGACCTCTTGCTTAGTATCATACTCTTTCATACAAGTAGAAACCAGTTCTAATTTTTTGGTTCTCCGACCTAACTGGTCTATTAGAGGTATTCAGAATTAGGAAGTAAGAAAAAAGAGGTGAGGATTTTGCAGCTTCCAGTTGAATCGTTGACATTCTTTAATCGTTTCATCTAGGTGCTGTGCCTAGTTACGAGAGCACTTATACCGAAACATGTGTAAATAACATGAGCCAACCCACCAAGCCTTGTCATACTATTATCTGCTCCTTTTAACATTAGAATTCAGGACAGCTTCCTGTGATTCTGTTCACATCCTGTAAGACCTACAAAAAAAAGCTTTGCCTTCTGGGGAAATGTTTATGCCTTTTGGAATACTTTGTGCATGTTTTGGCTAGGTTGGGTAGCTGTGAAGCAATGGTTATTATCTATTTCAATGTTTCAAAGCAGCATTCAATGAATCTCCTGATATTATTGCTCAGGTTCAGTGGTCAATGTACTTCTTTTAGAAGCTTCTATTCCATTATTTCGATATGATTGCTAGTAGTTTGGTCACATCTACTTTTGAATCAACTTTCCTTATAAGTTCATGTAGTTGCTAGTTTTGTGAACCAGCTTTGCCTTTCTAATCATGAATGCTATTTCTATTTTGTAAGCCTGTATGGATTGCTTTCTTAAATGGTGCAATGTTGGTGCTATGAGAAAATGTTGGTAATAATGAAAAAAGGCGTTTGGAAACTTAGAAAGCATATTTTTATCTTGACATGCATAGTCAGTGTCAGTGCTGGTTACTTGTGCTTGCTGACACTGGGACAAATTACCTAAATTTTTCTGCCATCTCATGTTTTGTTAGGAATCTGTAAAATCAAGGCATCCTCAGCTTCATTATGAGTCAAAACTTTACATGCTTCTGCAGGGGGGAAGTAAGTATAATATAAGAAATTGTTTAATCTATTCAAAGAAATTTGTTCACTTATTATGTTTTGGCTATAAATTTCAGCTGGAATTCCTCATCTGAAGTGGTTTGGAGTGGAGGGGGAGTACAATGTCATGGTCATTGATCTTCTTGGTCCAAGTCTAGAGGACTTATTCAACTACTGCAACAGAAAGTTCTCTCTTAAAACAGTACTTATGCTTGCTGATCAGATGGTGGGTTTTTCTTACTGAATTCTATTATTTTGGTTGTTAATTTTGGTTACCTGTATGACTAAATTTCAATAAATTAATGATCAAGGAAAGTAAATTTCAGGACTTTATTTGTCTGATTGAACCACTAACTTCCTGTTGTTTTATACAGATCAACAGGGTAGAGTACATGCACACTAGGGGGTTTCTACATCGTGATATCAAGCCAGACAACTTCCTTATGGGTTTAGGCCGCAAAGCAAGCCAGGTTTGTCCCATTCATCTGCAGTTGCTGGTAGATATAATTATTGTTTTTCTGTGCTTTGGATGTTGTTGGTTGCCTGGTCTGTATATTTTTGTATTGGTAACATCTTGATTCGAGTATCTGGCCTGGTTGCTAAGTATCATCTTTTTTGGTGCTATGAAGTTTCACAATTTGTAAATGACCAAGTTTTGTCAACTCGCAGCAGTATCTTCTTCAATTACACTTTCTATGAGAGGCTATGATATTACCAATGACAGCTGTCAGCTGTGCTCTGTGTGGTTGATGATTATACTAGTTTCTTTATGGAGAACTTGTTTTGTATAATAAATTTTAGTGTTTTTAAGAAACATAATTTTATGAATGTAGAAAGTCTTTGGAGATTTTAAACTGCTGACTGTGATCATAGGTTTACCAACATTTTATTTTGTAAGAACTTGAAGATTACAAGGATAGTACTTCTGTTTTCTCTTATTTGTGCATACTAACAGTTCAGCATCTGCATATCAACTGCCTTTCTATTACTGCTGCTATCTGATGAGCAACAGCCTGCATTTACTTCATATGTGATATATCTTGCAATGAATAACATCAAGAAATAAGCACAACTTTTTGTAGACATTGTTGTGAGTGATCTTTACAATTCTGTAACAGGTTTATGTCATCGACTATGGTCTTGCAAAGAAATACCGGGACCTCCAAACTCATAAGCATATACCTTACAGGTAATCAGAAATTCTTTTCTTGTAAATGTTTTTGAAAGTATTTGTGTTACACCTGGAAGATTGTTGTAGCAGAGCACTCAGATTATGAAAAATCATACTAAAGTTTATTGTCTTGGTAGCAACCTGTTTTTATCCGACAGAACTCAAAAGTGCTTAATTTAGAATTTTTCATTACCATAACTGTGCTTGGCACGGTACCGGTGGAGCAGTATCTGCTATTAACCATATAGATAAGCAGTATCTGCTATTAACTATATAGATAATATATTGCCCACACAATTTTGTTATCTGTTTTTTATTTCTTGAAATTAAGAGAAATACTTGATAGTAGCGAGTAATGACAGCAGCATTGCAACAATGTGATCAATGATGATTGTGATAAACAATTTTCTGTTATATTTTAGTACTATATTGTGACATTGGTCAGTAACACGGGTTACACTATCACTATCACTATTCACTACTTAGCAATTACTTCATTATAGTACAAAGTTTGCCAGCTTATCTACCAATATATTTCACTACATACTTATGCTTCATATTTTCTGGGGATATATGTTTGAAGCTTACATGTTTTTCTTTCCTACCATAGGGAGAACAAAAATCTCACAGGAACAGCACGTTATGCTAGTGTAAACACCCATCTTGGAGTAGGTGAGTGTCTTTACGTTACTGATTTGTTTTCATCAGAAGAGATTTTATTATTTGCAAAGCTGAACTAACACAAATTAGTAATGTATTTAAGAGGTGCAAAATGTGGTAACAATGAAATGTTATCAACAAGTGTAGTTCCTTGAAACAAATAAAGTTTAGCTTGCAACAAAATTAGTCAACTAGAAAGCACACTGACTGCTGGTATATGTGTTTTTTTAATTCTGGTTTTCACTACAGAACAAAGCAGGAGAGATGATTTAGAGTCTCTGGGCTATGTGCTGATGTATTTCTTAAGAGGAAGGTGAGGCATTTGCTTCTTTTCTAATTTTTAAAATTCCAGTTTGATATGACAATACATTTTACTGATCTATCTTAACTTCTCCATTTCAGCCTTCCTTGGCAAGGTCTAAAAGCTGGCACGAAAAAACAGAAATATGACAAAATTAGTGAAAAGAAAATGCTAACTCCAGTTGAGGTAATGGAAATTAGTTTCCATGCAAAAAGATTCTATGATGAAGCAGTAGTTTGATTAAATTACAACTTGACCTTATCATGTTTTACACAAATTTGTATAGGTCCTCTGTAAATCTTATCCCACAGAGTTCATTTCATATTTCCATTACTGTCGATCTTTGCGATTTGAAGATAAACCAGACTACAGCTATTTGAAGAGACTTTTCCGAGATCTATTCATCCGTGAAGGTATGGTCAATAATAATACAATAAAGTATCTCGGCATATATATCTAAAATGATTTCCTCTCAATTCTTACAGGGTACCAGCTTGATTATATATTTGATTGGACGAAGCAAGGTTCAGAAAGTAACAGATTGCGAGTATGTCTGCTATTCCTTTTTCTGTCTTTTTTGTACTGCAAGCTTTACCACGCTAAATGTGTAGCATTTTTTCCTTGCTGCCAGTCAAGTGGAAGGACATGTGGGTTCGTGGGACCATCTGCAGAACGGACTGAACGAGCTGCAGGTTTGTCAGAAGCATAGACATTTTTGAATTCATATTTAGGAAATAAGTTCTGTGGGAAATAACACGGTCTTTTTGGGTGGTTGTCTCAACAGTAAGACAGGATGTTCCTGACAGATTCTCCGGTACAGTTGATCCATTTTCTAGAAGAACCGGCTCTGGTTCTGGCCATTATGGAGAGCACACAAAACACAGAAATATATTGGATTCATTTCTTGCACCTAAGACGGTAAGAAACTGAGTAGCTGATCACCTTCTAGCAGTATCCTAAAAAATAACTATTCTCAGAGTAGCAGGATAATGAGACGGATGTTTTTTCGTTACTATCTTTTTGCAGAAATCTTTTGTTGTTTTTTTACATAATGTTGCTGTTAATGATAGCTGGAACTCTGGATTCTGGAAGGCTTATGTCATTTTTACCATGCGTGCTAGGCTGTTGATTCAGATAAAAGAAGGCCCACATCATCATCTCGTAATGGGAGCACATCAAGGAAGGCTCTCTTGTCAAGCAGCAGACCAAGTTCCGGAGATCCCATTGATCCGAACCGCAGTAACCTAATTCCAACCAGCAGTGGCAGCAGCCGCCCATCAACTATGCAGAGGCTTCACCAGTCAACTGGACTTGAGACCAGGTCCTCGCTTACCAAAACTGCAAGAAATGTCCATGATGATCTCACTACGAGGACCTTTGAACGCCTTTCAATCAGTGCTGACAGAAGGAAATAATGCTTCGAAGAGCAAAAGATGTGAGTTGCTGCTCTAGTGAGGACACTGGGGATTCCTTCACACGATGATTACTGATCAGCAAGTAAAATCATTCTGTGCTACGGATGATGCTGAGATACGCTTAAAAGTGAAGTTTGCTCACTGAATCTTGGCGCAAAAGAATGAGTACCGTTAATTCAAATGGTTAAAGAAAGCATTTTGCACGAGGAACCCGGACCAGCAGCTGTGCTGGTTCAATTAATGCTGATGTTGATCAAATATTTGTAGAAATGTTATTGAAATAAAGCAGTTCATTACTAGCAAAATATGTATCACGTATTTCCTTTGTGCACTGCAACTAGCACCTTCTGCTAGTACTCTAAGATAATCAATATATCTTTTTGCTTAGCGCCCTTTAGGTGCTCAGTCATATTATGCCTTAAAGATCTTGTAATCGTTATTAATGTATCATACGATCAGATATCGTTATTTAACTAGCAGTTATATTACCTTAGTCTCAAAATATAACAACACAGTACTAAATTTTACACAGCCTTCAGATTCGTAGTACAGGTGTCAAATTCGATACCTATATTAAAAAGGTAAGTATTTTAAGAGGAACTTGCTTCACTTTTTGACAACTGATTTAACTCAAATATGCTCTAGCATTACTGTCTTGACTGGTGAACTGAATCTTCTTTGTTCCAAGAACATTTGTGAATCTGAGGCTATTGCGAGTGGTTAACTACTACGGTTGACTTGAGAGCTGTTGTGTTCTGTTGAATATTTCTCAATAACCTGTAATAAAGTATGCGCTTCTTAGCTCAGCTAGGAATGAAGTTGTACGTGGGTCCTGATCATTTTTTGCTAAGGTAATGCCCCCAGCTGATGTTGCTTAAGTTGTGACAAACTATTTGGTAGGGCTTCGTGGTTAATGTAACGTTATTTTCCATCTAAAAGGAATACTCCGACAGTATATAATCGGAACAGAATACAGAGCACTGAGCAGCACTGCCAACGAAACTGGAGGCAAACCCAAGAACACAAGTACCAAGTGTGACTGGGGTGAGCAATTCACTCTTTTGACTCGATCAAAGGTTACATGTGACAATGTTTACCTAATTATTTTGTACACCAAAGTTTAAACCACTGAATGCCCTCAAAGTTTATCAATATATGGCAGAACATATGGGACACGCCATGTATGTTGATCACAGTACGAGAACAAGTAGATTTGTGTTAGGAAAAGTATATACATGCACAAAAGCTCCAGAATAAGACTAATGGTACAGCACTTATAGATAATGTACAATGAAACCAAAATTCTGCACATGTGCTTTCCTCTGTTATTCAGTTATATCAAAGCAGAGTTTAGCTTCATCCCAGGGGCCATTGATCTCAAACTTGTATTCCTGAATCCTTATAAGCCAGTAAGGGCAAACAATTGAGATAAACACAAGCAGTGCCAGCAGTAGGATGAAGAACATGCGATGCAATTGGTATGTGACGCCCAGGGTCATGACCATCAGAGCAAAGGAGAATAGCAGATGAAGTCTAAGAGAGTACTTCTTAATACAAAACGCAACGAGGGGCGCAAACAGGAAGATCTGCAAGGAGAAGAGCATGATTGCAAAGACATGCAGCCTAGATGGCAGGCGCGAAGCTACAAGGACGGATGCTACTATTGATGCATTCAAGGAGATATTGCTGGTCAATTTTGGGTTGTTGAGTGCACCTGGTGGCCTTATAGTTGAACCAGAATAGTCATGCAGAAAGAGGTGAACCAATAGAAGGCATACGGCAAGTGCCCAAATGGAATCTGAACTGATGGACCTAGTGAGGGTTTGATAAACCGGTGCCAAAACATATAGACCACTGATGAAGAATGATATATTGAGGACATACTTCGAGAGAAGCTTCAGCGAAAATGGACTTGTCGTGAGTAAGAGCATCGAAAACCCGGCAAGAAGTAGACCAGTGTCTAGTTTCAAAAGAGTGACTTCATCAATGACCAAGTTCAATGTATAGGTCCATGTTGAAACCACAAGAGCAACAATGCAGAGATACTGGGATATGGAGACCGAGTCGATCATCACTTTCAGGAGGTCCCTCTTGACGACATTGGCGTTCATAACCATCTCCTCAAGGAATGACTCGTCGGTGTAGTTATCGTCATAGCCTGGCTGCCTTCCCCCATAGGCAACTTTTCTCCACTTTGGCCGACACTTGATCCGGCTCCTGTCACTATTCATACTGTATTGCTATGTTTTTTTTGTTCTCAAGACGAAACGCCTGATCAGTGTCAACAACCAAGAATTATTTGGTTCTCTTCAGAGTTCAAACTTGCACCTTTTTTCTGTCACCGATTCTTCACTGCCAAAAAAAAACATAACAGACTGTAACTGTCTAACTATAGCATTGCTGTGGACAAGGCCATCTGCAAGCAGATACCATGGGCGGAGCTAACATGGGACATGGGGGTTAAGTTGAACCCCCAAACTTTTTGGGAACAAACACTGTTATTAGTATTAAGGTTAAGGCAAATTTCTAGAACAGAAGCTAGGGTTGCAAATTCGACAAAAAGTGCGTGGGTAGAGAGAGATGGGAAAGAGGATGTGCTAACCAGGATGCGGCGGAAGCAGCAGGACGAACGACGGCGCCCCTGCTCGCTCGCGGGATGGAGATCGGCGCAGTCGGCGGTGGCGGAGGATGTGCTAACCAGGATGTGGCGGAAGCAGCAGGACGAACGACGACGCCCCTGCTCGCTCGCGGGATGGATGGGCATCGGCGCAGGCGGCGGTGGCGGAGGATGTGCTCACAGGATGCGGCGGAAGCAGCAGGACGAACATGGATGGGGATCGGCGGCGGCGGCGGCCGGCAAACTGACGAGGACGGTCCGGAATCGGGCAATTTAACTATTTGCCCCTCCTACGGATTGCCTCTATTGAGCCTACTTTCTTTGTAAAAAAAACCAAATAAAATACGATAGTACTGAATATGTCACGTCCAGTCCTATTATTACGTTTGAATCTAAACAGAAAATCTGTTCAAATTTATAGTACTAAAATATATCATATTTTATTTTAGGTTTATTTAGGGTTTGTTTTTATACATTACGGGAAATTCCTTTTTGCCGAGTGCCTAGGACACTCGGCGAAGCCTGTTTAACACTCGACGAAAATGTCGCCGAGAGTTGCACTCGGCATAGGTCACACGGTGAACTTTGGACCGGCAAAGAGCTCTCGGCAAAAAAAAGTACATGTTAGGTTGGGTATACGGTGACGGAAAAGTTTGTCGAGAGCCGTAAAAAACACTCGAAGTTTTCAAGTTCGCCGAGCGCCGGGGAAGAAAACACTCGGCGAACGCCCATACTTCGCCGAGTGTTTTCTTCCCCGGCGCTCGGCGAACTTGAAAACTTCGCCGAGAGCTTTTGCAAATGCGCTCGCGAAAGTGGTCATTTCGCGAGTGCTTTTATCACAGCCCTCGACGAAGTTTATGCACTCGGCAAAGAGGGTACCCAGAACCCCCAGGTTACCCTCTTTGCGGAGTGTTTTGGTCATTGCACTCGGTGAAGGAGCTCTTTGCCGAGTGTTGCACTCGGCAAAGTAAAAATTTTAACCCTCTGTTATTTGTTCAATTGCATATTTCATAAATTTTCAATATATACATCACATTCACAATCCCAATCATTCCATAACCCCATAAGCTTCATTCCACATCCCATAAGCATCATTCACAATCCACAAAACATAAACATTCACAATCTTAATCATTTCACAACCCCATAAGCATCATTCCACATCGCATAAACATCATTCACAATCCACAAGACATATAATTCACATTCGTAGTCACAGTCACAATCCATAAAATATAAACATAGTAGTTCATAGTACATAGTCCACAATTCGCAAACAAAATTCGAAGTCACAGTAGATACTCCAAAATTACAATTGTTCAAAAGAGATTTACCGAGATGGCCACGGCGCCCAACCGTCGTGGTCATTATTAGGGGGGTTATTTGATGCCGCCGACTGAGACTGCACAAAAGGAAAATAGAATAGTATATGTTGTCAAGATAGTAACATTCGTAAATAAGAAAATTAAATGCGAGGTTAAGTGACTCACCGGAGTGCCTACAAAAGGATGTGGAGGAGTGAATACCACAGGCTGTGGTGGCGGTACGACAGGAAGTTCCATGTTTTGACTGATTGATTGCACGTAGCTGTACATCTCAGTCATCCTCATCTCAATCTCTCGCCGTTTTCTTCTCTCCTCTTCCAACTCGTCCTACAATATTTCATTTCAATTTTACAAAGTGAAGCAAACAATCAGTAAATATTAATGAATTGAGAAAAAAAGAATTTTCTAACCCGTCGTTTCCTTCTCTCCTCTTCCAACTCGTCCTACAATATTCCATCCCAATGTTACAAAACGAAGCAAACAATCGTAAATATCAATTAATTGAGCACAAAACCGAAAATTTCTCACCCGGAGTTCTTGCACTTCGGTCAGAAGCGGTCGGCCGTGTGCGTATGGCCGGCTTTCGCTCGTGCTCCTTGCTCGAAGCCGGGACAGAGTGGGTGTCGGGCGTGTCGAGAAGGTTGTCGCCAATCCAGTACCGTCCATGCCTCTTGCCTCCTCCCACCCTCATGACGACTTCTCCATCAATATCCTGGGTAGTAGGATCGAAATCCTCCCCATGGAGCTCCCTTGCCATCGTAGTGTATTGACCGAGGCGGTGTGGACGTCGCCTTGGTGTACGCCGAGGGCCCGTCCTGGGTTATAGTCGACGTCGGACGTCGCCTTGCCCTTGTGGGCCAAAGCCCATGCCTTGAACCGGGAGATAGGTTGCCCATCATGCGACGCCGATTGCGAACAAAACAATAGTATGGTTAAGAACTATTGAGCATTGGTCGTTGAAATGAAAAATAGAATTCACGTACCCATCTAGCCGCATCTTGGTTGAGGCTAAGGCTGCCTTGGTGGTGTGGTGCACTGGCATCATCAAACGCCGCTCTCGACAAGCGGCGTGCGTCTCCTGCCACTCGGCGCCGCACCACCTATCCACCATGCGCTCCCAGCAATCGAGAAGCTGGCCGCACCACCAAACAGACACCTACACATCATCAAGTATAAGAGATATACCTAGATCAAATCAAATGTATTTAATCGTTCAAAAATCCGATGTTATATTTACCAAGCATGTATTGTTCCTTTGTCGAGTCATGGTTCTTGCTTCGGTTTTGGTGACCTTCGGTTGTTGTATGCAGCGTTGTATGCAATGATGGCTTGGATGCGCGCCTCGTAATGCATGTCAGTCATGAGTTTGCGACAGGATTTGTCAGCCACCGCAGCCGCTTTTGCCTCGTATCCTGTCTGGCATCTAAAAAGATCCTGCATAAACAC
Organism: Oryza australiensis; assembly: GCA_019925245.2. NCBI lineage: Eukaryota > Viridiplantae > Streptophyta > Magnoliopsida > Poales > Poaceae > Oryza > Oryza australiensis. Next base: position 4,093,894 of record JAIFGZ020000106.1, read on the forward strand.
ATTATGTATTAAGCCATTGTTTCAATAATGTGCAATGAATGTGATGTATTGAGGGACTTGGTTTGACAAAAGACTTACCCACAACTCGGCCTTCACCCGCTCCGCCCGTTGTTGAAGATCCTTCCATCTCGATCGGGAAATCGGGGACGGCGACGTAGTGGTCAAACGTGTAGGCGGCTCCGACCTTCCGGCGTGCATGAACAAGGCCGGGAAAGTGTACTCGCACGAAGACCCGGGATGCCGTTGACTTGGCGTTTGTGATCACCTCCTCTCGATCACGATCCAACACCGACACAAGTGAAAATGCAATAAATTATTAGCTTTAATTGTAATTTTTAACAAATCAAATGAAAAAGTATTGACAACATCTAAGGTTACTTACCGAGTCCCTTGAGGCTGAATCGGCGGGCGTCTCTCGAAAGGTATCGGTCGCCGTGGGAGGGTCGAGGGACCTCGCAACCAAACGGTCGAGGCGGACCCCCTGCGGAGCGAACCGGACCCCCCGAGCCGAGCCACCCCCAGCCTCCCGCTCCTCCTCCTCCTCACTAGAGCTACTAGACCCTCGGCCTCCTCCTCCCGCTCCGCCTTGCTCCACCCGCTCCTCCTGCTCCTCGTCACTAGAGGACGGTGCAGGGAGGGTATCCTCCCTCGACCCTGTCGGCACACACCTTGCGGCGACCCGCCGCGACTCCTACTAGACCCTCACTGCATCGACCCTCGAATGACATCTTTGGCTCTTCCGAACACCGACGCGTACTTCCTCAAACCACCCACCATCTTTGTTGAATCACCCGCACGTAGAAAAAGAAAACCAATTAGCACACATATAAAAAATACAAAGAGAGAGATGCAAAATAAATAGATAAAGAGAACATAGCTAACGCGGTGCATACATGTATTAGAAATAATCATCATGGTCGGGATTATGGATCATAATTGTCATCATCACTATCATCATGGTCGATATAATCATTAGGTTCCTCCTCGCGGGAGGAATGTTGTCGTCCCTCTCATTTCCTAAATGTAACCGCTGAAGCAATTCTAAGTCCTTCACATTACGAACCTCTTCTCCAGCGTCCTCATCAACAACCATTTCATTGTCTACATCCAACCCCATCGCTTCGGTTAAGTCTATCTCAAAACTTCCTTGTAGCCCATCTTCTTGAAAGAACTCGCCATCAAAGGTGTTTGGGTCCATGTTGTAGTCTTCATTGTTTGGTACAGGTAGTTTACCGTGTGGCGCTACCTTGTACACAACATCCCAACCCTGAAGACGGTCGTCGGTTTGGCATGGATATGACAGATAATAAACTTGTGTCGCCTGTTGAGCAACGATATATACATCGTCTCACGGTTGATTGTCGAATTTCGACTAGGCCAAGATTAGGAGTCTGTCTCACTTGAGCAGGATCAAACCAATGACATTTGAATATGACAGGATTAAGAGGTCTACAACCATGAAGAGTTCATATATTTCTTCTATTCTTCCATAGTAATCAACCCCATCGAGCCCTGGAGTAAAAACTCCAGTATTTGTGGTTCTTCGATTGGGTCGACTCTGCTCATGGCTTGTTGTGTGAAAGCGATATCCATTCATATCATAGCCGGAAAATGACTTAACCCTATATGAACAGCCACCAGAAACTTGTCGCAACTCGGCACTCATAGACGCATCGTTTTTGCCCTGCAAGTTAAAGCAGGTTTTAGAGTCAAACTTCGCCAGCATAAGCAAAAAGATTAAGCATTAGACAGAATTTCGATAGTACCTTATTTTTGAACCAACAAATAAAAGCTTGTGCCATGTCATCTGTTTCGCGGATTCCTCGGTCATGTAAAGCCGTTGGATCCTCGGTACGAACGGAAGGTACCGTAAGATCTTCATGGGGATAGCGAGCTGCCTCTTATGCCCATCACCAGAGTCTACCTCTACGAACCTAGAGGATCCACACTTTGCACAGTATTTTGCTTCCGCATGCTCTTTCCTAAATAGGATACATCCGTTCGGACAAGCATGTATCTCGCTCATATGGCATCTTAAGTGCACGAAGGAGTTTTTGTGCCTCATACATGCTCTTTGGCGAAGGTGACCATTCGAAAGCAGGCTCCCAACAACTGTCAACATAACATCAAAGGCCTCTACTCCGGCTAAGCGGGACTTTACCGCCATTAGCCGTGCAATGGCATCCAGTTGAGAAACTTTTGTATGCCCATGAAGGGGTTGCTTTGCTGCATACAACATGTCGTAATATGCCTTTGCGGTAGGCTCCGGCTCCTCCTCCCTACATCCTTCATCGAAGTGTGCTTCTTCATAGTCATTTAACATGTCTCCTACCCGGCATCGAATCAAACTCCTCGATGCGTTGTCGGACGACCTCGTCTCTCCCACGGTAGGCTTCACCATGGAACGTCCATCGGGTATAATCATGTAAAACCATTCTTGCAAAGGTGTTTGCCCATGATCTCTTTTGTTTGTCGCTTCATGTTACCACATTTTCTACAGGGACACCATGTGGTTCGTGCTCCTTTAACCTTGGCAAATGCAAGTTCCAAGAAAGCATCGGTCTTCTCGATCCATTCATCGGTCAACGAACCGTGACTTGAGCGGCCCGTATACATCCACTCACGGTCATCCATCCTCTATCATATCGAATAATCATATAAATATTATTTCCATCTACCGAGTGCCTCTAATGTCTAATAGGTAAAGATAGGTCCTAATACTACCGAGGATGTGTAGATGAGTTTACTTCCCATGCTCTAGTACTCGCTCCGAGACAGAATTTCGACAAGACCACCCCGCGTTCTCCAAATACACGTCCCGACAGGAGATTGTGTATCCGGAGAACAACGGGAGATACTACCAAAATTCGAGACGGACCGAATACTAGACCATGGAAAGTAAACTCATCTACACATTCTCAGGCTGTCCAAAAAACATGGACAATTCGAAAAAGATATGGTTAAAAATATGCAAGAAGTCGCATGTTTTCATCCGTATCTCTTTCGAACGGGAGACGCCTAAGGTTACGTTATACACGGACAAACTATAGTAAAGACGCGACACCCGCAAAATAGGGAAGCACGGCTCGATGACCAAGCACACAAGCGACAAGCATGGTCGCGATGCGACTCCATTCATACGGGTATATATACACTAATCTGTTAAATATATACGTGCATACAATACATATCATTCCTTTTACCATTGATTTGATTGTAATAAATACCTAAATTTGGTTCTTTTTGCCATCAATTTGTTTCTAATGTTCCACATGGTATTAATCGATTTCTAATGCAAATAATTTCAAATCTATTAACAAAATCTCAAAAAACATTCTTGTATGTAAAATTTGACAAAAATACCGAAGGAAGGCGGCCGGGCGGGGCGTCGGCCGGGGGGGCCGAGGGAGGCGTCGGCCGGAGGGGGCGCCGGGAGGCGCGGCCGGGGACGCGGCGGGAGGCGGCGGCCGGGGCGCGGCCGGGGGCGGCGGCCGTGGGAGGCGGCGGCCGGGGCGCGGCCGGGAGGCGGTGTAACATCCCGAAAATCGAAGGAGTAGAATTCGGAACGTGAAAATCGGGACTCGCAAAAACTTTTGGAATCATTGCTTCTTATCGTGTTTTTCAATTTTATTTGCCAATTCAGTTGCGTAAGAATTTCTTCGGAATTGCTTTGAAGTGAAGTTGAATTAAACCCCTAAGCTTGAGACCCCATTGGGAAATAATTCCAAAATATATATGTATATATATAAATTTGAAGAAGGGTAAACATATTAATTTTGGAGATTTACAAAAGATTCTGAAAAGAATATATTTTGGTTTAAACACGACTGGTGGAAGAAAAATAAGAAATATTTGGATTTGGGATAAAAATATTTTGACAAGGAAATATGAATTTAAAAATTAATCAAAGATCCCAAATTATTGATTTTAAAAGAAGAAATAAACATATGAAAAGTATATTTGAAAAAAATAAAAAGTGGGGGAAAAAGTTTGAGAATATAATTTCAAAATTATTTTGGAAATATTGAGATTTATTTTGAATTTTGAGAGTGGAAGGGAATGGAAATAGAAAATAGGATTTCAAAATTCGGGAAAATAGAGAAAGTACACCTGTTCATGCGTATGCAGTGTGTTCGACGACGTCCTCGCGCTGTGCGCCGCGTCGCACGCGCGCCGCGCCATGCCGTCGCCGTCGCCTCGCCGTACCACGCGCGCGCCGCGTCAATGCCGTCGCCCGTGGCGCGTCGCCACGCCGCGCCGTACCACCGTGCCCATTCCGTCGGCCGCCGTAGCCATGCCCACCGTGCGTGCGTCGGCCTCCCTCCCATACTCGCGCGTGCGTCACCCCTAGCGCCGCCGCCCGCCGCCGTGTTCGAGCTCGCGTGGTCGGCTATATATAGCCCTCCTCGCCGAAACTCACAACACAAGATTTGTGCCATACCGTCTCATCTAGCTCCTCACCAATTTTCCCCAAAATCCGTTCACCATAGCGCTAGAATTTCGCAAGAGATCGGAGCCGGGTCGGAAGAACCCTAACTCGGCCGCCCGGTGCAAACCTCAAAATTCGTCGCCCCCAATTGATTTCTTCTTGAATTAAAGGTACGTCCACGATCTACGTGCTCTAAGTTATATTTCCCCTAAGTCTCCCGAGCCAAATAGCCGCGGAAATCACGGCGACGAGCGCGCGCCGAACCCTCTGTTTGGCCGCCGCCGTGCGCACGTCGCCATACCACCACCGCCCTTTCGGCCAAGCCGACCCCCTAGCTAGCACCCCGTGTTCCGTAGATTCTCTAGGACCCCTTGTTTCGGCCGCATTGTCACCGGAGTGCCGCCGCACCGTGCGCCTTCGCCCGCCACGGCCGCCTCGTCGTCGCTGACCGCTCCGCCGCCTCACTAGCCCAGCCCGCGCCTCGAAACGGACTCCCGCGTCATGTAGATGGTGTAAGGCTAGCTTGATGCCGAGCTCCGATCCCCCGCCGTCGTTCGGCCATGCCGCACCGTCGGCCTCGGGAGAAGAGGAAGGATGAAAAGAAAAGAAAGGAGTGAAGGGAGCGAGAACGGCTCGCGGCTCGTGGTTTGAGCCGAGCCGAGTGGGGAGGGTTGGTTCGATTCCCGCTTAGGCAAATTTTTGAAAATTTTTATTTAATTTTTCTAAGGAGATTAAAAATAAGAAGAAGCTTAGTAAAAATCCTAGGAAAATATTTATACTCTTTTAAACTATTCTAAAACTCTATTTACAAAGATTTTGCACCTTTTGAAGGGGTTTATTTATTTACTTTTAAATTTCTTTGCAAATAATTATGAAGTTTATATTTACTTAGACTTTGAACTTTTAATCTAATAAATTTCCAAAATATTTATATATCTTTGTGAGGCCCATTCATTCATTTAATTTATATTCACAAATCAAGAATCTTTTCAAAGAATTATAAACTATCTCATATAAATTCCGATCAACCCCTTTTGCGACATATACATTCGATATTTAATTTGCTTCATAAAATCCTTCTCGTCCTATTTTAATTAGACCACGACACCAAGTACACAGTAAGGATTAAGAATTCAACCGGAAATCAATATAAACACTCTCGTTACCCTTTTGCCCAATAGACATTTTGGATCATCCGTTATAACGCCGATAAACTTACATTAACTAGGGTTAAGGCCACCCCATCTAAATGAAATCGAAAGAGAACACAAGAGTTCAAATCATTGCAACTCACTCGTTTCGACTCGGACTTTAGCAAAACCCGATCATTGATCCGTTTACGACCATAGATTCGCCGTAGGTACCGCTTTGGCGATTTATTTGTTTTTGTTGGTTTTTATTTGAATTCTAATCGAATTCAATTGGATCTTTCGCACGTATGTATAGAATCCGAGGAGGCCGTTGAGTACGCCGAAGACACAAGTCAAGAAGGTCGCGAGCAAGGCAAGTCTTCATACCCTTTGAACATATTGATCCCAATTGCGAAATGATGTTACTTTAAACTTTAAACATGCATGCTTTACCGAGTTACCTATACTTGTTATGCCATACCTTGCTATTGGTTACCTTTAGAATTACTCCTTGTAACTCGCGATGTGATACAAATAACCGAAGCCTAACTTCGGAAGACCGCTTAGCCATGCTATACTTAGATTTATGCACACTCATGACTTTATGAAAAAGCTTGTGCTTGGGCAACTACCTTAGGGAAGGTAGTTGAGATTCGGCATGTGGAGACAGGAGCGCCACATGACCATGATGAATTACGTTTGATGAAAATTGAAAGTACTAAACAAATGTTTTAGACTGGGCGGCCGGATGATTTGGGTGGATTCCGGAAAAGGCAAGTGCCGACCCGGTCAATTAAGGACCGAGCCATGAGATAGCCGGAAACGAGCCGCATAACCGTACTTCTCGAATGGGTATAGACCTAGCCGACTAGATAGCCGAGCGGAGGCGGTATCCTTGCATAGATGGTTCTCTATGATGTGGTTATGGGATGAGGATGAGGCTGCGGCCTTTGTTATGAATGGTGGAATTAAACCGATGTTAATTAAACTTAAAGATGCGGAAAGACTTCCCTTACCCCGGTGCGCGAACTCCTCTCACCGCTAGAAAAGGACGGCTAGAGTGCATGAGGGCTTAAGTTCATGGAGCGGGTGCGCCAAAGTGAGGTTATCGAAAGGCTTTGCCGCGGCCGTCTCATGTGTTGAGACGTAGGCTCATTTGTTGGGTGTCGCGGAGTACGGGTAAAGTGTACATCCACCGCAGTGTGAGTGAACCAATCTATTCGAATAGCCGTGCTCGCGGATATTGAGCATCGTGACAAGACTTTCGCTTGGCTAGACTCGAACTTAAAAATGCTGGGATGGGTTTGCATGATGATTTTATTTGGTGGATCAACTTCTCGAGAATGCGAGAAGGGGTGGACTCCCGAAAATCATGACGAACCGGAGACGGGAAGCCATCCTTGGGATCACGATGGATGGTAGACGAACCGTCGCCGGGATAATGAACTATGAAATTAAAACTTGATTTGGCTAGACGATAGGCTTGTGAAAAGAATTGTGAAAAGCGGCTTTACGCAAAAATAACCCTAGCCATGTTCTTTGAATAACCCTATCATACGCATCAATTCGTGTTGACTTGCCGAGTACGGTTGGTACTCACCCTTGCTATACGCACAAACCTCCAGCTGATGGAAATGAAGAGCCAGAAGATCCCTACGCGCACTACCCGGAGGGCGAAGGAACCGACGGCGCATATTAGACTTTAGCCCGGTCGTTGCTCGTGGCAATGGACAAGCCGCCGCCTCTTTCCGCCGCCTTATCTAAACTCTGTTTTTATATTGTATTCGGACCATAAGGTCCTGTGGATGAACAATGCCTTCGGGCCTATTTATGTAATAATGGATTGTAAGACTATTCGTGCATGTGCACTTGATTATCCAAGATCGCATTCGTGGGTACCAACTACTTGATCCAGGAAATGGTACTATGAACACGAAAGATTCCCGACTCAAAATCGGGGGTCCACAGAGCTGGTATCAGAGCCATGCGACCGTAGGCTAAGACCAAATGGCGCCCTACCCCTAACCAGTTGGCTAAAGGGAAATATCCCTACATAGGATCGGTTTTAAACTATTATTTCCGAAAATGCAAATATACCTTTCCTACATCCGTATTTCCTTTTTACCAAATGATTATGATAGCTTCCTCCCGCTAACCCTAAGTTGCCTGTAAAGCAGATGTCAAACCACGACGGAACTTGGGAAGTCACTGTTCCGCGGGACGAAGGGTTCGTGGTCCAACTCCAGTCCCTACTATGGTGCTTGAGATACCCGGAGCCACCCACCTATCACATCAAAAGGCATGGCTCCGAAGAGTATCCAGCCTGGGAGGCAGCTGTATCCATAGAAGCCCGTATGGGAAGCGAGACATCTTACTGCTTCCATACCCGCTACCACCGGGACCTAGCAGAAGCAGCTATTCAGGATGCAGCTCGCGAGGCCTTCCTTCGCCTTAATGCGGAACACCGTGCCGAACTCACAATGACAGAGTTCGTGCATCATCCTTACCGCGAAGAGGGCAACCCAGTCTGCACTGTGGAGGCTACCCCCTGCTGTTACAACCCGATGGTCACGCGTCTATCGCGTTGGGCAGAGACAGCAGACGACTGTTACGAGGAGGCCCTACTCGAGATCAACGACCAGCAGTCACGCCTCAATGATCTGGTCAACAGCCACCAAGGCTGTGGAGACCAGATAAGCATGCTGCAGACTCAGCTGCAGGCCAATGGTGCTCAGTACGAGCAACTCTCGGACCGCTACATGGCCCGAGGGGAGGCTCTGGTGGAGCTGGAAGAGCAGCTCAGGAAGAGCAAACAGCAGATCAACCAGCTAGAGGAACAGCTGCGCACTCGTCCTGTCTACGCTGCAGGTACTTCCACTGAGCCTGTACCATCACATCCTGCCCCTGTGCCCGACCACTATTACCATATGACTCCAGCAAGCTTTGATACTTTTCAAGCTATGATGGAGCAAGCTTTCATGTTGAGCACAGAGCCTGCACCGTACCTGGTCGACCCCACTGCTGCTACATCCATGGGACCCACCCCGAGCTCCGTACCAGTACCATCCGAGCCGGGATCAGGAGAGGGTAACCCCATCCGGATCTACACCGATACGGAGTCCGAGGCGAGCCCATGGAGATCAAATGGGAGTCTAGCGACACCGACTCAATGGAGGAGGAAGTTCCCCTCGTCGCCGACTCACACGGGAGGCCCCTCACCCGCCGCATCGCTCGCAAGAGTACGCGGCCACCGAGTCGGAAGATTCGGCGTGACTCCGAGGCCACCACCTCCGAGCCGTGGGGACTTCGGTTTGCTTGCGGCGGACCACCCACTTCCGGCGCCCGGCTCTTGCGGATGGATGGAGGACTAGGCGGGAGGACCTTCCCAGCTCGGCAGCACTTCCTATTTCCCCTTAAGTAGTTGATGTAGTTGGACGATATAATTATTATTGCTATCCTGGCATGGAGGACTGTGTATGTACGGTCCATGTACCCCCTTCTATGTAATATGATGAACTCCGGGCATCGCCTTGCGACATCTTAATTCGTATGCTTATTATTATTTCACCTTGTCTCGTTGAATTGGAGATCATTCGATAGAGCTTGAAGAAAAATTTCCGGTGAACTATAACTTAAACTAGCCCGCTCTCTTAATTCATCTCCCTTCTTCAGATGGCACATCGTCGCAGAGCCGCGGCAACCAACGAAAACCCGCCGGAACCCAACCCCTCCACCCTGGCGGAGGTCATGGCTATGCAAACCCAGCTACTCCAAGCGATTGCCAATAATCAAGGAGGTCGAGGAGGATCGAGTCTGGGGGAATTCATGAGAGCTAAGCCGCCCACCTTTTCCACGGCCGAAGAACCTATGGATGCCGAAGATTGGCTAAGAGTGATAGAGAAGAAGCTAACTCTCGTCGAGTCCGAGAAGCCGATAGAGTTGTCTTCGCTACTAACCACTGGAGGGTCCCGCGAGTGACTGGTGGGACACCTACAAGGAGACACGAGCTGAAGACGCCGGCGAGCCAACATGGGAGGAATTCACGGCTGCATTCCGTGAGAATTTCGTGCCAGCTGCAGTAATGAGGATGAAGAAGAACGAGTTCCGCAGCTGCGTCAAGGGAACACATCGGTACAAGAATACTTGAACAAGTTCACCCAGCTTGCCGTTACGCCACCAAAGTGACCGCGGACGAAGAAGAAAAGATAGACAAATTCATTGAGGGACTAAATGACGAGCCGAGGGGACCAATGATCGGGCGGGATCACACCGGTTTCAAAGCCTCATCAACAAGGTCGTCCGACTTGAGCATGACCAAAAGGTGGTGGACAATAACCGCAAGAGGAGGCTCGCTATGGCTCGCCCATTTCGGGAACGCCACAACGCCCCAAAGGAGCCACTCCGTCGGATGGAAGCCAAACGTTCGCAACCGGACGTCCTTCCGCTTCCGACCATGTCAACAGGTCAGCTACACCTCAGTTCCGTACGCCCCCACCAACCCTAGCCGCTCCAGGAAGAAGGAATGTGAGCTGTTTTAATTGCGGAGAATTCGGGCACTACTCCAATAGCTGCCCAAAACCACGCAACGCCCCGTGCGCACGGCGCCAATGCAACGCCCGTCGAGGAACCCCCACCCCGGCGGGACGAGGTGCTTCGGACCCCGCTACCCAACGAGGCCGCCACCGGGTTTCGACGTGGTCGGTGAATCATGTGCGGGCGTAAGAAGCTCGGGAGGACCGAACGTATTGATGGGTATGTTCTCTATCAACTCTACACCGTTAAAGTTTTATTCGATTCGGAGCCTCGCATTCATTCATATCTTCCCAAGTAAGCAAACAACACCACCTACACCAAGTAGCACTTAAGAGGCCTATGTTGGTACACTCACCTGGGGGAGACATAACCGTACCCCATGCCTGCATTAATGTGCCCATACGGATTAGAGACGTGGTGTTTCTCTCAAACCTTATGGTGCTATCACCCCGACCATAGATGTCATACTCGGAATGGATTGGTTGACCAAGAATAATGGAATTATAGACTGCAATCGAAGGGAAGTCACGGTATCCACCCCGTGGGGATCACCGATGAGCATAACTATGGATCAAAACCCAAAGCTATGGGAACAAGCTGCGGGAGTGTTCACCATGCTGCCCTTAGGCGGAATGCCCGTAGTACAAGAATACCCGGATGTGTTTCCCGAGGAACTACCCGGAATGCCCCCGGATCGCGACGTAGAATTTATCATCGATCTAATGCCTGGTACTGCCCCCATATCCAAGAGACCTTATCGAATGCCGGCCAACGAGTTAGAGGAACTCAAGAAGCGGATAAGGGAACTACAAGAGAAGGGATTTGTACGCCGCTCTTCCCTGGGAGCCCCGTACTCTTTGTCAAAAAGAAGGATGGGAGTATGAGAATGTGTGTGGACTACCGATCGCTAAATGAAGTAACCATCAAGAACAAGTACCGTTGCCCGGATCGATGACCTATTCGATCAACTAAAGGGTGCACAGGTGTTCTCAAAGATTGATCTACGGTCAGGATATCATCAGTTGAAGATTAGAGCCGGAGATATTCCGAAGACGGCGTTCTCTACACGTTACGGCTTATACGAGTTCACGGTGATGTCCTTTGGATTAACCAATGCCTCTCGCGTACTTTATGAACTCGATGAACAAGGTATTCATGGAATACCTGGACAAATTCGTGGTGGTGTTCATCGACGATATACTTATCTACTCCAAGAACGATGAGGAACACGCGGAGCATCTACGACTAGTCTTGGAAAAGCTACGAGAGCACCATGTATGCAAAGTTCAGCAAATGTGAGTTCGGCTCAAGGAAGTCGCTTTTCTTGGTCACGTGGTTTCACTGGAGGAGTAGCGGAGACCCGCCAAGGTCGAAGCTGTCACGGGATGGAAGGCACCCAAGTCAGTGACAGAAGTTCGGAGTTTCTTGGGCTTGGCCGGTTATTACCGACGGTTTATCGAAGGGTTTTCCACTGTAGCCCGACCTATGACTCAACTTCTGAAGAAGGAAAAGAAGTTTGAATGGAATGAGAAGTGCCAAAAAGCCTTCGACCAATTAAAAGAAAAATTAACCACCGCTCCAATCTTGACCTTACCCGACAACCGGAAGGACTTCGTGATGTACTGTGATGCATCCCGGCAAGGATTGGGAGGAGTATTGATGCAGGATGGAAAGGTCGTGGCGTATGCCTCGCGACAGTTACGACCCCACGAAGAGAATTATCCCACACACGACCTGGAATTAGCCGCAGTTGTACACGCATTGAAGATTTGGAGGCACTATCTGATCGGGAACCACTGTGATGTGTATACCGATCACAAGAGCCTAAAATATTTCTTTACTCAGCCTGATCTCAATCTACGACAGAGGCGATGGCTGGAGTTGATCAAGGATTACAGTCTAGGAATCCATTATCATCCCGGCAAGGCAAATGTAGTGGCCGATGCGCTGAGCCGCAAAGCCCAATGCAACCACATGGGATTGGGAGGTATGGCCGCGAACTACAAGAAGAAATGGCCAGACTCAATCGCACCCGATTCCTCACGGAGAAGTGAACTCATTGGAAATTCAACCCCTACCGAGAACTCAAATAGAGGAAGCCCAAAAAGGGAATGAGGAAACCCGAAATTAAGGAACGCATGGCGCTGGACGCGCTCGGAGTTTTCGGTGGATGACAAGGGAATCCTGTGGTACAAGAAAAGAATCGTGTGCCCGAACAAGGCGGTTTGAGGATTGATCTTAAAGGAAGCCCACGAGTCGGCATATTCGTTACATCCCGGAAGCACGAAAATGTACCAAGACTTGAAAGGAGAATATTGGTGGCCCAATATGAAGAGAGATGTAGCCGAATACGTAGCCGTGTGCGATGTGTGCCAAGGGTGAAAGCCGAGCATCAACGGCCCCGCTTGCTGCAGCCACTCAAGATTCCCGAATGGAAATGGGACGAGATAGGCATGGATTTCATAGTGGGACTACCCAAAACTACGGCGGCTACGATTCCATTTGGGTAATAGTAGATTGGCTCACCAAAACGCCATATTTATACCGGTGAAAACTAACTACAACGCAAGTCAAGCGCGGAACTATATATGAGTAGGATTGTATGTCTTCACGGTGTACCAAAGAGGATCATATCGGATCGTGGTACCCAATTCACATCTCATTTTTGGAGCAAAGTCCACGAGGCACTCGGAAGTCATCTCGCTTTCGCACCGCCTACCATCCACGGACCGATGGGCGGGCGAAAGGACGAACCAATCTTGGAAGATATGCCGAGAGCTCGTGCATTGGATTTCACCAAGGATTGGGAGAAATGCTTACCGTACGCCGAGTTCTCTTATAATAATAGCTATCAAGCCGGTTTGAAGATGTCGCCAAACGAAGCTCTATTTGGTCGCCGATGTCGAACCCCATTGATGTGGTCGAAACCGGTGAACGAACCGTATTCGGGCCCGACATAATCAAGGAAGCGAGGAAAAGGTTCGCCGATCGGGACCGACTACAAGCTGCTCAATCACGACAAAAGAGCTACGCGGATACCCGACGAAGAGAATTGGAATTTAAAGAAGGTGACTACGTGTATTTGAAGGTCTCACCCTACGGGGAACACAGAGATTCAAAGTAAAAGGGAAACTCGCACCACGATACGTGGGCCCCTTCCTGATAAGCGCTAAGAAGGGAGAAGTGGCTTATCAATTGGAACTGCCTGAGAATCTCTCCGATGTCCACCCAGTATTCCACGTATCGCAGTGAAGAAATGTCTACGGTAGGAAGAGCAAACCCCGTTAGAAACCATCCATGTCCACGGTGATCTTACCTATCCGAACATCCAATTAAGATACTAGACGAAGCAGAAAAGAAGACACGAACCAAGTCGTGGCGCATGTACAAAGTACAATGGAGTAATCACACCAAGAAGAAGCTACGGGAGAACGAAGAATTCCGAGGACGGAATACCCACACCTATTCAGCACGGTAAGAAATCTCGGGGACGAGATTTATTGTTAGGGGGTAGGTTTGTAACATCCCGAAAATCGAAGGAGTAGAATTCGGAACGTGAAAATCGGGACTCGCAAAAACTTTTTGGAATCATTGCTTCTTATCGTGTTTTTCAATTTTATTTGCCAATTCAGTTGCGTAAGAATTTCTTCGGAATTGCTTTGAAGTGAAGTTGAATTAAACCCTAAGCTTGAGACCCCGGGAAATAATTCCAAAATATATATGTATATATATAAATTTGAAGAAGGGTAAACATATTAATTTTGGAGATTTACAAAAGATTCTGAAAAGAATATATTTTGGTTTAAACACCGATGGTGGAAGAAAAATAATAAATATTTGGATTTGGGATAAAAATATTTTGACAAGGAAATATGAATTTAAAAATTAATCAAAGATCCCAAATTATTGATTTTAAAAGAAGAAATAAAAATATGAAAAGTATATTTGAAAAAAATAAAAAGTGGGGAAAAAGTTTGAGAATATAATTTCAAAATTATTTTGGAAATATTGAGATTTATTTTGAATTTTGAGAGTGGAAGGGAATGGAAATAGAAAATAGGATTTCAAAATTCGGGAAAATAGAGAAAGTACACTGTTCATGCGTATGCAGTGTTCGACGACGTCCTCGCGCCGTGTGCGCGCGCGCGCACGCGCGCCGCGCCATGCCGTCGCCGTCGCCTCGCCGTACCACGGCGCGCGCCGCGTCAATGCCGTCGCCGTGGCCGCGCCGCCCACGCCGCGCCGTACCACCGTGCCCATTCCGTCGCGCCGTAGCCATGCCCACCGTGCGTCGGCCTCACCCTCCCATACTCGCGCGTGCGTCACCCTAGCGCTGCGCCCGGCCGCCGTGTTCGAGCTCGCGTGGTCGGCTATATATAGCCCTCCTCGGCGAAACTCACAACACAAGATTTGTGCCATACCGTCTCATCTAGCTCCTCACCAATTTTCCCCAAAATCCGTTCACCATAGCGCTAGAATTTCGCAAGAGATCGGAGCCCGGGTCGGAAGAACCCTAACTCGGCCGCCCGGTGCAAACCTCAAAATTCGTCGCCCTCAATTGATTTCTTCTTGAATTAAAGGTACGTCCACGATCTACGTGCTCTAAGTTATATTTCCCTAAGTCTCCCGAGCCAAATAGCCGCAGAAATCACGGCGACGAGCGTCGCCGAACCCTCTGTTTTGGCCGCCGCCGTGCGCACGTCGCCATACCACCACCGCCCCTTTCCGGCCAAGCCGACCCCCTAGCTAGCACCCCTGTGTTCCGTAGATTCTCTAGGACCCCTTGTTTCGGCCGCATTGTCACCGGAGTGCCGCCGCACGCGTGCGCCTTCGCCGCCACGGCCGCCTCGTCGCCGCGACCGCTCCGCCGCCTCACTAGCCCAGCCGCGCCTCGAAACGGACTCCCGCGTCATGTAGATGGTGTAAGGCTAGCTTGATGCCGAGCTCCGATCCCTCGCCGTCGTTCGGCCATGCCGCACCGTCGGCCTCGCCGAGGAGAAGAGGGAAGGATGAAAAGAAAAGAAAGGAGTGAAGGGAGCGAGAACGCTCGCGCTCGGTGGTTTGAGCCGAGCCGAGTGAGGGGGAGGGTGCTGGTTCGATTCCGGCTTAGGCAAATTTTTGAAAATTTTTATTTAATTTTTCTAAGGAGATTAAAAATAAGAAGAAGCTTAGTAAAAATCCTAGGAAAATATTTATACTCTTTTAAACTATTCTAAAACTCTATTTACAAAGATTTTGCACCTTTTGAAGGGGTTTATTTATTTACTTTTAAATTTCTTTGCAAATAATTATGAAGTTTATATTTACTTAGACTTTGAACTTTTAATCTAATAAATTTCCAAAATATTTATATATCTTTGTGAGGCCCATTCATTCATTTAATTTATATTCACAAATCAAGAATCTTTTCAAAGAATTATAAACTATCTCATATAAATTCCGATCAACCCCTTTTGCGACATATACATTCGATATTTAATTTGCTTCATAAAATCCTTCTCGTCCTATTTTAATTAGACCACGACACCAAGTACACAGAAGGATTAAGAATTCAACCAGGAAATCAATATAAACACTCTCGTTACCCTTTTGCCCAATAGACATTTTGGATCATCTGTTATAACGCCGATAAACTTACATTAACTAGGGTTAAGGCCACCCCATCTAAATGAAATCGAAAGAGAACACAAGAGTTCAAATCATTGCAACTCACTCGTTTCGACTCGGACTTTAGCAAAACCCGATCATTGATCCGTTTACGACCATAGATTCGCCGTAGGTACCGCTTTGGCGATTTATTTGTTTTTGTTGGTTTTTATTTGAATTCTAATCGAATTCAATTGGATCTTTCGCACGTATGTATAGAATCCGAGGAGGCCGTTGAGTACGCTGAAGACACAAGTCAAGAAGGTCGCGAGCAAGGCAAGTCTTCATACCCTTTGAACATATTGATCCCAATTGCGAAATGATGTTACTTTAAACTTTAAACATGCATGCTTTACCGAGTTACCTATACTTGTTATGCCATACCTTGCTATTGGTTACCTTTAGAATTACTCCTTGTAACTCGCGATGTGATACAAATAACCGAAGCCTAACTCTAAGACCGCTTAGCCATGCTATACTTAGATTTATGCACACTCATGACTTTATGAAAAAGCTTGTGCTTGGGCAACTACCTTAGGGAAGGTAGTTGAGATTCGGCATGTGGAGACAGGAGCGCCACATGACCATGATGAATTACGTTTGATGAAAATTGAAAGTACTAAACAAATGTTTTAGACTGGGCGGCGGATGATTTGGGTGGATTCCGGAAAAGGCAAGTGCCGACCCTGGTCAGTAAGGACCGAGCCATGAGATAGCCGGAAACGAGCCGCACAACCGTACTTCTCGAATGGGTATAGACCTAGCCGACTAGATAGCCGAGCGGAGGCGTATCCTTGCATAGATGGTTCTCTATGATGTGGTTATGGGATGAGGATGAGGCTGCGGCCTTTGTTATGAATGGTGGAATTAAACCGATGTTAATTAAACTTAAAGATCCGGAAAGACTTCCCTTACCCCGGTGCGCCGAACTCCTCTCACCGCTAGAAAAGGACGGCTAGAGTGCATGAGGGCTTAAGTTCATGGAGCGGGTACGCCAAAGTGAGGTTATCGAAAGGCTTTGCCGCGGCCGTCTCATGTGTTGAGACGTAGGCTCATTTGTTGGGCTGTCGCGGAGTACGGGTAAAGTGTACATCCACCGCAGTGTGAGTGAACCAATCTATTCGAATAGCCGTGCTCGCGGATATTGAGCATCGTGACAAGACTTTCGCTTGGCTAGACTCGAACTTAAAAATGCTGGGATGGGTTTGCATGATGATTTTATTATTGGTGGATCAACTTCTCGAGAATGCGAGAAGGGGTGGACTCCCCAGAAAATCATGACGAACCGGAGACGGGAAGCCATCCTTGGGATCACGATGGATGGTAGACAGAACCGTCGCCGGGATAATGAACTATGAAATTAAAACTTGATTTGGCTAGACGATAGGCTTGTGAAAAGAATTGTGAAAACTGGCTTTACGCAAAAATAACCCTAGCCATGTTCTTTGAATAACCCTATCATACGCATCAATTCGTGTTGACTTGCCGAGTACGGTTGGTACTCACCCTTGCTATACGCACAAACCTCCGGTGATGGAAATGAAGAGCCGAAGATCCCTACGCGCACTACCCGGAGGGCGAAGGAACCGACGGCGCATATTAGACTTTAGCCCCGGTCGTTGCCTGTGGCAATGGACAAGCCGCTGCCTCTTTCCGCTGCCTTATCTAAACTCTGTTTTTATATTGTATTCGGACCATAAGGTCCTGTGGGATGAACAATGCCTTCGGGCCTATTTATGTAATAATGGATTGTAAGACTATTCGTGCATGTGCACTTGATTATCCAGTACTGCATTCGTGGGTACCAACTACTTGATCCAGGAAATGGTACTATGAACACGAAAGATTCCCGACTCAAAATCGGGGTCCACAGGCGGCTAGGGAGGCGGCGGCGGGGGCTCGCCGGGGAGGCGGCGGCCGGGGCGGCGAGCGACGAGGATGCGGCGGCGGCGTGTATTTTCGCTAACTCACGAAGTGAATGGCGCCGAGAACAGAAGGCCATATAAGTGATATTTGCCGAGTGCCTCACTTTGCCGAGTGCCACCGATCGGGGCACTCGGCAAAAAAGATCTTTGCCGAGAGCCGGATCGAGGCACTCGGCAAACACGTAGTTCGCCGAGTGCCTAGGGTTAGCACTCGGCAAACACGTATTTCGTCGAGTGCCTAGGGTTAGCCCTCGGCAAAGCATGCGATGACGATATTTTTGAACCATTTTGCCGTGTGTCAAATTTGTCCGAGAGCTACGCTCGGCAAACAATTTTATTAGTTTTTTTGCTTCTAATAATTTAGAAATTATCAAACGGACTAAAAAATTTACAAAATTTTTGCATAAACCCATATATGCTATTTATTTCTTAGGAAAAAAGATTTAAAATCAAAGAACAATTCGGCCGTCACTTTCTCTCCAAATCTAACCAATCCTTCTCAACACTTATAATCTACTCCGGAGAATCTTCGGTTTTGTGAGCGTCGTACCTGATAAAATATTCGAAACCTTCTCAATTTTTTACGCCAGCCTCGACGTATGATATCATGACATCCTAACAAATTTTATGAATTTCTGACTTCGTTTGCTATTTTTACAATTTTGAAATCATTCGGTCAACACGTTCCTAACCATGTTGCATGAAGAAAAACATCTCAATTTCCCTTCATTTACCACATATTGACTCAAAAGGGTCTAAATAACATGAATATAATTTTTGCAATACCTTTTTTTTATTTTTTAACCACTTGTAGTTCTAATTTGAGACTTGCAAAAAAAATTCACGAAAATACAATAAATCAAAGAAATATAGCAAAACCATTTGAAAAATTACCAAATTTGATAATTAAGGATTACATGTTGTATTTACATAATAGAAAAAATTTGGAGGATGGATGAGGAAAAATTTTGACATGTTTGCCGAGAGCCAGGTAAAGACACTCGGCAAAGGTTGTTTTTTGCCGAGAGCCTAGACCTGGCACTCGGCAAATGTTGTCTTTTGCCGAGTGCCTAGCCCTGGCACTCGGCAAAGTTGGTTTTTTGCCAAGAGCCTAGCCCTGGCACTCGGCAAAGATGGTACCAAACGGTATTAGTTGACGGCGGTTAGTGTTTTGCCGAGTGTCCCATATTGGCACTCGGCAAAAATGGACTGTTTGCCGAGTGTTTTTGTTCGCCGAGGGCAAACACTCGGCAAAGGGTCATTTTTGTCGAGAGTTTTTTTTGCCGAGAGCCCTCTCGTCAAATATATTTTTCGCCGAGTGCCCGACATAAAGCTCTCGGCAAAAATTTATACACTCGGCAAACATGGGCTTTCCCGTAGTGATAGGATGAAGAAAGTAGTTGTTAAGCCCGGACTAATGTTTGAACCGATCAATTTATCGATTAACTGGTTTAATAGAATAATAAAAGTATATATTTTATTGAGAACTTTGGTTAATCAAAGTAAAATATATTTGTTTCATTTTTAGAACCATTATAGCAACTAGCCCAAATGGTCAGGTGCGCACGTATGTATGTAGGTAGGGTAGTAACGGGCTTGACTATTTAGCTTAGAAAATTTAAAGGCTGGGTCTAAAATGGAATGAACTCACTTTCTATATATTTTTTGCCTAAACATATTTAAGGGTTAGGTAGGGATATAAAAGAGCCCACGGGCCTTGACTGTCGGGTGTTCGATCATGATGTGGCCATGACTGCTATTGACTG
This sequence comes from Oryza australiensis, assembly GCA_019925245.2. Lineage (NCBI taxonomy): Eukaryota > Viridiplantae > Streptophyta > Magnoliopsida > Poales > Poaceae > Oryza > Oryza australiensis. Next base: position 4,113,323 of record JAIFGZ020000106.1, read on the forward strand.
TCGGGGGTCCAAGTTCTGAAATCCAAATCGGTAACCTGTATAGTGTTGATTTTAAATGGCCGCCAAATATACATACGAGCTTCGTTTTGGGTCCAAAAGTATTTGATGAAAATCTATCGGAGTACTCTTTCCAATGAATCCAGCCTCATTTCCAAATTTTATCTCAGTCGGCCACAATTACATAAACAAGAAGCTATATCACCTATAATGGGTGTATGGGCTTATAACTTTATCTGGGATCCTGGCAAAGTGGGGCCCAAGTGGGGTGCGTCCCAACGTGATGAAGCACAACCCTAGGGACCCCTAGTCCCACCTCCTTAAATAGCTAGGTACCCCTTCAGGGTTTCTCGTTTTTTGTTAGATTAAAGTTTTAGCTATTCCTACTGTATCTTATAGTTATGTGTGTCGGCTAGACCACCTAATTACTCGTCTTCGGAACCCTAGCTTATCGTATGTATTCAATTCCAATTTGCAATATCAGATTGCTTTTATCTTGTTCTTGCTTGTTTCTTCGATTTGCTAGCAGGAATAAGGTTGATCTGCACCGATAAGATCAACAACTCACGGAGAGGTGTATCGATCGCTAAGGCACAACATAACAATGTCTCGTACGATTGTAGTCGGGTCATCAATGTTTCTTCTAAATCGTAGTTATAATCAACTCACTGAAAGATCGGGCCAATCAAAGCCGTAAGCTTATCCATTGGAGCTCATGGTTTATAAAGTGGTATCAGAGCTTTCGTTGCTCGGTGAGTTTTTATCTACCTATAACCATAAAATAGCCATAAAAAGAATTACATCCTTTACCTAGCCATATTTGTGCCATTGCATTGTTCTTTTCAGATTTTGATTTGTTGAGTTTTGTGTTGCATCGTCGTGTCATGTTGCTGGTCTTAGCGTCTAGTTCGTTTAGAGTTTCTAGTTCTTGCCATGTCTAATACCACCGTTGTCGCCGCTACTGCCGTGTCTTTGTTGTCGTTGGGACCTATAAAAATTAAATCGTCTCGTTGCCGGGGTTCTATTTTGTAGCTTTCGAAATTTCGTCGGTTGGTTTTGGAGTTGATCTAGGGTTTGCTTAGACTTAGTCGTGCTTCTGTTTTTGGCGTGTTTCTGTGTTGCATGAGAAGTGGAAGAAGAGTTACTAGATTGGTTTTTGGAAGTAGCCAATCTCGATTTAGGAAGAAATAGTAGATTAGATCGGTTGGAAATCCGTTTTCGAAAACCAACTTAAAGACCTCAATGTAAAATTACAAGGACTTAAACATAAATATAAAAATTATAGGGACTCAAATGCAAAACTATACAAAAATGAAATGTTGAAGTTATGCTGGTTCCTTTTTGCAAATAGATCCTGAATTCGACACCAAATTTTTTTCATCAAAGTGTAACTTATGGTATGGTGGAGGAGGAAACAACCGTAGTGGGGTGCACAAGATGATTGGAAACATCTTTATAGGCATAAACAAAATACCTAAATCTTGGAAAGACTTGAAACGATATTTGAGACAATGTTATGTTCCTATCTATTATGCTGATATTTTGCTCAGTAAATTGCAATGTTTAAAACAAGATACCAAAACTGTTACTTCATACTATCATGATATGCATGCTTGTTTATTATGTTGTGGTTTAGATGAATGCGAAGAAGTTACAGAATTAAGGTTTTTACATGGGCTTAACAAAGAAATTCAGGACATTTGTCAAAGTTATAGATCTTTTTCTCATTTGTTACAACTTGTTTGCAATGCTGAATGTCAAATAGAGGAGGACATGAAAAAGCAATACACTATGTTTTTTTCCTCCTATTACTAACCATTTGCAGGAAGTGCATAACCACGAAAAGAAGGAGATAGACATGAATGAGCTGCCATTCCCATTGTTCATACTCAAGTTCGATGCACCTCCATAATCTGAATAGAGCATCAAATGTTAACTAAATGGTGCTAAAATTAATCAAGGTGAATGTATTGTTAATGAATTAATTTTTTTCACTTTTCATGCTAAAGTAGAGCAACCATTAGTGAAACCAACTGCTGAGATTCTTTTGTCACAAGTTGATTTATTTGTTGTTCCTTGTGATAAAGAAGAGTTGTGTGATAATACTTCACTTATACCCATGCCACAACTAATTAATGAACATGCTATTCTTATTGTTAATACTTTATGTGCTGATTTTAAGCATGTTGTTCAAATCGCTAATGAAGCTAAAGAACGTGAATTGCTATCTTCTTTCAGTACTTTGGGCTATGTTTTGTTTGATGACTTTTGTGAGCTCGATAATTTAAAGGAGAAATTATTTTCTAAATCTAATTTGCCATATCCAATTTTTGCTATTTTTCATATGTTTGACAAATATAATGATAGAGAAATAAATTTGGTGTATAGAGTTTACATATTTTCAGCTTTGGAACACCGTATAGTCATGGAACAAGCTAGCAAGCTAGATAGTTATATTATTGCTAATCATGCTACCTCGAGTTTCTCTAGTTTTGATTGCAAGAAGCACATTTTTTTAAATGGAGAGGAGCGATCAGATCACTCGATGATATCGGTATACAACAAGTTTGTTGCACCATATGAGTATATTGCTTCTAAAGAAAGAGAGCAAGATGAACTGCAAGAGAATCATTTCAATCTAGTTTCAACATACTTTCTTGTGCATTCCCATTACCAGGTATATTTGTTTCATAGAAGATTCATACTATTTGCTAAAGAACTGATGATATTACATGACGAAAGTTTGTTACGTTTGTTTTCATGTATACAATTCTATAGGCAAGATCATGCACTACACAAAGAATGTTACATGGAAAAACCGAGGGCGGTTTTCCATGAAGAAGAGGAGGATGATGTGACCATGACTACTATTTATACAACCGTTGCTCACATCATAGGTAAATCGGAAGACATCAAGATCAAGGTCTGGAATCCAAATTGGTCACATGTTATAGTGCTGACTTCAAATAGCCGTCAAATATGCATACGGGCTCCGTTTTGGGTCCATGAGTACTTGATAAAAATCTCTCGGAATTCTCTTTCTAACGGATCCTATCTCATCTCCAAATTCTATCTCAGTCAGCCGTAATCACAGAAACAATATGCTATGTCACCTATAATGAGCCTATGAGCTTGTAACTTCATCTGGGACCCCGACCCAAGTGGGAGCCAAGTAGGGTGCGCCCTAATGTGGTGAAGCACGACCCTAGGGACCCCTAGGTCATCCTCCTACCTCCTTAAATAGCTAGGTACCCCTTCAGAGTTTCTCGAGTTTTGTTAGATTAAAGTTTTAGCCATTGTTACTTTACCTTGTAGTTATGTGTTTCGGCTGGACCACCTAATTACTCGTCTTCAGAACCCCAACTTATCATATGTATTTAATTCCAATTTGCAATAAAGATTGCTTTTATCTTATTCTTGCTTGTTTCTTTGGTTGCTAGTAGGGATAAGATTGATCTGCACCGACAAGATCAACAACCCACGGAGAGGTGTATTGATCGCTAAGGCACAATACAACAACATACGCTTGTAGTCGGGTCATCAACGTTTCTTTCAAATCGTAGTTATTTTTAACTCACCAAAAGATAGGGGCAATTAAAGCTGTGAGCTTATCAAATAGAGCTCAGGGTTTATCAGATTCCCACACACCTCCTCATCTTTTCAGTAAAAATTGCTTGCCAACGTGACCACCCTATTTTCCTTTGGTTCTATAGAAAACCGTCTGGTTTAAATGATTCTTCTCAGGTCAATTACATCTTCGGACTAGGCACTGGTTTTGGATTTTTCGTCTAAACCGTTTGTCCGGTCTAGTTTTTACAACTAGGCTCCTAAGATGCCACTCTTGCGGATGAACTTAAAAAATGTCACTTGAGAGAGGGAGAGAGAGTAAATCTTTACAAATTGCCAATTTTTCATATGTAGAAGGACAAGTCACCTTGCCAACATGGAGGGGAAATGAAAATGGCCCAATTGTCCTTGTTTGATCTTAGTGCATACCTGTAATATTTGAGCAACTATATACAAACATATATACTAGCAAATCCAACAGGTTCATTATACTTCAAATATTTTTGTTACAAATTTATCCTCTTATATCTTGTTCACATTACTAAATTTTTGCACGGGATAAATCCGTAAAAAAATTTGAAACATGATAAACCTATTCTTTTATCTGCTAATATATATAGTATACAATTGATCAAGAATTATATTATTTGTATGTTATTGGCATACTGTTGACGAGATAAATCAACACGCCGGCCTGGGAGATCTGCTTAGCTCCAGTGCAGGTCCTAGAATAGATGAAACGCGGGCGTGCCAGTCAGTTTGATCCTGCCACTGACAAGTTATGCAAAAGAGTAGAACATAAATCATATCAGCCGGTAGACCGATACCCAAAAACTATCTGATCGGCGGATAAGCCGATGGTGCAATTTCAGCCGATCCCGATGCCATCCGATGGTGTTAGGGTTTGAATTCATCGGCTGTGTGTTGAACAAACATTTATATATAAAGGCGATCGGCTGACAATAACATGATATATATAACATTGCACGAACCAATCACATGGTAAAATAGATATTGATTTAAAGATTAAAGCACACATCGGCTGGGAGTCCGATGTCATAAAATCCAAATGATCAAATGTTCAATGAAACCTCTGCTACAATCGGCTAGATCCAACTTGTATACAATCCTTGTAAGCCGATGCAATATCCAGATAACTCATCGGCTGAAACCCCGATGAAACCCTTAGTGGCAGTCAACAGGCAGGCTAGAGATTACGGTTCTAATCACGACTTAGTAGATCAAACTGATACAACACTAAGTATGAAAAGAAAAGCAATACCTACACAATCAAGCCCTTGGTTGATTTTCAGGGTGGTAGATGCCTAAACCAATCTAATCTAGTATAATGATTTAGCCGGTATCGGTAGAAACCCTAAAATGAGAGACAACCGATAGGGCTAAACTGAAATACTAAGATTAGATTAATAGAGACATATGATAAATAGTCAGGCAAACATGCTAACTAAACCGGAGCAATCGAAGAGATCGAACGTACTGATGCAGCCTTGGACAATGTCGACGTAGTCAATATGATCGCCTGATCCAGCAGAACATTGGACTTATTCCTTTGCTAGAGGTCGAACCTAATCGATGCAGCCCAACGCCGGATGCGAAGCTCTGTCGGATGTCGAACGAAGATGAAGAATCAAAGAGTGGCGATGCACCGAATTGTATTGATCGAGAGATATATTTACATGAACACTGGGCTTACATATTTATACCCGTAGGGTGACAAAGACCCTAACAGATTACAAAATAAACTTTCCTAAAGATAAACTAGGAAACTAACAATCTCTTCCTAATTAATAGATACAAGCCGTATCCTCCCTGGACTCGGTTTCTTCTAGATAAGATCTTCTCAAACCGAACCTAACAAGAATTCGACTGTTGGAGATATGGATCCTCCATCGGCTGACGCAGAACTCTCAGCCGATTCTACTTCGAGCCAATACTAACCCTTAGCCGATAAGGACTTCGGGGCTTACCAAATTTTGGTGTTAACACATGCCCCCCAGTTTTGGAGTATGAGAAGTCATGCTTCAAAATTTTCCTTGTCTTGATCGCCCCAAAACTGATTCTTTTCTTCTTCTTGACACCGGCCCTCATAAGCTGATACCCTCTGTAATAGCTGAGCCAGGCTGTCGAACTCATGGATGAAAAACCTGCTTCGGTTAGCTATCGACAACCCTTGGAATGCAAGATTTGCTATCTGCTCATCAGTTAGGCTCAAGCTATAACATCGGCTGTGGATATTACGAAACCTTTGAATGTATTCCTTAGCCGATTCCCCTTTTTGCTGTTTAACTGATATCAAATCGGCAAGCCTCAACTCGCTAACCCCAGCAAAGAAGTACATGTGAAACTGCTTTTCAAGATCGACCCAACTGCTGATGGAATTTGGTGACAATGATGAAAACCATGTGAAAGCCGATCCAGTCAAAGACAATGGAAAAAGTCTAACTTTCAGAGCTTCTTCAGCCGATGCTTCTCCACATTGAGCTAAGAATCGGCTGATATGTTCCATTGTGGAGATACCATCTTGCCCTGAAAACATGGAGAAATCTGGAACCTTGTATCGGCTCGGAAGTGGAACCCTATCAAACCACTCAGGATATGGCAGCCGATACACAGAAATTTGATTTTTGCGTTTAATTCCAAACTGCTCCTCCATTACCTTTGCAATTATATCGGCTCAATCCTCTTTGGACGGATATCTTTGAATTTCCTCTGGCCGATATTGCTGATGTGGCACTGCATACTGATATCGATCAACTTGCCCCCCGAGCCAATTTTGTTGTAGTCAATATGATCGTCTGATCCAGCAGAACGTTGGACTTATTCCTTTGCTAGAGGTCGAACCTAATCGATGCAGCCCAGCGCCGGATGCGAAGCTCCGTCGGATGTCGAACGAAGATGAAGAATCAAAGAGTGGCGATGCACCGAATTGTATTGATCGAGAGATATATTTACATGAACACTGGGCTTACATATTTATACCCGTAGGGTGACAAAGACCCTAACAGATTACAAAACAAACTTTCCTAAAGATAAACTAGGAAACTAACAATCTCTTCCTAATTAATAGATACAAGCCGTATCCTCCCTGGACTCGGTTTCTTCTAGATAAGATCTTCTCAAACCGAACCTAACAAGAATTCGACTCTTGGAGATATGGATCCTCCATCGGTTGACGCAAAACTCTCAGCCGATTCTGCTTCGAGCCGATACTAACCCTTAGCCGATAAGGACTTTGGGGCTTACCAAATTTTGGCGTTAACACATACTCAATATATAGTAAGGTCAAACCAAGGGCAAATGGGTCATTTTTATGCCCATGTCCACGTTGGCAAGGTGCATGTCCTTCCACATATGCAAAACTGGCAGTTTGTAAAGTTTTACTCTCTCTTTAATGGCATTTCTATAAGTTCATCCAAAAGAATGGCAGTCCATAAAAGTGTCAAATAGTTAAATTCCCCGTCAAGAATTATGATAACTCACAAGGGTCGAGAACTCAGTATCCCCTAAGGCTAGGCCGTTGAGATGATGGATTTTTATTTTATTTTTTATAGGGTTGAGATGGTGGATAAATAGGTGCATTTGGTCATGACCCTTAGGCACGACTCACCGAATGGGTCATGCCGTGTCGGCCCACGTGCTAAGACTGAAGCCCAGGCATGACCCAATGAGATGCCGAGCTGTGTCGTGTCGGCCTGGTATGATTTGGGTACGTGGGTTGTGTGGAGGCCCGTACCCTAGATTCGATATATACCAAGAAAAAAATGTGAATAGTGTGTTGCATCCTGCTGCACAAACTTCGACGAAGCTCTGGCGAGGTCCTCCACTCATCGATAGCATAGCACCGTCGTGGCCCTTTGCTTCCTACTTCCTTCGTCCTGAGCTGTCACACCCCAAATTTCCTCCCTTAGTTTAAAATTCATTTGTGGAAATTGCACAAAAGAAAATGCCGAGAATTAAATCAGAGTGAAATCCTAATAATTAAATCCATTTAATAAATGGAATGGGTTTGGTGGATTTTTTCTTAAATCCCCTATGTCAAAATATATTAATATGATTTTTATTGGCATTTTCAAAGAAGGAAAATAATTTTAAAAATTGAAATAAGATTATCAAAATTAAATTCCTTCGGAAATCCCCTTTTCATTTCCCTTTTTATTTCCTTCCTTTTCTTTTCTCTGGGTTGTGGGCCGCCCTAGCCTACTCCTATCCCGCACGCGCGCCATGTGCTCCTTTCCTCGCTGGGTCGGCCCGAGGCCATGGCCCAGCCGCCCGCGCAAAGTCTGCCTCCCTCCTCCTTCGATCAGGACACTGACATGTGGGCCCCACATGTCAGCTTCGTCCCTGACCTTCGGTCGGCTGACATGGGCTGGTGTCAGCCCACACCACCGCGTCTCCCGCGCATTCGCGCCACTCCGCGTGGCCCGCAATCCCGCTCGCCACTCCTCCCACTCCCCTTGTGCGCGAATGGCCAACTCAGCCGAATCCGAAGACCCCGGCCGCCCGTTTCTCCCCCGCACATTGCCGCCGCCATCAGCCCACGTCCGCGCTTCTCGTGCCTATAAAACGCAACCCCGTGTGCCGCTCCTCCATTTCCCCAAATCAATCGAAGCTCCCGAGCCCTCACACGTGCTTGCCGCCGTTAAGCCCTAACTCCGTCGCCGTAATCGTTGTCGCACCGTTCTTCTCTTAGCGTCGGTCGCCGCTGCCATGGTGAGCCCCATTGCCTCCTCTTTTTCCCTCTTCTTTCCCCGACCGAGCACTACCGTAGCTCCGCCGGCTCGTGCCGCGCCCACGCGCCGCTCCCGAGCGGCGCCGGCGACCATTTGGCCCTGCGCGTCGCCGCCGACGCAAGCCACCGCTCCCCTCTCCACGCAATCGGATTCACCCATGGGTGAGGGGCCATTCGCGTGTCGGTGCCACCTCGGTGCCAAGTCAGCGCCAGCTGCTCGCATTTCCGGCGCGTGGCCGTGTCGGCGCCACGTGTGCGTCACTTGATGCGCGCGCACCCCGGCCCGTGATCCTGTCCACTGTGCGCCGTCCTCTTGTGTGCCACTGCCAGGTGGGCCTCACTTGTCAGCGCCGGCCCGACCTAGCGTTGACGTCAGCCCTAGGCTGATGGCGCAATAAATCATTAATTTTCCTTTTTCTTTTTATTAGTAAATCAGTGAAACTTCTAAAATTCATAGAAAATTCATCTGAACTCCATTTGAGTCCGTTCAAGTTGCAGCTGACTCATAAAAATGCCTAAAATCCATTAAAAATAGTTTTGATGCTTATTTCAGTAGTATTATAGCCTGTTTTTGCTGTGCTTTGTTTGTCGCTTAGATTTCGGTTCCTCCGATGTCCCCGTTTACTTTGAAGTAGTCACAGAAGTTCCTCAAGAGCAGAACAATGCAAGTCATGTATTCCTTTTGAGCATATCATACCTAATCACAAAGTACCTTGCATTTCTATTAAATTGCATTATTTCGTAATGTCATGTGGGATGAGACCTATAGTGTGCAGGCTAGCTTGATACCCTGTCTCATTGATAACTTATGATTCAATATGACTAGATGTTGGATTAGGAGATGCTTAGCCATGCTTAGTCAACTAGCTCACTATGGGAAAACATTACTACCAGCTTATGATGACATTAATGATGATGATCGTGGACATGTGACACTATAGTACAATTTCAACTAAAACATGACTAATGGTGGGATGTGGATACATGGTTTTGATAGACGCACCCATGGCAGTTAAGGACCGGTTCACGGGAAATCCTAAAAGAATTAACATGCGTACCACAAGCTAGCGTGGACAACGGCTAGGCTTGTAGTGTAGCTTTTTACTGTGTGACGCACCTAGGCAAGGGTGTGTGTGATGGAGTTTGGATGGACCATGCAAGGTCTATGCGGCTTTCAAATTCACCTAGGCACAAGAGGGGGCTGCCTACCCTGGTTTAGGATAGGAGCGAAACCTAAAGTGTGGTGTCGCTTGGTCAGGGAGGGTCATGCGAAGGGTCCTATCACAGACTCCTTTTCGGTATGTTGTGGTGGCATGTCGACACACGGAAACATGTTGTAGGGCTGTGTCTTGTGGGTACAAATGTATACCTGTGATCAGAGTAGAACTATTCGAATAGTCGTGCCCGTGGTCATGGGCGATCGACCAGATTCACCGTGATTAGTCTCATTATTAATAATTTGACTTAATGGAACTGGATTAGAATAGATGGATAGATTGGACTTGTCTCAACGTGGTGTAGCGTTGGACAGAGATGATTAATTCTGCTTAATTAAACACAACCATTTTTACTGTTTTCAACTATTATCTTTAAAATGCTTGATTTATGCAAATAACCCCTAGCCTTCCTTTGGTATTACTTGCATCATACCTTTCCTTGGTGTGACTTGCTGAGTACAATGGGTAATACTCAGTTTTGCTTCCTTTTTCCCCACCTCAGAGCTGGAGGATGAAGTAGAAGATGGATTCGAGGATGAGTAGGCTTGTCGCTATCATCGAGGATGCCCGTGGAGTGAAGTCGCCAAGCTATGAGCGCCAAGATGTAGTTTAGCTCGTTTTTATGATGTTCGTAAGACGTGGATTTTGTATATCTATTTGTCGTTTGTGTACCGTGGCTGGTCCTGGACAGAGGTTTAATACACATTCAGCTTTGGAAATTCTGGGCAGGAATTTCTGGGAGTGACACGAGCTGATGAGCCCCTAACAACCGACACACTCAGAATGGGGTCGGCCCTGCTACCGCGCCGCCATGCAGGCCTACGTCGATGAGCGCCCACCATCATTTCCTCTGCCCTGAGCCCCTGGCTTCCTTGATCCTCCCCTTCTTCTTTCCTCCTGGCTCCTGCTAGGATGGCAGTTGCTCGACTGACGGTTGTTGGACGACGTCAGTCATCGATCGTCACCGTGTTGCATGGACTAGGCCGTACCATGCCATTCTTGGGCCATGTCGTGCTAGCTTGCTACATGCACTTGTCGTGTTGGCACGTGGGGTTAGGGTGGCAGCCCAAGCACCGCATGATTGGACGAGTCGTCCCATTCCTGAGTCGTGAACTGTACATACATGCCTGGGTCAACACGAAAAGACATGACCCATTTAACAACCTATAGGAGGATTTAGCAAACTCATAGCCATTTCTCTATTTGTATGGACGAGATCAATTAAGACACCTCATCGCACCTAATTAACTTGATTAGTGTAGAATTAAAGGGAAATTACTTTTTTAAGATGTTCTCTTCCTTCTTAGGCACAATTTTGCACGGATACTTGACCACCTGGTAATATGAATTATTGATACCTTTTCTAACATTTTTATCGATTTATTCTTTTTACTTGTATGCTATTTTAAACTAATATTTTTAAATCAAATAGATAATTATTTTTTATAGTTCCTATACGATAAGCATTGAAAAATTATACTCTAAGATTTAAAAATTATAGTATAAATATATGGAATTGAAATTGTAATGTATGGAATTCACATTATACGTTTTGATATTATAGCTAGTCACGATTAATATTACTTACCTGACTACACATTAAAATAATTTAATCCAATTGTTTCTCCATTTAATTCAAACCAATACGTTTGTTAGCTCAACATGCATCCTAAGAGGACTTTGAGAGAAGCTAAGAAATAGAGAAGGTTATTCACTAACTGTCACGTTCAATTTTTGTTCAGGATAAAAGTAGTTTAATAATACATTTATAGAATTAAAATTAAAAGTTAAAGCAAATTACCAAGTGCAATTAATGATGGAATTAAAATTTAAAAATCATGACTGGAAATACTTTTGTAATATTCTCCATGCCCTAAAATACTCTTTGAAATTTTTCGTGAATTTTCGAAGCTCAAAAAGTAATTTAATAATACAAAGTTCATTTCAACAATTAAATAAATATAAAAACAAATTAAGATCCTCTCCTCTCGGCTTTGGGCCATTTTCGGCAAAGTCTATCTTGGCTCCCTCACGGCCCACTCGCCCCTTTACCTCACAAAGTTCATTTCCCCTCCCTGCACTGTTCCCTCCTCTCATCCCTCCTTCCTGGACCGTCGGCGCGCTTGCCTCCTTCCCTCTTGCGAAGTCCATGTCGTGTCGATCCTTTCTCTTGTCCCGCCGACAAGTGGGGTCCACCTGTCAACTCCTTCTCCTACCTTCGACCAGGAGAACCGGCCGCCACTCTCCCACGTTGCCGCCTCGCCCACACATCTCCCGCTCCCACACTCGCATCCAACCAAGAGGACGCAACAGTCGCCACTACCTCCATCATTTCCCCCACTCCCCATAAAAAGCGCATCGGATCGAGCTCTCCCACCACCATGTTGCCCCATTCCATCCGCCCAACGAATCCGCCTCTCTCGGCTCTGAACCCGCCTCCCGAGTCTATAAAACTCCTCCCGAGATCTCCCTCTCTCTTTTCCCCGATCTTCCCAAGCTTAATCATACCCGAGACCACCCCGCCGATGCAAACCCCCATCGCCATTGTCAGTTGCGAACTCCGGCCATGCACCGTTGCTGCCCTAGCCACCTCCGTGCCATGCTGCCATCGCCGCCAGCTTCATCGCCTCGAGACCTTTCCCGGCCGCCCCTTCCTCGAGCCCGAAGGCCGCCGGGTCGTCTTCTCTAACGGCAACCCGAGTTCCGCTGCCATCTTGCTGTCTCCGACCACGCGCCATCGCCGTCCTAGCCACCGCCGTGCCAATCCGTCGCCACGTCCAGCTTTCCCATGTCGCTTCGCATCATATTTGCCACTCCACCTCCTCAAACCACCGTCGGAGCTAGTTCTTCACCGCCAACCCAAAGCCGCCGCTGCTTTCATCACCTCCAGCTGCCCGCCGCCAGCAACTAGAGCATCATCGAGCCACTCCGCCTCCTCCCGAGGCTCCGCTGCGACGCGCCATGCCTCGACCGCCTATCCATCATCGCCAAATGTTTTCGGAAACCCTTCCCCTCCATGCAAGGTGAGCTCAACCCTCATCGTCGGCCTCCGCGGCGTTTCTCGTCGCACCGAGACTCCTCCCCCTCCCCTAACTGCCTCTCCTTCTTCCCTAGCTTCCTCGGAGCCTCGGCCGCCCCTTCGTCCTCGCCAAGAGTCGCTGGAGTGCCTCCTCCTCCACTAGCACCAGCAACTGCCATCTCTCCTCGCGCCGACCCATTTTGGCCGTCGCCCCGTCATCACGCCCGTGAGCATCCCCTCCTCCTTCGCCGCCTCCCGCACTGCTGTGGCTCGCCGCCGGTGGCCTCTTGGCCCTGGGCGCCGTCGCCACCATCCGTCGGGCGGCCAATGGCATGCGCGCCCTTGTGGTCACGTGACCCGCCCGCTCTTGGTCGTCAGATTGGTCTTAGGCCGATCTGGGTCGTCGGCCTCCCGTGGACCACCCCATGGGTACACGGTGCCACCCCGCGGTGGTGGACCGAGTCCACCGTGGACCACCCCCTTTGACCCGCTGACATGTGGGGCCCATGTGTCCGCGCTGGTTCCCGTTGCTGACATCAGCGTCACCCTTTTCCTTGGAGAAAATAATTATTAGTTGCACAATAAATCGAGTTAATTTTTAGAAATTAATTTAAATGGCTCAAGATTTCTACAATTCATATCTTCATATGAACTACAAATTGGACCATTCAACTTGCAAAATTCATCTAAAATTTAGCTCTACATACATGTTTGTTTACTTTTTATGAACTATTTATTTGGTTTTTATTAGGATTTTTCTCATTTTGTGTGTCAACATGTAGATTCTGTCGTTTCATAAGATCGCGACCGCAAGGGAAAGAATCTGAAGAAGCAAGGCAAGTCACATATTCCCCCTTGAAGCATGTTGAGCTTAATTTATAAAATGTTTTATTGTTTGCAAATAAATTGAGTGTTTTGCTTGTGCCATTTTTACATGATATCCATTCTTTATCAAACATTGGTATAATTTGACTAGCTTGCATCACTTATGTTGACATTGCTAGAATTATGATATGTTTTGCCATGCTTAATTACCACTAGCTCACTTAATGGGATAATCACATTATTCATTTTAGTATCTGACAAGCTGCGAGCTCAAGACACCTGACCATGCTTATTGGTCATAATTACCCAACTAAAATATGGTTTAATGGTGGGCTGTGGGTGCATGGTTTTGCTTGTCGCACCCATGGCAATTAAGGATTGGTTCATGGAAAACCCTAAAGACTTATCGTGCTTACTACAAGTAAGAATGAGCAACTGTTGGACTTGTAGTATAGCTCTTTCCTTTCTGACGTACCCAGGCAAGGGTGGGCATGATGGAGTTTGAATGGACCCTGCGATGGTCTATGCGGCTACCGGATTCACCTTGGCTCAAAGAGGACTTCCCCACCCCGGCTTAGGGGTGGGGGTGAAACCTGCAGTGTGGTGCGATTGGTTAGGGGGAGTTATGCGAAGGATACATTCATAATCACTCATATGGTGACGTGTCTGGCTAGACATGGTGACATATGGTGGATTGTGTCTTGTGGGTACAGTTGTACACCTCTGGCCAGAGTAAGACCATTCGAATAGTCGTGCCCGCAGTTATGGGCGATCAACGAGCTTCACCGTGATTAGTCCTACTCTAATAATTAACTTGGCTTAATAAACTGGTTTAGTTCAGGAGAATGGTTGGGCTTGTTCAATGTGTAGCGTTGTTCAGTGAATGTTAATCTTGTCTAAATTAATCAACTATTTTACAGTTTTCAACTATAAACGTTTGAAACCGCCTTTATGCAAATAGCCACCCGTCTCCCTTTGTCTCTCTCACGTGTGTATCATTGGTGTGGCTTGTTGAGTACGGTGGTTGTACTCAACCTTGCTATTTCTTCCCTTTTTAGAAGTGTAGTGCTTCTGAGCTGAAGACGAAGTTAGAAGACCAAGGCTTATACCCTAGTTGAGTTTTGACTCTGGAGTGGAGGTGAAACTCCGCTAGGATCGTCTTTTTCTGCTGTTGTTTTCTTTTCGATGTGAGGACTAAGTGTCTCTGCTGTAAGTATTTACGTTTTATTTACGTTTGGATTTGTATATTGATTTGTCTTTTTGTGTATCCTGGTTGATTATATTTATACAAAATAGTTTAAAATTTGGCTAAATTTCTGGGTGTGACACTAACCACACACATGAAGGAATAAATCACTCACATCTATGGTATAATATACTCAAATTTATCAATAGTTTAATAATATTATTAAAATTTCATAATTTTAACACAAATTTGTTCTTTATCACAGTGTAGGTAAAACTAAAAATTTATCCTGGAATTCTTCTGCTATTCCTTCTTCTTATTCTCTACTTTCAATAATGATGTACCTTGCAGCTAAACACTACTATCTGCTAGCTACTTTGTGTACACACACTATGTAATACATATTACTTATAAATTTTACATAAGTTAGTAGTAATTTCCATGGCATGTTAATAATATTAGTTAGTAGTAAATTTTACATGAGTTACTAATAATTACCATGACATCCAAGTTGCATAACTAGTTTTAGAATTTAAGAGATATTTTTTCATCAATATAATCTGGAATTCTGTTAACTAATAATATCTGAAGATAATATCCAATGCTATATATAGTCATATAAATATCTAAATTTACATCTATAAATTAGATAGTGACATTTGTAATGAATCTAATAATCATAGTGCACTATAAATATTGCTCAAGTGAGTTGTGACTTTTACTATATATAATTGCATGTCTTATATACAATTCGCATGTCTTATGTTGTGTTATATAACTTAAAATTAATTATATGGGTACAATATTTATTTGTAATTATATGTGTCAATGCAATTTTCTCTAAACTCAGTTAATGTTAGATAAATTAAAATTAGGAAAAAACTAAAAATAACTTATGATATAGAAAATAAGATATAAATTACAGAAAAAATAATGTTCATTATTATGGCAATTTAGAAAAAATAAACAATATAAAATAAAACATTAAAAATATATGATATTATACAATAATAAGATATTATGTTAAACTAACTAGTTTACCGAACCCACTTAAAAAGCATAGATACATCACTGGCAGATACATCTCTGCCAGAAACAAGATGCATGTTGTTGTCAGCTTATCAGATTTGCGAAATGGTTTGGTTGTTATGTAGTTTAAATGACATTGTAATATATATATATATATATATATATATATATATATATATATATTTGGCTACTCGTGGCGCGCCGCATATCATCCGTGTGGCATGACCGAATCTCTAATTTGAAAACTCAAATTGAAAATCCAAACCGTTCAAATTGTTCTACATATTAATATCGCCTTGTATACCAAATTTTACATTTTTTTGAATTTTTTTACTATTTTATCAGATAGGTCAAAGATACAATAAAATAGATACTCCAGAAATCGTTGGATTAATGCATCTTTGACTTATCCGATAAAATAGTAAAAAATTTCAAAAAAATATAAAATTTGGTCTACAAGACGATATTAATATGTAGAACAATTTGAACGGTTTGGATTTTCAATTTAAGTTTTCAAATTATAGATTCGATCATGCCACACGGAGGTGGCGGCACGCTCCACGTAGGCCAACTATATATATATACCTATTTATAAAGCAAGTAGTGTTTCCACCCAAATTTTGTTTTGTCTGGCTATTTTGCAAAAACCCCTTAAGTTTTTCTAAAATTAACCCACAGTCCGCCTGGCTATTTAAAAAAACTAGTTAAACAAGAAAAATAGGTTATTTTACAGAAAACCTCTTGAGTGTTTATCAAATTAACCCGCAGTCCCAATGCTAAAAAGAAAAGGAAGACTTGGATGAAAAAAAGACCTCCTGCGTCCCTCTCTTCCGTTCCACGCGCGCCGCGCCTGCGCCCCTCCCTCCCGTCACTGCTCGGAGCTCCGCATCATCGCCTAGACCTTCACCTTCCGCCTACTTCTTCGTCCCGTTGCAACGCACGCGTATTTTGCTATATTTATAAAGCAAGTAGTGTTTTCACCAAAAATTTTGTTTTGCCTGGCTATTTTGCAGAAAACCCCTTGAGTTTTTTTCGAAATTAACCCGCAGTCCCAATGTTAAAAAGAAAAGAGGGCTTGGATGGAAAAAATATCTCATGCGCCCTCCTCTCTCCCGTCGCCGCTCGAAGCTCCCGCGTCACGCCCGCGCCGCGTCTCCGCCCTCCCTCCCGTTTCCATCCGCCGCGTCCCGACTCCATCCGTTGCAACGCACGGGCATAATTGCTAGTATATATATATGAATCGTTTCATGAGAAAAATAGTCATCAGGGCAGGAGTTAGTACCTCTGCTGCAACCCGTTGGGATCGAAACGTGTGGGAAGCGCTTGTTGCTCGGGTGGGTAGAGACTGCAAAGAAGGTGAAGCCAGGCGGCAAATGTTCCACACGACGAGGTAGGTTATTGAGGCGATGTCACGGGGAATCACCACCCCATGTCGGAGGGAACGGATGGGGCACGACACGACGCCCGTTGACCAAGAGATCCTAGGGCAAAGGCAAACGGAGTCGAACGAGCGTGAGCATGAGCGCTGCAGCAGCGTCCCTGCCACCTCTGCACGAAGATTCAAGCGAGGTGGCCCACCTATGTGGTTGTGCTTGTCTCGGGGAAAACCAGCCCGGTGCAGGTGCGGAACAGCCAAACAGGTGCGTGCAAAAGAGAAAGGAGGGGCGACGTGGCACAAAAGAGGAAGAGAAGGATTCCTTGTTTGGCTAAATGCGGATAACAAGTCATTCGTCATATTAGCAAAATAATGATTATTTGTAGGTAAAACTTTTATATATGTGTTCTTAACAACTTAAATGCCAATGTAAAAAATAATCTTCAATGAAAGAAACTTCAAAATTGAGTTTGAAAATTCAAATTTTGGTAACAGCTGATGTTGTATGGAGGAAACGATCGGGGCTGAAGTCCTTCCCCCCTTCCTTGTTTGTTTCGAGGGATTGTTTTGGTGGAATTGTTGGATTGAGAATGGGGAAAAGACGACAGTGAGAGCTTTTGACGGCCGTGGGGGAGGGGAGGGTTCACCAAACCGTAACTGCGCGATTATCGTGGTTTCAAAAACTGAGAAGATTACCACATGTGATAACCGTGATAACCACACGGTTTTGTAAACCAGTGGGGCTCACCCATGACTGGGAGGAGACGGGGGCAGGGTGGCCTCGGGGGCACGATGGCAGCGGCACACCCTCGGGGCTAAACGCTGGCGGGATGGACCGTGCCTCGACCAGGCCCGATCTAGCCGCGGCTACAGTTTTCCTTCGCTTTGTAGTACCGTGTAACGCAACACATCACGATGCAGCTACGGCTTTAGAAGGATTACCGTTGACGAAAAGGACCTGCGGTGGATGGTAGACTAGGTTGTGTTTGATTGTGAAGGTTGGAAAGCTTTTTCTTCTACATGAAAAACGGAGCGCTTATTAGCGCATGATTAATTAAGTATTAGATTAAAAAACTTAAAAATGGATTGGTATGATTTCTTAAAGTAACTTTCCTTTATTTTTTTAAAAAAACACATCGTTTAGAAGTTTGAGAAGCGTCCGTGCGAGAAAAGGGAGTGGAGGTTGGGAATTCCACGAAACGAACTCAGCCGAAGGTTCCGCCGGAGTCATGTGGATGGAGGGTGATGGACCGGATTCGGTGCCATGAGAAAAACAAAATGTCTGGTTTGGAGGTATCTAGTTTGGATGTATAGGTGGCCAGATGGGCCAGGCCGAAGTGGGTCGGCACGGGCACGGATGGTTTCTGTAGCAGCACGGCACAGCACGGCACGGGACGTTAACGGGCCGGGGCGGCACGACACGAGTAGCCGTGCCGTGCTTGGGCTGCGGCCTGAGCCGTGGGCCGGCACGACACGACACGGCTCAGTGCGTGCCGGCCACGGCACGGCCGCCGGCCGTGTCGGCATGGCACGAAAGGGGGAGCGGAGCACGGGGCAACCAGGGACGGTCGCACGGGCGGATGGCCAGAAGCGGCGTCACGGCGGCGGCGGAGGAGAGGATTGAAGCGCGGGCGCGGGGGCGGTCGGGGCCGGGCGGCGAGCGGCGCCGGCTCGACTCGGCGTCGGCGTCGGCGTCGGGCGGCGCGGGGCTTGCGGGTGGCGGCGCGGGCGTTCGGATGAGGAGGAGAAGAGAAGAAGCCGAAGGGAATCCATTGTATGTGATTTTACCATTTTAACCTTAGTGTAAGTAGCACAGTTATAAAACTGCCTGGACAAAATGGTAATTTCGCATTAGTTGGCTAGGGTTTCCTAGCCAAACGGGCCGACCTCAGCCCATGGGTCGTAATCGGGCCCATGCTGGCATGAGCACGGTCCGGCCAGTCGTGGACCATGCTTGGGCCGGGGGTGAGGCACGTGGGCCAGCACGGCACGACCCGTCACAGTAACCATGCCTAACGGGCCATATCTCACCCATGCCCATGTCGGGCCGGGTCGTGCCCCCGTTTGGCCACCTATATTTGGATGTGGTACCCAACGGTGGCGGATTCGAAGCCATTGGAGGAAGGAAAGAGTGACGGGGCTTGACCATCTTACCATCTATGGCTTGAGGAGGGAAGGGCCTTACCAACGTTGTTAGCGCTTCCTAGTCAGCGGCACAGGTTAGCTGTTGTTGGAGGCGGCTCAAAGATGGTCTAGAATTCGCTTGGATGA
Organism: Oryza australiensis; assembly: GCA_019925245.2. NCBI lineage: Eukaryota > Viridiplantae > Streptophyta > Magnoliopsida > Poales > Poaceae > Oryza > Oryza australiensis. The sequence continues at coordinate 4,132,559 of JAIFGZ020000106.1, forward strand.
GGTGAATTTTTTTTTGTCAAGTTGGGTAGACAGTCTCTTTTTAAAATGTCTCAAACACAAAATACATGGCTTTATTGTGTTTTCTACTTTCTAAGATTAGAGAAACATGCCACTTTAATTCTCATGTTTTTCCTATCCGGTCCTATACTATCGTGTCTCAAGGAACGTAAACTGTATCGGGACGTGCAGGTGAGAGAAATGCAGTCCATCCATTTATAAACCAAATTACAACACTATAACATACAGTCAAACTCAGACCCAAATGAACAAAACATTAAATTTAATCCTACCAGTCCAGACTGGGGTCTATTGCTGTTTTATTTTCCAACAACTGCAAATGAGAGAAGAAATTACTAACTAAGAAAATGGGACGATTTCCCATTCTTCAATGTAAAAGCACGCCTACCATTTGAAAACAGATAACGTCTGCCACTCGGCACGACTGAACAAGTGACTATTCCAGTCTCCGTAGGTGGCGTAACATTCAATAACCAGGTGCAGCGACTCAAGTGTGCAATATGCTGCACTAGCAAAACACAGAAGCCTCAACTGGTAACGGGTAGCGACCACACAAATCACCAGTGCTGATATGTTGGAAACTATTGAACAGCCATCAGTCATACAAAATCTCTAAAGCACAACCATGCTCAATTTAAATATGAAATAGGTTCCATTAAACAGTAGTACTAATTCTGGCTCTAAGACCATTGAAACATATTGCTGATCCAACTTGGAATCAAAACTCAACATGGCCCTACTAAGCCACAGCCTCCTTCTTGAGCTTCGCAAGCTCTTGCCTGATGGCACCTCCCCTCTGTTCATACATAAAACATCAGTGTAAGCTAGTGAGTAGTGATATAAACAAGAGTAAACCAATTTGAAGTAACATGTCAGACCTTGATCTTGGCCAACATAACCTTGAACCTGTCAAAGTCATTGAGTGACGCTCTCCTCTTCTGGACAATTAGCTTCTTGCCCCATGAGCTATTCTCCCACTTGTTCTTAACATCTTCAACAGAATAACCACCACTCAGATGAGAGCTTGACAGAAAATAAACAACTGTTCATAGGATTGGTAGCACAACATTCATACTTACCAGCCTCCTCCATAGCCTTAATCAAAGTTGTCTTCTTGGGGACACGTTTGATGTCAATCTTGATGTCTGTCAGGGAAAGCCTTTTGAAGTTGATCTGGCACCTGACCATATCAGGAGCATCCACAAGTGCCTGGTGACTCACAGAAAACAAGAGTTATGCGATATTCAATAATTAAAGCACTACAATATAACCAACGCCAATTAGAAAAATGAGCAGCGACCACATAATTGTGTCGCTGATGCATATGTAAACCGAAACCTTATTGTCAATAGTTCATCATTGGATATTGCCAAGTAATCCAAGCCAATGCTGGTTAACAACTTAGATTTGACGCACATTTTCAGATCAAGTGCACAACAGCAAATGCAGAGAACTTTCCATTTTTGACACTGAGGAAACAGGAGACTTAACTACTCTCCAAGAATTCATATTGGCGTTCCATTAGATTCTACCACATAAAAGCTAACAATTCCTACATTTCTCAGTAGGAAGTAGGAAAATTTCAATAGCAGCAAGTTTCTCACGCCAACTAGTAGCGGTACAACTCTAGATCCAAGTTATAAAAATTATAAAGCGGGTACAGATGGAAACAGTTCAAGGTGTAAAAGAGAACACGCGGGGGAGCTCGATACTTACCCTGTTCTGGTCGACGACGTCGACGATGACGACGAGGCGGCCGTAGTCCTTGCCGTAGTTCACCAGGGCCACCCGCCCGATCTCCACGAACCTCTTGAACGGCTGCACGAAAGGCACAAAAACCGGGTCAAGCACAAGAGCACAATCGAAACCACCAGCACCGAACGGCAAACGGCGGCAAGACGAGCCCACGGCGATCCACGTACCATCCTCGCGGCGGCGGTCGGGAGAGACGGCGGGGCGGGGAGGAGCGGAAAGGCAGAGAGGAACTAGGGTTCGGCGGCGGCGGCGGTGGTGCGAGTGGCCTATAAAGGCAGCGCGCTGGTTCCCCTGAGCCGGTGGATCGCCACTCGAGGCCATCCAGCCGTCCGATCTAGGGTCAGACCGTCGGAGTGTGATTTTGCGGGTGTATTGCTGGGCCTTTTTATTTGGGCCTGTCAATGCGTAAATGGGCCGGCCCATTTACGAGCTCTCACGCGTGCTTCTCATTACTCAGATCAGGCCTCGCCTCGATAGGAGACCACACGGATCGGTGCACAAGAGATTCCGCGGTAATAATAATAAATCTGTACGGAGTCGGTGGCCACGCTGCCACGCCTCGGCATCTTCTACTGCTCGCCATCGCACTCCTTCCCTCCCTCCACCTCGGTGAAAGCCGGCGGCTTTGGATCACCCCTCTGCTCCGATCGGCCGGGTCTCTGCTGAGGTCTCCACGTCGCTGACAGGTAGCGAGAGGTAAGGGGAAAAATATTGACTTTTTGGAGTGTCCGTGGAATTGTTAGTGATCTGGTCACCGGTTTGAGTGGATTTTGTGATCAGCGGGTGTTTCTTGGGTTTGGGTTCAGTAGCTGTCCTCGGAGTCCTGGGATCTAAGCTCGGAAGATTAGCAGAGTATTTTCCTTCTCTTAGATTAGCGGTTCGGGGTGATCTTGTGATTCTGATCTGATCCAGGCTCGAGTTGTTCCTGCTCAGTGGTAGAAGCCTAGAAGAAATCTTGTTGTTCGGTTAGTTTGTTTGGCTAATTGCTTGTTGTTGATGTCTCTGATCTGTATTTGGTAGGGGAACTTAGCAGTAAGCACTGATCCGGCAACAGAAAGCAGTTGCTGATTGGGGAATTCATTGCCACGGGTCATAGTGATTAGCGACTGTTGTGGGATCAGTGTCTCTTTAGTGCGTTAGTGTGGATATTTTGTTTGCTCAGCCGATATGTTGACGCATTCATTGTTTTCTCTTGCAGTTAGAGAGATGGCCGAGACAGTGTTCACTCCCTCGTTGGAGGGTATGAAGCATGTCAAGTCAGAGAGCAGCGTCATACTCACCAAGCCCTTTCTTGATGTCTGCAAGCAAATCTTGCCTGTTTTGGGTAACTGTCTTTGATTTCCATATTCAGATCAGTAGCTTGGATCCGTTTTTTTATTTGTACTATTTACTATGTTTAGTTCTGTACTGCGGTGGAGCAGTAAATGGTTTTCTCAAGAACTTGAGACAAGGTTTCGGCAATGGGCACTGGTTTATACTGTTGTTGGATTTTGCCAATCAAAATCAGCAAATAATTATGTTGGTTTGTGGGCATTTGGCGTTTGATTTACCTGTAATGCTGCTACAAATAGCTGATTGGACCAATCTATCACCTCGGCAGAATTGGTCAGTGACCTTATGAGGGTACCACGATATTTAATGTAGGAGTTCAGTAAAGTGTTTTTTGGGGGGTTCAGAACTTAGTTGTTGCTATATACATATTGGTAAACAATATAAGTTTTAACATACATTTGTGTGGTTGTGTTAGTACTTCAATTAAATCGTTTATTAGTTTTAGTCAGGGCATATTCTCTAACAATTGTGGCTAAATGTTCCTTATTGCTGAACTTACTGCTGTTGCTTAAACATCAAAGTGTTCATTAGTCTCCTTTGCTCTCTGACTTTGTATTCCAGATAAATTTGGAGCTGCTATGGCACTTGTGAAGAGTGACATTGGTGGTAATATCACGGTAAGCATCCTTTTTCTGCATGACACTCTTGATAATACTTTGTGTTTCATTCCGCATTTTCATTGGTAAATTTCTGGTGTTATCTATGTGATAGATGCATGAATCATATTTACTTTAGACAGATTTTCTTACTTAGAAGTGTGCATCTCCCTTTTGGAGCCCACAGATTTCTAGTTTGTTTTGCTAACAACCGATCTAATTCACTCTTGCAGAGGCTGGAAAATAAATATTCTTCAGACCCATCAAAATATGAGCAATTGTACAGCATGGTTCAGGAAGAGGTTCAAAACAAGACTGCAAAAGGTTCGTCAAGCTGCACAAATGGACTTCTGTGGCTCACGAGGTGCTTCAAACCTTCTTGGATAATTTATCACCTTTCAGTTGCAGCTTAATCAGTTGCTAAATGGCAGCTTTATTAACTCAAATTTACCTTTTAGGGCTATGGACTTCCTTGTTGAATTATTCCGTAACCTACTTGAGCATCAAGACTGGACTATGAGTCAAGCTTGTACTGATTCATATACCAAAACTCTGAAGAAATGGCATGGCTGGCTTGCCAGTTCTAGTTTTACAGTTAAGTCGTTCACTCTATGTTGACCCACATAATCAGCATAGACATGGTGTTACTATGATCAGTACTTCCAACATTATTATTTTAGTGAAATTAGAATGTTTACGCCTAAATAAACTAATGCAATGGTGGTTCCTTCTCAAGAACTTAACTAAAAGGACAATTTCCCGCTATAGAACTAGTGGAGAATCATTATAACCCAACTGTTTTCGGTCATATATGCTCTTTTAGTGAATCTGTACAAGAGCACTTCGGTTCATAATTGGGTGAGACAAGGGCTTTGCCTTGCTATGAGAAGTTCTTTAATTCGGTCATATTTGCTTCCTTTATTTGATTTTTCTCCATTTGTACGAGTGCTCATATGAGAAACTGGCAGGTTGCAATGAAGCTTGCTCCTAATAGAGAGAAGTTTATGGAGGTCATTAGTGGAACAGGTGATATAAAAGCAGATATCGAGAAATTTTGCACAACCTTTTATCCTTTTCTCAAAGAGAATCATGATTTTCTGGTATGGCCTCCCTCATTTTTAAAGGCTTTAGCCCTTTAATCTGTAATTGTCTGTTCTCTAATGTTATGTCTTCTACCATACTATTCTTGCAGGCCAGTGTTGGACTTGATGATCTGAAGGCTTCTTAATACATTCCTATGCAACAGTTACCCACAGAATAAACCTGGCTAATGAAATTTAGTGCTGCCGAGGATAATGTCGTTTTGCACACATCTTCGGAAAACTATAGGGCACTAATGAATGTCATGAGCTCAGAACGATTGGGCAAGCCCATTGGCAACTATACACAATGTGTTGCTTTATGCAAAAAAGTTAACTGTTGAAAAGCATTCCCGTGCTAGAGGAAGTTAACATATTATGTACTTATACCTTGAGAATTGTTCATCTGGGGTATCCATCAGATCTGGTACTTGCTGAGGCCTGAACTCGCCTTGCACTGGAAATTGTCCACTCTCTTGACCTTGCTGGTGAGCGAAACCCAAACGTCCTGATGCTACCGATTCGCGTCCAAATAAGCAGTTCGTTGCGGAAATATTTGATAGCTCAAGTCTTTAACTGACAAATTTGGAATAGAGTTGACGAAATGATAAACTCTCCATGTTCGGAATCAATTTTCTGTTTGCAACATGGCACTGGCAGTTTCAACACTGGAGAAGATAAATCCTCGTGACATGTTAACCCATATTTTCTCCATCTTTTAATTAGTCCATCTACCTCAATCCATAGGTGAAATACACTCGATTCTTGAAACACGCATGATGTGCTACAGAATATGATTCACTAGACAAATTCGGTTACATGTACGCCAAAAGTCGATAGTTCATCTTCAGCAGAAAATGTAGCAAACCAAACAAAAACATTTCTGAAGAAAATATTTATAATCGAACTACTCCACGCTACACGAGTTCATCATATGAGAACTTCGTACCGTTCACAATGGTACTAGTCATTAGAAATTTACACCTGAATTTCCATTACCAATTCGAACGAGCCGGACTATGCTAGAACAATCACTAGGCCAAATGTGACGAGTGCACTGCCGGGCGCAGAGGCACCACACTAGGATCACTCTCTAGAGAGTGAATTTGCTTCACTTGTGTAGAATGCTTTTTTTCTGTGCTTTGAACTTCTTCTGTGGTTGAATCTGCACGCATAACACAAATCAGTCAAATGAACACTTCTGCAAGAGAAAGAGGTGGTCTTACAAGACAACAATGGGAACCAACCTTCGGCTTTTGTAATGCCTCATAGTCTATTCTGTTCTTCCATGTGCTCTTGCGCAGTTTGATTGGCCTGTTTCCAACATATTTACCTGCATGATGTTAGATGTGTTAGTTATATCTGCAGTGCGACAATAATCCAGGCAAATGGTGACAGTGAATGGGGGCATGAACTCATACCGTTCATCTCTTTCAATGCTGCAGCAAGATCCGATGCATTAGCAAAACTAACAAAACCATAGCCCTTAGTTTTACCAGTCCACTTGTCCCTAATAACCTGAAGCAGAAGACCTCCATGATTAACAGTCATCTTGAAACAGCAAAAAGGTATCATAATGAAGAATCTAAAAGATTGCCATGCTATATAAGGTGTGTGACTCACCCTAGCCATGTTGAAGGATGGATATTTTGAAAACGCCTTTGTAAGAACATCATCGTTCACTTCATTTCCAAGATCACCACAAAACAATCGAAAATCATCTGTGAATGGGGAAAATTTGTCAGATTAAGTGTGAATGATTTGAAATAAAATGAGTGCACATTGGAGAAACAACTGTTATAGATAGCACCATTCTGGTCATTGCTACAGACTAAAGTAGAATAATATATTTGCTTCTATGAAATTATGATGAAACATGGCACAGCACAAATACGTATTCATGTCAGGTGCTAGTAAATTATAATGCCAATATAGCATCATAAGTATTTAAGGCTGCCAACATTTTGTGCTGCTGCTAAATTACTATAGAGCAACTCAGCAAGGCTGCTAACCTAGACCTGATGGATGGCACATTGTGAAGCATACAACTAAATAGTGGTAGCTGATACATCAGCTAAGCATGTAAAACTAGAAAATTGTAGCTGAAAATGCAAAATACAGTTAATATATGTAATTGTATAAAAAATCTAAAAATAAGGATGACAAACAATCTGCAAGAGCTGAGCTTACAGTACATGTTACATTGACTAACAGGAACAAAACAAGACAAACTGATAAAAGCAGATATTCATGGAAAGAAAGCTGATTGGATAAAAGCCTCATCCTTTATGCAATCACTAATATATGGAACAAAACTTTTTATAATGTTCATGCTTCGTTGATAATAATATATATAAGGGAAGATCTTTGTTGGGACAGTCCCCAACAAGAATCTACACCATATTAATCCTAGGATGGTAAGTATATCATCAAAATTACACCAGGAACATTAGAACCAAAAATATAAGTGGAATAGTTTGCACCAAAATGCGCAGTAGAACATATTTCTCTGTATAATTCTATGACAATTTTGCAAATATCATATTCATAAGATCAATTTAGGCATGCAAAAACGAGATGACAATGCATGTAAACGATTTGCAAAGGCACAGGGAATGTTTACTATATCATCTGCAAAGCCCACCTAATTCCACGAGACAGGCATCAACTCTGAAACCTGTTGGGCTACACATCACATCCTCGGTCACCTTTAACAAAAGGAAACAGGAGAAAGTTTATGTCTTATTAGAATACATACATCGAACATTAGATCTTGCCTGAGGAATTGAAGGTGTTTGATGGTTTGTTGCCGTGAGGATAACAGACATTCAGACAAGTTCAGACAAGGGGAATGTCACACTGCCAAGTTCAAGATTTTATAGATCATAGAACCACATAATTCTGACACAACCAAGAAGAAATAGTGAGAAAGAAATCTTACTTTCAGGCCAGTCAGCCAAAGTTGGATCCTCCCAAGATTGCCCAGCTGCCTTTCGAGGTACTGCCTTTTTGTTTGCTTCAATCTTCTTGTCTTTCTCACTATTTGCAATAGCAGCTTTCACAGTAGCTAGAGCTTCAGGAGTGATAATCTGCGAATCTTTCTGGAACAGTTGCTGAACCTGCGTCGTGGTGATACAATAATAGACTAGTTACAGCTAGTTTCCAAAATAAAAAAATAGTACTATCAGGTTCTTGATTTATGAAGCTATATTCTTTTCCATTTACACTGAAATACAACTTGCACTTGTACTGGACAAGCCTATCATCAAATGTTAATAATTCAGAGTTAGAAAACCGAAACATTGGCACACCTCCCTACATCTATGGAAATGAAATCATCAGGTAGCATCTAAGATCTTGCACCACAAGAGCCGAATATGTAACTTTCTGTGCACCATTCGGCACACAGATTTCACAACCTACGAACTATAGGTGATACACTGATATACGGAAATATGAATTGGTTTCCATTGAGTCTTCCACTTTTACTTTGTGTTATCCCAACTCGATGAAAGGTGGATGACGAAAGCCCAAATGAGCCTTTCAGTTGAATCAAACATGACATTGCGCATTATCCCCAAACTGAGTTAACTCCAAGCCCTCTAAAACAATACATTCTAGATCCTCCCTAATCCGCCATCACCACATCAACAACGGGTAGTAGAATTCACACAGAACGGAGCGCTGGAAAACGTAATCAAAAGAGGTGCAGTTGCAACCTGCGGGACTTGGGGCATGGGGTAGACGGCGTTGTACGCCGGCGCCGCAGCCGCTGGCCAGGCGGGCTGCTGCACGTTCTGGAGGTGGAACGGGACGGGAAAGTAGGACGGGACCGCCGCCGCCGCCCCCGCCCCCGCGGCAGCCGGGTACGAGTACTGCGCGGACGCGGCCGCTGCCGCGGGCGAGATGGACTGCGTCGACATCGTCGCCGACCGGAGTGCGGAGGCACGCGGGATTGGGCAATCGCTGGGGTCACGGGCTTGATCTCAGCGGCCGTGCGGTGGCGTGAGGCTGTGAATTAGGCTGGTGTGAATTGCAATGCGCCGCGTGGTGGTAAGGGGGAATGGTGTGGAATCCTCTCGAAGCTCCTGGGCGTTACTGGCGTGGCAAGGAGGCCACGCCACGATCACACACGGTCACGAGGAGATCCGCGGAAACCGGCCGCGATTTGCCTTACGGGCCGCTAGGCCCACGAGGGGAATGCGTGGGCTAGCCACGGGAAGGCCCCCGTGAAAAAAGCCGTGGCCCCCGCGCAGCGCGACCTGTTTCGTTTCGAGACCGCACCAAGCAAGCGGAGGTTGCCCGGCGGCAGCAGGGTCAGGGTGGCGGTGCGTGGAGTGGAGATGAGGCATCGACCGGATGCTGGTAAATGGTATGTGCGGTGGTCCGGCCACGGGCCACACACGGAGAAGAGGAGGCGGTTGTCCTAACACGCAGACGCAAGGGCAGCGCGCAGTTATTTGACACGGTTCGGGCGACGGTTGGAGGCCGGGTAGACGCAGTCCGGTAGCGCGCGGAGGCGGAGCAACGACCGGGCGAAGGTGACGTCGCGGCCCGACAGTGCGTCGAGGCTTGTCGATTGTCCATGATTATTTTTCTATTTTCTTTGTCATTTTGTCTCTCTTTTTTGTTTTTTAAGAAAAAAAAGATACGATCGAATAGAGAGAAAGGAAATACATTTTAAAGGGAAAGACAAAAATAAAAATGGCATATGATCTTAAACAAAGCCTCTTATGCTAGAAATAAGCTCTTATGCTACAAAGCTCTCTCTTTTTTGTGATCTTTTTAAGTCCTGTTGAGTCTTTTGGTAACAATACATAAAATCTTTTATGGTACCATAATGATATTTATCATTACATAAATAATACTTGATGATACTAATAATACTTTAAGTTACCATAATACCATATCATGGTATCTCTAAATATTATGTTTGATGATACTCAATGATATTTGTTGATATACACACGATAAAAATACTTGATGATACTCAATGATATTGGTCCCTACATACTTGATGATAATTATCAATATACAATGATACTCAACGGTAATAATAGGTTTTAAAATGATCGATATTGAAGTAGTATCACGAAGGTAAAATCAAGTTTCTTCATGGTATCATGACAATCTCGGTATTACATGGGATATGATATTTCTGCAAGGAACTCCCTTCATTTCCATCGGCCAATCTAACCGCATCCTAGTTATTTTGCAGCCATAGAACTTAGAAGAACAGCACACATAATCCAGTCCGTCCTGCTCGGGGTAGCGTGTGTTGCCCTCTAGGCATGCAGGCCTCTGTGACGCACCCGCCGCGTCGTACGTGCCAATGTGCCATTACATTCCCCTGTTTCTCCTGCAGACCAAACAATTATTGCGTTGCATTGGCCTCTTCCAGAGAGAGGATCCATCAAGTGCCCATCAAAACAGAAGCTAGCTAGCGATCGAGCGATCAACTGGCGAGGGAGAATCTTGTGAGTTGGGTGCCGGCCTTGGAGGCATCGCTACGCACAACCCCTGTGGATTCCATTGCCCCCACTAATGATCTCTCACAATGGTTTTTAAAATTGTTCAGGGTACATGCATGTAAATTAATTAAGTGATCAGAGCTAAGCTAGCTAGCTACATCTGGCTTGTGCATGCACATGGAGCACACACGTATATTAAGCATGCCTGGATTATATTTGCGGCTGGCTCACATGCATGCATACATGCATGGGATTTAATTAGGAGCAACATTTGGCAGGAATCAAGTACGCCTAGTGTTAAGTTTTCTCTTAACTTTTTAGCGTCAGGCGTACAACCCTAATTAAAGTATACCATCCCTCCAATTTCAAATTATAAAACATTTTTGGACTTATCACAAGTCCAACTTTTTTACATTTGACTAAATTTATAAAAAAGTATAACAATGTTAATTTTTATTGCAAAACAAACAAACTATTTAAAATATATTAAAAGGAGTCAACATATGTAGCAACCATCTAAACATGTGCTTTCAGCTAGGAACGTCCTTGTTCTCCAAAAGTTAATCCAAATCGGCGATGGGCCCTTAATCCCACGGACCCTTGCATGCCAATATGCCCCTCTGTTGCATCCGCCTTGCGCCACCACACAGGTTCAGCGCCCCCCTGCCAGCACCCTGCAACATTCGATTGAGAGTGATTTTACTGTTCTCAATTCAAATCTTCAATGAAAATAAAGTTCTCTTCAATTTAAGATAGAAGATGGAGGAAGAAAGCTTGCACATAAAAAGCCGGCACATCAATGTATGCATGTTTTGCAATTCCATCACTCGCTGCTACAATCATGCTAATTGCAGATCAACGGTTTAGAGCCATATATGGTTATGTGCATCATAATATAAGATCGTTACGCATCAAACCCGATTAAGTCCTGGATGATAAAACCCTCAATCTAAATTTAAATCATAATTTAATACATGTGCTCTATTTATAACTACTTATTTTTTAAATGATAAACGATATATTCGTGTCACGATCTTCGCATAATTAGTACTTGTAAAGCCACTAACTCTTTTTCCCACCTTTTTCAGCACGATAGCTACTTTTGCATCCGGCCAATTTCCTTGGATCAAGTGGGGGGAAGGTGTCCAGTTTTTATAGCCAGCAATCCCTTCCCGTGAATACAATTGCCTCCTTGGTGTCCCATGATCGCCCAACTTGGTGGATCACAAGTACATTTGGTACATATCTAAATCAAATCACATCGTGACGACGAATTTATATTTCAATATTGCACATTTGCACAAATACTTGAGTATACACAACCAATACATTCTCCAATACAGGTGATAACTAATAATAAATACAACTAATAGCTAATAATTAGCAAGACAAAATTATGTAGCTTTTAGCACGACACACAAACACAAACCCGTCTAGCTAGCTAGCTAGTTAATTATCTATTCCCGTGTTCTTTTCTTTATTTGTTTAAAATCGATCGAAGATTCGAAGGGTAACACTCACATTTCGGCGATTTTGCCATAGCCCCCAGCCCCTGTCGCTAGCTTTAATTTCCTTCTCATCGTCCCTGTACGCATCGCGCGGTTTGCAGTTTTGTATCGATCTATGATGTTGGCATCAACAGTCAACACATACAGTAGCGCAGATCGACGACGTCCGTACTACCGATCCTTGGCCACACAATAAATGGTGGTACTACACGAATGTTGCTTCCAGATGCACGGTTGGATGTTTCGTTAACAAATTATAATAAGGTTGCTGCAATCGTTATTAGACAGCTACAGCTTTGTATAAAGTTCATGTCCATATGTGTATGCTGGCTTAATAGTTACAGTTAGTAGGTCCCGGAGTATGTGAGAACTTCATCTGTTCTGTTTGGCTAGAATACAAAATTGTTGGATCAGCAATGATCTAATTAATTATCTAACAAGAAATAGTTAGACAGTGGATTTTCCCCTTGCAATCGACCAATTTTGCAGAGCTAAATTGTAAAAGTAGAATAGGATTATATACCAGTAAGTAGAATAGGATTATATACCAGTACTCCCTACTAATAGATGTTTTGATCATTGCACGCAGAACAAGGCAACAATTTAATTGAAGATTTGTGATGAAAGTGGCGGTGACAAGTATTTAGAGTAGGGGCAAAGTTCTGATTTTACTAACGGAAGTGGTGGTGACAAGTATTTTCAAACAAATGATGTTGAAACTTGGTTTCGCAATATATTTTATGAGGTCGCAATCGAGATCGCCAAGACAATGGGTTAGAAAGAAGAAGATTTAGACAGTTCAGCCCTCTCGTGAGGTAATACCCTACTCCTGTTTCGGTGGATTCGATCCGCCAAGTGTCTTTATTGATCTCGTGATCTAAAGCTCTTGCTTATGAAGTTGTATCTCGATCTAGTGTTGGAATATCCCTCAGTGACGCCCTTACCCCCTTATATAGTCTTGGAGGAAGGGTTCACAAGTCGGAAACCCTATCTTATTCTAAGTTGGTTTCCTCAATCTTACCAAACCGTGACTATAGGCCGATTGCCTTATCTCTATCGGCAACCGTAACACCTAAGTCAAGTTCGGCTTACGATATAGCGGCGCAATCTATCCCTACCTCCCGTCGGATAAGCTTGCCATGTGGATACCCGATTGCCACAATCTTCACAAGTAGCCCCGAGTCCTTTTCGCGACGAGACAACTCGCTTCGACCAAAGCAGCACTCAACCAAAAATCTCTTTGACCGAGTGCTTTTGGCGCCGAGTGATTCCATCATCTCTGCTGAATCTTCCCGAGTGGCTCCAAAGACTGTGAAGGGTGGAAAAATTTATATATAAAAATTCTCAAAAAATAAATATCTAGGTGCATCTCCCGATGCACCTAATTATAGGTGTAGCCCCGACTATGTGGTTAGTCAAAAATAGACTAAGCATATAGTCAAGAACTATATAAAAATTATTCTCATGTAGATGCCTAGCTCATGCTAAAGCAATCATAGAAATCTCATTACTCAAGCAAGTTCATACTCAACCGAGTGAATTTGCCCGAGTCATCTCAGAACAAATAATTCAATTATCCCTCATGGGTAAAAAGCACTCAGTAAACTCTTGCTCAACCGAGTGGATTCGCCCGAGTAATCCCGGAATAATAACTCAATCAACCCTAGCGGGTAAAAAGCACTCGGTAAGCTCATGCTTATCCGAGTAGATCTGCCCGAGTCATCCGGAACAAAAACTTTAATCATCCCTCATGGGAAAATAAATTCTTTCAATCATATGAAAAATATGACCAAGTTATTAAACAGCTTTTGCCATAATACTGGTCTCAATCTTATAAAGATCTTCACCAAGGTGGAAAACAAACAAGCATCGGCTAGATTACCCGACCAAATGCTTGAAAAACCAAACAGCCCTTGTTCACCAAGGTGGCTATAAAAACTCTGCTGTTGGTCACCTTCCAAATTGCATCGTGTCAGCTTCTCATGAAGTCAGACAAACCGCGGTATGGAAGGATCTTTAAAGGTATTGGGCACTCGGACACGCGCATATTGTCGTGGCAAATCCGCTTAAGCTCATCCGCTTAAGTCCCTAAGGACACGTATCGGACCACACCTTAGTTGGGCCGTAGATTTCCTTATGGGCTCGGCCCACTCACCGAAAACCTAGCGCAACCCTCAAATCTTTCTTTAAAGACACGAGGTCGTCCCCGCCTCTTCATCTTCCAAAATTCCCTTCTCATAATACTGCTCATCGGTTCATCGCGGAGAACCCTAGGCTTGCGCGCTCCTCGGTCCATCCGCCAAGAAGCTTGCTCGCCGCGACAACTAGCTCCCGCAGCCAAAACTCCCACATCTATCGCCCAAGATCCAACCTTTCTCGGCCGATCCGCTCCTCAACAACCTCGCCCTCATGGCGGAAGAAAAGAGGATTCCGTTCGACCAATGGGCCACCTCGGACGTGAGGGAGTACACCCTCAAGGAGATGGTGAAGCACGGCGTGCTTCCGCCCAAGGAACTTGTGGGATGGCGCCGGCGGCGGGGAGGACTTCCCGACCCCAAACACCGGTGAGCTCGTTGTCTTTACCTCCTTTTTCTATTGCGGATTCGGTCTTCCCACCTCCGAATTCTTTCGGGGCTTTTGGACTATTATGGTCTTCAAATATACCATCCGAACCCCAACTCGATGCTTCACATAGCACTCTTCATTCATGTATGTGAAGCCTTCCTTGGCATTCTTCCTCACTTCAATCTGTTCCGTCGTATGTTCTACCGAAACCCCATCCGAACAAGGACCATCCTTGTGTCGTTGGCGGGCAGCTTCCAGCCTTCGCGGATCTCTCCGCAAAGACTACTTCTCTCTCTCCTTGAAATCCTCGAACAAAGGCCGGCACTCGAACCGGTTCTACATCGCAATCTTGAACCCAGCCTCCCTTCCTTTGTCGGTCTTCCTCCTGTCCCCAAACCATCTTGGAGCACCGTCCCGTAGCCCAAGAATGGGATGAGGCCAACGATCCGCTCGCGAAGATCCGGCGATGAAGAAGAGGAACCTTCGCGGGGAACAAATCACTCGGCACTTCATCGTGTGCCGACCGGCGCCAATCGGGAGCGGTCGAAACCGGCCTTCGAGTACGAAGGCGGAACAGACCCCAATCGGGAGGACCCGGATCCGCTCACATACGAGATCCCGAAGATCCGGATGTACAAGCTCTTCTCATCCGGGATCTCGTCGAGCGAGCCCTCATACTACCAGTCCTTCCATTCAGCATCCATCGACCTCCTCCTCCGGTAAGCCGATTGATTGCTTTATAGTATCTTTCGATCTTGATGTCTTGTCGCTTAGCGTTGCGCCTTCCTTCTTCTCGCAGGAGAACGCCTCTATCATTTCCAAGCCATATAAGATGGCTCATGATGACGCGCAAGATCGCCCGCTAAGAAGCCGACCGGCGGGATAAAAATCCAAGCCGATCCAGCGGGAAGCGGGCGGCGCCGAGTGAGGACTCGAACAAGCGCGCAAGCAAAAGGCGGCGATCATCGAGGACTCGGATGACGACGTCCCAGCTCCTCCACGAGACTCCGCCTCTAAGGCGATCGCCGCGGACGCACCGAAGATCCGCCGATCAACTGTAAGCTCAAACTAAAGTCCCGAGCTCTTTCATAGAAAACTTTTCTTTATCTTCGCTGTATTTACTTGTGCGAAGCCCCAGGATATAGATCCCGTCGGAGGGATGAAGGGCCGACCCCGCCGCCGCTCCCGAAGCGCCAAGGCCGTCGAGCCAAAACCCCGGAGCCCGCAACCAAGTGCGAGCGTTCGAGAAGCACCCTTCTCCTCGAAGGAGAGCGCCCCCGGGAAGAGCCCCCGACCGCAGGGATATCCCGACCGGAAACCGCCCCGCCGGAAGCCCACGGCGCGGCCCGAGCGCCCGACCGAGGGTCACTCGGCACGAGCCCGAAGAAGAAGAAGGGCGTTGCCCCACCTAGGCGGGCCGCCACCGAAACCGGTGAGATTTGCTTGAACTTTCCTTTGTTCTTTCAATTTTGAATCTTTCATGTCTTCATTGGTCTTTCTTATTTGCCGCCACGGTAGAAGAGATCCCTGTGTTGCGCCTTCGAGACCGGGTTCCTCCGATCGAATCGAGTGGCGGGACTCGGAAGGCGAGAGACGGGGCATCATCCTCGACCGGCAGCTGAAAAGGATGAAAGGGATGCCCTCGTCGAGAGCCCGAACGAGGCGACCCGACCGCTCAACGTAAGCCTTCATCTTTCTTTTTGATTATATCTTCGTTATCCTTCGCCGATCATCCTTCGCCCTTGCATGCGAAAGAATATTGTCGCTCAATGGCAAAATCCGAGGCGCTGGAAAAGCCGGTGCCTCACTTAAACTCCTTGGAGGACGTTCGGCGACCTGAAGGTCACTCGGGAGGAGGCCGCTTCAAGGGAGGCCGCTTTAAGGAAGGAGATCTCGGAGCTTCGAGAAGCGAACCTCGACCTCCGCGGATCAATCGGAAGTAAGCCCGCCTCTCGGCTTCATCATGATTCTTTTGTTGATCTTGTTTATTGATAATCCTCTTTTGTTGTAGAAAATTCTTCGGAGGTCCACTCGCTTCAAGTCCAACCGGAAGCGGTCAACCTCGACAAGGCCGAAATGGAGGCCGAATTCGAAGGTAACCTTCTTTGAAGTTGAATTTCATGTTTGCTTCATTCCCGAGTGCCTTGACCGATCTAGGACTCCTTGCGGCTTATAAGATAAAGACCCGAGCCCAGTATGACGTCTTACTCGGGCGGATCAAATCCAGCGACGAGATACGGGAAGAGGTCGCCAATGCCGCCGCGTCAATCTTGGCAGCCTTGTTTGATCAAGGGGTTGGGGCGCTCGCCGGAGCCAATCGAGATCTTCGACAAGCTCCGCCGGCTCCCGAGCGATTCGAAGAACATCACCGAAGCGCCAACATGGGGGCTGGTCTCGGCTCTTGCACGGACAAGTCCCTCTACCCCGAGTGGATATTCATTCAATCGGGAGGGCTTCGCCGAGGGGACAACAGATGAGCAGGCCTTAGATATGCTCGCGAGGCGCAAGAGGCGGCGAAAAGATCTCTTTGGATGTAGTAAACAATTTCAAGCTTTGAACTTATATTCGACTTCGCTTTGTGAATGTCATGTAATCGTAACACTCTTGTCATGAAATCTCTCGTGCCTATTTTTAGTTTATTTATGTCAATGCCTTGATTCGAGCCTTTGCGTGAAATTTCTTAAGTAGTTTTTCGTCATGTCACCAAGCCTAGGCTTGATTAGGTCATCGGAAAACTCTCTCCTTAGACACCGAGCTCGAGTCGAAGGACATTAAACAATGATAAACCAAATTGTGCACAAAAATTTGACGAGGAAAATTCGAGCTTTATTGATATGTGTATCACCCGACTCGCTAGCTCAAGAAGTCATCTTGCTTGAGGTTGGTCAAGGAAAACATGAGGCCTTAGCGATTAGGCGTAAAACCGCCGAAGATGTTCAATGTTCCAGAGTTCTCCACCATAGACCCGTCCTCGCGCTTTAGCCAGGTAGGCACAGCCGAGTCGCTTCAGCGATTATATAGGGTCCTTCCCATAAGGGAGATAACTTGTGTCGGTCTTTGGTGGTCCGGATCTTACGTAGGACCAGTCGCCAACAATGAAAGCTCGTGCTCGCACGTTGCGACCGTGGTATCTTCGAGCCCTTGAAGGTATTTGGCCGACCGGATGAGGGCCGCCTCGCGGGCCTCTTCCAATCGGGTGAGGTCATCCACTCGGTCGATGTCGTAGCGTTCATCGTTGAAGCCGCAGACCGGAGGGACTCAAACTCCATCTCATTTGGCAACATGGCTTCTGCGCCATAGACCAGAAAGAAAGGAGTTTGGCCGGTGGCCCGACTGGGTGTAGTTCGCAGCGACCATAGAACCGAGGGAAGTTCTTGGACCCACTTGCCAGCGTAAGGGCTTAGCCGGTCGAAGACGCGAGCCTTGATGCCTTGAAGAACCATGCCGTTTGCTCGCTCGACTTGCCCATTGCTTTTGGGGTGAGCTACTGATGCGTAGCAGATCTTGATTCCGAAGTCTTCGCATTCCTTGAAGATGCCTCCTGTGAATTGAGTCCCATTATCGGTTATGATTCTGTTTGGGACGCCGAAGCGGTGCACGATGTTGAGGAAAAAATCCCGTGCTTTGTCAGCAGTGATTGTGGCAACCGGCTTGGCTTCAATCCATTTGGAGAACTTGTCGATTGCGACGAAGAGGTGCGTGAAACCTCCTGGAGCCTTTTTGAAGGGGCCAACCATGTCCAGCCCCCATACCGCGAACGGCCAGGAAAGTGGGATTGTTTGAAGCTCCTGGGCCGGGACATGGGTTTGTCGGGCGAAAAACTGGCAGCCTTCGCAGGTTCTTACGACTTTTTCCGCGTCGGAGACCGCGGTAAGCCAGAAGAATCCTTGCCTGTAAGCTTTGCCGACTAGAGTGCGTGCAGCCGCGTGGCTTCCGCATATGCCCGAGTGGATATCTTGGAGTAATTGTTTCCCTTCTTCGGGTGTGATGCACCTCATTAGAATTCCAGAGGGGCTTCTCTTGTATAGATCGGAGTCGACCATGACGTACGCTTGGCAACGACGCCGGACGCGTTCTGCTTCATCCCGGTCATCCGCAGCTCTTGCCGAGTTAAGAATTTGATGAGCGGCGTCCTCCGTCGGTATCGACCATGGTGACTTCGTTCGTGGTTTGCTCGTTGGGAGCTGTCTTTGCCGTGATGGTTGGCTCGTAAAGATGTTCGACAAAGACATCTCGTTGGAGCAGCTTCGCGCTTAGATCCGAACCGCGCTAGCTCATCGGCAGCTTCGTTGTTATGTCTCGGGACATGTGAGAGTTCTAGCCCATCAAACTTGTCCTCAAGCTTGCGGACCTCTTGTCGGTAGGCCTCCATAGTGTCGTTTAAGCAAGACCAGTCTTTCATCACTTGATTGACAACCACTGGAGTCGCTTTCACAATAAGTCGACGAATCCCGAGTGAGACCGCAAGGCGCATCCATGTAAGAGAGCTTCGTATTCGGCGACGTTGTGTGAGGCGGAGAAGTGGAGGTGAAGGGCATATCTTAGCCTTTCCCCGTCGGGAGATCAGCACAACTCCCGCTCCCAAGCCGGTGATCCTCTTGGATCCGTCGAAGTGCATGGTCCAAGTGTTGGAGGTCTTCCCGAGGTACGTGCTCTTGCTGTTCACCCACTCGGCCAGAAGTCCGCTAAGGCTTGTGACTTGATGGACGTCCTGGGCTTAAAGGTTAAGTCCAGCGGCATCAGTTCCAGGGCCCACTTGGCGATGCGCCCGGTTGCCTCGCGGTTGTGGATGACGTCGCCGAGTGGAAAAGAGGTGATGACGGTGACCGAGTGACCCGAAAGTAGTGTGCCAATTTCCTCGCGGTTATTAGAACACCATAAAGCAATTTTTGTACTGGGGTATCGGATTTTGGCTCCCGCCAAAACTTCGCCGACAAAGTAAATTGGTCTTTGAATCTTCGGGCCCGTCCTTCTTCTTCTCGTTCTACCACAAGTACCGTGCTGACCACTTGGTGAGTGGCTGAGACGTACAGCAAGAGGGGTTCCTGGGGCTGAGGTGAAGCCAGGACGGGTGGCGTGGTAAGGAATTCTTTGAAGTCTTCAAAAGCCTTGTCGCTTCGTGGTCCACCGGAAGTCGTCTCGTCTTCTTTCAGCCGAAGAAGGGCATGCCTCGCTCGCCGAGTCGGGATATAAAACGGCTTAGCGCCGCCATGCAGCCAGTGAGCTTTTGGACGTCTTTCGATTACTCGGGGCTTCATGTTTAAGATGGCGTTGATCTTTTCCGGTTTGCTTCAATGCCGCGATGTGATACCATGAAGCCGAGCGCTGTTCGATGGGACGCCGAAGGTGCACTTCTCGGGTTCAACTTCATTCGAAGGCCCGGATGTTTGCAAAGGTTTCTTCTAAGTCGGCGATCGTCTTCTTTCGCTTGGTCTTGATGACAACATCGTCGACATAAGCTTCAACGTTTTTGCCGATCTCGCGTCCGGAAGCATCTTTGGATCATGCGTTGGTATGTAGCTCCGGCGTTCTTCAAGCCGAAAGGCATGGTGATGTAGTAGTAGGCCCCGAACGGCGTGATGAAAGATGTCTTCAAGCGTCGGATTCTTTCAAACTGATCCGGTGATAGCCCGAGTAACAATCCAAGAAGCTCGGAGTTCGCACTGTTGAGTCGACAACTTGATCGATGCGAGGTAGCCCGAATGGATCTTTGGGGCAGGCTTTGTTGAGGTCGGTGTAATCGACGCACATGCGCCATTGCCCCGTCTTCTTGCGGACCAAGACCTGGATTGGCTAGCCGTCGGGATGAAGGACTTCTTTAATGAAGCCGGAGCCAAGAGCTTTGCGAGTTCTTCTTTGATCGCGTCTTTTCGATCCCGTGCGAACCTGCGTAATCGTTGTTTAATTGGTTTGGCGTCATCTTTGACGTTCGAGAGTGCTCGATCACCTCCCTAGGAATTCCGGCATATCGATGGTTTCCAAGCAAAAACATCTTTATTATTTTGGAGGAAGGTGACGAGCGCGCTTTCCTATTTAGGATCTAGGTTGGCGCCGATTACAGCAGTTTTGGAGGGATCGACGAATCAAGGGAGATCTTTTTGGTCTTGGCGTCGCCGGATCCCGATTTGGCTATCTTCTTCGCGGGGACTTCGCCCTCTCGCCGAAGTAGATGCAGCCAATCGGACTTCTTGTTGGCCACGTAATCTCTCTCGAGATTGGGCCATGTCACGCCTCTCCTTGTCGCAGTGAAGGCTTGCTTCACATCGCTGCGAAGAGTGATGACGCCGTTGGGGCCCGGCATCTTCATGCAAAGATAAGTGTAGTGTGGGATCGCCATGAACTTGGCAAGCGCAGGCCTTCCGATGATGGCATGATATGCCGTTTCGAAGTCGGCCACCTCGAAGATGACGTTCTCCGTTCGGAAATTCTCTTGGGCTCCGAAAGTGATCGGGAGAGAGATATGCCCGAGTGGTGTTGAAGATAGCCCTGGATAACTCCGTGGAAGGGGCCGAGCTTGCTTTGAGTTCGACCCTCGGGATCTGCATTTCGTCCATAGTCTTGGCAAACAGGATGTTGAGGGCGCTGCCCCCGTCGATGAGGACGCGCTTAAGCCTGATATTGCGGACTACGGGGTCCAGGACGAGTGGATAGCGTCCCGGATGGACCACTCGGTCAGATGATCCGAGCGGTCAAAGGTGATGGCCACCTCCGACCATCGCAGATATTGAGGGACTTCGGTTGAGCCGCGTTGACCTCCCGGCCGCTTAGCTTCGTTTCCTCTTGGATTCATAAGCTAATCGGCCCCCGAAGATGTGGTTGAGCTCCCCCACCGGATCTTGAAAAGGTTCGGCATTCTCGCCGCATTGTTCTTCTTGGCGCGGACGGGCAGCCTCGTCGCCGGCTTCTTGTTGAGCCGCGCCGCGACGTTCAGAACCGCTTGTAGATAAAGCGTCCTTTGCCGCGTGCTTGTGATTCGGATGGTGGGTGCACCGGGCGTTCATAATGGCGTCGTAGGCGGCGACTCGGGACGGCGTTGAGTATTGGAGGTTGCGGCCACTGGTCTTCGGATCGGCGCTTGCGATCTTTCGGGCCCGGTTGTTGTTGTTGCCGCCATCCTTCTTAGGATTTCGGCTTCCTCCCGCTTGCTTGTCCTCTCTTCGTCGGCCGATCTTGACGGGCGGCCTTGATGGCGTCGTTTGATTTGGCGTATGAATTCGCCGTCTCAAACATCCGCTTCACCGTCTTCGGTGGCTTGCGTCCGAACTTGCCGATAAGCGGCTCATCACGGACTCCCTTCGGAAGGCGGCGATGATGATGTCATCGGTGATGTTCGGGATCTTGTTGCGCTTCTGAGAAGCGACGAATGTAATCCTTCGAGGCTCGTCCGGTTTCGGATGACATTGTAAAGGTTGAAGTGCGTGCGGGCCTCTCGAAGGTGCCTTGGAAGTTGGCGACGAAGTGGTCCCTCGCTCGCTCCACGAGCCGATTGAGCCTCTTGGCAGTGGTGAGCCAATTTCGGCCGAGTTTGCGAGGGCCACGGGCAGTAGTTCGCCATGGCTTTGTTGTCGCCACCGCAGCTCGGATGGCAAGGGTATATACGTTAACCAAGATTCGGGTCGGTTTTGCCATCGTACCTTTCTATCCCGTGGGCTTAAAGCCACTCGGCCAATGCACTCGGCGGAGCTCCCGAGTGAAGGCCGGTACTCCATCGTCGCCGCTATCAGGTGATCCCCTCCGATCTTCCTGAGTGCGACGGTCGCGCTCTTGGTAGCGGCGGTCGAGGACTTCCCGCATCACTCGGCGGGGTCTTCCTGGCTGGTTGGGTAGCCGGAACTGCTGCGGTGGACTCGGTGGTGGACGGGAGGACGTCCGTGTCGTTTGCGGCGGAGTCGACCGCTCGCTCTTGGTGCCTCGCGTGGACTCGGGAGGTGGGCCTCTTGGCCTAGTTGACGACCGAGCCGGCTCGGGCCTTCTATAGTCTCCGACCTTAGGGGTGGGAGCCGGCTCTTGTCGCGTTTCGGCCACGGATTCGTCGGCCTTCTTGCCGAAGTGGTGGGAGGGCCGTTAGCCGTGGCAGAACGATGGTCTTGATCTTATCAAGTATGGGAGTCACGTTGGCCGGGCCGTCTCCATGACGGTATCCAAGAGCGTAAGTGCGGCGACAGCGTTCGCGTGGCGTCCGGAAGACATTGGTGTTGCGAACCCGTGTTTGGAGGATGGCCTCCGGCGGATCGTCCACCGCACGCAGATCCGGCTTCCTTTTATCAGCCTCGTCTTTGCGTTGTTTGTCTTCTTCGGCTGTCTTGCGTTCAAGCTCCACTCGCTCGCTCCTCTTCGGCAAGCCTTCGGCCATGGCTGAGTCGGACTCATCCGGCTCGGCCATGAGGACGTCGAAGCACTTCGGCTCGCATCCATACGGCGGTCGGAGTTGTCGGCTTCGTCGAGGGGATGCCGTAGAGATTGTCGAAGCCGGCGGAGCCGAGGTATCCGTTGAGCTCGAAGATGAACAGGAGCCAAAGGACGGGAGGATGACAGCGACCTCCCTTGATCCGGGTAACCCGGATCTGGATCGTTCCAGTCCGAGTCGGAGCTTGGGGGATCAGGCTCTTCCGAGTGGATCCTCGCCAACTCGGGGGAGAGCAGTTGACTGTAGATCTTGGCGACGTTTGGTAACCCAAACGGCACCGAAAGGTCTTCACCGAGTAGATTGCTTCCGTCGGGGAGGCAAGAAGATTGGCGCAGATCTCGGTGGCATTCGGTAATCCGAATGGCGCCGAGTGAAGTCCGTCATCGGAAAAGGTGGATCGCATCTTGGTCTTCAAGATGTTGTCGAAGATCTCGCGCGCGTTGGAGAGCCCGAACGGCGCCGAGTGGGTTGTCCCCTCCGACTGGTTCGAATCCGAGTCGAGGGAGGAGTCGCCGACGAAGTTGGCGGCTAAGTCGCCGAGTCTTGAAGGAGATCCCATCACGCTTGTCGGCGAGATTGTTGAAGAAGTCTCGACGCGCGGCCCCCTACCTGGCGCGCCAACTGTCGAAACTTGGTTTCGGCAATATATTTTATGGGGTCGCAGTCGAGATCGCCAAGCACAATGGGTTAGAAAGAGAAGAAGATTTAGACGTTCAGCCCTCTCGTGAGGTAATACCCTACTCCCTGTTTCGGTGGATTCGATCCGCCGAGTGTCTTTATTGATCTCGTGATCTAAAGCTCTTGCTTATGAAGTTGTATCTCGATCTAGTGTTGGAATATCCCTCAAGGGACGCCCTTACCCCCTTATATAGTCTTAGGAGGAAGGGTTCACAAGTCGGAAACCCTATCTTATTCTAAGTTGGTTTCCTCAATCTTACCAAACCGTGACTATAGGCCGATTGCCTTATCTCTATCGGCAACCGTAACACCTAAGTCAAGTTCGGCTTACAGATATAGCAGCGCAATCTATCCCTACCTCCCATCGGATAAGCTTGCCATGTGGATACCCGATTGCCACAATCTCCACAAATGATTTTTTCAAAATTGATAATTGCTCAAGAACGGAGGGAGTATTAGTTGTTATTTACATAGATACAATTGTATCATGTATATTTATAATTAATTTAGAAAGTACAATAATTACATTATTTGACATACAACTCTCATCTTCAGATTTCACAGATACAATTTTCTATGCAATATTTTACCAATCTAACACGATGAATAAGTGGTGGAAATATTTTATTTTTTCCTAATTGATGTGGTAATTTTTTAGACCTCCTGAACGAATGTGATGGCTCTTTTGTCTAACCAAGCTCATGCTTTCAAAAGCTATAACCAAATTAATACTAGAACCTAATTAAAGCTTATTACCCTGTCATGGAATTGTTTATTTGCCTGAATGGACGAATATTTACTGATAAGTTATGTACGAGTTAATTTTATTTTTTTCTGCTCTGTATTGTTGTTGTTTTCTAATAATTTCCTTAAGGAAATTGCTAAATCAGAAACCGAGTATAAACAGCGGTTCCGGTTCATGAGTGCCAAGAACTAAGGGTGATACTTGGGATTCTCATTATTGTCAGTACATCCTAGAACGAACGGAGAAAGATCAGTGTAAAGATTATGGCAATCGAATATTCATATGGTAAGCTTATCCGATTGGTAATAGGGATAGGTTACGCCTTCTAATTATGTAAACCGGTTATGACTTGAGTATTACGTTGCCGATTAGATAAGGCAACGGCTCATAGTCATGGTTTGGTAAGATTGAGGAAACCGACTTAGAGTAAGATAGGGTTTTTGACTTGCAAGCCCGCCTTCCAAGACTATATAAGGGGGGTAAGAGGCGTCCCTTGAGGGATATCAGATGCTAGATCAGACATACGAGCTATCAGCTTTAGAAGCAAGAGCAACAGATCTTAAGATCAATAAACTCTCGGTGGATCGAATCCCCAAAACAGGAGTAGGGTATTACCTCACGAGAGGGCCTGAACCTGTCTAAACCTTGTTCTCCACCTAACCCATTGTGCTTGACGATCTTGACTGCACCCCAAATTTCTATTGCCGAAACCAAGTTTCGACAGTTGGGCACCAGGTAGGGGACCGCGCGTCAAGACTTCTTCTTCAATCTCGCCGGCAAGCGCGATGGGATCTTCATCGGGCATCGACGACTTCGCCGCCAAAGGATTCAACAAGCTCTCCTTCGCCGACTCGGATTCGGACCAGTAGGGAGGGAACCCGCGGCGCCGTTCGGCTACCGAACAACGACGAGATCTACAACAAGGTTCTGACTTCTGGGTTCTGCCCACTTGGAAAGAAGAATCCACTCGGCGCCGTTCAGGTTGCCGAACAACGCTGAGATCTGCGACACAGTTTTGACTTCCAAGATGGTGTCCATCCACTTGGAAGAAGGAACCCACTCGGCGCCATTCGGACTACCGAACGCCGCTGGGATCTACAGCCACCTCCTGACCTCCCCGTCGGAACCAATCTACTCGGAGGGAGAAATCCTCTCGGCGCCATTTGGACTACCAAACGCCGCTGAGATCTATTGCAAACTTCTCTCCCCCGAGTCGAGATCGACCCACTCAGAGGAACCCCCATCATCAAGCTACGACTCGGACTGGAACGATCCAGATTCAAGCAACCCGGGTTCAAGGGAAATTGTCGTCATCCTCCAACCGTTCGGGTCATGCTCATCCACGGAGCTCAATGAGTACCTCAGCTATTCAGGCTTCGACGATCTTTACGGCATCCCCTCGGACGAGGCCAACGACTCTGACTGCGACAAGGACTACGAGCCGAAGTGCTTCGACGTTCTCATGGCTGAGGTGGCCGAGACCGACTCAGCCATGGCCCGTAGGGTCGCAGAGGAAGAACAGGCCAGACTTGAGCAGGAGCGCAAGCTGGCAGAAGTTGAGAGGAGGCGCAAGGAGGAAGCCAACAAGAGAAAGCGGGACCTGAGGGCGACCGGACGATCCGCTCGGGAGGCCATACTTCATACGCGAGTCGACAACACCAACATTTTCCAGACACCCCAGCAGAACGCTGTTGCCGCACTCACCCTCCTCGACACCGTAATCGAGACAGCTCCCGCCAACGTGACACCAATTTTTGACAAGATCAAGACCATCGTCGCGGCCACGCCCAATCGCTCTCCCTCCACCTCGGCCCGAAGGCCGACCGAGTCCGTGGCGTAAACGCCCGACGAAGCCGACTCCCGCCGCTGAGGTCGAAGGATTACAAGAGGCCCGAACAAGATCGGACAGCCACTAGGTCAAGAGACCTTCGCCATGAGACCACACGGAAGCATCAAGAGCAATCGGCTGACTCCCGCGAGAAGCGGCATGGACGACCACCCGTCCACCACCGGGTCTGCTGTCACGCCCAGAAATTCACACCAGAATTTCTGCAGCTAATTTGTGCATTACATCCTCGTCCGGAATCAGCCGAGGTACACAAATCGACGTTATTGATAATACAGAATCCTCGTCTTAGAAACAATATAAAAGAGTTACATAAATGCAGCGGAAAAGAAAATAAACCGACTTAAGCTAAACTTTGACACGAGCGAAGCGGAACACCAACTCCACAGGTAAACCTTGACGAGAACAAGCCTACACCTCCTCGGAGACCTCGCTCTCAACCTCTGGCACTGAAGGGGGAAAAAGAAGCAAGATCGAGTACAACCACCGTACTCAACAAGTCACACCGGAAAAGGGGACATGATGCAAGATAAATGACAAGGAAAGGTCAAGGGCTCAATTTGCATAAACGCGTTTGCAGTATATAATAATAATATTTGAAGACAGAAGAAAAGTAGTAATATTTAAGCAAGATTAAATAAACACCGTCCAACGCTCAAACCACGTTGCAACAGCCCATCCATCCACCCGCACTAGTCATACTTCAACATTTCATTCGAATAAAGTAAATGAGACTAATCAAGGTGAATCGTCGATCGCCCGTAACCGTGGGCACGGCTATTCGAATAGTTTTTACTCGATCGAGGTGTACAATCTGTACCCACAAGACACAATCCCACAACACATCACGTGTGCCGTGCACCACCATGGTGCCCGGAAAGGAATTGTGACAGACCCTTCACATAACCCCCTCTAATCAATCGTACCATACCAAGGTTTCGCCCCCATTCCCATCGGGCAATGGGCAGCCCTCTAGTGCCGCGGTGAATCCGAAAGCCGATCAACCCTTAAAACCGGGGCCGACCCAACTCCATCACGCTCACCCTCTCGGGGTACGTTAACTAGAGACAGCTATGCTACGGGCCCACCATTACCCATGCCGGCTTGTGGTATGCACGGCATTTCTTCCGGGGTTTCCCGAGAACCGGTCCTTAATCGTCATGAGCACGCTAACCAAAGTCCAACCATGTGCTCACGACCCACCTTTCTTATAATTCAATATTATTAAAACCAAAGTCATATCTTAATATCGTCGGAAGATCCACTTTAGAAATAAACTTGATTAGTGTGACTCCCTTAAGTGAGCTAGTTGCGCTAAGCATGACTAAGCAACCTTAAACTAACATCTAGTCACATTGGATCCCAAGTTATCAATGGTATAAGGTAAACAATCCTATGGTTGAGTACAATAGGTATAATCATCCCATAAAATGACATTCTAAAACATATGCGTATTTGAAGGAAAAAAGATATTTACATAAAATAGGTACAATATGGTCAATGTAAGGTATGACTTGCCTTGCTCTGGAGACTGAGGAACCTCGGCGACTACTTCGAAGAGAACGGGCTCGCCGGAAAACTCGGAATCTACACGACAAACAAAGCACTCAACAAACACCCTAAAAGTCTACTGAAACAGCACTGAAAAGTATTTTTAATGGATTCTTGACATTTTTCTGGATTTAATGAAATTTGAATGGGCTAAAACGGAGCTCGGATTCAAAAGATATGAATTTTAGAAGTTTAATTGCGATTTTTAAACTAAACGAAAAGATTAAATTATTTATTGCGCAATTAAGTCCCTGGTGACGTCACCCGGGCGGCACGTGGTGGCGTCAGCACGACGTCGGCTGGCGGCGTCGCCCTAGGGCCGACGTCGCCGCACTGGCCAGCGCGCGGAGGCGGGCGCGGCGGATTGCCGCCACGTGGCGCAATCCGAGCGGTCGGAATGGCGGCGACACGACGCGATCGGGCGGCCGGGTGGCGACGATCGGACGGCGCAGATCCATCGCGATCGGACGGCGGATCCGTCCGATCCGCAAGATCGGACGACACGGGCGGCGCTAGGGTTAGGGTTAGGGTTTGACGCGGCGGCGGGGCGTTGCGGCGCGGCGACGACCATCCGAGCGGCGGCGGGCGGCGGCGACGACCCGGCGGACGGCGGGCGGACCGGCGGCGACAACCGGACTAGCGCGGCGTGCGCGCGAAAGGAAAAAAAGGACGCAAACGAAACAAAATGGAACCCGAGGACGGCGGCGAGCTCACCGGCGGTTGAACGACGGAGAACGGCGGCGACACGGGCTAGAAACCTCGGCGAATCAAAGGGGAAACGAGGCGGAGCTCGGGGGTTTTATAGGGGGAGAGAGGAGACCGAAACGGGCACGAAACGACGGGGATAAGGTCGCCGGAGAACTCGGACTGGAGAGAGAGGGAGGTGCGGCGGCCGTTTGGGCGGCGGCGGCCGTTGCGGCGCGTGGAAATGCGGGCACGGGTGCGGCGGCACGGCCGGAGCCGGCGTGGCCCACGCGGCGCGAGGCACGCGGAAACGGCCCGAAAAGCAGCGGGGCGGCGCGGCTTATGGCGGCGGCGGCGGCTGGGCCGACCGGCGCGGGGAGGCGGCTCCGACAGCGGGGCCCACTGCCGGTGGCCCACGCGCGAGGGAGGCGAATCGGACTTGCGCGGCGCGGCGTGACCGTGGGCCGCGCCCACGTCCGGAAGAGCGCGCGCGGCTGGTCCGACTCGCCCGTTACGGTGACGGGCGGGAAAAGAGGCCGTGACGGCCAGACGGAAAAAGGAAGAAAAAGAAAAAGAAAAAGAAAAAAAGGAAAAAGGGACTTAATTAAATTCCCGATTTCTTATTTAATTGTTTAAAAATACTTAGGGTGCTCTAAAAATTCCAAGTAAAAATCGTTAGCGTATTTTGACATGAAGAATTCAAGAAAAATCCTATCATGTCATTTCCATTTATTAATTGTATTTTAATATTATAGGTTGACTCCAGGTTAATTTCAGAAATTCCGATTATTTCCGGGTAAATTATTTTTAAATGAATTAGGGAAAAACTCGGGATGTGACAACCTACCCCTTAAACGGAATCTCGACCCCGAGATTCGAGAGGTACGGCGAAGAGGTGCGGGTGCGCGACCTTTAGCTCATCTTCTCGTTCCCAAGTAGCTTCTTCCTCGGAGTGATGAGTCCATTGAACCTTGCAAAACCCGATAACCTTGTTCCGAGTCCTTCTCTCACCGACCTCAAGAATACGCGCTGGTCTCTCTACATAGGTTAAGTCCTCTTGGATTTCAATCGGTCCGGACTCGCCCGCTTCTCTTCGGTACCCTTAAACACTTCTTTAACTGGGACACATGAAACACGTCGTGAATACCGGTCATGTTGGAGGAAGCTCCGTGATAGGCCACTTCTCCTCGACGTTCCCGAATCTGTATGGTCCCACGAAACGTGGTGCCAACTTACCTTTGGTTTGGAAACGGTGTACTCCCGGAGTGGTGTGACGCGAAGATACACAAAATCCCCTGCTTCAAAAGCGAGATCTCTTCGACGATTATCGGCATAGCTCTTCCGTCGGGATCGCGCAATCTTCAACCTTTCCCGAATCACTCGGACCTTTTCCTCTCGCTTCGCTTATTACTTCGTGCCAAACAATTGGCGCTCACCCGTCCGGTCCTGCACAGGGTGTGCGGCATTTCCGTCCATACGGTGCTTCATACGGTGCCATTTGAATGCGGCTCGTAACGTTGTTGTAAGAGAATTTCGCATAGGGCAAGCTTTTGTCCCACGCTTTTCCAAAATCGAGCGCGCATGCTCTTAGCATATCTTCCAAAATCGATTCACTCTCTCGTTTGGCCGTCTGTTTGCGGATGATAGGCCGTGCTAAAATTCAAACGGGTACCGAGTTCTTCTTGCAACTTCTTCCAGAATTTGGAAGTAAACTGACTTCCCCTATCGGACACGATCTTCTTAGGCACGCCATGCAAACACATGATCCTTGCGAGATAAAGCTCTGCCAACTTCTTCCCTGAGTAGGTAGTATGTACTGGTATGAAGTGGGCCACCTTGGTGAGTCGGTCCACCACGACCCAAATTGAGTCATATCCTGACGTTGTGCGGGGTAAACCCGTGATGAAATCCATCCCAATTTCTTCCCATTTCCACTCTGGAATCTGAAGTGGTTGCAACAGTCCGGCGGGCCGTTGATGTTCTGCCTTCACTCGCTGACAAACATCACAAAGTGCAACAAACTCGGCTATCTCCCTCCTCATGCTGACCCACCAAAACTTTTCTTTAAGGTCTTGATACATCTTTGTACTGCCAGGGTGAATTGAGTATTGGGTTTGGTGAACTTCCGTAAGGATCGCCTTTTTCAAATCCTTGTCTTCTGGCACACACAGCCTCTTTCCCATCCAGATTGTGCCATGTTCGTCTTCCGAAAAACCACGAGCTTTTCCGACTCTCATGTTCTTCTTGAGTTCGGCCATTTCGGGATCTGACGCCTGAGCAGCCCGAATTTGATCAATGAGAGTGGGTTGGGCTTCCAGGGCAGCCACAAAACCAAAATCCACCACTCGTAGATTTAGATTCTCGAGTTCCTGCTGCAACTGGTCACACATTCTTTCGACACTGAGAGTGGTGCAGTAACTCTTTCGGCTTAGTGCATCCGCAACCACATTAGCTTTGCCGGGATGGTAATGTATCCCTAAGTCATAATCTTTGATCAGTTCCAACCATCTTCTCTGCCGGAGGTTTAAATCTGGTTGGGTGAAAATGTACTTAAGACTTTTGTGATCTGTATACACTTCACAACGATTACCAATTAGGTAGTGTCGCGGATCTTCAATGCATGAACCACTGCGGATAACTCCGATCATGAGTGGGGTAGTTGTTTTCATGTGGGCGCAATTGACGAGATGCATATGCGACCACTTTGCCTTCTTGCATCAACACACATCCCAACCCTTGGCGAGATGCATCACAATAAACTTGGAAGTCCTTTTTGGGTCGGGCGGTATCAACACGGTGCGACACCAACTTCCTCTTGAGCTCTTCAAAACTCCTATTGCATTCTCGCCGACCATTTAAACTTCTCATCTTTCTTCAACGGTTGAGTCATTGGCTTGGCGATTTTGGAGAAGTTCTCAATGAAGCGGCGGTAGTAACCCGCAAGTCCAAGGAAACTTCGGATCGCGTAACCGTCTTAGGCGGGGTCCACTTAGTAACCGATTCCACATTTGCTGGATCCACGGCTACTCCTTGGGCATTCACAATGTGGCCGAGAACCGTACCTCCTTTAACCAAAGCACACTTGCTAAACTTGGCGTAGAGTTGATGGTCTCTCAACTTTTCGAGTACTGTCCGAAGATGTTGCGATGATCCTCCTCGACTTAGAGTAGACCAAAATGTCGTCAATGAACACCACTACGAATTTATCCAAGAACTCCATAAACACCTTGTTCATCGATTCATAAAGAAATGGTGCATTGGTTAAACCAAAAGACATGACCGTACACTCGTACTCCGTGCACAGTGGTGAAGGCGGTCTTGGGAATGTCCTTTCCCGAATCCTCAAGCGATGATAGCCCGATCGCAGGTCTATCTTGGAAAATACCTTGGCCCCTTTGAGTTGATCAAATAAGTCATCAATCCGTGGTAGGGGATACTTGTTCTTGATAGTAACCTCATTGAGGGCTCGATAATCCACGCACATTCTCTTGGTCTTGTCTTTCTTTTCCACAAAAATCACCGGAGCACCCCAAGGCGACGTGCTCGGCGAATATACCCTTTTTGCAACTGTTCATCCACTTGCTTCTTTACTTCGGCCAACTCGTTGGCTCCCATCCTATATGGCCTCTTGTGTATTGGGGCGGTCCGGTACTAGGTCAATCCGAATTCAATTTCCCTTTTTGGCGGCATCCGAGTTAAATCCTCGGGAAAACTTCGGGTATTCTCGACGATGGGGATATCCTCTAACTTCACGGTTCTTGGCCGCCATTTCGGACGATTCCCGGTGGAAACATGATTCGAACTTGCTATGGACTTGACTTGCATGGGAGAGCGAAAAACAATTCTTTCTCCATTCATGTTGACTAAAGTAATGGTGCGACTAGCGCAATCAATTACTCCCTTATGTCCGGACAACCAATCCATCCCAAGAATGACATCTATGCCTTTGGGTGAAGGAGGATAAGATTGGCTAGGAACATAGATCCTTGGATTTCTATGGCTGCGAGGGCAGATCGAGTGGTTTCCAAGTGGTTTCCGGGGTTTGAACCCGCATAGGTATCTTAAGTCCCACTCACCGACAACCCATGTGCCCCAACAAATTGTTTTGAGATAAAAGAATGTGTAGCGCCGAATCAAATAATACTCGTGGCGGGAGTATAGTTTACGGAAACATACCCAGTATAACTTCGGGAGCGGTCGTGCTTCCTCGGCGGACGCATGATTGACTCGAGCTGGATGAACCTTGGCCCAGCGCGTCTTGGCTTCGGACACTTGTCCGCAAAATGCCCTGGATCACCACGGTTGAAACAGACTCGGCTTTCCTCCCGAGTCCTTCCTTGGAGGTGGTGGTCGTGGATCGTTGTTGGGATGGTCTTGTTGGAGGGCGCGGGCTGGAGTACGCGTTGCCGACCGCCGCCACTACCGCGCTTGGAAATTCCCAGGTGATAAGGTCGATGCCGACGAACAATCATGGTGGTAGGTCCACTCGGCTTCCGGGCATGAAACGCGGCCTCGCCGATTTCCCTTGTTGAGGAGGTCGTGTCCGGAATGCTTTTCTCTTCTTGATCATCTTGTTGCGCGATCTTCTTGTCGAATGGCCTTGTCGACCGCCTTCTCAAAGTTAGCATACTCTCCGGAGATAAGTTTGTCCGTGAGTTCATCATCCAAACCACCAAAAACTTTTCTGCCTTTCCGCATCGGTGCGCACATCTTCGGGGCATAACGGGCAAGACGATTGAACTCGTGCAGATACTCTCGAATCGATCTCGTTACCCTGTTCAAGAGAACGGAACTCACGCTTTTACGTGCAACTATTTCCGCAGAATATGTGCGGTCCCGAAACCGTGACGAAACTCTTCCCGTGTAATCTTGCTCCCGCCGGCGAGTAACCAAATAGTTGTCCCACCAAGCTGAAGCAGGACCCTGTAACTGATGAGTGGCAAAAGAGACTTTCTCTTGATCCGTGCACTGCAGCAGATCCAACTTCTTCTCTATGGCATGAAGCCAATCATTAGCCTCCATGGGATTAGTGGTCTTGGAGAAGGTCGGCGGTCGGACGCGAAGGAACTCGGCGGCTTGGACTGGGGCGGTGGGGCGGCAACCGATTGTTCTGCGTTGTTGCTTGCATTTGTTGCAGCATCTGCCGTTGCATCCGATGGTGTTGTTGTTGCATTTGCTGCATCATTGCAGCCATCATCTGTGTCTGTGAAGCGAGCACTTGAGCAATGGTGGGATTCTCGGGTGGCGGTGGAGGAGCATTGCCATTGGCGTCGTGAGCCTCGTTGTTGTTGGCACTGATCGCCCATTGTTCTTTCGCTTCGCCGGGTCCCGGTGTTCACCATCCGAAGGAGACGACCACCGAGAGAGAAAAGAAGAAAAAGCGAGCAGACTTAGCACTAATCTTTATTATTTGAATTCAAATGCATTGTTCGATCTTGACTAAAAACAAGGAAAAGCACCAAACATCCTTAATTGGTCGGTCATATCACACTTGATATCGACGCCGCCTATCCCACACACACAGCCTAACACACAAGAACTACCAAGAAGACAAACTAAGAAAAACGGTAAAACTAAGGAGGGCAACTAGAACGATCCACGAGACGAGGAATCGAAGCCGCTTCCTTCGAAGATCCCCATTCTTCCGAACGGCTCCTGGAGTCCTCGGCGTCACCTCGACTTGGATTCTTCGAATCGGTTGCCGTAGCCCAACCGATCCCGCCTCTTCCCTCCGAGGAATCTTGAGTCTCTTCGGAGTCCATGTCTTCACCGAATTCTCGAGCTTGAGTCACCGGAGACGGAGATCCAACCATTACGCCACCTCCGCCTGGATTTGCCGAAGTGGAGCAAAGGTGAGGGCGGGACTGCAGCAGGAGGAACGGAACCGGCGCTGAACCGGAGCGGGTGGAGCCGGAGAAGGCGGTGGAATCCGAGGGGCTAGCCGGATACGGACGGCGCGGTGGTGGTCTTCCGAGGCGTAGTGCGGAGTCTAACCCCAACCGGTGGCGGGAGTCCCTTCAACTCGCCTACCTCCTTCTTCGGACGAACCACTTCGTCCCGCATCGCGTGATCCTCGGCATCTTCTTGTCGTTCGGCTCCTTGGTCGCCTTGTGTAGGTCGAGTGCATCGATCCAATCCCTTGAGTACGGTGCACATGTGACCGAAGGTAGTGTCATTCTCCTCTCGCCGTAGACTTGAATATACCGACCTCGGAGGAACTACCTCGACGGGGATGATAGCGGTAGGAGGAGGTGCGAAGGTCGCATCATGCGGCTCCCTCATCCCGGCCAACATCGGGTAGGCGGCTTCTTGACAAGCGTGATCGACGTGCCTCGGAAGCCGTGACCTCCATGTTGGGAAGACACGTTCCCACAAACCCGTGAACCTCCAACCGAACACGGTATGGCAACTCGCCACCGAGAGGCGCAAGCGTTGTATACTCGGTGCCGGGATATCCAACCGCAAGGGCCATACGCGCCGGCTCGCCACGAAGCTTGTCATCCCTTTTCCGCAGTGCGTTGGAGAACCTGCCATCTATAGAAACAAAGGAGTGGGAAAATCAAAACATGCTCAAAACCCACGACCACATCCCATTTTCGCAATTCCTAAACCCTAGACTCGACTCCACTTTTCAAAACACCCCTTTTCTTTCAAAACATATGCACATGAAAAGAATTAGAGGGCTCTTAAGGTTTCCAGTTGGCTTGTCCTAGAGTCACGGAAGGCTCGATACCAACTTGTCACGCCCGAAATTCACACCGAATTTCTACGGCTAATTTGTGCATTACATCCTCGTCCGGGAATCGCCGAGGTACACAAATCGACGTTATTGATAATACGAATCCTCGTCTTAGAAACAATATAAAAGAGTTACATAAATGCAGCGGAAAAGAAAATAAAACTGACTTAAGCTAAACTTTGACACGAGCGAGCGGAACACCAACTCCACGGTAAACCTTGACGAGAACAAGCCTACACCTCCTCGGAGACCTCGCTCTCAACCTCTCGGCACCGAACGGGAAAAGAAGCAAGACCGAGTACAACCACCGTACTCAACAAGTCACACCGGAAAAGGGGACATGATGCAAGATAAATAACAAGGAAAGGTCAAGGGCTCAATTTGCATAAACAGCATTTGCAGTATATAATAATAATATTTGAAGACAGTAAAACAGTAGTAATATTTAAGCGGTATTAAATAAACACGTCCAACGCTCAAACCACGTTGCAACAGGCCCATCCATCCACCCGCACTAGTCATACTTCAACATTTCATTCGAATAAAGTAAATGAGACTAATCAAGGTGAATCGGTCGATCGCCCGTAACCGTGGGCACGGCTATTCGAATAGTTTTTACTCCGATCGAGGTGTACAAGCGTACCCACAAGACACAATCCCACAACACATCACCGTGTGCCGGTGCACCACCACGGTGCCCGGAAAGGAATTGTGACAGACCCTTCACATAACCCCTCTAATCAATCGTACCACACCAAGGTTTCGCCCCCATTCCCATCGGGCAATGGGCAGCCCCTCTAGTGCCGCGGTGAATCCGAAAGCTGATCAACCCTTAAAACCGGGCCGACCCAACTCCATCACGCTCACCCTCTCGGGGTACGTTAACTAGAGACAGCTATGCTACGGGCCCGACCATTACCCATGCCGGCTTGTGGTATGCACGGCATTTCTTCCGGGGTTTCCCGAGAACCGGTCCTTAATCGTCATGAGCACGCTAACCAAAGTCCAACCATGTGCTCACGACCCACCTTTCTTATAATTCAATATTATTAAAACCAAAGTCATATCTTAATATCGTCGGAAGATCCACTTTAGAAATAAACTTGATTAGTGTGACTCCCTTAAGTGAGCTAGTTGCGCTAAGCATGACTAAGCAACCTTAAACTAACATCTAGTCACATTGGATCCCAAGTTATCAATGGTATAAGGTAAACAATCCTATGGTTGAGTACAATAGGTATAATCATCCCATAAAATGACATTCTAAAACATATGCGGTATTTGAAGGAAAAAGATATATTTACATAAAATAGGTACAATATGGTCAATGTAAGGTATGACTTGCCTTGCTCGAGAGCGAGGAACCTCGGCGACTACTTCGAAGAGAACGGGCTCGCGGAAAACTCGGAATCTACACGACAAACAAAGCACTCAACAAACACCCTAAAAAGTCTACTGAAACAGCACTGAAAAGTATTTTTAATGGATTCTTGACATTTTTCTGGATTTAATGAAATTTGAATGGGCTAAAACGGAGCTCGGATTCAAAAGATATGAATTTTAGAAGTTTAATTGCGATTTTTAAACTAAACGAAAAGATTAAATTATTTATTGCGCAATTAAGTCCTCGGTGACGTCACCCTTGCGCCCGGGCTGGCGTCGGCACGACGTGGCCGGCGCGTCAGCCTAGGGGACGCGCGCACGGCCGTAGCGCGGGAGCGGGGCGCGGCGGCCGGATTGCCGCCACGTGGCGCAATCCGAGCGGCGGAATGGCGGCGACGCGCGCGATCGGGCGGCCGGGTGGCGACGATCGGACGGGCGAGATCCATCGCGATCGGACGGCGCGAGATCCGTCCGATCCGCAAGATCGGACGGCACGGGCGGCGCTAGGGTTAGGGTTAGGGTTTGACGCGCAGCGCGCGGCCGTTGCGGCGCGGCGACGACCATCCGAGCGGCGGCGGGCGGCGGCGACGACCCGCGGACGGCGGCGGACCGGCGGCGACAACCCGACTAGTGGCGGCGTGCGCGCGAAAGGAAAAAAAGGACGCAAACGAAACAAAATGGAACCCGAGGACGGCGGCGAGCTCACCGACGGTTGAACGACGGAGAACGGCGGCGACACGGGCTAGAATCCTCGGCGAATCAAAGGGAAACGAGGCGGAGCTGGGGGTTTTATAGGGGAGAGAGGAGACCGAAACGGGCACGAAACGACGGGGATAAGGTCGCCAGAGAACTCGGACTCGGAGAGAGAGAGGGAGGTGCGGCGTTTGGCGGCGGCGGCCGTTGCGGCGCGCGGAAATGCGGGCACGGGTGCGGCAGACGGCGGAGCCGGCGTGGGGCCCACGCGGCGCGAGGCACGCGGAACGGCCCGGGAAAGGCGGGCGCGCGGCTATGGCGGCGGCGGTGGGCCGCCGGCGCGGGGAGGCGGCTCGACAGTGGGGCCCACCGCTCGTGGCCCACGGCGCGAGGGAGGCCGGACTTGCGCGACGCGGCGGGACCGTGGGCGGCCCACGTCCGGAAGAGCGGCGCGCGCGGAGCGGGCCGACGGCCCGTTACGGCGACGGGCGGGAAAGAGGCCGTACGGCGTACGGAAAAGGAAGAAAAAGAAAAAGAAAAAGAAAAAAAGGAAAAAGGGACTTAATTAAATTCCCGATTTCTTATTTAATTGTTTAAAAATACTTAGGGTGCTCTAAAAATTCCAAGTAAAAATCGTTAGCGTATTTTGACATGAAGAATTCAAGAAAAATCCTATCATGTCATTTCCATTTATTAATTGTATGTTAATATTATAGGTTGACTCCAGGTTAATTTCAGAAATTCCGATTATTTCCGGGTAAATTATTTTTAAATGAATTAGGGAAAAACTCAGGATGTGACATCTGCCGCAGCAACAACTCCGACTACCAAAGCAGCCTGCCAAGAACCTCTCTGAGTGATCTGTGGGAAGTCCTCGACCGGCGCTATCAAGAATGAGATCAGCGCTCCTGCGAAGATCGAAAGGGCTCGCCCGACAGCAACGACGACGGAGTACCTGCTTTCACTCGGGACCTACGCCGAGTGCATTGGTCGAATGGTTTTAAGCCGACAGGAATCGAGAAGTACGATGGAAAGACCGACCCCGAGTCGTGGCTGACCGTGTACACCCTCGCCATCCGCGCAACAGGAGGAGACAACAAGGCCATGGCTAATTACTTGCCTATTGCCCTCGCCAACTCAGCCAGGAACTGGCTCACGAGCTTGCCAAGAGGCTCGATCGACTCGTGGAGTGAGCTACGGGATCACTTCATCGCCAACTTCCAAGGCACCTTTGAAAGGCCCGGGACCCACTTCGACCTCTACAACGTCATCCAGAAGCCAGACGAGCCATTGAAGGACTACATCCGGCGCTTCTCGGAAAAGCGTAACAAGATCCCCAACATCACCGACGACATCATCATCGTCGCCTTCCGGAAGGGAGTCCGTGATGAACTGTTGATCGGAAAATTTGGGCGCAAGCCACCGAAGACGGTGAAGCAGATGTTCAAGACAGCAAACTCTTACGCCAAGTCCAGCGACGCGATCAAGGTGGCGCGGCAAGGCGGCTCGACGAAGGGACGACAAGCGGGGAGAAAGCCGGCATCCTAAGAAGGATATGGCAACAACAACCAGGGCCAAAAGGACCGCAAACGCCGGCCTGAGGACCTGGTTGCCGCAACGTCCAACTCCCAACGCCGTCCCCGAGTCGCGGCCTACGACGCAATCATGAACGCTCAGTGCACGCATCATCCAAACCACAAGCATGCGGCCAAGGACTGCTTTATTTATAAGCAATTCGCCGAGCAATATGCGACACAACTCAACAAGAAGCCGACTGACGAAGCTGGCCCATCGGGGACCAAGAAGAACAACCCGACTAGAAATACAGAGCCCTTTCAAGACCCCGTAGGCGAGCTGAATCACATTTTCAGGGGGCCGCAGGCTTATGAGTCCAAGAGGAAGCAGAAGCTAACCGACTGCGAGGTCAACGCGGCGCAACCCGAAGTCCCACAATACCTACGATGGTCGGAGGTGTCCATCACGTTCGACCGCTCGGATCACCCTGACCGAGTGGTTCACCCGGGGTGGTATCCCCTGGTACTAGACCGGGTGGTCCGCAATATCAAGCTGAAGCGCGTCCTCATCGATGGGGGCAGCGCCCTCAATATTTTGTTCGCCAAGACCTTGGACGAGATGCAAATCCCGAGAGCCGAATTAAAGGCAAGCTCAGCCCCCTTCCACGGAGTTATCCCGGGGCTGTCGTCCACGCCACTCGGGCACATCGCCCTTCCAGTCACCTTCGGAGTTCGGGAGAACTTCCGGACGGAGAACATCACTTTCGAGGTGGCCGACTTCGAGACGGCCTACCACACGATCATCGGAAGGCCTGCACTCGCCAAGTTCATGGCGATACCGCACTATACCTACCTCTGCATGAAGATGTCGGGTCCAAACGATGTCATCACTCTGTGCAGCGACGTCAAACAAGCCTTCACTTGCGACAAGGAAAGCTGCGACATGGCCCAATCTCGTGAGAGATCGCGTGGCCAGGAAGAAGTCCGATTGGCTGCATCAACCTCGGGAGAGGGCGAAATCCCCATAAAGAAGATAGCCAAGTCGGGACAAGGCGACGCCAAAATGAAGAAAATCTCCCTTGATCCATCGGATCCTTCCAAAACCGCTGTAATCGGCGCTGAGCTAGATCCTAAATAGGAAAGCGCGCTCGTCACCTTCCTCCAAAATAATAACGATGTTTTTGCTTGGAAACCATCTGATATACGTGGAATTCCTAGGGAGGTGATCGAGCACTCTTTACACGTCAAAGATGACGTGAAACCAATCAAACAACGATTGCACCGTTTTGCTCAGGATCGAAAAGATGCCATCAAGGAAGAACTCACAAAGCTTTTAGCCGCCGGTTTTATCAAAGAAGTCCTCCATCCCGACGCCCGGCTAACCCGGTCTGGTTCGGAAGAAGACAGGGCAATGGCGCATGTGCGTTGACTACACCGACCTCAACAAAGCCTGTCCCAAAGATCCATTCGGACTGCCTCGCATCGACCAAGTCGTGGACTCAACAGCCGGCTGCCAGCTCTTAAGCTTTCTGGATTGTTACTCGGGCTACTACCAAATCAGCTTGAAGGAAACTGAAAACATCGTTCATCACGCCGTTTGGAGCTTACTGCTACATCACGATGCCCTTTGGCCTGAAGAACGTCGGAGCCACATACCAACGCATGATTCAAAGATGCTTTCAAACGTAGATCGGGAAGAACGTGGAAGCCTATGTCGACGATGTCGTCATCAAGACCAAGCAGAAGGAAGACCTGATTGCCGACTTAGAACAAACCTTCGCAAATATTCGGGCCTTCAGAATAAAGTTAAACCCGGAGAAGTGCATGTTCGGTGTGCCATCAGGCAAACTGCTCGGCTTCATGGTGTCCCATCGCGGCATTGAAGCTAATCCAGAGAAAATCAATGCTATCCTGAATATGAAGCCCCAGAGTAACCAGAAAGATGTCCAGAAGCTTACTGGCTGCATGGTGGCGCTAAGCCGATTCATCTCTCGACTCGGCGAACGAGGTATGCCTTTCTTCAGGCTACTGAAGAAAACTGACAACTTCTAGTGGACCACAGAAGCCCACAAGGTCTTTGAAGATTTCAAAGAATTTCTCACGACGCCACCCGTCCTAGCCTCACCTTAGCCTCAGGAGCCCCTGCTACTGTATGTCTCAGCGACTCACCAAGTGGTCAGCACGGTTCTTGTGGTTGAGCGCGAAGAAGAAGGACGAGTCCAGAAGATTCAGAGGCCAATCAACTTCGTCAGCGAAGTACTGGCAGGAGCCAAAATTCGCTATCCTCAGGTACAAAAATTGCTATATGGTGTTCTGATAACCGCGAGGAAATTGGCGCACTACTTTTAGGGTCACTCGGTCAGCGTCGTCACTTCCTTTCCACTCGGCGATGTCATCCACAACCGGGAGGCGACTGGGCACATCGCGAAGTGGGCCCTAGAACTGATGCCGCTGGACTTAACTTTCAAGGCGAGGACGTCTGTAAAGTCACAAGCCCTCGCGGATTTCCTGGCCGAGTGGACCGAACAACAAGAAGATGTACCTCGAGAAGACCTACAATACTGGACCATGTACTTTGACGGATCCAAGAGGATCACTGGCTTGGGAGCAGGAGTCGTGTTGATCTCCCCAACTGGGGAAAGGCTAAGATATGTTCTTCACCTCCACTTCTCCGCCTCTCACAACGTCGTCGAGTACGAAGCCTTGCTGCATGGACTGCGACTTGTTGTTTCACTCGGGATACGTCGGCTAGTCGTGAAAGGAGATTCCCAGCTAGTTGTCAACCAGATGAAAGACTGGTCCTGTTTAAACGACACCATGGAGGCCTATCGGCAAGAAGTTCACAAACTTGAAGACAAGTTTGACGGATTGGAGCTATCCCATGTCTTGAGACATAACAGCGAGGCAGCTGACGAGTTGGCGCAGTTCGGGTCCAAGCGAGAAGCTGCTCCAACAGACGTCTTCGTAGAGCATCTCTATGAACCGACTGTTGCAGCAAAACCAACCCCCAACGAGCAAGCTGCAAACCAAGTCGCCATGATCGACGCCGACTGGAGGACACCACTCATCAAATTTTTAACTTAGCAAGAGCTGCCGGAAGACTGGAATGAGGCGGAACGAGTTCGACGTCGTTGTCAAGCTTACGTCATGGTCGACTCTGAATTGTACAAAAGGAGCCCTTCTGGAGTCCTAATGAGATGTATCACTCCTGAGGAAGGACGGCAACTACTCCAAGATATCCACTCGGGTATATGCGGAAGTCACGCGGCGGCACGCACCTTGGTGGGCAAAGCCTACAGACAAGGTTTTTTCTGGCTTACGATGGTCTCCGACGCTGACAAAGTGGTCTGAACGTGTGAAGGTTGCCAGTTCTTCGCTCGGCAGAGCCACGTTCCAGCCCAAGAGCTACAAACGATTTCATTATCTTGGCCGTTTACGGTATGGGGCTTGGATATGGTCGGTCCTTTTAAGAAGACTCCAGGAGGATTCACGCACCTATTTGTCGCGATCGACAAGTTCTCCAAGTGGATCGAGGCTAAGCTGGTTGCTACGATCACCGCTGACAAGGCACGAGACTTCATCCTCAACATCGTACATCGGTTTAGCATCCCAAACAGAATTATAACCGATAACGGGACCCAATTCACTGGAGGCATCTTTAAGGAATTCTATGAAGACTTCGGCATCAAAATCTGCTATCCATCGGTCGCACATCCCAAAAGCAATGGACAAGTTGAGCGTGCCAACGGCATGGTCCTTCAAGGCATCAAGGCCCGAGTGTTTGACCGACTAAATCCTTACGCTGGCAAATGGGTCCAAGAGCTCTCCTCGGTTCTATGGTCTCTACGGACTACGCCCAGTCGGGCTACTGGCCAAACTCCTTTCTTTTTGTCTATGGCGCAGAAGCCATGTTGCTGAACGAAATGGAGTACGAATCTCTCCTAGTCCGCAGCTTTAACGATGAACGCTACGATCAAGACCGAGTGGATGACCTCACCCGACTGGAGGAGGCCCGTGAGGCAGCCACGATCCGTCGGCAAGATATCTTCAAGGACTCGACGATACCACAGCCGCAATGTTCGAGCACGAGCTTTTATTGTCGGCGATCTAGTTCTGCAAAATTCAAACCACCAAGGACTGTCACAAATTATCTCCACTATGGGAAGGACCATATATAATCGCTGAGGTGACTCGGCCAGGAGCATACCGACTAAAGCGTGAAGACGGATCCATGGTGGAGAACTCCTGGAACATCGAACATCTTCGACGATACTATGCTTAAATTGCCTTAAGTTTCATGTTATTCTTGACTGTCAACCTCAAGCAAGATGACTTCTTGAGTTAGCAATCGGGGGCTGCATTCATGTCAATAAAGCATGGTTTTCTTCGGCAACTTGTGCATATTTGGTTTATCATTGTTTAATGTTCCTCGATCCGAGTTCAATGGATAAGGACTGAGAATTTTTCGATGACCTAATCAAGCTTAGGCTTGATGACAGTCGGACGAAAATTACTTAAGAAATTTGACATACAGACTCGGATCAAGGCCTTAACATAAATAAGCTGAGTATTTACAAGTCTACATCAGAAAGTTGCATACAAATGTTCACAAAGCAATCAAGATCGAAAGTTGTTCACTACATCGGCGACTACTTTCTTGGCCGACTCCTGCGCTTCATCAATTAACTCCAAAGCCCGCTCATCTGAAGTACCATCAGCGAACACCTCCCCGACTGAGTCAACTTCTATCCGAGGATAGAGTGACTTGGCCTGCGCAAGGGCGAAGTTCGCCCCCATGGTAGCTGCCTCGTAGTGATCAGGGGCCCTCCGGAGCTTATCGAAAATCTCGACGGGGTCCAACGAGCTGGTCTCGAGCCCATGATGGAACAACAACAATAGGATCGGTGTCGCCGCGTTAGCAACATCGTCCCTGACGCTTTCGACTTTTTTGACCCTCTCAACGAAAATATCATATTGGGCTCGGGTCTTGATCTTATAGGCTGTCAGAGACATACGATCACACAAAAATTCGAAGATGAAGCAAAATATAGAATGTTGTTTTGAAAGAGCTCACCTTCAAACTCAGTCTCCAGCTCGGCTTTGCTGGCGCTAGCCTCATCTAGCTGGGCCTGGAGCAAGTGGACTTCCGATGAGTTCTCTGCCACAAGAAATGCTGTCAACGCCAAGATCAAAACAGACTGCAATTAAAGGCACAAAATGACTAAGGAGATTGAGCTTACTCCCGACTGAACCCCGGAGGTCGAGGTTCTCCTCCCGGAGTGCGGCTATCTCTCTCCTCAGAGCCGCTTCTCTCGATGCAGCTTCTTCTCGAGTGGCCTTTAGCTCCTGCTGGATGTTCTCTAGGGAGTTCAAGTGCAGGACCAACTTCTCGAGTGCATCGGACTTGACCATCGCATGACAATACACCCTCTACACACGATTTCGAAGATTGGTCGACCGAAAAGCAATCACAAAGCTACAAAAAAAGAGCAAAACTTACATTCATCACCGAGTAGCTTCGTTCAGCTGTCTACAAACATGTCTCTTTCTTCATTTTCCTTTTGCTTGTTCAGGATGATGCCATGTTTCTGGCCCTCAGAATCGTGCCACTCAATCTTGATTGGAGGGACCTAGGTCTCAAAGGACTGCAACCTGGGGATCTCCTCCACTTTGGCTAATCGATTCAGAAAGAGTGAATGAAGACACAGGAAAAGTAGACTGAAGATTAAAAAGCGAAAGATTGATTCAAGGGCTTACCAGCTTCGGTGGCCGAATCCTTAACCAGCACTTCCCGGCTGCTTTTCTCTTCTTGGTTCTTACCCGACTGGTCC
Organism: Oryza australiensis; assembly: GCA_019925245.2. Classification (NCBI taxonomy): domain Eukaryota; kingdom Viridiplantae; phylum Streptophyta; class Magnoliopsida; order Poales; family Poaceae; genus Oryza; species Oryza australiensis. The sequence continues at coordinate 4,176,954 of JAIFGZ020000106.1, forward strand.
TCAGTCGGGGTCCTTTGGGTGGCAGCCGGGGTCTCTTCTGTGGCCGATTGGTTTCCAGTCGGGGCTTCCCGGCTGGCTGTCGGGGGCTCTTTCCTCGGGATATCCTCACTGGGAGAAGTGGGTTCTTCACTCGGAGCGCTCTCACTCGGGAGAGGGCTCCGGGGTTTTGGCTCTGCAGGCCTTGTCGCCTCAGTTGCTGCAGATGGCGTTGGCCCCTCATTTTGCCCAGTGGGGTCTATATTTTGAGGCCTCCTACAAAGAGAAAGACAGGAGCAATCGGGATGAAGACAAAGAGGTTTTCAATAAGAGCACAATTTCGGTCATAAGACATACCTGGTTGATCGGCGGATTTTGGGCGCAGTTTTTGGTGACAGCCTTGGAGGGGTCGCTTCGGCTTGAGGGGCTGGAGCATCGTCGTCCGAGTCATCAATGACCAGCCTCCTCTTACTCGCCCGTTTGCTTATGTCCTCGCTCGGGGCAGCCCTCTTGCCGAGATGATCGTCCTGGATCTTCACGCCACCGGCTGATTTTTTAGCAGGCCGAGCCGACACGTCGTCATGGTGTATTTTATACGGCTTCGAGATAATGAAGGCGTTTTCCTGCAAGAGAGATTCTTTGAACGCTAAGAAGCGCGACATCAAGATTGAAAGACAATAAAGAGGCTGAGTCAACTTACCGGAGGAGGAGGGCGATATAGGCTGTACGGGAGGACCGGCAGCATGAGGCTACGCTCGACTGTAATCCCAATCGAGAATATCTTATACATGCGGGTATTCAAGGTCTCGAAGCTGAGGGAGTCGCGGTCTTCCCAATTGGGGTCCCTCTCGCCCTCGTACTCGCGCGGGCTTAGACCTCTCCTTGATCGGTGCCAGTCGGTTCCTGATGAAATGCCGAGTGATCTGTTCACCCCGAAGGCCCTTATTCTTCATTTCCAAAATCTTCGCCAAAAGCTTATTGGCTTCATCCCAGTCTTGGGCCACTGGCACGGTGCTCCAGTTGGATCTAGGTACAGGAGGAAGGCCGACGAAGTCGGGCAGACTAGGTTCGAGGTTTGCAATGTAGAACCAGTTTGCGTGTCAGCCCTTGTTAGAGGATTTCAAGGGAAGAGAGAAATAATCCCGGCGAAGGGATCCGCGGAGCTGAAAGCCGGCCCCACCAACGACGCAGGACTCATCCTTGTTCGGATGCAGCTTGAGATAGAACATGCGCCGAAAGAGTTGGAAGTGGGGAAGGATGCCAAGGAAGGCCTCGCAGACATAAATGAAAAGAGCTATATGGAGCATAGAATTGGGGTTCAAGTGATAAAGTTGAAGGCCATAGTAATCAAGGAGACCCCTAAAGAGCTCAGAGGAGGGGAAGACCGAAGCCACAATAGAAGAAAGAGGTAAAGACGACGATCTCACCGGTGTTCGGAGTGGGGAACTCCTCACCGACCGCTGGGTGCCAGCTGACGATCTCCTTGGGAGGGAGAACTCCGTTCTTCACCATCTCCTTGAGAGTGGACTCCTTGACATCCGAGGTCTCCCATTGCTCGAAAGGGATCTCCTTCTCTCCCGCCATGGATGTGGTTTTGGGGGAAGTGGATCTGGCTCGGGGGATGGGGATTGGGGATGGGGATCTTTGGAGATGGATGCGGAGGCTAGCTTGGGAAGAAGTGCGGACTCCTGGATCGATGGATTGGGTACGCGCGTGAGCCTAGGGTTTTCCGCTGCAAGCTGGTGAACAGTGTTGCGAGTGGGGAAATTTTCTGGGAAGACGAAGTGGCTGGGATGACCTCGAGGCTTTGTACAAAGATTTGAGGGTTTCGCCAAGTTATCTCGCAGATTGGGCCGAGCCCATGAGAGACTTGCGGCCCGGCTAAGGTGTGGCTCGACGTGTGTCCTTAGGGACTTAAGTGGATGGGCTTAAGTAGATTTGCCTTGGCAATATGCACGTGTCTAATTGCCCAGTACCTTTAGAAATCCTTTCATATCGCGGTTTGCGCAACTTCATGAGATGTTGGCATGATGCAATTTGAAAGGTGACAAACAGTTAAGCTTTTCATGGCTGCCTTGATGACCGGAACTATTTGGTTTTTTAGCATTTGATTAAATGATTATATCCATGCTATTTTTCCACTTTGGTGAAAATCTTTCTAGATTGAGACCAATATTATGGCAGGAGTTATTTAATATTTTGGTTATATTTTTCAGATGATTGAAAAACTTGTTTACCCATGAGGGATGATTAAAATATTTGTTCCGAGATGACTTGTATAGATCCACTCAGATAAACATGAGCTTACCGAGTGTTTTTCACCCACGAGGGTTGATTGAACTATTTGTTCTGAGATGACTCGGCAGATTCACTCAGACAAGCGTGAGCTTGCCGAGTGATGAGATTTTTATGATTGCTTTGGCATGAGCTAAGCATTTATATGAGAATGATTTTTTATAGTTCTTGACTATATGTTTAGTCTATTTTTATTTACCACATAGTCGGGGGCTACACCTAATTAGGTGCATCAGGAGATGCACCTAGATATTTATTTTTTGAAAATTTTTTGGATGTTTTCCAGCCCTTCACAGTCTTTGGAGCCACTCGAGAGTTTCAGGCAGGGATGATGGAACCACTCGGCACCAGAAGCACTCGGCCAAAGAGTTGTTTGGCTGTGAGTTATCTTGGTTCAAGGTAAAGTTATCTCGTCGACTGCGAAGGACTCGGGGGATACTGTGGAGATTATGGCAATCGGATATCCACATGGCAAGCTTATCCGACTGGTAATAGGGATATGTTACGCCTTCTAATTATGTAAACCGGCTATGACTTGAGTATTACGTTGCCGATTAGATAAGGCAACGGCTCATAGTCATGGTTTGGTAAGATTGAGAAAACCGACTTAGAGTAAGATAGGGTTTTCGACTTGTAAACCCGCCTCCCAAGACTATATAAGGGGGGTAAGGGGTGTCCCTTGAGGGATATCAGATGCTAGATCAGACATACGAGCTATCAGCTTTAGAAGCAAGAGCAACAGATCTTGAGATCAATAAACTCTCAGCGGATCGAATCCCCGAAACAGAAGTAAGGTATTACCTCACGAGAGGGCCTGAACATGTCTAAACCTTATTCTCCACCTAACCCATTGTGCTTGACGATCTTGACTGCACCCCCAAATTTCTATTGCCGAAACCAAGTTTCGACAATCAGTTTAGTTTACTATACTAGTACTGTATAAATTAGTATATGTATTAAACATTGTGAAACTACACATTAATTCCTACATATAGTTTTTTTAGATAAGCATATATTCCAAGATAAAGTGCACATATATATTACTCCACATGCCTCTAATCATTGAGCATTTCTATTAAAATTCACATCAAAATTTCACTACTACAGTACAGCCTATCAATGCCAGCTCTATCAAGTGTTGGTTGGATTAAACCTGGCACTGATAAGGATTTCGCCCCCTCCTCACTGAACCCACGCATGTTCTGAAGGGGAAACAATTGACATGAGATTACAATAGAATCCATCTAAAGAAAAATCGGCAGGCACTAATATGATCAGTGTTAGTTTATTTAAAAACCTAGCACGATGAACTGATTTATTAGCATCGGTTAGAAAAGCCAACACTAATGAGAATAGCGCTGGTTTATTTAAAAAAACTTGGCATTGATGGGCTGAACATTAATGCCGGTTAGGGAGAAAAATGGCATAAAGACAGGAGCCAATCAGCCGACATGCCAACTAAAAAAATTATTAAAGTAGATGTCTCACACTCTAGGTCATCACTTCCCAAGTAAACCCCTCCCTCACGCTCTCACTCAGCCTCTCTCCTCGACGGCGACGGCAATGGTGACCCTTCTCCTCGCGTGCCCAGTAGCTGCCTGAAAGTTGAGGGTCGCAGCGGTAGCCTCCCTATTGACTAGACCCTCGGATACGGGCCACTAGATCTCTCCGCTGCTGATGCCCTCCTCGACGTACATGCCAAGGAGAAGCCCTCCATCCCCCCTCCCCAAACACACTCAGGAGCCAATGTTGAGCAGTTTGAAGGAGTTGATGGTGACAGTGGCTTGAGGGAGATGCCAACAGTGGGAGAGATCAATGACATTGTTGGTTGCTCAGAGGCAAATGAAATATTTTATAAGAAAGACGGAAATTATTTTTTTTACCTTCAGCCTCTCTTTGTAATACATATAAATCTAAAAATGATAGAGTGATTAAAGAGAATCTATTAGATGGTAGCGATGAGCCCGACCTGTTGAATGAGTAATGGTTGGCAATGCTTGAAGATTTTAATTTGTGACGTGATTAGCTTGTTCTTGATACGTGATGCGGTTGTTATTCTTGATATCTGGATGCTCTTGTGTTCTTGTTGTTGATCGCAACGTGGATGGAGATTAGGGGGCCTCAAATGGGGCTGTGAATTTTGGGGAAGGAAGGGGGACACTTGGCTCCGATGCTTTTGAGTTGGCCTCCAATTTTTTTACTTGCAGCAACACATCAGTGTTGGTCGGGGAATCGGCACTGATGCCGCTTCTCAACCGGTATTGACGTACTGTTGGATGATTTTTGTAGTAGCGTTTAACTGAGAATTAAGGTTTTTATCGTGTGGGCAGATCATGATTCAGCGTACGCATGTATCAACCCTTTGGTTTTTATTCCACAGAGATCATCATTGATCCAGGTGGCCAGTTTGATATTTTTATAAATTTATCGATGTCAAAATAAAAATATAATATAATTATAGTTTAATTATATTATAATTCACGTATGACTGTAATATAACTTATACATATAACTATCTTATTTTTTAACATTTAGGTTTCCTTCGACATTCGTGGCAGGTAAGAATAGAATCATATGACATGCATAGGTGAGGACACGTGACCTCTGACAAAGAAGCAACGCACATGCTATTTATATTATATTGCAGTTACTACATACAAATTAAAATATAATTATATCATAATTATATTATAATATTTAATTACATATGATAAATATTTAAAAAAATCGACAGATGTATATCTAGATAGTCCTGAACGATTACCATGACATACACTTAATCACTTATACAGTGATAAAAAACATATCTAAGTAGAGTACGTATTACTTCAGTGGTCAGTATCCACTACCAATCCATTAGTAGTACAATCTACGGGAAATGATTTAGTCGATCGATGTAATATATCTCAAAAGTGCATATTAATTAGATTGATGAGATCGATGTCGCTAGCTAGCTATCACAGTAGGACCAATCTCAATATAAAATTTTACCTTCTAGTTTCCAACACCATAAAATAAATAATAACTTTAAGACCAAAATAGGTAATAAAGTAGGTAATAAAGTAGATCCTTCTCTCGGTGTATAGTTTTACTATATAATTTTATGGGTTATTTTAGCTTTTTTTTATCGATCTCACAATTTAAGAAGCGACGAATAAGAATCAGTTCATGAAACTAGTATGGATTTTACCCGATTTTCAACGTTTTGAAAATAGCGATCTATAGTTTCATCCCCATGAAACCTTTTCCCTCTATCTCCTCCTTGTTTCATGCAAAAACCATAAATCTGCTGATGCTGATGTGACACTTTATTTAATGTGCATGAAACATCCCATGAAACTGCATTCACTACGGGAAAGCACTTGTTTTTCGAGTGTAAAATTATTTGGCGAAAGCTTTGCTTCGGACACTCGGCGAACTACATGTTTGTCAAGTGTGCACTTAGCAAAAAATAAACTCTCGGCAAAATATATTGTTTGCCAAGAGCAAACACTCGACAAAAAAAACACTCGGCAAATATTGAATTTTCCCGAGAGCTTAATATTGGCACTCGGCAAAATGACTATTTTGTCGAGTGCCACATTTAGACACTTGGCAAAAATGTAATGGTCGTCACCTGTGTGATACAACGGCCATTCTTCAAGATCTTTGCCGAGTGCCAGGACAAGGCACTCGGTAAAATTTACTCTTTGCCGAGTGTCTAACCAAGGCACTCGGCAAAGTTTTGAAAATTTTTCTTCCTCATACTTCAAACTTTCTCTACTAAGTAATTACAATATGTAACTCCTAATTATAAAATATAGTAATTTTTTGATAGGTTTTACTATTTTTTATTTGTTTTGTTCTCATGAATTTTTTGACAAGTGTCAAATTTGAACTACAAGTGATAAAAAAATAAAATTAGTGCAAAAATTATATTCATACTATTTAGACCCTTTTGATTCAATATCTTGTAAATTAGAATAAATTTCGAAATATTCTTCACGGAACATGATTAGAAACCTATTGACCGAATAAATTTAAAATTGTAAAAATAGCAAACGAAGTCGAAAAATAATGAAAATTGTCCGGATGGCATGATATCATACGTTGAGGTTGTGGTAAAAAATTGAGAAGGTTTCGAATATTTTACCATGTACGACGCTCACAAAACCGAAGATTCTCCGGAGAAGATTATGAGTGTTGAGAAGGATTGGTTAGATTTAGGGAGAAAGTGACGCTGAATTGTCATTTGATTTAAGAAACTTTTCCCTAGGCAACAATTAGCATATATTGGATTATGCAAAAAATTGAAAATTTTTCGAATCCGTTTAATAATTTTTGAATTATTAGTAGCGTAAAATAATTTTTTTGTCGAGTGCTATACTCGGCAAAGGTTGTACACACGGCAAAATTAAAATAAAAAAATAGATGTATGAAATCTATGCCGAGTGCCCATGGCTGACACTGCAAATATATCCTTTGCCGAGTGTAAAATGCATGCACTCGGCAAAAGGGTGCTTTTGCCGAGTGCAAACATTTGACGCTCGGCAAAGTTGCGCCATAAGGCCCTCCCCACAGCCAGTAAATTTCGCATTTAGCCAAACAAACTACCTCAACAGCCCATGCCGTACTTCCGTGTCCTTCCGGCGCGCACTTCCACCGCCCGTCGCCCGCATCCCGGTCACCCCGACACCCACCGCCCGACGCCACTCCACCGGCCCGCCTCCCTATCGCCGCACCCTCGGCCGGCCGCCTCCCGCCCGGCCGACGCCTCCTCCTCCCCCACCCGGCCGATGCCGCCCTCCTCCCCGCCGACGCCTCCCACCCCTTCACATCTTTTCAATTAACACGTCTTTTCTTTGTTATTTGTTTGTTATTGCAACATTTAGTTCAAACGAAATTAGATTTGTTATTATATAAATATTTAGTTTAAACTATGGCAATATTTAGGTTATTATTGACACATCGAGATAATATCATGTATTTAGGTGTTTCGCCGAGATGGTTATTTCGCCGAGTGTTTTTTGTTGGCACTCGGCAAAAGTAAAACGTTCGCCGAGAGTTTTTTTGCACTCGGCGAAATTTTCCGTCACCGTCCACCCAACCGAACGTGTACCCTTTTTTTGCCGAGAGTCGAAGGGACACTCGGCGAAGTTTTCGCCGAGTGCTCGATGAAAACACTCGACAAAGAGCTCTTTGCCGACCCAAAATTCACTGTGTGAGCTATGCCGAGTGCAATACTCGGTGAAGTGTTCGTCGAGTGTTTTAAAGCCTTCGCCGAGCGTCCCAGGCACTCGGCAAACAGAGGATCTCCCGTAGTGATCGAGACTAGCCTAAGTTGTCCACATTTAATTTTGGTTTTTTTTCAACTTATAGATGTTCACTTTCCACTAAATATATATGATAAATATTTGTCGTGGCCTACACTTGATTTGTTCCAAACTCGACATTTTGTCCAGCCTGAATATTAATGTTAGCTAATTGCTAATATATATAAGTTTTTATATAATTTTTCCAACAATTTATTCAATTACTTAGTTAATTAAAGTAAAAAAAACAACTACCAAATCTGTCATCAAAAGTATTTTAAGCATGCCTGATATATATCTTTCTATTTGCACAAATATTTTTGAGAAAAAGGAATAGTCAAATGATTTTTTTAAGAAAACGTAGCACTCGTAAGAAATTGTCTAGGTTGCACCTAGCAGGAACCATCGTCATGTACGCGCACATATATCTCACGCCGTAGCATGCATATCCCGATCAACATATGCACGTACACACGAATTATTCATGCATGTCCCACCACCATTGATTACGCACTACAATTATTCATGCAGACTGGACTGATAGAGAAATCACATAAGGGCTATGTTTCTTTGAGTTTCGAGTTTCTATTTTTCAGTTTTATTGAGAAAGCTAGCTTTTTTGAAAAGTTTATTGACTGATGATATTTTACTATTAGCTTTTGTCATAAATTTTTATCTTCTCAGCACATCAAAAACCAGTAAAATCTCATTTCAACCAACTTTTCATTTATTTTCTTAGAAACTAACTTTTCAGCTTTTCGGAAGCCAGCTCGAAAAGTTGGCTGATTGTTTTAAGCTACCCAGAAAGCTAAAACAAACAGAGCCTAAGACATGCAATCCCTCGGACAATCGCAAATCGGAAGTTATTAATTATTCCCTTTCATTTTTAGATAGTCTTTCGATTACATAAAATAACTTTACATAATATTGTGATCGATTATGGATTATGATATTATATCAATATCTAGGTGAAATATTCGGTGAAAATTATCCCAAGACAACTATAAATCGGACTTCGGATTTTGAAGAAAAATTCGAACCCCCTCCTATGTGTTGTTACCCAAGCTACCATTGACTACAATGGGAACCTATATCTGTGTCGGACGGTAACTCTCATTTGTATTGGGTACAACATCCATCACAGTGTAAGGTTAGTGATGTGAGAAGTCATCTGTATTGGGCAAAAACCCATCACCGATGCATTTATCTTTGTCGGACCTAAACGAAAGCCCATCACGGATGACACTCATATGTGACGGGCTTAAGTTAAAGCTCGTCACAGATGAGTGTCATCTGTGACGGGATTTAGTTTAGACCCGTCACCTATGAGTATTTCCCAAAAAAATATTTTTTGGCTAGCCTCAGGCCTTTGTTACCCATGTCCGCTAAAAATTATTCACGTATACAATTATATTCTCATTCTTAGCATCCCCATTTATATATACAATTATTCACAGGAAACCCAATTCATGAAATTTACATATTTCAAACATCCATTCATATATGCAATTTATTTTTGAAATGAAAAAGAATGAATATTTGAATTTATCTCAAAACATGTCTTATTATAAAACCAAAATAAAAGTGACATCATCTTAGATCTATACATTGCACATCTCTATGTACTCCTCTATATATTATTCCTCTTTTGTCCCTATCTATTTTCTCTTTTGATCTCCTGTTGACCAAGATAAAAAAAATTGACCTTTTTCTTTTCTTTTTTATATTTTTTTGACTTAAGCACACGAGAGGTAACCACAGAAAACTTGAGCCTAAACAAGTGAAAGACGTGACCGGTGAAAAATTTAGAAGACTAATCACCGGGTCTCATAACCTTGGTCGGGGACGTCTGGTACTATTAGGGTAGTCAGATGCTAGAGGGTCGAACGACCATGTTAGAATTGGTCATATCAGAGTACTCAATATAACATATTAACTAGTGTAATCGGGAATTGGTTTTTCCAACTTCACGGCTAGGGGCTAGGAATTCACTATTTTCTGTTATGAGATTCAAGCTGCTTTTGTGGGGAAAAATCATAAAACCAACTGGGGGCTAGGAAGAGTACACAACCCCGTTTAGCTGAGGGCAGCTCTGGTGAGAGTACTTGTTTACTATCACATATAGATATAATTTATTTTTAATATTTTTAATTCATATCATGTTACTCCTAAGCATTCGCTTAGGGCCTTTTTGTCTAATAATTTGCTCTAAGAATTGATGTTAGAAAAATCAGATATCAGAGCAATTGTTCTTCTTGAGTAAAAGAGACTAGTTGAAGTCTTAATAATACTTGGTATCTTATCTTGACTAAATAAAGCTCAAACCAATAATTCTTGTACTCGGCTAAAAGACATATACTTGTCCCAAGGCACAAAGGCACATAGTAGTCAGAATTTATTTTCGACTAGATGGACATCGGATTAGTGACTTTAAATGTCAACACATATAAGAAGAGATCCCATGACAAAGCAGAGGCGAAGAGTTGTCTGGTACTCGCACTTTGTACCGACTACAAAAAACTTAGAACAACAATGCTATAGCATGGTCGTATATCTTGTATGGATCTGAGAACCTATATAAGGAGAAAGAAAGATTGAACAAAGCGGTGGTTTACCTGTCGAGATGATATGTTTTGACCTCAATCCAAATTCAAACAATGGTCATGTTCTTTATCATAGCCAGAAAAAATGATTTGCCAGGAATTCCATGCCTACTCGATATTCTGAGAATGGCTAGATGATACTAACAACGATGGTTCTTCGAGCTACACGATCGAGAACGCTAGCCCGATCATTTGCATTGAGGTCTGGGACCACTACCAGTATTATAGATAAGTGTCGATGCGTGTGCACGACACGCGGGGACCCGGGGGACCCCCTTTTTGGTTCGGCACATGGGAGCGGTGAATCAGGGTTCGAGCTCGGGGTGAGGTAGAGGGGAAGTAGGAAGGTGGAGGAAAGTCGTAATCACAAAAGACACAGAAGAGTTTATACAAGTTCGGGCCGTCGGGGAGACGTAAAACCCTACTCCTGTTTTTGTACTATATGGAGAATGAATTACAAGGATTGGTGTGGTTGTTCTTCCCTGGGGAAGCTGGAGCTAATGATTGACGCGAGATGCTTAAAGCCAAGGGTTGAAGAAGCTGAACCTACTCTATAATGGACTTGGGCCTCCTTTTATAGTGCAAGGGGACACCACAATAGTCCTAGCTTTCTCTACTCCGCTCTACATGATGGAGCGGCTCTTGTCCTGTCTTGTCGGGGGTCTACCCCTATTCCTGCTCTTGTTGCCATGTTGCGGGAGTTGGAGGAGAAAAACGGGCATCGTGGCTGCCATGCTGCTGACGAGAGGAGGGGTCAACTTACCTACTCCAATGGGGCCTACCGGCCAGTGGCTCTTTGCCTGGAGAGGGGTCGACGTGACACCCCCAGTGCCCGTATCCTCTCTCCCACGCGGCTGCCCAGCGCATTTAATGCGACTGGACGGGGCGTGGAGGGAGGTGTGCGTGGACTGACCGTGCGGCCATACTACGGTCGCCGTCAAAGACTTTCTCCCCTCTCTTCCTCGTGATGGGCAAAAAGGGTGATGATGAGCGGCTAACAGACATGCCTCACATCGCAATAAATGCGACGGTGCAGGCATCTGGCCTCTCTCTAGGCATTAAATGTGGTGGTTGGTAGTTGGCGGTTGATCTCGTTCCTCTCTCGGAGAGGTGCGGGTTGATGGACGGGGGTTCGGGTGATCCCGAACGCTGCTATCTGGGAAACGGCGGCCTCTGGGCAGCTCCCGAGCAAAGTCCCCTTTGGGATGACCACGTGACTGCCCGTGGCCCGAACCCGCATGAGCCGTTCAGGACATATCTTTGGGGCGCCCTGGTAAGCGAATGCACCTTCCTTCTTCAGATATCGTATTCTCGTTATACCCCCGGGCCCATATCACCGACAGTAGCCCCCGGTGTTGACCGGGACCGAAGTCGGGTTCGGGCACGGTTAACGCCATATTCCTGAGTGGATGAGCCCGGGTACTGGATGTGCCGCGCCGCAGCAAGAGATAGGCATGCGGTAACTGACGCCGCACTTGACTAAGCCTTTCCAGACGGGGGGCGTGTTATTTGGGCCGCGCACACGGGGGGCCCATCTAACCGCCTACCTCCCTCCGTTCCGTGTAGTGCGCCTGGTGGGCGCGAAATCCCAGGCGGCGCGAAACCCAAGCGATGCGAAAACTGAAGAGATGTGAAAATGAAGGGGCGCGAAACCGAAGAGGCGCGTCGAGCGGGAGTGGGGCGAGATTAATGCCGTAGAATGGGAGGGGGCTGTGGTTGCCTATAAAAACGGATCCGCAATAGGGGGGATCAGTTTCTACGCATTCCTCAGCCATCGCCTCTTATCCTTCCGGCACTTTTGTCCTTTCGACTCCTTCCTCTCCGCCGCCAGTTTCTCTCCGCATTCCGGCGCCTCCCTCGAAGATGACCCGCGATGCGCCCCGGAGCCCGAGTGTGCTTCCTGTGTCCTGTGTTCGCTTCGCAGAGGCTCGAAGCCCGTTCAACAAGCGCCGCGCGGCACTCACGCGGCGGCGATATTCCGTGGAGCGGCCCCCACGAAGATGGTGTTCTTCGCCTCCGTCGCCATGGTCGGGTTGGTGCCGCCCTTCTCCGGTTCTTCTTCGACGTGCTTGGAGTTCTACGACCTTCACTATATCATCTCACCCCCAACACAGTCTTCTACCTCGCCATCTTCGCCTACACCTATGAGATGTTCGTGGGGGTGATGCCCTCACTGCATCTCTTCCAGTAGTTTTTCCGCGTGTGCCGGGTGGGATCCCCCGGTGCGGTCGGATACGTTGCGATCCAACCGCGCAACGACAGGGCCGTCGACACTGCCTTCATCGACATCCACCCTCGCTCCAGATGGAAGAACTGGAGGGCCTACTGGTTCTACAGTAATTTGGGCGACCACCCCCGCCTTTCCCTTCCGACGGGGATTCCGGCGAATCAGGGGAACTGGGGGGCGCGGCCGTGCGCTGGGAGAGAGCTGGATGGAGTGCTGGAGCGGATCAGCTATCTCCGGAAAGGGGGCTTGTCCAGCCACGCTGTCTTCCGAGATTTCCAGACACGGCGCATCTCGCCATTACAGGAGAGGCCGCGCCCAGCTTACATGTACACGAACTTCAACGACGACATGCATACCCATGTTGGCGCTCCATTCGACTGCAATGAGAATGATCTCACGATCCTGGTCCGCTGCACCCTCGGCGTCACTGCGATGGATCTGACGCAACTCCCTCCGGGGCTGGTCCCATTGTGCCAGGACCTGGCGCGCCCAGAGATCCCACATGCTCTGCAGGTGGTGGGTGACGACACGGTTTTGTCGTCAGCAGCGCCAAGGGGCCGATTGATGGCAACGACGACTACGACGACGTTGATGACAAGGTGTCGATTGGGCGGCGGGCGCCGGGGCCAGGCGGAGCGCACGGGGCCCCGGACTGAAGGGAAGAGGAAGAGGCCGGAGTACGACTCCGCGCCTCCCTCATCGCCACCACGCGGCGGCGGCGCGGAGCGCACCGCTCCCCACCGCAGGTCCGGAGGCCCGCAGGTGGCGGGTCCTTCCCCAGGGGCCACCCCGACGAGGGCCAGTACGGCCACAACGACGACGAATCCGGCGGTGGTCGGGGGCGCACTCACGGCGAGCGTACCGTCGGCGGAGGCCGGCCGCGGCACCCCTACGGCGGCGGAGTCCGTGGGCCGCAGCCCAGTGAGCCCCTCCGGTGGCCCCGCGAAGAAGAAACGGGCCATCTCTCGGGTCTCATGGAGCTTCAACGCCGCCCGCGTGTAATACTTTGCGATGCACACATTTCTTGTGAGCCCCGTGTCTTATTTCGTGCTATTTGTGTTTTGATCTCTCATTGCGTTTATTTTTGTTCCCAGCCGTGAGCATCAGCATTTTCACCCCAAGGTTATACCTAAGGGCGGTTCTGCTTCCAGCTCAGCGGGGGAAACACAGAAGAGGTCCGGGGTGGTGGAGCCCACCGGGTCCGGGTCACCTCCTACGGGTTCAGGCTCGGGTTCGTTGCGACCTGAGGAGGGGGCCCACCCTGATGCCGGGGCGTCGATCGCACACCAGGAACACCCTGGGGGCCCTCCGCCGGCAAAGGATTCGGGGTGAGCTGGCCCCGACGCGGAGGTGGAGGCGGCGGCGGGCAGCGGGGAGCAATCCCTGGGGTCCCCACCGTGGCAACAATCGCCGCCACTGCGCCAGCCATCGCCCGCGCCACACCACTCGACACCATCGCCCCGCCGGCTGACGCCAACACCATTGGCGCCGGTCCATCGCGATCCGCCGACGCCGCGAGCAGCCTCACCGGAGGGCGAGGCAACGCTGACGGGTGAAGCGGCGGCAAACGGCTCCGGCCGTGGGGCACCTTCGTCTCCCCACCCTGTGCAGGTGGTAGACCTTGGCTCGAGCTCCGACTCCGAATCCAGGGGCGCTCGGTCAGGGTTTATGGTCGCCTTGGACACTGAGCCCCTCGTGCGATCGCAGGAGCGGGCGAGGATGATAGTGTCCCAGGCGCTAGAGGAGGCCAACGCGGTCTCCCTAGAAGGGCTTCAGGCTCAGGTTCGGGCCTTGGCCGCCAGGGAGGTCGCGGTGGCGCGGCGAGAGATTGAGGTCGCCGAAGGCCATCGCGAGTTGGCGACCACGGCGAGGGTGGAGAGTCTCATCCGAAAGCGGGAGCTGGCGGACATCGAGAGTCGACGGGGTGAACTCAATAAGGTGTTTGAGGACACCGTCATTGAGCGGCACACCGCTGACCTCCGCGAGCAGGCAGCCGCTGCCGCGGAGGAGAGAGTCCACACCACTGCCGGGGAGTTCATCCGTGAGCTCGATGAGTGCGCCCAAGAACTCAACCGGCGTGAGCGCGTCCTGCGTGATGCTGAGGCCGCCGCCCCCAGCACCGACATCGAGCTCCAGGCCCACGAGGATGGCCTGGCAGAGCGCGAGAAGGTCTTGGAGGCAGCGCGGCAGGCGGTCGGGGACCGGGAGGCCGCCGTGGCCAAGGCCGAGGAGGACTCCGCCGCGCGGGAGGAGAACATGGTGGCTCAGGAGAAGGCCATCGCCGAGCGCGAGGTCGCCGTGGAGGGGCGCGAGGTGGCCGTGCTACAGGTCCAAGAGGAGGTCTCCCGGAGCCTAAGGGCCATTGAGGAGCGCGAGCAGCAGCTCGTAGCTGCCTCGCGCCATCAGCAGGAGGGGCTGGAGCGGTGGGAGCGGGACATCGCTGCCCGAGAGCAGGCGGTCGGCGACGTGGAGGCACGGGTGCGGGAGGTGGGGGTTGTGCGCCCCCGTGTCACCAGCTCTACCTTGGGGGGATTGGCCACCCAAATAGATGAGTTGGCCGGGGGGATTAAAAGGGTTCCGGAGGAGGTTGACGAAGTGGTGAAGGAGTCGTCGTACGACCTGTCCCGCCAGGTTGCGACGTTGATCTTGGCGAGCTATCAGGCCCGCGACCCCGGCTTCGACCCGTACATCCCCACCGAGGACCTTCCCGAGGGCACAGAGGAGGCTGCTCGGCGTCGCGTCAAGGATGCCGTTGACTCTATCATGATTGGCTTCGACAGAACTCCGGCGGCATTTCAGCTTGCCTACCGCGAGGACCCGCCGGCCGAGGATGGCACGGAGAACGCTCCCAGCAACCCGCCGGCCGCCTAGGACTCCCCTGCTTTTGCTTTTATCCTGTACTTTGTAATAACATTGCAATACTATTTTATGTTATCAATGCACTTGCCTTTCTCATGCTTGGATTCGCATTGTAGCGATCCATCGTGGCCGACTTTGCAGCTCACTTATCTCTTTGGTCAATTTCAGATTTGTCGAACGGGGACGATGATTCATATATATATATATATATATATATATATATATATATATATATATATAGGAGCCCCGCCAACCGCGCACACACGGTGGCGGTTATTTGGCCCAAGCTCTTGCCCGTTCATTTTCCTGCAACAGCAGTCCGCTCTTTAGTTAGTTTAGCCATTGTAGAAATATGGACAGTATGGTTTCCTCGCCATGATTCATCCCATGTAATTGGGAGCTGGTCCGGTTCGGGCGGCGTGCATCGGCCGACGGTGGTGCCTTTCTCGGGCTCGGGTAGAAGCGAGGGCATAAAGGGCGCGGGGGCAGCAGCGGGGATCGGGACGGGCGTGACGGATGCACCCGAGCCCCGTGCGTTGACTACCCGGGGCACTTGCATGCAGCGTCGCTGTACCCTCGACACCCTTAGGGCCTCTCAGCCTAGGACGGGCAGGGCCAGAAGATCACTGGAAACCAGCATCTTCAATACATGTTCCGGAACATGGAGGGGAAAAACATACTGCAATGCAGATATTTTGTAAGGGAAAAGCATAAAGAGTATAAACGGGCGAACTCATTGTTCATGTCAACTAGAGGCAGTGAACGTGCTTTCATATATGCTGGGGATTCAGCACACCATGCGGCTTATGGGTAGAACTTGCACAGGTGAGAAATATTCCACGGGTTCGGCAGCGGAGTGCCGTCCTCTGTGGCTAGGCGAACTGCTCCTGGGCGCGGAGTGCCGATAACTTTGTATGGCCCCTCCCACATCGGAGATAACTTGCTCAGCCCCGCACGCGTTTGCACACGCCGCAGACCAAGATCGTTGATTTGCAGCACTCGGGGGCTGACTTTGTGTTGGTGATAGCGATGGATGCTCTGCTGATAACAGGCCACGCGAAGCGCTGCACGGCGTCGTCTTTCTTCTAGGTAGTCCAGGTCGTCGCGACGTAGTTGTTCTTGATCTGCTTCGGTGTATAGTGTGGCTCGGGGCGATCCTAGGGTGAGCTCGGAAGGCAAGACCGCCTCAGCTCCATACACCAAGAAGAATGGTGTTTCCCCGATGGCACAGCTTGGTGTTGTCCGGTTGGCCCAAAGGACCGCTGGCAGCTCGTCAATCCACGAGTCCCCATGCTTCTTGAGGACGTTGTAGGTCTTTGTCTTGAGGCCTTTCAATATTTCCACGTTTGCACGCTCGGCTTGGCCATAGCTTTTGGGGTGGGCGGGCGAGGCAAAGCAGAGTTTGATGCCCATATCGTTGCAATAGTCGCCAAACAGCTCACTCGTGAACTGGGTGCCGTTGTCGGTGATGAGCCTATTAGGGACCCCGAACCTTGCCGTGATGCCTCTCATGAACCGCACGGCCGAATGTTTGTCGATGACGCTGACTGGATAGGCCTCAGGCCACTTGGTGAATTTGTCGATGGCGACATATAGAAATTTGTAGCCGCCACGCGCCTGTTTGAACGGGCCCAAGATGTCCATCCCCCAGACCGCGAACGGCCATGAGAGCGGGATAGTTTGAAGGGCCTGGGCTGGCAAGTGCGTCTGCTTGGCGTGGAAATTGGCATGCTTGGCACCGCCGCACGAGCTCTGCTGCATCCTCCAGCGCGGTGGGCCAGTAAAAACCTTGGCGGAATGCCTTTCCTACCAAGGTTCGGGAGGCTGAGTGCGCTCCACATTCTCCCTCGTGGATCTCGGCCAGGAGCTCGAGACCCTGTTCCCGAGTGATGCATTTCATGAGCACTCCATTGGCACCGCGTCGGTAGAGTGTCCCTTCCACCAACACGTACCTTTTGGAGATGCGGGCGATGCGCTCGCTTTCCTCATGTTGCTCGGGCAATGACGCGTCTTGCACATACGCTTGGATTTTCGAAATCCAGGCCACCTGGCGCGTGATGTCGGTCCCGGCAGGACCAGGTTGTGGCTGGCCCGCCAGGTCCGGGGCGTCGGGGCCGACCGACTCCTGCCCTTGGGGCGGTTCGGGGCACGCCGACGGCTCTGTGAGTCTTTCTTCAAATGCGCCTGGCGGGGCTGGGGCTCGCGCAGACACGATCCTAGATAACTTGTCCGCCAGGGTATTGTCTCTTTTGGGAATATGGTGCAGCTCGAGGCCATCGGAATGGCGCTCCATACGCCGTACTTCCTTGACATATGCTTCCATCTAGGGGTCGTTGCATTGGTACTCCTTGGAAACTTGGTTCACGACTAGTTGAGAGTCGCCGAGGACTAGCAGACGGCGGATGCCCATGCCTGCCGCCGCTAGCAACCCCGCTAGGAGCCCTTCATACTCGGCCATGTTATTGGTTGCTCGGAAGTCAAGTCGAATGATGTACCGGAGTACGTCGCCTGTCGGGGAAGTTAACACAACGCCTGCCCCGGCCCCTTGTAAGGTGAGTGAACTGTCGAAGTTCATCACCCAATGCATGGTCCATTCGCCGCGATCCTCCGTGCTCTTGGGTTCATCCGGGGGTTGATCGTTGTCGGCCACTGGCGTCCATTCTGCCATGAAATCGGCCAAGGTCTGGCTCTTGATCACGTGAGCTTCGAAATGCAGGTCGAACTTAGACAATTCGATAGCCCACTTGACTACCCGTCCCGTGCCTTCTCGGTTATGCAAGATCTGCCCGAGAGGATAAGACGTGACTACCGTTACCCGATATGCCTGAAAGTAGTGGCGCAGCTTCCTGGAAGCCATGAGCATGGCGTAGAGCATTTTTTGGGCTTGTGGGTAACGTGTCTTTGCGTCCCATAGCGCCTCACTGATAAAGTAGATTGGCCGCTGCACCTTGGTGCGGGCCTTAGCTACTTTACCAGGGGCAACAGGCTCGGGTGCACCGGGACGGGTTACCTCAGTGTCCGGGGCTGCCAGGCCATCGCCTTCCCCGGGGCCCTCAGGGCCGCTCTAGATGGAAGGGGCCTCGAGAGCCCCCAGACTAGGGGGCTGGGTGGCTCCCTAAGGCTCGGGGGGCCAAAGGCCGCCTCCGGCTCCGGGTGCTTCCTCAGCCAACACCGTTCCAAGGTCTTCTGCCTCCTGGTGTGATGAGGCTGGAGGCGTCTGGGAGACTGGCCCGTCGTCGCGCTCCACAACCAACGCTGCACTGATCACTTGGGGAGTTGCCGCCAAATATAAAAGGAGGGGTTCTCCTTCTTGAGGTGCCACCAATGTGGGCGGCGAGGAGAGATAACGCTTGAGCTCGCTCAAGGCTTTCTTCGCCTCGCCCGTCCAAGTGAAGGGGCCAGTTCGCTTTAGCAACTTGAATAGAGGGAGCGCCCGCTCTCCCAGCTTTGATATAAAACGGCTCAGGGCAGCTACACAACCAGTGATTTTCTGCACGTCCTTGAGCTTCCTGGGGGGCGCATCTCCTCTATCGCCTTTATTTTTGCAGGGTTGGCCTCGATGCCTCGGGCAAAGACCAAAAACCCCAAGAGCTTGCCTGTCGGTACCCCGAACACACATTTTTCTCGGTTCAGCTTCATGCGGGAGGACCGGAGGTTATCAAATGTCTCGGCCAGGTCCGGGAGCAAGGTCCTTTGGTCCTGGGACTTGACCACGAGATCATCGACGTACGCCTCGACATTGCGCGCTATTTGGTCTTTCAGCGTGATGCGAACACCGCGTTGAAAAGTAGACATGGCATTCTTTAAACCAAAAGGCATAGATATGTAGCAAAAAGGTACCCATAGGGTGATAAATGCAGTTTTCTCCTCATCCTCTATAGCCATGCGAAATTGATGCCAGAATATGCATCTAGGAAACATAAAAGGTCGCACCCCGCAGTGGAGTCGACTATCTGGTCTATTCGGGGCAGAGGATAAGGGTCTTTAGGGCATGCCTTGCTGAGGTCGGTGTAGTCGATGCACATGCGCAGCTTGTGTTTGGCCTTCGGGACAACCACCGGGTTAGCCAACCACTCCGGATGCAGCACCTCCCGGATGAAGCCGGCCTCCTGGAGCCGTGCCACCTCTTCACGGATGAACGCCTGTCGCTCCGAGGCCTGTCGCCTCACCTTTTGCCGGACCGGTCGTGCATCCGGCCGTACTGTGAGTCGGTGCTCAATCACCTCCCTGGGGACTCTGGGCATATCCGACGGCTTCCAAGCAAACACGTCAGCGTTCGCCCGCAGGAAGAAGACGAGCGCGTCTTCCTATTTGGGGTCCAAGTTGCCGCCAATTCTAGCGGCCTTGGACGGGTCATCACCCAGCTGAATGGACTTGATCACCACATTGTCGGGAAAGGTGATGCTCTTCTTGGGGGCCCGGGAACCCAAGGCCCCCCCTTGAGGGTCCTCGGGTTCAACGCGGTCGGCCGCCGCAATATCATCCACGCGTGCTTCTGTGCAATCCAGCCGGTCTTGACGTCGGCATGGATGGTGATGGGGCCTCCGGGGCCCGGCATCTTGAGTTGGCAGTAGGCGTAATGGGTAGCCGCCATGAACTTCACCAACGCTGGTCTCCCGAGCACGGCGTTGTAGGGCAGGTTAAGGTCTGCCACATCGAAGTCAATCCGCTCGGTGCGGAAATTGGTGGGGCTCCCAAATGTGACCGGTAGCACGATCTGCCCGAGGGGCCACACCCTCCCGAGCGTCACCCCAATGATGGGGTAGGATGGCCCGAGCTGATGGGTTACGCGGAAGCTACGCTAGCCGAAAACAAAAACTTTTAACCGCGCAAACCAGGAACACTTGCAAGTAAGGGCCGATAGATCGTTACCGATTGGAGTAGAGTGCAGCGGAATAGCCAATCAGGGCAATCCAATCCGAGTCGTCCGGCCGTGTTCTCACGCCTCGCTCCGATGCGCCCGCGGCCGATTCCACCACGGCCGATCGCTCCGATTGCGGCCGATCCGGCCGATCAACGGCGCGCAACGTAGCGGCGCCTCTACCGGTATCCACACGTCCGGGGACGAACGCCGTACACCCGTGTGCTAGCACGCGATGCAAGGCTAGGGTTTGGCTCGAAAGTGGGGAGGGTTTCCATGGAGATTGATCTCGGCGACTTCTGTTGCACGCGATGCAATTGACATGTCATAGCTCTCCACCCCTTCCTCCTTTATATAGAGTTGGCCGACTGGGACTAGTGGCCGATTAGGACTCTATTTTGAATCGGATCTCATCCGTATCTCATAGAGTTGGCCGCCCCACACGTCGTAAGCCCATAGGACTCTATCCGATCGGATCCCTATCCGATCGAGCCGTATCCGAGTCCAACTCGAATATCTATTCTATCCCCTTAAGCGTGCGACCTGTAGGTTCAGGTATACTCGGTTTCGGCTATAGTCTAACTTAGCCGATCGTCGGCTCGAGTCTAACTCAGCCGACTGTCAATAGCGGCGCCTAGCAGCACATATTGACACCATAGTATACAAGAATAATATCGGCTCGAATCGTAATGTGTACACAAATCCCTTTGCCTCACGATACCGTTAAGCTATAGGCAAGATGTGTGCCATCCCTTCAATAGCTTAACCATTCACTCGAACCGTATTGGATTATCGTCGTTGATTGACTCCTCAATCAACTTAGCATAGCCATGCATTTCCATAATCCATTACCTCGAGGGGCCCAGAGATATCTCTCCAAAGGAGGGGCAAATTCCATCTTGATCACTCATATCCCACTCCATGTTTTATAGCAAACCCGAAAACTACCTTTATAACTACCCGATTACGGAATAGCGTCGGTAGTCCCAAAGTAGGCTACTACACATGTTGGAATCCATGGTGATCTCAGGTCTAAGGACTTTGTACCAACACTACGAGACCAACTAATGGCACATTAATTCTGTAGTGTCTCATGGTGAGTCTATCCAACAATGTGTTCTCCAACATATATGTCCATGTTTATTGATTTGGTATCTCCATACCCATGATCTATGAGACATGATCATCAATCAATAAACATGCCGATCTTAGAATCATATTTGTTCCAACAATATGACATATGATCGAGATCGTTTAGAAATAGATTCATACATAAAGAGTCTCATAAATAAGTCACGTACTTATTGATCAATACAAGATGTCTATTTCATGGAACCGAATAACACTTTATTCATTTATACATAAACATTGACGTGATATCCAACATCTTCATGTTGCCTCTAGGGCATATCACTAACAATCTCCCACTTGCACTAGAGTCAATCATGTAAGTATCTAATACCCATTGCTCTTGTGTGCGCCTCATGCTTCGGCGAGGGAGAGGTTTTGTCGGCGGATCGGCTATGTTGAGATCCGTGTGCACTTTGCATATCTTGACATCACCTCGTCCACAATCTCGCGGATGAGATGATATCGCCGAAGTATGTGTTTGGACTTCGATGTGACCTCGGCTCCTTGGCTTGCGCAATGGCTCCACTATTATCACAATAGAGAGACATTGGACCGGTCCCCGGTCATCACACCAAGCTCGAAACGAATTTCTTGATCCAAACGGCCTCCTTTGCGGCTTCCGAAGCAGCAATGTACTCGGCCTCCGTTGTAGAATCAGCAACGGTATCCCGCTTGGAACTCTTCCACTGACCGCGCTCCGTTCGGGCGAACACGAACCCGCATTGCGATCTATAATCATCCTTGTCCGTTTGGAAGCTAGCATCGGTGTAACCACTTACAACGAGCTCTTCTTCACCTCCATAGACTAGGAACATATCCTTAGTTC
The DNA here is from genome assembly GCA_019925245.2 of Oryza australiensis. NCBI lineage: Eukaryota > Viridiplantae > Streptophyta > Magnoliopsida > Poales > Poaceae > Oryza > Oryza australiensis. Next base: position 4,199,023 of record JAIFGZ020000106.1, read on the forward strand.
TTCTCAAGTACTTAAGGATATTTTTACTCCGATAGTGTCCTTCACCGGATCTCGACGGTATCTGCTCGTAGCACTCAAAGCGTACGAGACATCCGGGCGTGTACAAAGCATGGCATACATGATGGATCCAATTGCCGAAGCATATGGAACCATACCCATCTTATTCCGCTCATCATGTGTGTCCGAGGACACCGATTCTTGCTAAGATTAATGCCATGTGACATGGGCAAGAAACCTTTCTTGGAATCATGCATGTTGAACCTTTTCAACACCTTGTCAATGTATGTACTTTGGCTTAATCCAATTAGCCTCTTGGATCTATCTCTATAGATCCGAATGCCTAATATGTATCTTGTCTCCCTAAGTCTTTCATGGAAAAACTATTTTTCAATGAAGACTTGACGAATTCTAGCATAGGGATATCATTTCCAATCAACAATATGTCATCCACATATAAGATTAGAAATACAATTGCGCTCCTATGACCTTTTGTAAACATAGGCCTCTTCTTCATTTTTGATGAAACCAAACCCTTTGATTACTTCATCAAAACGAATATTCCAACTCCGAGATGCTTGCTTCAATCCATAAATGGATTTACGTAGCTTGCATATCTTTCCAGCGATTCGGATCGACAAAACCCCGAGGTTGTATCATGTATACATCCTCGCTTAGGTTTCCATTTAGAAAAGCCGTTTTGACATCCATCTGTCATATCTCATAATCGAAATATGCAGCAATCGCTAGGATAATCCGAATAGATTTAAGCATTGCGACGGGCGAGAAGGTTTCATCATAATCAACTCCTTGAATCTGTTTAAAACCTTTCGCCACCAATCGCGCCTTATAGATGTGAACATTTCCATCCATATCGGCCTTTTCTTAAAAACCCATTTACACTCAATGGTTTTGACACCATCGTGGATCAACCAAGTTCCAAACTTGATTGTCGTACATGGATTCTATTTCGGATTTCATGGCTCCAAGCCACTTGTTGGAATCGGGTCCCACCATCGCTTCCTCATAGGTCTTAGGCTCATCGTTGTCTAACAATAATATATCACGTTGTATCGCACCTTGTGTACTGTCAGTGCACGACGTGATCTTTCGACCTCCGTGGGTGGTGTGTCTACAACCGGTGGCGCAACACTTTGCTCCTCCTGTTGTGGTTCTCGTGGTCGCGAAACGTTTTCGGTGTTTCTTGAACTTCTTCAAGATACACCCTGCTCCCACTAACCCTTCTTGAAAGAAACTCTTTCTCCAAGAAGACACCGTGTCGGCGACAAACACTTTGCCTTGTTCCGATTATAAAAGTAATATCCCTTAGTTTCCTTAGGATATCCCACAAAGAAGCACTTGTCGATTTGGGTGTGAGCTTATCGGATCGTAAACGTTTTACATAAGCTTCGCATCCCAAAATTTTGAGAAAAGACAAACTAGGGGTTGCCCCTGTCCATATCTCATATGGTGTCTTTTCAACCGACTTAGATGGAACTCTATTTAGTGTGAGCGCATGTTTCAAGAGCATATCCCCGGAAGGATAACGGAAGATCACTTTGGCTCATCATCGACCGCACCATGTCCAACAAGGTGCGATTTCTCCGTTCGGACACTCCGTTCCATTGCGGAGTTCTGGCGGAGTCAAGCGTGGAACAATTCCACAATCTTTCGGATGATTACCAAACTCTTGGCTCAAGTATTCCCTCCACGATCCGATCGTAGAAACTTGATTGTTTTCCCTAAATGATTCTCGTACTTCATTCGGAATTCTTTGAACTTTTCAAAGGATTCGGACTTATGCCTCATTAAGTAGATATAACCATATCTACTAAAGTCATCGTAAAGGTAATGAAGTATTGATAACCACCTCGGCCGTTGAGCTCATTGGTCCACATACATCGGTATGTACGAGTGCCAATAAGTCACTTGCTCTCTCACTATGTCCCGTGAAAGGTGCCTTTGTCATCTTACCAAGTAAACGGACTCACATGTCTCAAATGATTCAAAATCAAAAGAGTGAAGCAATCCATCCTTATGGAGCTTCTCCATGCGTTTCTTATTTATATGGCCTAATCGACAATGCCGGATAAACGTGGGGTTTTGTATCATTTGAGAGTTGCCTTTCGTATTAATGTTATAGATGGGAGACGCTTCAAGATTCAAAACGTATAATCCATTCACCAATGGAGCATGAAAATAGAACATATCTCTCGAGATATATTGAACAACCATTGTCCATTGATCTAAAATCATATCCTTCCGCTTGCAAACATGAAGCGGAAATAACGTTTTGACATAGTGTTGGAACACAATAACAATTATTCAATTCCAAAACTAATCCTGAAGGTAGATGAAGTGGTACCGTGCCGACAAGAACGTAGCAACGCTTGCTCCATTGCCGACGCGCAGTTCACCTCGCCCCTTCTCAAGCCTCTACTTCTTCTCATTCCCCGCAACGACTTGCAAATATGAGCTACGATCCGGTATCAAATACCCAAGAGTCGTAGGTGAAGTAGCAAGATTAATGTCTATAACATTAATACCGGCGAAGTCGTACTTTGCTTCTTTTTGAGATCCTCCATGTACTTCTTGCGTTCCTTTTCCAGTGGCTGTCTCCTTGCAGTAGAAGCAAACGGCATCCGATGCCGCCGACCCCTTCTTGCCCTTCTTTGCATTGGAGGCACTCGCGATCTCATCGGGAGTTAACTTTCTCTTGGTGCAAAGTTTCTTGACAGTGGTTTGCGCTTAGCCTTCGCATCATCATCACATGATGACCGTTTTTCTGGATACTCTCCTCACTGTCTTTAGCATCCCATGCAATTCAGCCAAGGTTCTATCCATATTGTTCATGTGATAGTTTAATATGAATGGCTCGAAGCTCGGAGGGAGCGACCGGAGAATCACATCGCAGCCAACTCTTGGCTAAGGGGAAAACCTAGTTTTCCGGACTCTCGATATAGCCAATCATCTTTATCACATGCGGATGACGGGATTCCCCTCAACAAGCTCGCACGCAAACAAGGACTTTGAGGTGTTGAACCTCTCGGCCGAGCTTGGTTCTCAAACATGCCACGCATCCCGAATAATAGTGTGAGCATCGCTGCTCTCATATTGCTTCGAAGCTCGGGGGACATTGTAGCAAGCATGAGACAGCTTATATCTAGGGCATCATTAGTGTGCTTCTCATAAGCCCTCCGTGCGTTAGTGGCATTATTTGGCAAATCCTCGGGATAGGGTACTTCAAGAACGTACTCCTTACGCTCTTGCTTGAGAACAATTCTCAAGTTGCGATACCAATCCATAAAGTTTGTTCCATTTAATTTTTCCTTTTCGAGAATAGATCGCAAATTAAAAGAACTGGGTGTAGTATTAGCCGCCATTTATTCTACAAGAAAAAGCAAAGTTTAGCACAATGTTTATGTTATGTCTTTTGTTAAACAATTTAACATAAGACTCCCATTACGTATTTTCCACCTTCCCTCTAGGTTACGTATTGGGTCAAGATCCACATGTTAGTTAATTTTCTAGTGAGCTTTGGCATCACGCTAGAAAATTAGTAACATCGTAAGCAACTCCTTGCTAATCACATCTCTATGTGACTCTTGTTGTTGGTGTGGCATCTCCATGCCCCGGCCCCAACCTATGCCCCAAGGCCCAAAACTGTTTTGATAGCCTTGTTAAGTAAACCAAATGCTCCTTTGTATATGTCCGACATATACCCCTCGTGTTATGATAGAGAATGGCACTCTGCTTTGGCGGACCCACCATTGACGAGCATAACGGTGACGGGTGCAACATTTGGAAGGGCATCATTACTACTTAATTTTGTGAGGGATGCTATCCTATCAAACAAACATATCACATATGAAAGCAAAAAGAATAGCATATAGTGAAATAGTATGGCCCCCTTCACATGGTGATCTCCATCTCCATGCGGTGTACGAGATCTCCATCTTCATCACCGTTCTTTCGAGTGCCGAATGCTTGATTTCTTCAAACTAAGCTACTACTATAGAAGCTCTAATTGAAGATTACATCGACTCGCAGTCGTGAAAGAATATTACAAGCATTGCACATATGAAAGAATATTACGAGGATTGCACATATGAAAGAATATTACATGCATCACATGCATCTCATACATACAATAGGGCCATACCATCTCAAAGCATTCTCTGCAAAAACAAGTTAGGCGTAGAAACGTTTTCTACTTATCGCAGAGATACGGCATCGAGACGACCTATAAGGGGGTACGCACACGGCGATCCCGCTAGCCGGTTAGCGGGCGGGGGTCGAGGGGAAGCCGCCTCGCGGGCTCCGGCGGTGCCAGAACACCACACGAAATTCATAGATCCAATCTATGAATTCGCTTATGGAAACCATGTCGGCATAATCACATTATGCCGTCCCGATAAACTATCAAGGGAGATGGTTTGCGTAGGCGCGAGCAGCAAACAAGATCGGACTACGAGATAGCTTCGGCATAATCACATTATACCGTTCCGATACACTATCAAGGAACGCTATCTCGAACCCAACTCAAACCGAGTTATATGGAAATTGCTTCGACGTAATCACATTACGCCGTTCCGATACACTATCAAGGAACGCAATTACCATTAACTCTCCTCAACAGATCCCTAAAACCGATTGATCTGATCAACCTGTGCGCAAAACTTGTTCCAGATCCAATCTAAAACCCGAACTAAGCAAGATTAGCTCTGATACCACTGAAGGGTTACGCGGAAGCTACGCTAGCCGAAAACAAAAACTTTTAACCGCGCAAACCGGGAACACTTACAAGTAAGGGCCGATAGATCGTTACCGATTGGAGTAGAGTGCGGCGGAATAGCCAATCGGGGCAATCCAATCCGGAACGGTGTAGCCGATTCCGGAGACAGCCGATTCGAGTCGTCGGCCGTGTTCTCACGCCTCGCTCCGATGCGCCCGACCACGGCCGATTCCACCACGCCGATCGCTCCGATTGCGCCGATCCGAAGCCGATCAACGGCGCGCAACGTAGCGAGCGCCTCTGCCGTATCCACACGTCCGGGGACGAACGCCGTACACCCGTGTGCTAGCACGCGATGCAAGGCTAGGGTTTGGCTCGAAAGTGGGGAGGGTTTCCATGGAGATTGATCTCGGCGACTTCGTTGCACGCGATGCAATTGACATGTCATAGCTCTCCACCCCTCCCTCCTTTATATAGAGTTGGCCGACTGGGACTAGTGGCCGATTAGGACTCTATTTTGAATCGGATCTCATCCGTATCTCATAGAGTTGGCCGCCCCACACGTCGTAAGCCCATAGGACTCTATCCGATCGGATCCCTATCCGATCGAGCCGTATCCGAGTCCAACTCGAATATCTATTCTATCCCCTTAAGCGTGCGACCCGTAGGTTCAGGTATACTCGGTTTCGGCTATAGTCTAACTTAGCCGATCGTCGGCTCGAGTCTAACTCAGCCGACACTGTCAATAGCGGCGCCTAGCAGCACATATTGACACCATAGTATACAAGAATAATATCGGCTCACGAACTGTAATGTGTACACAAATCCCTTTGCCTCACGATACCGGTTAAGCTATAGGCAAGATGTGTGCCATCCCTTCAATAGCTTAACCATTCACTCGAACCGTATTGGATTATCCGTCGTTGATTGACTCCTCAATCAACTTAGCATGGCCATGCATTTCCATAATCCATTACCTCGAGGGGCCAGAGATATCTCTCCAAAGGAGGGGCAAATTCCATCTTGATCACTCATATCCCACTCCATGTTTCATAGCAAACCCGAAAACTACCTTTATAACTACCCGATTACGGAATAGCGTCCGGTAGTCCCAAAGTAGGCTACTACACATGTTGGAATCCATGGTGATCTCAGGTCTAAGGACTTTGTACCAACACTACCCGAGACCAACTAATGGCACATTAATTCTGTAGTGTCTCATGGTGGGTCTATCCAACAATGTGTTCTCCAACACATATGTCCATGTTTATTGATTTGGTATCTCCATACCCATGATCTATGAGACATGATCATCAATCAATAAACATGCCGATCTTAGAATCATATTTGTTCCAACAATATGACATATGATCGAGATCGTTTAGAAATAGATTCATACATAAAGAGTCTCATAAATAAGTCACGTACTTATTGATCAATACAAGATGTCTATTTCATGGAACCGAATAACACTTTATTCATTTATACATAAACATTGACGTGATATCCAATATCTTCATGTTGCCTCTAGGGCATATCACTAACACGAGCACCATCCTTGGGGCCTTGATCGCATCGAAGGCCTTCGGGGACAGTATGTTGAGAGTCGCACCCCTGTCGATTAAGACTCAGGCAACCTTGACACTGCAAATGGTGGGGGAGGTCACGAGGGCCAAGTGGCCACTTCGTGCGATGCTCCCAGGGTGATCTGCCTGGCCGAAGGTGATTGGCACCCCCGTCCAGCGCAATTTTCGGGCTGCCTCATGGGACGGCACAGCAGCGAGGAGCTCATGCCTCATGGTCTTGAGGCTCCGACGGGACACCTGGGCGCATGCCCCTCCGTCGATGGTGGCGACGATGTGCTTGGGGTCCTAGTAGCCCATATCGTCACCTTCGCCTCCGACGGGGGCTGCACTCTTGGCCTCCCCTCGTCGGTTGTCCGTGCGTTCCGCCGGGGCTTTACCCTTGCGGCGGGCTTCTTCCTCCCTCTCCCTCCTTTCCTGCTCGTACTTTTGTATTCGCTCGGCCAAGTTCTTGACCGAGTGGCACTCAGAGAGGTCGTGGCGGGAGGTTTGGTGTACCATGCACCACTTGTCCCTGTCCTGGCCCTGGGGGCGAGGGTCCGGGGTGCGCCCGCGGTTGCCCGCGGGCTTGCCCTTTCGTGAGGGCTTCTCGGCATCGTCGGCAGCGAGGACATGGCCTTCCTCTCCACCGCGCGATGGCTTGTGCTTCCGCCGCCGCTCACGCTGTTCCTCTCGGGACGCGGAGGAGCAGCGTTGGTGGAGGCTGAAGTGGGATTCCTAGGGTTCCAGATCCGAGCCTCTTCCTTACGGGCCACCCGGTCAGCAAGCTTGAAGAGCTCGGTGTGGTCCGGGGGGCCTTGGATTCGATCTTCTCCAGCATGACGTCGTGGCATACGTCACTCCTGAAGGCGAAGATCACTGCATGGTCAGCGATGGACGGTATGGTGTTGCGTACCTGGCAAAAACGCTGGATGTATTTGCGCAGGGACTCGTCCTCTCCTCGTCGGACCACGTGGAGGTCAGCCTCCACTCCCGGGCGCGGGTATGTGCCCTGGAAGTTAGAGGTGAACTGCCGTCACAAGTCGTCCCACGAGGTGACCGACTGGGCCGCCAGGTTCATTAGCCAGGAACGGGCCTGGCCCTTGAGCGCCATGGGGAAGAAGTTGGCCTTGACGAGCTCGTCACCTCCAGCGGCCTCGATGGCCGTGGTATAAATCTGGAGGAACTCGGTGGGATTCACCGTGCCGTCATACTTCTCCATGAGGGACAGCCTAAACTTGTTAGGCCAGCGCACATTGCAGAGGCTAGAGACAAATGCCTGACAGCCGTTGCCGACTGGAGGGGGCGACGAGGGCTGGGGGGGCCCTTTGAGTGCCGCAGAATGTCCTGCTCGTGGCTGGGCCACCACAGCCGCTCGCCGTGCCTGGGGGGTTCTCCCTGTGGCGGGGCCGCTGTGGCCGCCCGCCGAGCGTTTGCGCCTCCTGACGAGAAAGCGCAGTCCTGAGCCCGCCCCGTACGACGTTCGTCGCGGCGCTGCTCAATACGAACACGGGCATCCCGTTCCGCGTATAGCAGATCCCGAGGTGCCTCTGGTTGGGCTACATCCGGGGGGCTCTCGTCTGCCCTCGCGGCGGCTGCTGCCCTTCGAGCTCGTCGTCAAGAGGACAAGCTGACCACGGTGTGTGAACCACGCGGTCGGTGACTTGAAGAAGCGAGGTTGGCGGCCAGCTGACGCTGGGCCGTGCTGACTAGCTTCGCCATGTCGTCAAACCAACGCTTGGCGTTGGACCCCTCATCCGGTGTTACCGGGCGGTGGTGCAAGAGCGCCTCCGCCGCCTGGAGGGCGCCTTCAGGCGTGCCAAACTCCAGTCGACGATGGACGTCGCTCAGGCGCAGCTCGCCGGCACGTCCGCTCAGGCGTAGCCCGGATCCTGCAAGTACGTTGGCGACCCTAGGGGACGCTTGGCCTCCTCCGCCCACAGCCACTGTCTCAGCGGGGGTAGGGGAGGTGGTACAGCTCCGGCCGCCGCCGCAGCCATCGGAGGGAGTGAGGGGGACAAAGGTCCTCCCTCCTCCGAGCGGAGATGTCGGAAGTTGGGGCTGTGCTCGCTCGTATCGATCTCCTCGACCACCTCGTTGGCCAAGTCACACTCGCGGGCAGCGAAGGAGCCAGACGCGGTCCGCAGAACGTAGCCGTGGACCATGGCAAGGACGGAGGTGGGCGGTTCCGCCGGGAGGCGAAAGGAATACGCGAGTTTAAACCCTAATGCAACGTACTCCCCCTACCTGGCGCGCCAGCTGTGGATGCGTGTGCTCGACACACGGGGACCCGGGGGACCCCCTTTTTGGTTCGGCACAGGGGAGCAGTGAATCAGGGTTCGAGCTCGGGGTGAGGTAGAGGGAAAGTAGTAAGGTGGAGGAAAGTCGCAATTACAAAAGAACAGAAGAGTTTATACTGGTTCGGACCGTCGGGGAGACATAATACCCTACTCCTGTTTTTGTACTATGTGGAGAATGAATTACAAGGATTGGTGTGGTTGTTCTTCCCTGGGGAAGCTGGAGCTAATGATTGAGGCGAGATGCTTAAAGCCAAGGGTTGAAGAAGCTGAACCTACTCTATAATGGACTTGGGCCTCCTTTTATAGTGCAAGGGGACACCACAGTAGTCCTAGCTTTCTCTACTCCGCTCCACGTGATGGAGCGGCTCTTGTCCTGTCTTGTCGGGGGTCTACCCCTATTCCTGCTCTTGTTGCCATGTTGCGGGAGTTGGAGGAGAAAAACGGGCATCGTGGCTGCCATGCTGCTGACGAGAGGAGGGGTCAACTTACCTACTCTAGTGAGGCCTACCGGTCAGTGGCTCTCCGCCTGGAGAGGGGTCGACGTGACACCCCCAGCGCCCGTATCCTCTCTCCCACGCGGCCGCCCAGCGCATTTAATGCGACTGGACGGGGCGTGGAGGGAGGTGTGCGTGGATTGACCGTGCGGCCATACTACGGTTGCCGTCAAAGACTTTCTCCCCTCTCTCCCTCGTGACGGGCAAAAAGGGTGATGATGAGCGACTGACAGACATGCCTCACATCGCAATAAATGCGACGGCGCAGGCGTCTGGCCTCTCTCTAGGCATTAAATGTGGTGGTTGGCAATTGGTGGTTGATCTCGTTCCTCTCTCGGAGAGGTGCGGGTTGATGGACGGGGGTCCGGGTGATCCTGAACCCTGCCATCTGGGAAGCGGCGGCCTTCGGGCAGCTCCCGAGCCAAGTTCCCTTTGGGATGGCTACGTGACCGCCCGTGGCCCGGACCCGCATGAGCCATTCAGGACATATCTTTGGGGCGCACTGGTAAGCGAAGGCGCCTTCCTTCTTCAGATATCGTATTCTCGTTATACCCCCGGGCCCATATCACCGACAATAAGGCATACCCAATAGTTCTATGTTAAGCTCGACAGGGTTCAGTATATACCAAGTCTTATACATAATCATGCCTCATATATGAAAGGTATTCTGGACAAGGAAGAAAAAAAGTCCTACTCAAACGCTACAAGGACTACTCGGAACGTATCCATACTTACTTCCTAGTTTTACTTGGACAAGGGGACAATTGAGGGTATAAATACAAGAACCCCTAGAAAGAGAGAAGACAAGCCAAGACAGATCAACACAAGTCAATACAAGCTTAAACAAACCCAATACGAAGCCACAAAGGCCAACATGAGGAATCTAGAGCTACCTTCAATCTCATCGAGTTTATATTCGAGGAAGCAGAGACTAGATTAGATCATCCTAAATATTGTACTCGTATGATATTGGTATATAAAGGCAACACCGACTTTGGCCAACAGGGTTAGAGCTATTACCTGTCAGTTAAGAGGCTCGAACCTATATAAAAATCTTTGTCTCCCGTCTTTTTTACCTCAATCTCGTGTATACCCTAGTTCCAATGATCCCTATACCTCTAAATACCGTCTTTGGGTATTGCCCATTGACAGAATCCCAATGAGTGAAACATTAAAAAACATATAAAATATACAATATAATTGCAAAATCTTGATATTGTAAAATATTTTTAATATCATGTATAAAACATTAAATTGTAACTGATCAAAGATCATAAAATAACTTGCTTAAACATTTGAACAATACCACTTGCAACATTCTAAAATACTAGCTGAAACATCCAAATAAACACACATACAACATTTAAAGGAAATCTATTGAACAAAGCTAATTATTTTTCATCAAAATATAATATTTAATTATAATAAATATAACGATGTAATCGGATCGCAGATTGAATAAATAGTTTAGAAAAATTGTTTAAACTTTGATAATAAAATGAATAATACTGCATACGGGAATGAGATAGATAGGGTTTAGAGAAAAACAAAATGTATGTACTACTTGCATGCAGAGAGTTTGCGGAGGTACTAGTGGGAGAGAGAAAAAGGAGAAAAAGAAGCATTCCTTGCTGCTTAGAAGGATCAGTTACTTTTCATAGATTGGAAGCTCGACCCGATGTATTGTCCAAACTACCAAACAAGTAAAAATTTATAGAAACCTATTTCTTAAATTCATGAAAAAATATCAGAGATACTTATAGGGGGAAGTTTTTTTTCTCTCAAGAGGATGTCCCCTTGTTTCTTGCATAGTTATATTTTTTTTTGAAAATTTTGATATGATAGATTAATATATATGATATATCATTCTACACACATACAAATTTAATTTCAACTTTTACAAGTTCTACCAAGAATAACAAACATAACTATGAATGTGCACATGCTAGTTAAAGAATAATTTGTTCCTTTTTTACAACTTATAAGAATAAAATTTGACCTTACATAGTTGTGAAATGATATATTCCATATTAATATAAGTTTTTTAAGAAAACTGATAACTATTTAGGTGATAGAGAAGAAATTAATGAGTTGACAGTGATCCTCTCGAGGGACAAAAATCCGTCTACATTATCACTAATTTTTTATGGGAAATACTACCAGGCATTCCTATAATAGTTAACACTATATATTAAGACAAAACATATTTACAAGAAGAGGGATAATTTATGAGAAAATTACAGATGGTGTAACCTCAAAAACTACGAGACTAAGGGACTCTTTCATGCTGTACATATGCAAGAGAACTTGTTCAAAATAGCAAAACCATCTTATTCTGGTGATATATATTTTAAAAAAATTCAATTTTTTGCTTTCAAATATACCAGCAGGCTATAAACATGATCTTGAAAAACCTTTTCTCCTGAACCGTAGTCTTGCCAAGACTATCATTTGAAAGATCTATAGATTCCCTTCCATCTCATTTCAAGACGCTCACAACAACATCCTCTACTGAAAGGGCATGTGAAGAAAAGATGTTTCGTAGTCTCGTTGTCACTCATGGAGCAAAGAACACGAGAAAATATCATCATCTTCTGGAGCACAGTGTTTTCTGTCAACATATCAACCGGTCACAAAACAACAGTCACCTGAAGACCTTGATCTTCATATTACACACTTAGTTTTTCCATAGCCAGATATATGGCCTCGGAGGAGACCTACATTGCCATCAAATTTTAAATCCAAACTTAAATACATTCAAGAGGAAAAAACAAATTTCAAGCGAAAACTAATCATTCACCTGAATTTTTTTCTAAAACATGGAAAAAACTTTCAGACCATACTTATCAAAACATAAAAAAGCAACGACGAGATCACCCCAACCGAGTACATATAACTCGATATTTATTAATTATGAGTAAAAAATATTAAATAATGAAAATCTCTTCTAATATTTTTAATATCAGTAATAATAACCATGCAAGTTTGTTTAATTTCTTTTCAGTCAAAAAAGCTAATAATTAATGCATGAAGAAACCATCATATGCATGATGGGGTGCGTACAAGCTAGGACACTATCAGTGCGTATAACTTCTCCTTAATTAATCAATCTCATGAACGACAAGATGCGATCTGCATGGGTAACTTGCTAGGATGGTTCTCCCGATCGATCAAGTAGCAGTAGCTATTGCTAATAGTTAAGCTAGTTCTTCACTTCTTTGTGGCACAAGCATGCATGCGTGCGTACTCTCATGACAGGAGATGTTGGAATCTCTCCTATGGCTAAACATCTCGATCGCGATCAGATATATATTGCGTCAGGCGATAGGGACTTGATGACGGGCTTAATCAGCTAGCTACCTTAATCGGTTAACACATGACATTCCAACGGCATTAGCTAATCCTCCTAGCTAAGCTAACTGCTAGCGTGTTTCCTCCTCTATAAAATGGTCTCGGAAACCCCAGCCAAACCAGATCAGAATCAAGCTAGAGATCGATATCAGCAGCTAGCTAGCTAAGCTTCCATAGTTACCTAGCTCGCTTCTGCGTGTGTACGTACGTGTGAGATCAATTTGTCGATCGCTAGGACGATGGCACTGAGGGAGATCGAGTCGACGCTGCCGCCAGGGTTCAGGTTCTTCCCGAGCGACGAGGAGCTGGTCTGCCACTACCTCCACAAGAAGGTGGCCAACGAGCGGATCGCGCAGGGTTCGACGCTGGTGGAGGTCGACCTCCATGCCCGCGAACCGTGGGAGCTCCCGGGTAGGTGCAGCATACTGGTTGTCCAACACATGCTCGATATCATCGTTTTATCATTTAGTGAATTATATATGAGATGATGCCTCATCACAGCCATATATTCTTGCTAGTATATATTGATTTTTTTTGCGAATAACATTATTGCGAGTACTAGTGCTTAACAGCTAATGATATTAATTGTTTTTAGATAGGATCGATATAATATTGTCACCGAGAATTTTAGTACGTATACTATATATAGATATATATACATCCCCAGCCAGCTAGCACACACTCATATATGCATCCATGCATGCGTGCTTGTACTTCCAAATTCATAGTAGTAGTGATTTGTACGTACGTATGCAGAGGCGGCGAAGCTGACGGCTAGCGAGTGGTACTTCTTCAGCTTCCGTGACCGCAAGTACGCGACGGGGTCGCGCACGAACCGCGCCACCAAGACGGGGTACTGGAAGGCCACCGGCAAGGACCGCGAGGTGCGGGGCTCCTCCTCGTCGTCGTCGCGCGCCGTCATCGTCGGCATGAGGAAGACGCTCGTCTTCTACCAGGGGAGGGCGCCCAACGGCGTCAAGACCGGCTGGGTCATGCACGAGTTCCGCCTCGACTCCCCACACTCCCAACCCAGGGTACGTCGTACATACTCCGTGCGCCCACGCATTGAACCTACTTAGGAGATGGATTTTTTATCCTTTAACTTTGTTTCTTAATAGTAATAAAAAATTAAAACAAATGAATATGAGATATATCACTCAATAAATATGCGAGGTCAAATTCTAACTTCAACAGGTTAAAAAAACAAATTAAACTGAAAATAATTAATGTACATTCTAAGTTATATTTTTTATTGTTATTTATTATAATTTATATGTTAAATTTGAACTTTTATATTTGTGATGTGATATGTCTCATATTAATTTATCTTATCAATTTTTTTAAAAAAATTAATGACTATTTAGGTGACATAGAGAGGTCCCCTCGAGAGATAAAAACACTTTTCTTATTACATTTTTTTCCTCGGGAAAGAATTACAAGTGTTTTAATTTCTCCTCTATATAGATATCTTTCATATAGTCAGGTTTTCTTAATTAACGATGTAGAGATCGACATGTTTTTAAGGGAATCGGTTGATAATATTACCTGAACATGCTAGCTAGCTAGGTAGGTAGCACGTGAGTGTATGTTGAGTAACCACGTACAATGGTAGGACTAATTAATCCGTTACTTATCAATCGCATAAGTGACCCCGTGAATCACTAGATGGCAAAGGAGGCCCTCTCACATGATGGAAATTAAGTTCATATGGAAGACAGTGATGCCAAACTCGTCACAGTCGACAGGGCCATACTCATGCACGATGGATATGTTCAGAGCAAACTAAGCATGCCCGACGCCGGCACGTGAATGTGGAGATACGTTCTCTTGCGTACGTAGGTACTGCTAAACAACAATCACGTAGTGCTACTTAACAATCCAGTATATATCTATACGAGGGTGCTACATTTGTGAACTGTCTGTTTCTCTAAAAGAAATAAAAAAAGATTCTATACAAAAATTTAACCCTAAACACACCTCCGCCTCATCATCCAACACCCGCCCTTGACAGCTTAATATCGCCATATCGGCATGTATATTGTCCGCAAATGTAATCTCATATTGGCTTCTCCGTACCATTCTGGTCGTTCTTCTCTGGCGAGATGTTCCCGTGCCGCTCCCCTTCCTCTTTGTCGGTACGTACCCCTTCCCAGCTAGAAGCACGTACCACCGCCGATCTCAGTTGCACCCCAATTAACCCGGCCTCCTTGTAAAACGGGGAGCTTGCTAGCTATTGATCAACACTTCCTTCGTCAACAAAAGAAGTTGGCATTGTCATTGCTGACATGTGCAAAAAATAGGCGTTATACATATATTGTGTAATACACACGAGTATTTACTAGCCACGAGACCAATAATTCCCTTGACTAGCTAGCTAATGCTTGACCTGTCAAAGCTACGCTCGCATCGGCCGCATGTATGCATGCATGCCGACGAACATTCAACGAACCAGAAGGACTTACTACACACTACAGCTACAGGAGTGCAGTACACGCATGCGTACCCGGCCAGCCAGCTGCATTAATTATTTGTTGCTGCCTGCGCTCATCGATCTCTCCTCCCCTGACGGAGTGACGGTACACGCAAAGGACAAAGCTCAAGCTCGAGTGTTAGCTACACTGTGCATGCATCAATGTCTGCATGCATGCATGCACCACATATGCTGGCCCCCTGTACCCTTGGACCATACGTGTGCACAGGCACAGGCACAGAGAGAAAGAGAGAGTGTGTGGACCAGGCGGTGGCCAATCGGCCATGCAATGTGCATCCAATGACAATTATTGGTGCATTAGTGCATGATGTCCTAACTCGATCATCTGCTACAACTTCACTAGCTATTCTGTCAGTACAGTACTACGTAGTACGTACTGGCGTATTGCTGTCTCAGCTTCTCATGGAGATTGCCAAATTATACGTGCTAGCTAGTGCTAATAACTGAACAAGCGTTTGGCTTTCATGTTTTGCAGGAGGACTGGGTGTTATGCAGGGTATTTCAGAAGAGGAAGGGCGACGGCGACGGCCCGCAGGACAGCGCCGGCGCCGCCTCTCCCACCTTCACCGCCTCGATGTCGACGTCGTCACAGCTACAGCTGCCGGACCACCGCCATGCAGCCGCGGCGGCGGGCGGCTACTACGTCGTCGACTCCCAGCTGGCTGCTAGCTACTCCGCCGCCGGCTTCGCGAACCCCACGCAGCCGGCGGTGCCACAGTACCAATACGGCGGCGCGGCGGTTATTGGCTTCCCGGAGGAGTTCTGCGGCACGAGAGGCGGCGGCGGCGTAGCAGACGAGTACGGGTTTGGAACTTACTTGGACATGGGCTTCGAGCTCGACGACACGGCGAGTGTTCTTGGAGGCATCAGGTTCCCGCAGGGTTGGAATTGATCCCGGCACAAAACAAGTTTATTTTGCGTACGTAAGTACGTATACGCGTCATATACAGGGCCCGCTTGTTGAATTAATTAATTCCATTTGTTCATACAGAGTTTGTATAGGTTTATCGTTTACGTATACTAGAGTATCTGTTCGGGTTTGGAAAGAGTGTGAGCTTGAGATATCAATTGATAGATCATTGCGACGTAAGGGGAAAAAAATCAAATGTAATATAAAGAATTCAAGTACATACTTCATATAAATTACTAATATACACTACCACTAGCACGAAAATTGTTTTTCTAGGCGGTTAATATATATATTTTTTAGCCGGGTGGACGATCCGCCTCAAACCAAAGGCCACCATTTGTAAAATTTGATTTTCTCATGTGAGCATCTAAGACACATGCATGCCTGTGAAAATTAATTGTCACAGACGGTCCTTAAAACACCCGGCTAGAAAATTGTTTTTCCCCCCCAAAAAAATAAAAATGAACAATACATGTAGCATGGATTCAAATCCACATCCAGAGATTCAGATACAGTAGAATCAACACATCACAATGCAAGGAAAAAACATGCAAACATTAAAAACAGTAGAACTCATCACAATCACTACCGGACTTAGGCTGTTTGTCGAGTGTTTGGGACACTCGGCGAAGCCCATAATCCACTCAGCAAAGGGTTTGTTGAGAGCAGCACTCGACAAACCTCTCTCGGCAAACACGGAGTCGGCAAAAGCCTATCTGCCGAGAGCTAGGATACGGGCACTCGGCAAACTCTTTGTCGAGTGCCCAACACTCGGCAAAAAGTAGAACCTTTGCCGAGTACCGTGCACTTGGCAAAGGTTCTATTTTTTGTCGAGTGCGCGGCACTCGGCAAAGAGAAAAGACTTTGCCTAGTGCCACTCGGCAAAAATTGGCAGCACTCGGGCGAAAAATGACAGTACTCGACAAACAATGGCCAGGAATAGGTCTGGAAAGCCTCTTTGCCGAGTGTTGTACTAGGCAAACCCCTCTTTGCCGAGTGCTACACTAGGCAAACATGTATCTTGATCCCCTAATGTATTTAATCCTTTCCGTAACATCACAAATATCAATCATCATAGGCATTCCACAATCATCATCACATGCATTCCACTTGCACTTCCGAGTTGCCCTCGGAAAAGGCTGAGAGTTGATTCATTTTTACCAGCATTGTAGCGAGCGGGTGGATTATGCACATTAGGAAGGTTGTCGGCATAATACTTTATTGTGAAGTTTGACACCTCCTCCAGAATATATGCCTCTGCGACAGAAGCTTTAGTTTTGTATTTATTTTTACATTTGGTTCTAAGATGCTTTAGTTCTCTCTCAACTGGATAGCACTAACAGTACTGCACAGGGCCCCTCATTCGTGCCTCATACAGAAGGTGCAAAATCAAATGATGCATCGGATTGAAGAAGCTGGGTAGAAAAATCTTCTTCAACTTACAGATCAACACAGGCGTCATTTCTTCCATTTTTTTAACCATGGTCCGAGATAACTCCTTAGCACAGAGCTGGCAGAAGAAATTGCTCAACTCTGCCAGCACCCTCCAAATATGCTCAGGGACATAGCCACAAACCATCACCGGAAGAAGTCGCTCAATCCATATGTGATAGTCATGACTTTTGAGCCCGCTGATTCACATTGTTGATAAGTTCACTCCCCTCCTCCAATTTGTTGCATACCCATCAGGGAACATTAACGTTTGGAACCATTGCAGTACCTCCTTCCTTTGGGCCCTCGTCAGGACGAAATCTGCCTTAGGCTTCCTCCATGACTTGCCGCCGTTGGGAGGCGCCATGTTCAGCTTGGGTCTATCGCACAACCTCTCCTGATCCACTCTAGCCTTAACGTTGTCCTTTGTCTTATCAGAAATGTCCATGATTGTACAAAAGAGCGCCTCGGCGACATTCTTTTCGGTGTGCATTACATCAATGTTATGTGGAAGAAGGAGGTGCTCAAAATAGGGGAGCTTCCACAGGCCTAACTTTTGTGTCCATGCATGGTGTACACTGTATCCCGCAAAACCACCTTCTTCATTCACCACGAGAGCATCTAACTAAGCATGAACCTCGGCCACTGTCATCATCTGTGGTGCAATGTCTTCAACGGCAACACCTTTTTTTAAGTTCTTGATGTCTCGCCTGAATGGGTGGTCAAGAGGAAGGATTGTCGATGTTTGTCGAACGAAGAATATTTTCCACCCTTTGTCAATCAAAAGAACTCCAGAGATTCCTTGCATACTGGGCATGAAAATTTTCCGTGAACACACCAGCCACAGAATATCCCATAAGCCAAAAAGTCATGCAGGGAGGTATGATACCAAACATGCATTTTGAAGTTTCTCTTCGTGGCTCGGTCATACGTCAATACTCCTTCATCCCAAGCACGAAACAATTCATCAATCAAAGGCTCCATGTACACACTCATATTATCCCCCAGGTGTCCAGGAATTATCAACGACAAAAAAAATTCTGTCGTTGAAAGATAACACCGGGGGGGAGATTAAGGGGGATAATGAATACGGGCCAACAAGTGTATGGGGACGCCGACATTCCGTAAGGATTGAACCTGTCTGTTGCCAGTGCAACACGTACATGACGAGCCTCTTTAGTTCTCTCATGATAAACCGCATCAAACTTTGCCCATGCTTCGTCATCGGCTGGATGTACCATCATATCAGGATTGTATCGACGTTTTTGTGCCATGTCATCTGCTTCGCGGATTCCTCGGTCATGTATAGCCGTTGGATCCTCGGTATGAATGAAAGGTACCTAAGGATCTTCTCGCCGATTTGGAGCTGCCTCTTCTCACCATCACCAGAGTCTACCTCTACGTACCTAGAGGATTTACACTTTGGACAATACTTATCTACTGCATATTCTTTCCTAAATAAGATGCATCCCTTCGGACAAGCATGTATCTGCTCGTATGGCATCTTAAGTGCACGAAGGAGTTTTTTTTTGCGTCATACATGCTCTTAGGCAGAATGTGACCTTCCGGAAGCAGACCACCAAATATTGACAAGATAGCATCGAAGTCGTCTCTACTCCAGCTAAACTGGGACTTCAGGGCCATTAGACGTGCAATGGCATCCAGTTGAGAAACCTTGGTATGCCCGTGAAGGGGTTGTTGTGCCGCCTGCAACATTTGGTAATATGCCTTTGCGGTTTCCTCTGGCTCGTCCTCCATACACCCTTCATCATAGTCATGTAACATATCTCCTACCCTGGCATCAGAATCATATTCATCGATTCGTTGTCTCACGACCTCCTCTCTCGCACGATGGTGCTCACCATGTAAGGTCCATCCGGTATAGTTTGGCATAAATCCATTCTTCACAAGATGTTCACCCAACCGCTTCTTTGATTGTTGACACTTGTTTCGACAATCAGCGTATGGTCACCAAGTAGTAGGCTTCCCATTAAGCCTGGCAAAAGCCCCCTCAATGAAAGCGTTGGTCTTGTTAATCCATTCAAGGGTCATCCCAGACAAATTTGGGCGGCCCGTGTACATCCACTCACGGTCATCCATCCTCTAACAAATCAGCGAATAAATATAAGAATTGTTTGAATCTACCGAGTGTCTATACTCTCTAATAGGTGAGGATAGGTCCTAATCCCATCAGAGGATGTGTAGACGGTGTTAGTTTTCATGCCCTACTCCGGTCCGAGACAGAATTTTGGCAGCACCTCCCTGTTGTTCTCCAAATACACGTCCCGTCAGGGAGATTGTGTATCCAGAAAACAACATGAAGGTGTTGTCGAAACCCTGTCTCGGACTGGAGTAAGGCATGAAAACTAAACCACTCTACACATCTTTGAGCTGTCCAAAAAATATGCACAATTCGAAATAGATACAGTTTCAGATATGCAAAGATCTGCATATCTACTCCAATCGTATCTCTTTCGAACGGGAGACGACTAACTAGGTTACGTGATACACCTACATTATATCTAATTAATGTAAGTGTGCAAGAGAAGAACGGGGTCTCTCACCTAGGTGCCTCTCGGGCTAGACGGACGACGGCGTCGGTGAAGGCAGCGAGGAAGCCGTGTAGTAGAAGGAGGCGGCGACGAACTCGTAGTACACCCTCAGTATCGAAGTGGTCACGGCTCACAATTCGAGGTAGGTGCAAAGATCTGTACTAAAAATATATAATCATGTCAATTAAAAATTTCGACAGCACCTTCCCTACAAGGGGAGGTTTCCAAAACCTGCAACAAACGAGACGGCATGATGGCCGACAACCACAAACATATTAATTGTGTCAATTAACCATGCATCGCTACTCTTGTTGAACCATTCATCTTTGTTGAACCATTCATCACTACTCTTGTTGAATTTTGTTGAACGATTCAAAGTGTTCTTCCTTTGCTACCGCCCTATTTGTTGCAATGAAAAACTTACCAAAATGTCTTGCAATGAAAAACTAACTCGGGGCGTGGGTCGAGAGGCGCCGAGTCGGTCTTGTCGATCGGAGATGCATGGGGGCCGGGCGCGGGCCGAGAGTCGCGGCCGGGTCGGCTGCGTCGGCTGGAAAGGTGGGGCACCGGCCGGGAGGCATGGGGCGCAAGCTAGCCGAGGGGGGGGCCGGGGCGGCGTGGGGGCGCGGGCGGGCGTGGCCGGGGGGGTTAGGGGCGGGCCGGGGCGGCGTGGGGCGTCGGCGGGGAGCGGCCGGGAGGCGTCGGCCGGAGCTCGGGCCGAGCGCCGGGCGGATCACCGGCCGGCGGCGCGCCGAGAGGGCACGACCGGGACCGGCGGGCGGGCGGCGGCGGCGGGAGGGCGGCGCGAAACTTGTGTGTTGTGTTGTGTGTGTTCGTGCGGCCGACCAAATTTTGTTAAGTGTTGGACGAGTTTCCGAGTGCCTTAGATCCGGCCCTCGGCAAAGGCTTTGTCGAGTGCTATATGCCGAGGCACTCGGCAAACTTAAATATTTTTGTAAGTTCGCGAGTGCGCCGTGCGAGGCACTCGCAAGGATTTGCCGAGTGCTACCTGGAAGGGCACTCGGCAAACTTAAATAATTTTTTTAGGTTTGCCGAGTGCTTTATTTCAGGGCGCTCGGCAAACAATTTTTTTCCCTGTCAGCCTGGGTAGAGGCCACGTGTCAATCTTTGCCAAGTGCCCCCTAGGTAGGCACTCGGCAAAGGCTTTGCCGAGTGATTTGTTGAGGGGCACTCGTCAAAGTAATTACCTAGTACATGAAAAAAATAATTTAAAACTTTTAAATTGATTGAGAAAAATCCCATAACTTGGCATGATGCCATGTATGTTATATATTACGTGCACAAAAAGTTTTGGAGCCAATTTACAAATCCGACCATCATTATGGCTCTAAATGTGTGAGATGAGTATAAACTCTAATATTCATATTCGGAGATGCTTCGGTTTATAAGCGTCGTACGTGACAAGATGTACGAAACCTTTTAAATTTGTTACCACAGCCTCAATGTCCGATTTCATGATACTCTTACAAATCTCGTGATTTTCGGACTTTAATTATTTTTTAATAATTTAAAAACCGAGCAGACTTTATTTGACTCACGGTCTTCTTGAATAAGATCTTTGAAATTACTTTCTATTTCCTAGATATGGCCTCAAAATGGACTCAATAACATGAATATTCATTTTAACACATTTTACTCCATTATTCGAATCACTTGTAGTTCAAATGTGGCACTATTAAAGAAATTCATATATATACAAAAAATTATTTCAATATAGCAAACAATTAAAACAATATATCAAATTTTAATATATAGTAATTCATGTTGTATATGAGGGTGTGGAAAAGTTTGGAGGGTGTTATATAATAAAATCTTAAAATTTTGCCGAGTGCATCGGCGAAGCACTCGGTAAACAATAATATTTGCCGAGTGCATCGGGGAGACACTCGGCAAGGACCACCTTTTGTCGAGTGCCTCCTTGTGACTCTCAGCAAAATTGAAGTTTTGCCGAGGACCTTGGTGGGACACTCGGCAAAGGTTAAGTTTTGTCGAGTGCCCCTCTTTGCCGAGAGCAACACTCAGCAAACAAGGATGTTTGCCGAGTGTTCGGATTTGCCGAGAGGCACTCGGCAAACACGTTGTATGCCGAGTGCCCGAGGTTATGCACTCGGCAAACCTCTAGGCACTAGGCAAATGTCGGGATTCTGGTAGTGAATACAAGGATCTATACAGGACCAGAAAAATCAACATCCAGCTGCATCATCCTTTCGATCACCACCATCTTCCATGGCCCCGACGGTCCTTGGCCACCTTCGCCTCATCCACGACAGCAGCAACACGACGGCAACGGAGAGCAACTGTGGTGACGGAGATGCACAGTGACGGGCTTAGGGCCGACGACCTTGGGCCATCGCCCGGGCTCAACTAAATCCATTCAATACAACAACCGTCAGCAATCTCTATATTCGTCTTTGTGTGTGTTTCTTATGCTACAGCTTGGAAACGAGTAGCACCACTTGACACACATAATCCCGTGTCACTTGCACAACTCAGTTTGCTAGTACCAACGACCACAACCTGACGATGGATTGATCGTGTAGTTGATGACACTCCAATTGTTTGATTGGTTCGATGGAACGAGATGCTCCTCCAACGAGCACTTGTGGATTTGCTCAGACTCCTAGAAATTTCTAGGTTCGCCACTGGAGGTGGATGGATCCCACGCTCCTTTAGCACACTGTCGGATTTGCCGCCACTCCTACTCTTTGCCTCCACGGTCACCGGATTCACCTACCGACCTCTGCCACCGTTAGATCCACCTCCCCAAACACTAGCGTAATCGAATCCAGCCGGTTGCTCCATTACCACACTAGAATACTAGATCCATCTTCTCCATCGTCACCGTTGTTGCCGCTCTTCTTCTAGAGAGGGTTGTGAGGGGAGAGACCAATGTCCTTATACGTGCCCCGCTACAGGCACTAGGGGAGGGAGGGCGGCAGCGACAGGCACTGAGGGGAAGGAGGGAGGGGAGCATTGACGAAGGTGAGGGATTTAGCAAAACGCTCAATGAGGGAGTAGCGCTTGACCACTTGCTCGATATTATTACTGTTCGACGATTATCATAGGTGGTCATCTTCACCTGTGAAAAAATGAGTATTTTCATATGCGCTCCTAAAGGGACTGTTTGAGCATACACTACAAACCTCATCATCATTAATACTGGGTAGACCTATGTTTGGATAGTCTATAAAAATAAAACTAATGTGCCCTGCGAAAATGATTTTGTTTCACTAATAAAGTTTATATATATAAATAATATGTATGTATGTATACGTATGTACTAGCAATTGTGTCCGTGTGTTGCAACGGGTGAAGTCGAGGCGCGACGCGGATGGGGACGGCACGGGGGGCGCGGGAGCTCCGAGCAGCGATGGGAGGGAGGAGCACAGTTGCGACGCAGGGCGCGGCGCAGATGGGGATGGGAGGGAGGGGCGAAGGGGGTCTTTTTTTAATCCAAGTCCTCCCTTTCTTTTCAGCATTGGGACTGCGGGTAGGCTGACGAAATACTCGTGGATCGCTAGCTCGTTCGGCTCATGGTTGGCTCGGCTCGGCTCGGCTCATTGAGAAATGCTAACGAGATGCGCCAAGGGTTTAGCTCGTTAGCTATAACGAGCCAGCTCGAGTCAGCTCGCGAGTTGCTCGTGAGCTCAACGAGCCAGATGCAATGTACAAAGCAGGGCATAATATTTTGCTTGTTTTGTTATTCTTTTGCTTGTTTTGTTATTGATGTGACAATAAATCAATAATTTTTATGATTTTGTGATGGTCAATATGGATGTAATGATTTAGATTATAATAGTAATAATATCTAATCTAGTTGCATCATTACATTTGTATGGATAATTGTTGATGGACAAGTGTTATTATGTTAATTATGGACTTAATATATCACTTTTTACTTTTTTTCAATTATATATTTGCATGTTTAATAGACTAAAAAAATAAAATATAATTTGTACATAAATTGCACTGTATTAAAATGGCTCGCGAGCTAAACGAGCCGGCTCAAGCCGGCTCACGAGCCGAGCCGAGCCGGCATCCCGGCTCGCTCTCTCTGGCCGAGCCGAGCCGAGCCGAACCGGTATCCACCCCTAATTGTGGGTTAATTTTAAAAAAGATTAGAAGGTCACAGAATAGAATTTTAGTAGAAACATTATTTACTTATAGATAATAGTTATGGCCAGAGACGTACATGGTACTGCTCGCTCGTGATCTGTGGTCTTTTACTCTTTCCAGTACAGTGAGCCAACCAGGGCTGTGCTAACGGGCCATACGATGTTCTGTCCTGTCCCTCTGAAGTTGGCGTCATTTTTGCCGTACGTGTATGGAAGCAGCAGGCCGGCCCGTTAGCACAAGCGTACAAAGATAGCGAAGCCCAACCCTGAAGCCTCTATTAGTCCTGCTTGGGCCTGACGATGACGAACACGGTGGGTGCGGCAGCCGGCGCTAGCTGTATCTACTGCTACGTGCGTACTAGCAGACTAGTAGTACGCGTTTCTGCTTTGGAGACTGGAGGGGTACTCGTCGTGATCTGCGGTCGCTGTTTGCAGCAGGTTCGTGATGGAGTGAGTACTAAACCCCACTAGTACACCGGTACACCAGTGTACACAGCCATCATTAATTCAATGGCTCGTACGCCCCGAGTACAAACATACACAGGACAGCGAGCCAGTCAGCCAGCCAGCGACGTACAGGAGCGTACTACTGTAGGGGTGTTTGAATAAAGTCCTTCGTATTAAATATTTAAATATTATTTTAAAATATTAAATACAGATTATTTATAAAACTTATAAATTATAATAGGTGACTATTTCATTAGACGAATCTAATTAATCTAATTACGTCATGATTAACATTTGCTAATCATAAATTAATTATATTTAATAAATTCATCGGGTGAATTAATCATCGATTCTTTAATTATTTTTATAATTAATTCACGTTTACTTTTTAAATTTATGTCTAAACATTCGATATGACACAATTTTAGTCCTTCATCCCAACAGCCTCCTACTTTTATCGTCTTAAAATATAATAAATTATAATAAAATTAAATTTATTTTGAAACTACAAATGACATAGATATATTCAGATTCATAAGTACGTATGTTAGATTCGTAAACTTAAAAAATCTAGTATTATACTATAGGTTGCTACGTCGTCCGGCCCCCTCGTCACAAGGGGAGCTACTAGTCCGTACGAGGCGCAGGAGGGCGGGCTGTGGGGTGTAGCATGCACGTGGGGCCTCGGGAATAGGTAGCCCTCGTCGTCGAGCGCCGACAGGGAGGACGGCGGCCCATGCGCTCCCCCCTGCGGCCTCGTGGGCCCGGCGGGCCGTCCGTCAAGCATGCAGGCGGTCAAACGCGGGCGGGGCAATGCGTCACTGCGTCGGCGTGCGGCGAGAGGGGAAGGGACGGGAGGGAGAGGGGCAGATGCAGCGCCCGTCCGCCACGCGGATCGGTGAGCCGCGCGCCGCACAGTAGACGCGCCATCGCAGTAGAGCACATGCGCATTGCCCCGCCGTATCACGATGGTCCACTATACCACGTTCTGTCTAGGCGGCATCTGGCGTTGTGCCAATAGGCGTCGCCCTCATTGCTTATATAATCTTGGTGTACTGGTCTACTTTTTCCATGCACACATATGGGGCAGTTCACTTTCTCACGCACAAACTATACTCACGGAATAATAACTGTCATTACTGAAAAAAGTCAAAAAGTCACATTAGTTCCGATTCGTAATTGTTAGTAGTCTTGGTTGTCAATCCAGGACTACGAATCTGGATTAGAGATGGACTATCTGTAGTCCGGTTAAATAATCGGGACTGGAGATACATCTTTACTCCCGTTTAAGCCATCAACGGAGACTAAAGGTGGCGGAGCCACGTGGCCGGCTCCGCAATCTTTAGTCCCGGTTGGTGGCTTAAATCGGGACTAAAGATGCAAAATTTTTTTAATTTGCCATTTCTACAGCAGTACTGCTATATATATATTACACATATATTATATTACACATAAATATATAATTTACACACATTTAAACGAACTTAAAAAGAAAATATACATATATTACCAAAATATGTACAATATTCATACATGTTTCCTAGCTAGCTTATAAAAAATTGTCTCTAATCTACTTTACTGTGGTTTAATGAAGAACTTCCCCACGGGATCAACGACCTACTCGTTAATAAATCCTATCAAACCTTCCTGAGCGGCTCGTATAAAAGTCTCGTGGGAAAGGTCGTCTCTTACTCGAATAAACTGTCATTAATTACAATAAATAAGAAATAAAAATATGAAGTGAATAAGAAATCGAGACGTAATGTATGAATTGGTGTTATACGTACATCTAGATCATCGACAGTTTTAACTTTGGTCACAAAGCGGTGAATGTAGTCGCAAACGTAATATCCATATAGTTTGGTGCCCTGCGACTCTTTTGCACACTAAAAGAGAAATGACGACATATTTAATATGCATTTTATATTTTATAACACAATAATGATTCAACTCAAATTAGGAGCAGGCATGTTACTCACTGGAAACTTCATCCGCACAGAGAGCTTATCTTTCCAATTTCCGCGAACATTACCCCGAAATCGTTCCCATGCCCTACGTGCAGTTGAAAGTTAGCACGTAATTATCCGAGAACCGCATATATGCAATAGAAAGTAAGATGGCATTACCTGTTAAACAGTTCGAGTACGTGGACTCTGATTTATCCATTGAGTCAAAGACATGGATCTTTGACTGACCCATGTCAAGTACTAATAGAATCCAGTGAAATCTATAAATTAGTTTAGATGACACATATGAAACTTTATGTGTGCACGGGATTGAAATTGGTTCGGAAAGAAAGAAAAAACTTACGCAGTATTATAGGGCAGAAGGATGAAGGACCGGAAGGGTTGCTTCACAAGCGCGTTGTATATGTTGTCCACTGTGTCATTAGGAAACTGATCAACCAATGGGCCGTTGATTTTCCGTGGATCCATGAATCCATGCTTGGTGCATTCGTGCTTGTTGTAGTATTGGATCGCCATTCTACAACGGTTAATAATAATTTTAGTCAGCTAAATGCAAGGAGGTAAGAAACGAAATAACCGGGCGATACTTACAAAACCCGCGCGGTTAGAAGTGAGACGTCGAGGGCATCACGTTGGTACAGTCGAATATATCTTCGAATCGGATATAAAGGTAGTCATCTCCATCGAAGAAGTAGTCAGTTGAATATTTGCATGTTATCATGTCTTCACCCTTGCTGGATCGTTGCATGTACCACTGATGGAAGCGGTATATCTGAGTTGGAAGCCTTTTCACGAGATCCAGCTTGACGAGAGGCTTTCCAAGGTTGAACTAGTATTTAAGCGGAGCCTTCGCCATGGGTGCACGCCCATGTAATTGATCCATATTAATTTCAACTTCTTGAATGAATTGTCTTAAATTTGGTCTAATATTTGGGATCGTGCTGAACTCCATAGGCTTCTGTGGCTGCATGCCAAGCTAGGGTATATCTTTGTCCGCTTTCTTTCCCCTGCTTGAGGCCGACCGCTTTGGTGCGGGTGGCGGCGTCTTCTCAATTCTCTGAGTCTTTCTTGGATGACCGCTTGATATTGATGGCGCGCTCTTGGATGATGACCGTTTAAGAGTCGGTACTCGTTGTGGCGACGGAGGAGGGTTGGAAGGCGGTGGAGTTGGAAACGGCCGTTTAGGAGTCGGTGCTCGTGGAGGCGACGCAGGAGGCGGAGGAGGCGGAGGCGGCGAAGGAGGCGGAGGAGACGGCCCACGTGGAGGCGAGGGCGGTGGAACGATAGGAGACGCTTGTTCGTCCGAGGAATTTTATGTAGATCTTCCTCTAAAGAAATATTTCATGAGCCGTTTCTCCTAGCGTCGTCTCCCCGTCTCCTCCGGGATATCCAGCTCCGGATCTTCATAGCCGCGTTCCACTGTTCAATTTCAACCTTCGAGTACGAAGGTGGAACGGGCCGGGAGTGGTAGATGTCGTCTCGGGCTACTGGAATAGCCATGCCCGATGCGACCTGTTCGAGAAGATTGCTTATTAGTTAATAATGAACATTGATTGATAAGTTATTCAAGAAAATATACGTACAACATAAAAGTATGAACATACCTTTATTGTTATTTTTTTCACGGGATGTGCGGATCACACGGGGTCCGCTGTGTGATGTCATCCACGGGGCATGGCGAACCGGTTGAGCTTGTGGGGCCGCTCGCCTTCATTTCCGAGTAGACGCGCATCTGCGTTGTTGTTGGAGTTGTGCGGTTGTTGTTGGATCCTTGTTGGCTAACCCACGCTCCGCTCCTCGCCCAACCTTACGGCCACCCTTTCGTCGACAATCGATCGATCTCGAGAGCCTCATTTCCATCTCGCGAATCTAGCATCATTCTCTCGCTTTGACCTCATTCGGCTCCTGTATGTGTCGATGTCGGTTTGGAACCCGTATTTCCGGGGACGACGCCTTTTCTCGCGTACGCCCGGGTGCTCGGGGTTTGGAGGCCGAGCGTTAGCTCGTCCTTCTCTCTATCGGGCCTGAATGAGCCCGAGGAACGGCCTGCACCGCCTCCTCTAACCTCCGTCCGGCTTCTAGAATTTCATCACCAAAGATCACTGTGCCATCGACGGGATTTAGTGAGCCGCCGTGAGCATAGAATCAGTTCTTTGATCGTTCCGGCCAGTTTGCTGTGCCTGGAACGATATCCCGTGCTTCTAGGTCGGCTTCCATTTTTCCCATTTCTCCATTGCTTTTTTATAGTCCCGACCCAAGCCCGTGATGGTATTTCTTTTTGCTGCGTTGGCCTTGTTCTTTTCTATGATAGATTGCACTTCTTCACCGGTCTTGTGCTCAACAAAAGCATCCCAATGATCTCTGAGCTTTGGAAACTTGTCAAAGTCTGGTGTGTGGCCCTTCAGGATATATTTCTTGTGTAACTGTTTCTTGTAGTTCCTGAAGAGCTCTGTCATTTTCTTCAACGTCCATTCCTTGACCCTTGCCTGATCTGAGTCTGGGATGGTGAACGTCTGCAACATTGTTGTCCACAGCATCTCTTTCTCTGAGTCTGGGAGATAGCTCTGCTCCTCTCCTCCTTTGGTAGACCGCCTCCAGTTGGCAACGCTTATGAGCACGTCATCCCTCACCACCCATCCGGTGTGCGCCACAAACTTCCTTTCGGCGTCCTCTAGGGCAATTGGTCGAACGTCAGGTGCCACCTCCGTTATGACATGTCGACCCTCTATTTTCTTGCTGAGGCCACGTCGCCTCTTCTGTCCAGCGGAGGCGGAGGCGAAGCCCTCATTCCTCTCCTCGTTCCTCTGCTCGTCTCCGCCCTCGTTCCTCCTCGTTCAGGTACTGATCTGGATCTTCGTGTCCCTCCTCGTTGTAAAACTCTGTTCCTCGTGAGATCTCATCAAGGAGAAACTGTTCCTCGTCATGATCCGCCATTTGATTGATGTGGGTTGAGGACTTAATCAAATAATTCTGAAAAAAAATTATTGTCGGTTAATACATGTACCAATTATTTAGGAATGTCATGTATGTGTACGTAAAAAAAACATAGTCAGAAAAGAAGAAGATGGAAAAAAATAGATAAAATCCGATAGACACCATATCCAATTGTGCACATCCACAATGGTGATATTTTTTTAGAAGTCACTTTCTGGATTACATCTACACCGAACGACCGAACGAACGACCGAACGACCAAACGACCGACCGAACGATCGATCATTCGTTCAATCTATCGTTCACGTCTCCGTTCTGTCGTTCGTTCGTTCACCCTAAACCCTAAACCCTAAACCCTAAACCCTAAATGCAGTTCCCTAAACCCATCCCTAACCCTAACCTATCGTTCGTTCACGTCCATTCGTTCGGACCCTTAACCCTAACCCAAACTCAAATCCTAAACTATCGTCTGTTCGGTCTAACATTCGTTGACGTCTGTGAGTACGATCATCTGGAGGAGAGGAGAGAAAGAGATGATCATGTACGTGAGGGAGATAAGGTCGAGAGGAGAGGAAGTGGAGAGGAGAGGAGAGAGAGGACGTTGCATGCCTATGTACGTTGTAACGACCGAACGACCGACCGACCGACCGAACGAACGACCAAACGAACGAATGAACCACGACCAACCGACCGACCAAACGAGTGTTCGTTCGTGCGTCCGTCCGTTCGTCCACGTCCGTACGGCCGTCCGTCCGTTCGTCCGTCCG
The DNA here is from genome assembly GCA_019925245.2 of Oryza australiensis. Lineage (NCBI taxonomy): Eukaryota > Viridiplantae > Streptophyta > Magnoliopsida > Poales > Poaceae > Oryza > Oryza australiensis. The sequence continues at coordinate 4,229,097 of JAIFGZ020000106.1, forward strand.
TCCGTTCACATCCGTTTGTTGATTTTATCGTTTTCGTTCGTTGAAAAATACAAACTTCACAAGCCACATACACATTCAAATTTAAATTTATTCATGCATTTAAATTTAAATACACATTCAAAATTCTAAATTCACAATAATAAACAGTCCATTTACATATAAAGTCCATACAAATTTACACATACACATCGAAATCAGATTCACAAATTTACACATACACATCGAAATCGTCTTCAAATCCTCCTCATTCATTCACATTCACAAAATTCACAAAATTCACAAAATTCATTCACATTCATATTCTTTAAACATATAGCACGGCAGCGGCGCGGGCGGCGACATGGAGGGAAGGCGACGGCGGCGACGATGATGCGGGCATCCCAGGCGTCCGCGTGGAGGGGAGGCAAGGTTTAAGGGTTTAGGGGTGGCCGGCCGGCGTGGGGATCGGGAGTGGGCGGAAAGGGGGGGGCGGCGGTGGCGGAGACGACAATGGTGGCAATGGTGATGGCATCGACGGCGACGGCTAACCCTAGCGCGCATCATGGAGAAAAAGGGCGGCGCGGCTAACTGCGGCGGCGGCGCGCGACGGCGAAGACCTTGGCGCGGCGGTCCCTCGGCGACGACGACGGCGACAAAGACGGCGGAGACGCGCGTCTTGCGGCGGCGTCCTTGTGCTCAGCGACAACGAAGAAGACGATGCAGTTGTGCGAAAACAACTAAGTGTTTGGATCCCAGTGAAGCCCTTGCTATATATAGGTACGACATCTATTGTCCGTTGAAGCCACCAACCGGGACTAGAGATGATATAGTCCGGTTGGTGGCTTCAACCAGGACAATAGAGCATACCTTTTGTCCCGGTTGAAGCCACCGACGGGACAAGAGATGGCGGCAACCACGTGTCCTGTAAGTGGGCATCTCTAGTCCGGTTCAAGCCACCACCGGGACTAGAGATGTTTTCCGCCACGAAATTCACCTCTAGTCCGGGTGGTTTCAAAACCGAACTAATTATTACAGTGCTCAATTATATTGTGTTATATTCATATATAATTATAATTAACATATGTTTATATATTCATATATAATTAACATATGTTCATATAATTAACATAAAATATTATAAATTAAAATAATAACATATAATTAACATTTGTCATATTCCAAACTATTTAAAATTTAAATAATAATATATATTTAAATATGGCCTATTTGAAAAAAATTTAAATTAAAATAATCACATCTAATTAACATTTGTCGTATTTAAAACTATTTAAAACCATAAACCCTAAACCACAAACCCTAAACCTTAAACCTAAACCCTTTTACCATTAACCCTTAACCTAAACCCTAAACCCTATTTTAAACCCTAAACCCTAAACCCTAAACCCTCGTGCAGCCTGCGTGATTAGCATGTAGAAATACCGCGACACGAGCGAACGTCAATGTCTTCTCCTCGATCTAACATCGTGTCTCAAGCTCTAGCAGTCTGCTCTGTTCTCATCAACTGTAATAGAGCAGTGGCAATCTCTTCTCACTTTGTTCTACCTTGTTCTCCGATTGCTTCATCTCATCCCAATACTTGACACATCATGACACCAAGCTCTTACGCATGGCAAGAAACAAGTGTCTAAGCAACACAAATCCAGAAGCACCATTCCTTTTCGATTAGAAAAAAGAGAGCATCATTCTTGCGTTGATTCGAGTAGAAAGAAAAGAATTATACCTTGTAAAACGTTGCTTTACAAGACAGTAGAGCAGAATGGCTGGGGATGGAAGCTTGGGAAGGTGATACTGGAGAAGAGAGCGTCCTCCTCAAGCAGGTAACTATCAGGCCAAAGGCTAGTGCAATAAGGCTACCAGCTAGTTCATGAAAAAAAAGGTTAGATCAATAACAGATAAACAGAGATAAACAAAGACAGTCTTGCAGCCAAAAGAAGCTACTGCTATAAAATTTTCTCAGCGATGAGCATGGTTAACCGTATGCATGATGCAAGGCAAAACTGCATTTACCTATGTTTTTGGCTGGGCTCCATTATTTCGAGAGATCATGAAGCAAATCTCACACTCCAATGAGTCGGGATCAATGAAATAGTTTATCTTAGTCGTCTCCTCCACATCCGCATCCAGTTGCTCCTGATGATCCGTGGAGAGGCCCCGACGTTTTCTTCCTGCCTTCTTCACCGATCTTAGTCTCTTCAACATGTCATGATCGATCGTAGTAGCTTTCTTCTCGATCTTGGTCTCTTCAACATTTCATGATCCGGATCATGGTCTTTTTTCTTGTTTTTCTCCCTTTGCTTCATAATATTTCTGTATTGCTCTCTCTTCGACCATGACGTAGAAGTACTCATGTATCTCCATCAAACTTTGAATAGCGAGAGATATGGCAATGATTGGATAGTGCGGCTGTATATGGCAATGATGGCTTGCCTCCCCCGTTCCCGTCTCAATGCCTCGGCGGCACCATGGAAGTCGTCGGTGACGCGCATGACGACGGACTACCTCTATCCGCTGCCGTGATCGAGCGATCGTCGCCGCGCCGCCCGATCTTTGCTCCGCCGTCATTGCCCGCCGGTCTTCCGATTTAGAGGTGTGCTTTCTCGTGTTTCAGCGGCAATGTTCAAGTTCTCGTTGCTAATGTCTTCTGCCTTATTCTCGTGAATTGCCACATAAGCATTAGTCATTAGAGCATTATTGTCCTGACCACAAGTTAGGATCTTCTGTGAGTATGGAGCATGTCGACGGCCGTCCTCCTCCTCCGCTTGTAATTCTCCCTGAGGACTTTTTCGTCGACCTCGGTCTCACCCTTTTACCGTTTTTATTCATAGCTCCCTGCAATTGTAATATGATCTAGGGAATTGACTATGAATTCGGTGGATGGTGTTGGTGCCTCCTCCAACGTGGTTCCCCTTGTTCACTGTCCGAGGGACTGTTCAGTGCCTGATGACGTTAGAAAACAACCGAAGGAGTGAACAGGAGTTAAACTTCTTCCTCCTCCAATGGTTGTTTTCTAACGTCATCGCACCGAACAGTCCCTCGGACAGTGAACAAGGGGAACCACGTTGGAGGAGGCACCAACACCATCCACGGAATTCATAGTCAATTCCCTAGATCATATTACAATTGCGGTGGAGCTATGAATAAAAACAAGAAAGGGTGAGACCGAGGTCGACGAAAAGTCCTCGGGAGAATTACAAGCGGAGGAGGAGGGCGGCCGTCGACATGCTCCATACTCACGTAAGATCCTAACTTGTGGTCGGGACAATAATGCTCTAACGTTAATGCTTATGTGGCAATTCACGAGAATAAGGCGAAGACATTAGCAACAAGAACTATAATATTGCCTGAAACACGAGAAAGAACACCTCTAAATCGTGAGATGGAAGCGGCAGCGGTGGCGGCCGGAGCCAAGACTGGCGGTGGCGGCGTAGTACCCATCGATCACGGCGGCGGATAGAGGTAGTCCGCCGTCGTGTGCATCACCGGCGGCTTCCATGGTGCCGCCGAGACATTGTGACCGAACGGGGAGGCAAGCCATCATTGCCATATAGCCGCACTATCCAATCATTGCCATATCTCTCGCTATTCAAAGTTTGATGGAGATATACGAGTACTGCTACATCGTACTCGAAGAAAGAGCAAGACAGAAATATTATGAAGCAAAGGGAGAAAAGCAAGAAAAAAGACCGTGATCCGGATCATTAAATATTGAAGAGACCAAGATCGGTGAAGAAGGCTACTACGATGGATCATGACATGTTGAAGAGACCAAGATCGGTGAAGAAGACAGGAAAAAAACGTCGGGGCCTCTCCACGGATCATCAGGAGCAACTAGATGCGGATGTGGACGAGACGACTAAGATAAGCTATTTCATTGATCCCGACTCATTGGAGTGTGAGATTTGCTTCATGTCTCTCGAAATAATGGAGCCCAGCCAAAAACATAGGTAAATACAGCTTTTGTCTTGCATCATGCATATGGTTAACCATGCTCATCGCCGAGAAAATTTTATAGCAGTAGCTTCTTTTGGCGCAAGACTGTCTTTGTTTACTGTTTATCCGTTATTGATCTAATCTTTTTCATGAACTAGCCGGTAGCCTTATTGCACTAGCCTTTGGCCCGATAGTTACCCGCTTGAGGAGGAAACTCTCTTCTCAGTATCTCCTTCCCGAGCTTCCATCCCCACCATTCGCTCTCACATCATGCAAAGCAACGTTTTACAAGGTATGATTCTTTTCTTTCTACTCGATCAACGCAAGAATGATGCTCTCTTTTTTCTAATCGAAAAGAAATGGTGCTTTCTGGATTTGTGTTGCTTAGACACTTGTTTCTTGCCATGCGACGAGTTTGGTGTCATCTTTGAAGATGATGTGTGAAGTATTGGGATGAGATGGAGCAATCGGAGAACAAGGTAGAACAAAGTGAGAAGAGATTGCCACCGCTCTATTACAGTGATGAGAACGGAGACCTCCAAGAGCATGAGGGACGATGTTAGATCGAGGAGAATGCATTGACGTTCCACTCGTGTCGCAAATTTTTACATGCCAATCACGCAGGCCGCACGAGGGTTTAGGGTTTAGGGTTTAAAATAGAGTTTAGGGTTTATGGTTTAGGTTAAGGGTTAATGGTAAAAGGGTTTAGGTTTAAGGTTTAAGGTTTAGGGTTTAGGGATTATGGTTTAGGGTTTATGGTTTAAAATAGTTTTAAATACGACAAATGTTAATTAGATGTTATTATTTTAATTTAAATTTTTTCAAATAGGCCATATGTTAAATATATATTATTATTTAAATTTTAAATAGTTTGGAATATGACAAATGTTAATTATATGTTATTATTTTAATTTATAATATTTTATGTTAATTATATGAACATATGTTAATTATATATGAATATATGAACATATGTTAATTATAATTATGTATGAATATAATATAATATAATTGGGCATCGTAATAATTAGTCTCGGTTTTTAAACCACCCAGGACTAGAGGTGAATTTCATGGCGAAAACATCTCCTCATGTTTACATACAAATCTAGAGATGAAAATATATATATAATAAGCACAAAATACGAAGTGCTAAGATTGTATATAGCACATGACATGTAGATAGCAAAATGTATAAAAAACAACCGTAAATCTATAAGATGAAGAAGTTGCTAACCTTATAGATAACAAATATTTGTGAATTATTACCAAAGAAGTTGTTAACCTTGGCAACACTGGACCTCTAGCTGAGAAAAATTTTGAAGATGTAGAAGTATGGATGGCTCGGGATGGAGGAGAAAGGAGTATATAAAGAAAATCTCTAGTCCCACTAGAGATGCCATCTCTAGTCCCAAGGCAATGGTATAAAAATTTCAACGGCTCTCTAGGACCGGGACTAGAGGTGACGGTTCAAATGTTGTCAGCGCATGTCAAAGCGTCGGGGACTTTTCGTCCCGGTTGGTAACACGAACCGGGACTAGAGATGCTACCTTTAGTCCCGGTTGGTGTTACCAACCGGGACTAAAGGTCCCCAACGCTCTGACATGCGCTGACAACATTTGAACCGGGACTAGAAGTGATCTTTAGTCTCGGTTCGTGACTGTTTCTAGAGGGCCATTGAATTTTTAAACCGGGACTAGAGATCATCTCTAGCCTCGGATGCAACTCAAACCGGGACTACTGTGTTTTTGCCACTTCAATCAATAATGGTTTTTTTAGTAGCGTGTATATAGGGATATAATACCTACTTACTAATTGAGAAACGCCCCCCTCTAGAAAAGTACGTACAAAATACAAATGTCTGTATAATGAAAGTACACAGCCAGTGCTAACGAAGACGGCATCACGGCATGCATGGTACTTGGATTGGTCTAGCTGGACTAATTCTGGCGTTAGGGCCGGGCTACTGAATACCGATCGACCGGATCCAATGCTGACAAGGCCGTCGAGATGATGTGACTGATCGATCTCTGCATGCGACGACGGTGGTAGAACGGAACCAGGTCGTTAGATATAGCTAGACGGCGCGGCGCTGGTCCGTCCGTCCGAGTGCGGTCGTTGTCGATCAGCTGCACGGGGACGATGTCTTTGGAGGAAGACAGAACATCAAGCATGCAGGGGCGATGAAGCACCATAGCGCTTCCCCTTCTGCAGTTCACCAGCGGTAGCGCATCTCTCAGCCATTTTATTTTATATATTATGAGAGTAGAGACAAGAAAGAGATCAAAAGAGTTGAAGGGACAATACGGATCTCAGTAGCGGATTCAAAAAATTTATACATCAGTGACGTAACGTATTTATTCATAATGTGCTCTATGCATGCATAAACCTTACTACTAAAGAAATATTATACTTCTTATAAAAAAGTACATCGAAATATTTAAATTTTACACTAAAAATTTTATTAGCCTGATATACGTATTACCTGAAGATATCAAGTTTTACACTGAAAATATATTAGTTTTACATAGTACCTCTTTATATCTTTTTAATGATGATAAAATTATCCATGCTATTTTCTTCTAGGTATAAACCATTTAATAGGTTTAGCCAAAGATGTTCGGGATTGATCGTATGACCTGATCCAACTTAATCATTGTAGATCTATCCCTGATGGGTCCCGTGACAATTGTAATCTTTCTTTTAATCATCAACAGAAAACGTGCCCCGGCGTCTCCATGGCTCGCGCACACTTGCCTTCGGTCTGGCGAACAATTCCTAGGTAGTCCGACATCCACGGCGTCATTATTGTCTCGGTCATCTTCTAGTTCCTTCTCGTGTGGGATACGGTGCTCCACATTCAACTCTTGCCGAACGCCCGGGATCGTCTGGCCTGGCACTGGACGCAAGACCAGCGCTAGTCGGCGCGCATGGTGTACCAGGCACTCTTCATCGGTCAACTTTCCCTTGTGTTTCTCTCCTCTGACGTGCAAAGGGTCCCACCAAATGCAAGTTCCTTCTCTAGTTCGTGCTTCAGCACCATTGCTGGACGGCTGACCTCCTCCAGAAGCGCGACATTGATAGTCACTCAGCTTGCCTCTTTTGTGCGCAAGAGCTTAAGACAGCGAACCACATTCTTCTGGATTGTGTGTTCGCTCGGTAATTCTGGCTCCATGTATTGTCACCTTCAGGTTGGGTGGCCCTCTCAAATCCCCCAGGGTACTACGCTTCAAGAATGTTGGTCGTCTTCTAGGTCTCATCTTCCTAAGTCCCTGCGTGTCAGTTTTGACTCTCTGATTCTCCTAATCTCTTGGCAGCTTTGAAGGGAGCGTAATTCTAGGGTTTTTGACTCTTCCTTCGCTCCGGTTTCAGCGGTCCTGGAGTCCGCTTTCTCTTAGGGTCGTCTATGGTCGCTACTGGGTGTCATCGTTTTTAGGGTTTTCCTAGGAGAGTAGTATGGTTTCTGCTTTTGGTTTCTGTTTTTGGAGTTCGGATTTGCCGCTTTAGGCCTTTTTTCTGGCCGTTTTCTTCTCCCTTCCATTTAGCAGTCGGTCCGGCTGGTTGCTTTGTGTATGTAAAATATGCTTCTTCTAATATATCGACGTGTAATCCTTTAGCGCGTTCGCGAAAAAATCATCAACATACAAATATAAAGCCATATTTAGTAGTGGAACGAAAGAGAAGCCATGTTCAAATATTAATGCATCGGGGTAATATATAATAAGGACTATCTATGTTTTATCGACAAATTTTTCTCCAAAAAATTGACAGACAATTTTTTCTCCAAAAAATTGACAGATGTAATTATAGTATAATTATGATGTAATTACATTATACTATTTCCGTAAAACATGCTATTTCCGTAAAACAGAGGTCGTGGGACCGAATCCTCTATCATATGCACGCGTTGTGATTTTTTCCTTCTCACTTGCATAAATCTTGAAACATATCTAACGGTTTAAAATTATGTGAACGTTATATAAGTTACATTATAGTTACATTAATTACACTACGATTGTATTATAATTACATATGTCAAATTTTTAGAAGAAAATATATCGATAAATATATAACAATATTATATAATATAACCATATAATATAACAATATTGTATAATATAACCATACGTGAAGGTATATGGTTATATTATATAATATTGTTATATATTTATCGATAAATTTTCTTCTAAAAATTTGACAGATGTAATTATAATATAATCATACGTACAATATATACCTTCACGTATGGTTATATTATACAATATTGTTATATATTTATCAATAAATTTTCTTCTAAAAATTTGACAGATGTAATTATAATATAATCATAGTGTAATTAATGTGTATATATATATATATGGATGGGCTACATTCAGTCATGACTGATAGATCCTCCCGTTAGTCATGATAGTTTTGATAAATTCAAAATTCAAATGAGCAATCCAAACCATTCATCTCCATGTTTATAATGAAACAAGGTTGTAAATAAAATTTGGTATTTTTTAATTTTTTTACTTTTTTTAAGAGTGGTATGAAATTATTTAGTCTGTTTGAACCATCTAAAACCTACAATTTCATATCTCTCTTAAAAATAGTAAAAAATTTAAAAAAATGAAATTTGGTTTTCAACCTTGTTTCTATATGAACATGGATACGAACACTTGGATCACTCATTTAAATTTTGAATTTATCAAAACTATCGTGAGTGACGAGAGAATCTGTGATCTGTCAGTCATGACTGACAGTAGCCCATACTACGTACATACATACATACATATATATATATATACATACACACATACATATATATATATAGATGGAGCTCTGTGTGGCGTGCCGCACGGCCCATCCGTGTGACGTGGCCGAATCTCTAATTTAAAAACTCAAATTGAAAATCCGAACCGTTCAAATTGTTCTACATATTAATATTGCCTTGTATACCAAATTTTATATTTTTTGAATTTTTTACTATTTTATCGATAGGTCAAAAATGCAATAATCAAACGATTTCGGAGTATCTATTTTATTATTTTTGACCTATCGATAAAATAGTAAAAAATCAAAAAAATGTACAATTTGGTATCCAAGGCAATATTAATATGTAGAACAATTTGAACAGTTGGATTTTCAATTTGAGTTTTTAAATTAGAGATTGCCACGCCACACGGATGAGGTGTGCGACGCGCCACACAAGAGCCCATATATATATATATATATATATATATATATATATATATAAAACAGTAGTGAACAGTAGAATTGAATAGTGAATCGTGAATAGTGAATAGTAAAAGTAAATAGTAGCAAACGGTAATAGTGAATAGTGAGCGACGCGAATAGTAAAGTGAACAGTTTTCGAAATAGAGAGAAATAAGTGGTATCGAGAGCGATCATCATAGAAAAACTAAATTCGAAGTTAATATTGGAAAGGTTATTACTACCAAAGAAAATATTAATATAAGGTGTAGACTAAATCATATCGAAGACCATAGTTGGCACTCTAATAATAGTCCATTAAATTTAATTGTTGACCTAATCTATAATTTTTATACAAATTGGGATAAAAGGCAAGAAGAATTAGAGCAAAAATTTGAAGAATTATATAAAGAACGAAAAGATTGAAGAACGATATTTCCTTGTTAGCAACAAATTAAATTCTGCATTAAAATTACTAGAAGAATATAAGACCAGGCGAGAATAAGATCTCGCAAAATAGCGACTATATCGAGAATTGTTAGAAAAATAAAATCTAGTGAAGGAAAGGAGATAGTCTTGGCTTTATCGGGTATAATTGCATCCTCACAAGCTATTAATTCAGAAAAATGGACTTATCTAAAAGTCTCTTCGAAGAATAGCAAGCAGAGAAGATAGATCTTTAAGTTATACCGATAAGCAAAAGGTAAATGTGAAGACATAGATGAACTGGAAGATATTGCGAAGTAGACAAACCTCGAAAGATATCAAAGAGATACTTTGAGGGCAATAAGACCTCAACAAGTATACTGTATGTGATTCTTTGAGAATAAAAATGGGTTGTACTGAAATATCTAGAGAAATAGAATTAAGTGTTCTAACCAAGCCAGAGATTTAAAAATAGTGGCTAAAGAGTTTGAAAATGGGTTAAAATATTCGGGTATAAGTATATTCACCAAGGTATGTATATAATAGGAATCAAGGGAATGACAAGGAAGAAATTAGGTGCTAAAGTTTTAATAACCTTACTAGATAAGAGATGGGACACAATAGATAAAGCCTCACTAGGTTATTTAGAAGGAGATATGAATGAGAATATGTTGATAACTTATATAGCTCTGATTTAATGATGCCCGTAAAAGAATTCATAGATAAAATGAGTCTTGGGTTTCAAACAAAGGGATATGAAGAATTTAAAGGGACAAATTTGATAGTAAGCATAGAATTTATAGGAAGATTAACTAATAGAAGTGCCTCTAAATACAAAATAAATGTAAATGATGTGATTGAAAAAATGCATTCGAAAGGAATTGTATTTATGAGCCCCATGACAATAGATTCGAAGAAAGAGCAGGAGAACAATGGCAAATTAGTGAATGTATAAAAAACAAAACTTTGAGTCACCGAAAACTACATAAGTTACCAAGATAAAAGAGGGAATGTTAGTATTAGATTTACAAACTATAAATCCGAACCACGAGAGGACTTGGATGCGAATCATCCAATAGAAATATAATAAATAGTAATATCGACATAGTGTCTCGAGTTTATGGAAAAATTAGATCAAGATAGCGAAATAAAATATTATGAAGATAAATTAAAGGAAATAAATGAAGAATATAATAATTCAATGAAGAGTGAGTGGCCTAAGATAAGAGATAAAGAACTTTATTTCTATAGAGAATTATCTAGGATAAAGAAACTAAAAAGAACAAAAATATGGCATTAGAAATTCCCGCACCCAAGAAACCAAAGTAGAACAAATAAAGCAGAAAAGAGCGAAAATGACAAAGGAAGGCGAAGCTTGATAAAGGTTTAAGTGAAGAAGAACAATGGGAAGAAAATGAAAGATTATTTCTTGAAAGTTATGAAGAAGAAATAAACCTAGTAAATGAAATGGAAAATATAGAAAATGAAATAGATAATGCGAGAACAATACAATGATTTTATAAACTCTTTAGACGATATAGGTTTGCATAACCTTGACAATGCAATGGAAGCTATGGAAGTAGAATTAGGAACAGGAAAGAGGAAAAGATATGGGGAAGGTAGTGTAAAGAATGAAGGGGAAAGAGAAAGGCCATCTAGGGCGCGGAAAGTGGCCCCTAGATAGAGAAGATTTTTCATATAATTATATCCCAGGACAATATAGGCATATGGGCACTAAAAGGAGAGACTTTGAGAAGCTGTAAAATTTCAAAATCAAAGGAGTGATGGTGCTATATTAAATTTAGCCGCACATGACCCCATTGGTGCCCAATATTATTAGCATTTGGAAAGGATTAATAGTTCAAAAATATATACAAAATCAACACAATATAGGAAATAAAGTTGAAGATATGATAACTTATTTAGAAACATTTCTAGGTGAATCGCTAAGGTCTTATGGGAAGAATGGGTTGAAAAGAATCCTAACAATTATGAAGAATTAAAAAGAGCGGGTAGTAATCCGCATAACTTTGCAAATGTAATATCCAACATTATTATAGCGGAAGATCAGAATTAGGTTATACAACATTACAAAATGAAAGGTTAAAAGAAATAGAGAAATTAACATTAACAAGTTGGAAAGGCATAAAGGAATTTTCTCAACATTACTTATATAATGCTACAAGCGCCAAACAAGGATATAACAAGGGAATAGTCGAATGTTATTTCAATAAATTACCGACCCATTAGGAAGCATGATATTTGAAGAATATAAAAAGGAAGCTGAAGGAGCTGAAATTAATATTTCTCAAGCCATAACATTTGTGTTTAAACAACTAAGAAAAATATGCACTAGCATACAAGCCCAAAGGTCTATGAAGCATTGATTATAATTTTTGTAACAAAATAGTACAAATACCTTTGTCATATGGAGAGGATAGGACTAGAAGTAAAAGAAATTATAAGCATCAAAATAAAAATAACTATAATACTAGAATTAAGAAAAGATATTTCTTAAGAAGATCGGATAATAGAGCACCTTTCTTACATAAAAGAAATGTAAGAAGGTATAATCCAAAGAAAACTTATGATAGAACATGTAGATGTTTTATATGTAATTCGCGACCATTTAAGCAAGACCTGCCCAAATAAAGATCAAAAAAGATACTCTAGTAAATATGAAGAACAAGAAAGAGTCCTAATTATAGATAGCGTAAATGAAAATATACTAGTATGTGATGATGAAATAAAAGATGACGAATCAATATATTATATCATAGAAACAGACGAAATTGAAAATGTTAATGAAGAGTATGAGTCTACCGATGAGGAGTTAGATTTAGTAGATGAATTAGCGGGATTAAGAATCGAAATGATGGATCAATTAAATTGTGAACATGATTGGATTAGAGGAAAAGGCGATTACAATATTAAATGTGCTTTTTGCATATATTATCCAAGCCAAGACAATAGGGTAACATGCGGTATGTGCCTAAAACAAGCTGTCTTGAATGTATAAAAGCAAATAAGCAGAAATGGAGAAAGGAGTTAGAATTAGAGTCGGATGAAAAGATATTATCTAGTAGAGTGAGAGTCTTAGAAAATAGACTAAATAAACTAGAAGTAGAGTTAGAAAAATTAAAAACCAATGTTGAAATTAAAGCATTACCGAAAATGAGGATGTACAAAACACGGAATTTAAAGAGCAATTGATAACACTAAAAGACAATAATACTTCTAAACTAATTCAACTAAAAGATGTCATAACCAATTTTGAAAGTAAATATATAGTAAAGTTACCTTTCAAAGAAATTTTAGGGATAAGGATTCTGTTAAAGTAAAGTTGTCGCCTAAAATATCTTATAAGATATTAGCACTAGTAGACACCGGGTGTACAAAAATATTATACATGATAAATATTTCATAAAATGTCCAGAAATAGTTCATACAATTCTTGATAGTAGGGCGAAGTTTCTACGTACATGTCCGGAATAAAGAAAATCCATAACCAGTTAGCATATAATATTGAAGTATACATCAATGGAACTAAATACATAATAGATGAGATTACAATAAGAGATCTATCAATGATAAATGATGACATGATAATAGGTTTCTTCAACAATCGTCTGGACCACGGTAATTCATGAACAAGGAATTACATTTATACCATATCAAGACAATGTTTCTTATATTTCGAAGTTCGGAAGCGTGGTGGAACCTCCAACCTTGATAACCTTGAATTACCTAAATTTGAACCAGAAAAAATATGTATAAATTATGAGCTTAGTGAAAGTATAGACGAATATTACATTGCAAGTTCTAATATAGAATGTATAGGATTACAATCTTTTACACCAAATTGGTATAGAGATATTAAATCTAAAAAAGATATAGAAAGAATTGTTCAAAGATTAGAAGACATTCAAATAATAGGAGAAATCCCAATGAAATATTGGGAGAAAAATTCAATCATTTGTAAAATCAATATAATAAATCCAGACTATATAATCAAAACATGCCCAATAGAGGCAACCCCAAAAGATATAGAAGAATTTAAAATGCATATAGAAGAACTATTAAAGTTAGGAGCAATAAGGGAAAGTAGAAGCCCCCATAGATCATTGCCTTTATAGTAAGAAACCATGCCGAAGAAGTTAGAGGCAAATCTAGGATGGTCATAAATTACAAGAGGTTAAATGATAACACGATTGAAGATGCTTATAACATCCCTAATAAACAGGAATGGATCAATAGGATACAAGGAAGCGAGATATTTCTCTAAATTTGACCTAAAAGCGGGATTTTGGCAAGTAAGGATGGCGAAGAATCTATAGAATGGACCGCATTTTACATGTCCTCAAGGACATTATGAATGGCTTGTAATGCCATTAGGTCTAAAAAATGCACCTGCCATATTCCAAAGAAAAATGCAAAATATCTTTAATGAAAACCAAGAATTTATACTAGTCTACATAGATGATTTGCTAGTCTTCTCGAAAACATATAAAGAACATATCGCGCATTTAGAGATATTTTTAGAAAGGTAGAACAAAATGGATTGATTTTATCCAAAAAGAAAATGGAAATATGCAAAGAAAAGATCAATTTCCTTGGCCATGAAATAGGAGAAGGCAGAATACATCTACAAGAACATATTGCTAAGAAAATTTTACAATTCCCTGATGCTATGAATGATAAAAAACAACTACAACAATTCTTGGGAATTGTAAATTATGCTAGGAATTATATTAATAATTTAGCAAAATTAGCAGTCCCCTATATGCTAAATTAAGAAAAAATGGTCAAAAATATTTTAATTCGAAGACATTAAATTAGTAAGGCTAATAAAAGAATGGGTGAAAGAGCTAAAGCCTTTAAAATTGCCCTTAGAAGATAATTATTTCATTATTGAAACAGATGCATCTCAACAAGGTTGGGGTCTTGTATTAAAGCAAAGACCTACTAAATATTCACCTAAATCGAAGAAAAATATGTAGGTATGCCTCGGGAAGCTATAAATTAAAAACAGAAACAACACGAGACAGAGAAATCTTAGCGTAATCAATGCTATAAATGCCTTTAGGTTATATCTAGGATTCAAAGAATTTACGGTTAGAACGGATTGTGAAGCAATATGTAGATATTATAATCAACTTAATAGCAAGAAAAGTTCTACTAGAAGGTGGATTTTATTTGAAGATATCATTTGGAAATGGATACAAAGTTATATTCGAACATATTAAGGAAAAAATAATCGGTTGCACGACATGCTCTCCCGTATACCTTTGTTGCAGGAATGAAGAAATCCATGAGCTACAATGGAGTTGAATTCTTTACATTTGGTGAAGATAATAAACTTAAAGTATTTCCACCAAATACTTATAAGTTTAAACCAAAGACTCATATAATATTAGATGAAGTCCAAGAATGCATTCTAGACAATTTACGGTACCAATATAATAACAAGAGAGAGGAAAAAGGGTACATGCTATCAATATTAAATAGTCTTGCTTGAATATTTTCACCTAATAAATGAGCTAATGCCAACCGCAGAAAATAATGAAATAATACAACAAAAACCTATATATGTAGTGTTTTATGGGAAACTCCCAGGAGTTTACATATCTTTCGAAGAAATAGTAGCCCAAAAAATAGATGCAAAATTAATGGGGGCTTATCATGGAAAAAATATATAGATATAGACGAAGCATTAAGCCAAGCCGGGAAAATATTAGGAATAAATTACTATTTGGAGCCGGCGCAAAAGAATATATACAAAAATGCAAAAGGGCCAAAAATAAGAAAGCACCGAAACCCCATATTATACAAATATTAAGAGTGAAGGGTCTTCCAAAAACCTACATATAAAGAATGCTTAATTAAGGAGTTGATCCCTTAGATGGAGAATATATTGATTGGAAAATAATTGAAAAATTTGATCCCTTACAGTAGTGAACAGTAGAATTGAATAGTGAATCGTGAATAGTGAATATTAAAAGTAAATAGTAGCAAACGGTAAGGGATCAAATTTTTCAATTATTTTCCAATCAATATATTCTTCATCTAAGGGATCAACTCCCTTAATTAAGCATTCTTTATATGTAGGTTTTTGGAAGACCCTTCACTCTTAATATTTGTATAATATGGGGTTTCTCGTGCTTTCTTATTTTTGGCCCTTTTGCATTTTTGTATATATTCTTTGCGGGCTTCAAATAGTAATTTATTCCTAATATTTTCCCGGCTTGGCTTAATGCTTCGTCTATATCTATATATTTTTTCCATGATAAGCCCCCATTAATTTTGCATCTATTTTTTGGGCTACTATTTCTTCAAAGATATGTAAACTCTGGAGTTTCCCATAAAACACTACATATATAGGTTTTTGTTGTATTATTTCATTATTTTTCTGGGTTGGCATTAGCTCATTTATTAGGTGAAAATATTCAGCAAGACTATTTAATATTGATAGCATGTACCCTTTTTCTCTCTCTTGTTATTATATTGGTACTAAATTGTCTAGAATGCATTCTTGGACTTCATCTAATATTATATGAGTCTTTGGTTTAAACTTATAAGTATTTGGTGGAAATACTTTAAGTTTATTATCTTCACCAAATGTAAAGAATTCAACTCCATTGTAGCTCATGGATTTCTTCATTCCGCAACAAAGGTATACTGAGAGCATGTCGCAACCGATTATTTTTTCCTTAATATGTTCGAATATAACTTTGTATCCATTTCCAAAGAATGATATCTTCAAATAAAATCCACCTTCTAGTAGAACTTTTCTTGCTATTAAGTTGATTATAATATCTACATATTGCTTCACAATCCGTTCTAACCGTAAATTCTTTGAATCCTAGATATAACCTAAAGGCATTTATAGCATTGATTACTGCTAAGATTTCTCTGTCGTGTTGTTTACCGTTTTTAATTTATAGCTTCCGAGGCATACCTACATATTTTTCTTCTCGATTTAGGTGAATATTTAGTAGGTCTTTGCTTTAATACAGCACCCCAACCTTGTTGAGATGCATCTTTCAATAATGAAATAATTATCTTCTAAGGGCAATTTTAAAGGCTTTAGCTCTTTCACCCGTTCTTTTATTAGCCTTACTAATTTAATGTCTTCGAATTAAAATATTTTTGACCATTTTTCTCAATTTAGCATATAGGGGACTGCTAATTTTGCTAAATTATTAATATAATTCTAGCATAATTTACAATTCCCAAGAATTGTTGTAGTTGTTTTTATCATTCATAGCATCGGGAATTGTAAAATTTTCTTAGCAATATGTTCTTGTAGATGTATTCGCCTTCTCCTATTTCATGGCCAAGGAAATTGATCTTTTCTTTGCATATTTCCATTTTCTTTTGGATAAAATCAATCCATTTTGTTCTACCTTTCTAAAAATATCTCTAAATGCGCGATATGTTCTTTATATGTTTTCGAGAAGACTAGCGATCATCTATGTAGACTAGTATAAATTCTTGGTTTTCATTAAAGATATTTTGCATTTTTCTTTGGAATATGGCAGTGCATTTTAGACCTAATGGCATTACAAGCCATTCATAATGTCCTTGAGGACATGTAAATGCGGTCCATTCTATAGATTCTTCTCGCCATCCTTACTTGCCAAAATCCCGCTTTTAGGTCAAATTTAGAGAAATATCTGCTTCCTTGTATCCTATTGATCCATTCCTGTTTATTAGGGATGTTATAAGCATCTTCAATCGTGTTATCATTTAACCTCTTGTAATTTATGATCATCCTAGATTTGCCTCTAACTTCTTCGGCATGGTTTCTTACTATAAAGGCAGCTGATCTATGGGGGCTTCTACTTTCCTTATTGCTCCTAACTTTAATAGTTCTTCTATATGCATTTTAAATTCTTCTATATCTTTTGGGGTTGCCTCTATTGGGCATGTTTTGATTATATAGTCTGGATTTATTATATTGATTTTACAAATGATTGAATTTTTCTCCCAATATTTCATTGGGATTTCTCCTATTATTTGAATGTCTTCTAATCTTTGAACAATTCTTTCTATATCTTTTTTAGATTTAATATCTCTATACCAATTTGGTGTAAAAGATTGTAATCCTATACATTCTATATTAGAACTTGCAATGTAATATTCGTCTATACTTTCACTAAGCTCATAATCTATACATATTTTTTCGGTTCAAATTTAGGTAATTCAAGGTTATCAAGGTTGGAGGTTCCACCACGCTTCCGAACTTCGAAATATAAGAAACATTGTCTTGATATGGTATAAATGTAATTCCTTGTTCATGAATTCCGTGGTCTGACTGATTGTTGAAGAAACCTATTATCATGTCATCATTTATCATTGATAGATCTCTTATTGTAATCTCATCTATTATGTATTTAGTTCCATTGATGTATACTTCAATATTATATGCTAATGGTTATGGATTTTCTTTATTCGGACATGTCTGTAGAAACTTCGCCCTACTATCGCAATTGTATGAACTATTTCTGGACATTTTATGAAATATTTATCATGTATAATATTTTTGTACACCCGTGTCTACTAGTGCTAATATCTTATAAGATATTTTAGGCGACAACTTTACTTTAACAGAATCCTTATCCCTAAAATTTCTTTGAAAGGTAACTTTACTATATATTTACTTCCAAAATTGGTTATGACATCTTTTAGTTGAATTAGTTTAGAAGTATTATTGTCTTTTAGTGTTATCAATTGCTCTTTAAATTCCGTGTTTTTGTACATCCTCATTTTCGTAATGCTTTAATTTCAACATTGGTTTTTAATTTTTCTAACTCTACTTCTAGTTTATTTAGTCTATTTTCTAAGACTCTCACTCTACTAGATAATATCTTTTCATCCGACTCTAATTCTAACTCCTTTCTCCATTTCGCTTATTTGCTTTTATACATTCAAGACAGCTTGTTTTAGGCACATACGCATGTTACCCTATTGTCTTGGCTTGGATAATATATGCAAAAAGCACATTTAATATTGTAATCGCCTTTTCCTCTAATCCAATCATGTTCACAATTTAATTGATCCATCATTTCGATTCTTAATCGCTAATTCATCTACTAAATCTAACTCCTCATCGTAGACTCATACTCTTCATTAACATTTTCAATTTCGTCTGTTTCTATGATATAATATATTGATTCGTCATCTTTTATTTCATCATCACATACTAGTATATTTTCATTTACGCTATCTATAATTAGGACTCTTTCTTGTTCTTCATATTTACTAGAGTATCTTTTGATCTTTATTTGGGCGAGTCTTGCTTAAATGGTCGGCGATACATATAAAACATCTACATGTTCTATCATAAGTTTTCTTTGGATTATACCTTCTTACATTTCTTTTATGTAAGAAAGGTGCTCTATTATCTCGATCTTCTTAAGAAATATCTTTTCTTAATTCTAGTATTATAGTTATTTTTATTTTGATGCTTATAATTTCTTTTACTTCTAGTCCTATCCTCTCCATATGACAAAGGTATTTGTACTATTTTGTTACAAAAATTATAATCGAATGCTTCATAGACCTTTGGGCTTGTATGCTAGTGCATATTTTTCTTAGTTGTTTAAACACAAATGTTATGGCTTGAGAAATATTAATTTCAGCTCCTTCATTTCCTTTTTATATTCTTCAAATATCATGCTTCCTAATGGGTCGGTAATTTATTGAAATAACGTTCGACTATTCCCTTGTTATATCCTTGTTTGGCATTGTAGCATTATATAAGTAATGTTGAGAAAATTCCTTTATGCCTTTCCAACTTGTTAATGTTAATTTCTCTATTTCTTTTAACCTTTCATTTTGTAATGTTGTATAACCTAATTCAGATCTTCTGCTATAATAATGTTGGATATTACATTTGCAAAGTTATGCGGATTACTACCCGCTTTTAATTCTTCATAATTGTTAGGATTCTTTTCAACCCATTCTTCCCATAAGACCTTAGCGATTCACCTAGAAATGTTTCTAAATAAGTTATCATATCTTCAACTTTATTTCCTATATTGTGTTGATTTTGTATATATTTTGAACTATCAATCCTTTCCAAATGCTAATAATATTGGGCCGATCAATGGGGTCATGTGCGACTAAATTTAATATAGCACCATCACTCCTTTGATTTTGAAATTTTACGGCTTCTCAAAGTCTCTCCTTTTAGTGCCCATATGCCTATATTGTCTGGGATATAATTATATGAAAATCTTCTCTATCTAGGGGCCACTTCTCCGCTGCCCTAGATAGCCTTTCTCTTTCCCCTTCATTCTTTACACTACCTTCCCCATATCTTTTCCTCTTTCCTGTTCCTAATTCTACTTTCATAGCTTCCATTGCATTGTCAAGGTTATGCAAACCTATATCGTCTAAAGAGTTTATAAAATCATTGTATTGTTCTGCATTATCTATTTCATTTTCTATATTTTCCATTTCATTTACTAGGTTTATTTCTTCTTCATAACTTTCAAGAAATAATCTTTCATTTTCTTCCCATTGTTCTTCTTCACTTAAACCTTTATCAAGCTTCGCCTTCCTTTGTCATTTTCACACGCTTTCTTTCTCTTTATTTGTTCTACTTTGGTTTCTTGGAGTTTGGAATTTCTAATGCCATATTTTTGTTCTTTTTAGTTTTTTTATCCTAGATAATTCTCTATAGAAATAAAGTTCTTTATCTCTTATCTTAGGCCACTCACTCTTCATTGAATTATTATATTCTTCATTTATTTCCTTTAATTTATCTTCATAATATTTTATTTCGCTATCTTGATCTAATTTTTCCATAAACTCGAGACACTATGTCCGGTATTACTATTTATTATATTTCTATTGGATGATTCGCATCCAAGTCTTCGTGGTTCGGATTTATAGTTTGTAAATCTAATACTAACATTCCCTCTTTTATCTTGGTAACTTATGTAGTTTTGGGTGACTCAAAGTTTTGTTTTTTATAAATTCACTAATTTGCCATTGTTCTCCTGCTCTTTCTTCAGAATCTATTGTCATGGGGCTCATAAATACAATTCCTTTCGAATGCATTTTTCAATCACATCATTTACATTTATTTTGTATTTAGAGGCACTTCTATTAGTTAATCTTCCTATAAATTCTATGCTTACTATCAAATTTGTCCCTTTAAATTCTTCATATCCCTTTGTTTGAAACCCAAGACTCATTTTATCTATGAATTCTTTTACGAGCATCATTAAATCGGGAGCTATATAAGTTATCAACATATTCTCATTCATATCTCCTTCTAAATAACCTAGTGAGGCTTTATCTATTGTGTCCCATCTCTTATCTAGTAAGGTTATTAAAACTTTAGCACCTAATTTCTTCCTTGTCATTCCCTTGATTTCTATTATATACATACCTTGGTGAATATACTTATACCCGAATATTTTAACTCATTTTCAAACTCTTTAGCCACTATTTTTAAATCTACGGCTTGGTTAGAACACTTAATTCTATTTCTCTAGATATTACAGTACAACCCATTTTTATTCTCAAAGAATCTCATACGAGTATACTTGTTGAGGTCTTATTACCCTCAAAGTATCTCTTTGATATCTTTCGATGTTGTCTACTGCAATATCTTCCGGTTCATCTATGTCTTCACATTTACCTTTTTGCTTATCGATAACTTAAAGATCTATCTTCTCGCTTGCTATTCTTCGAAGAGACTTTTAGATAAGTCCATTTTTCTGAATTAATGGCTTGTGAGGATGCAATTATACGATGAAGCCAAGACTATCTCCTTTCCTTCACTAGATTTTATTTTTTCTAACAATTCTCGATATAGTCGCTATTTTGCGAGATCTTATTCGCCTGGTCTTATATTCTTCTAGTAATTTTAATGCAGAATTTAATTTGTTGCTAACAAGGAAATATTGTTGTTCAATCTGTTTTCGTTCTTTATATAATTCTTCAAATTTTTGCTCTAATTCTTCTTGCCTTTTATCCCAATTTGTATAAAAATTATAGATTAGGTCAACAATTAAATTTAATTGACTATTATTAGAGTGCCAACTATGGTCTTCGATATGATTTAGTCTACACCTTATATTAATATTTTCTTTGGTAGTAATAACCTTTCCAATATTAACTTCGAATTTAGTTTTTCTATGATGACTGGCTCGATACCACTTATTTCTATCTCTATTTCGAAAAGCTGTTCACTTTACTATTCGCGTCGCTCACTATTCACTATTACTGTTTGCTACTATTTACTTTTACTATTCACTATTCACGATTTACTATTCAATTCTACTGTTCACTACTGTTCACTTTTACTGTTCGCGTCGCTGAAATATTATATATATATATATATATATATATATATATAAAAGGAAGCATCAAAACTCAAAAGGGTGTGATGGTGGAATCATGTTTGTGTGACCCTATACATTCGGGTTCAAATCTCACTGCTGGCCCACAAATATTACATGCATGCCGTTGCGTTTTCAATTTTAGTGTGACTATTAACAATGGCTTTTAACTCTTTGAGTATGTGTTACGATGCCACTCATTACGGGTGTGTGTATAGTGTACGAGCAAACAGTATGTGTATGTCTTTCATGTAATAAGAAAACAGGCATGAATGCAATCGTGTAAGACTTCACAGATCACTAGGCCCTAGCTATGATTTCACATTCGTACACACTTACATATCAGTAAACTCTCATATAAAAAAAGTATGTTTTTCTACCGATAAGTGAGAAGAAGGACAATGCATAAAAAAACTCATGACCGATGATGGTACAATGGCATTAACCCAAACTTTTGCCAGGGCACTTCATTAAGCCACAACGGTTGGAAACAGAGATATGCATGGAGGTGGAGGATCGAAGGAAGGCCATGAAGGCAGAATGCCAGTAAGATATGGTTCGGTTTGGAGGAGATTGAACGGGATTGATGAGAATTGAGGAGAAATATAATTTCACACCATGATAGTTATAAAATAAATT
This sequence comes from Oryza australiensis, assembly GCA_019925245.2. NCBI lineage: Eukaryota > Viridiplantae > Streptophyta > Magnoliopsida > Poales > Poaceae > Oryza > Oryza australiensis. Next base: position 4,251,644 of record JAIFGZ020000106.1, read on the forward strand.
TCTTCCAATTTCTTTCTCTGGGGAATTAATCGGACATGGTTTTAAAGGAGGAAGATGGATGAGGGTGGTGTGCAAGTTGGGCCAAATAGGGGTGACGGTGGATACTCGATGGTGATCTTCCCCGGCATGGGGGTGGGGTGGGGGTGGGTTCAGAGTAAATATGAGGAGTTGGTTTAATTAAGCTTATAGTTGGTGCACAGATCTCAAAGCAAAATATTTTTCTTCAAACACTAAAGTGACGCTCGTGCACATACACCACTGCGTGCGCATGCACACAAACACACACCAACACATATGTTGCCTAATACACTCACAGAGACGGAGATGAAGGTGCCTCTACCGTATGCTAAAAAAAGATAAAGGCAAGTAACAAATTTGCGACCTCACTAAATTCCTATTGAAAACACATCCACATATGTATATTTATGGACATACTTCTACTACTGGAGAAACGATATTTGGTTCACTTATCAAAACCACAATAGTCCTAGTTAAAAAAAACCAATACCAAAAAATATTTTTAGTCGTGGTTAAAAAAGATAAAGACTCTATATGATCTTTTAGTCTCGATTGGTGTCACCAATCGGGACTAAAAATCATCTTTAGTCCCGATTAGATTCCTGTCATAACCTATTAGGGCGCCAGGGATTCCTGTCAGGGACTAAAGATAATTTTGATATTTTATCCCGTTGGTGTTATCAACCGGGACTAAAGATGAAACTGCTTTTTATATTTCTTCTTTCTCCTTTAGCCCAAGCCAGCTGCAGTGTCATCAAACTTCTCTAGCTAGAGCAGAGGTGCTACCAAATTTTTTTGTGAATTTCTTTTGATGATAATACACAAATCTTTGCTATCTATAAGGTTAGCAACTTTATCCTTTTATTATCTATGCTTAGCATTTGCTTTTTACGGTTGATTTCTATATATTTTTATCTCTAGATAGGTTATGGAAAAATGAAGAGAAAGAAAATTTGTTTGAAAAAATTATTTTACTGGAAATTTATGGAATCTGCTGGAATAACGATGGACCAAATATCCGGACGCGCACCTGAGAAGACTGAGTTGAAGTATAAGTTCAAACTCAGGAAACCTCTTGTAAAGCCCAATCAGGTCAAAACTTTATCTACACAGATATACTGCTTTCATAAGTGGTACATGCAAGAATCAAACAAAGGTACAGAGATGGTCGTGGAAAGATACTCAATGAACTATTTATTCGATGGAGGTGACCACTTATTCATCCGCTTCAAGGATATATTTGACCTATACCAGTTGGATGCCCTTGACGTCTCTCTTATAGCCACGTGGGTTTTGTAAGTATCGTTTAGTTATATTTATTTCGTTCCTTAGCTCCTTGTATTTAGCTGACTAAATTTTTTAACCATTATAGAATGGCTATCCAATATTGCAACAAGCAAAAATGTATCAAATATGGATTCATGGAACTCGAAAAATTAACACCGCGATGGTAGACCAATATTCGGCGCAAACAGAGAAGAACATCTACAATACGCTGGTGCAGCAACATTACAAGACATTTACATTTACAAACACAACGTGAGTTTGTACTACCTTCCGTACCAATTTTAGTCCCATGCATGCATACAGTTTCATATAATATATCATCTCACGCAATTTACAGATTCCACTGGGCTCTTTTTATAATTGATGTTGAGAGCTCGCGGATCCATGTATTTCACTAAATGGATAAACCAGAGTCTAATGTCATCTTACTTGTTATTGCATATATGCGGTTCTCGGATAATTACATGCTAGCTTTCAACTGCACATAGGGCATGGGCACGGCTTCGTAAGATGGTTCGCAGGAATTGGAAAGAGAAGCTTTCTGTGAGGATGAATTTTCCAGTCAGTAACATGCTCCAAAGTTATATTGAAAGATATATTAAAATAAAAATATATATTAAATTTATCGTCGTTTTTTCTTTAGTGTGCAAAAAAGGCGAAGGGGACAAGTTGCACGGCTAGTACGTCTACGACTATATTCACCGCCTAGTTACCCAAGTCACAGGTCCCTAGGATCTAGAAGTACATATAACATTCATTCATACATTATGTCTCGATTTTTTATTGCTTTCATATATTTATTTCTCGTTTATTCGAATGACAGCTTATGCACGTAAGGGACAATCTCCCACATGCGAGTTTTATATAGGCTGCTCAAGAAAAATTGATGAGATTTATCAACAAGCATGTTATTGATCCCGTGGAAGAGTTCAACTTTAATTCGAGCACCATAGACCCTGAATCCACAATGTAAAACTTTTTTTAAACATACGATATAGAACAGTAAAAAAACGTAATATATGTATGTACATATTTTGATAATATATGTATATAATTGTTAATTAAGTGTATTTATAGGTGTGTAAAATATATATTTATACATATATATGAATGTTGCATATATATAAATATATATGTGTGTAAAATATATATGTATATATATTGCATATATATAATTAAAAAGTAGCAAGGAGCAAAATTAAAAAAATAAAAAACTTTTAGTCCCGGTTGATAACACCAACCGGAACTAAAGAGAACCAGCCTCGTGACGTCGTCATCTTTAATCTCGGTTGGTGTTATCAACCGAAATTAAAGATGAATCTTTAGTCTCGATTATTTCAATCGGGACTAAAGATGCTGATCTTTAGTCTCACTTTCATTGTCCCGGTTTTATAACCAGGACGAAAGAGGGGTTACCAACCAGAATAATTATGGATTTTCCCAGCAGTGTTCCTTCATTCTATAAAAAATCAATATCTTGAGACTAATATGAACAAATGTTTGTCCATATTCATCCCTGAAGTTGATTTATTTTTTTCAAACATAGGATGTAGATCTCAAAAGAAACCCTACCTATCTAAAATTGACTAAGAGTACTACTTATTTAAAACCAAATGATTGACAAATAGCTAGCCTAGTCCCAAAATGTGTGCATCCACACCCAATGATGTCAAGATAGAATTCATCCCCCAGGTCTCCACATTTATATATGCATGTGTGGAAGACCCTGCATGTGATCTGCATCACTGCATGCTTAGTCGGCCGCTTGCGATCTAAACCCATCAATTGAAATTCACAACAACATCAAACGAACAAAATTGAACTATATTCTTTTGAGACACAAGCTCTTGAATGTGCATATGGTACACACTACCCTGACTGCTCAAGATTGACTTAATAAATATCTTTCAGAACTCTGAAGATTAGGTTGATATGATCGAGTAGACAATAACAAGACTAATTAAATGTAACCATATTCGGCAACAAGGTTTTAATTTATAACTGTTATAATGTTTACTGAAATTTTAAATTCACACAAATATACATGAATTCACACATCGCGATGAGCGGCAAAATTGTTCTGTTATACATGAGACTCAATGCAAGCTGTTACGGTTGTCCTGGCATGAATCATTAATTCGGAACATGCCAAGCGTATATATCCAAGCGTAAGAGCAAAGTTCACAAAACATCTTTATATAGCGGTCAGGTCAAGCTACGATATAATATTACGATCGATATATAATCGTTCTTCTTAAGATTTTTAGAGAGGATTTTCGATCTAGTAATATAAATAAACGGCCACAAAATATGTACCCACGTCTGCAAGTTACTGAATCTTACAAAAAAGTACAACTATTCGAGGATAATGGTCAACTGCTCTATAAAATATTATTGTGAAGCAAACAAGCAATTCCATTGGTTTGGGGAAGTACAAATATAAAGCTAGCGCACGTCCTAATGCTTGGGAAGAATAAGTAACAGTTGGTCGTAATTAAGCTGTAATGTCCATTAACTAATAATATATGTTGATGAGAAAGCATTTATTAACTTTATATATACACACACTCCATGTGGTCTTGAAAAAAAATCGGTATGAAAATCTTTTAAATATGTAGATAATAAAAATATGTAATCTTTTTATAGAACGTATCTTTGCAGTATTACAGCCTTGTTGGGCTTTATAGATATATCACAATAATAAAATTTAGTGTTTAAAATTATATTTCGAATGCCACCGGATGTCCAAATGAGAAGTACTCTCTTCGTTCGAGAATATCAGTGTTAAAATTTATACCAAATATAGATATGTCTAAAGTACTATTTTCCTACCAACCATACACCATATTTAATTCTCACCTAATTTTACGCCAACCACCCTTTCACTGTATATTTAGCCATCTATCATTCAATCAGATGCATCATAGTCTTTGCCTTTTATTCTAGTCTTAAAAAACTCTGTCTCAAATTACACAGGCGCTCTTTTAAAGAAAATCAAACTTAATAATTTTTGACTAATGATTACACTAAAATATCCGCTAAGTATTATGAATTATATATCTCTAGATTCATACTTTAAAATATTTTAGTGTGATGTTAACTCTATAATACTATATCATAAAAGGCCATATAAAAATTTATAGCCTTGTAATTTAGGACAGAGGAAATAGTTCATTTCCCAGTGAACTATTCAGATGCATTTATGATTAATCTTCACCGGAACTCTTTATTATGTATTAAGACAGTTTATTTCTCGCTCATTAATTCTCAACTTAAATAATTTATTTTTGAGTAAATTTTATAAAACTTCACCTATTAAGGTCAAAATTATACAAAACCACATGGATTTTGACACGTGCTACATAACCCCGAGTGTTATGGTCCTTAAGTTTCACAAAACACACCATTAACCATTTTAACATATTTCTATATCTATATTTAAAAAACCGGATGTAACATTTATATAATAGATATAAAATTCTTATAAATTTAAGATGTGATTGTAGAACTTAAAAGTATAGATTAAAGTCAAAATGATCAATAATGTAGATTTGTGAAACTTTAGAACTATAATTTATGTGTCACATACCAAAATTCATGGTTTATATAAGTTTGGAACCATAATAGGTGGGGTTTTATGAAATTTACTTTGCCTCCCTCAACTATAAAAGAAAAGGATAAAGGTTTTCCCCTCCTCGACTATAAAAACGATTAAAGAAAAGTAGGTAGGCACGGATTTATCTCATTTTGTGAGTTGGTGGATCCAATTCTGGTTTATAGTTGTAGGTAAAAAATAAAACGAGTGAGGAGTTGTGGGATGAGAAAAAGAATTACTTTCACTACGGGAAACCGCGGCTTTAAGTGTCCCGCACTCGGCCCGAGTGTAACACCCGACAAAGGTTTGCCGAGTGTAACACTCGACAAAGAGGACACGGTAAATCTTTTATCGGCAAAGGTGACTTTGCCGAGTGTTTTCCGTCGGACACTCGGCAAAGACTTTGCCGAGTGCCCGGAAGGCACTCGGCAAAGTTTATAATCTGATTTTTTTAAAAATAAAGCCAAAAAAAGATGCAATCCAAGCAAGCAACTAGACCTAGGCCCAATATAGCTAGCCCAAACCAACCGCACGAAATTTATCTAGAAAATTGTCCTTCATGGGAGTCAAACTCGTGACCTCTCATGTGTGGCACCCCTCCACCTCACTCCCCTAGCCAATCCGCCCAACATGTTCTTGTGAAAGAAATGGGTTGTATCTCTACTTATCATATTTGGCGGATCCATCCTTTGTCGAGTGCCGGATCTCGGGCACTCGGCAAGAGACTCTTGCCGAGTGCCGGATCGGGCACACGACAAAGTATTTTTTTTATTTTTCAATTTTGTCATTAAAAAATTTAAAATGTAGCTCTGTAAATTTTGCGAGTGTAAAAAAACTCGCAAATTGGGTTGTTTGCCGAGTGTTTTTTTGCCGAGTGTATGCACTCGGCAAACATAATATTTTGCCAAGTGTTTTTTTGCCGAGGGCCCACTCGGCAAAAGGGGTTTACCGAGTGCTCGATGAAATACACTCGGCAAATACTCGGACACTCGGCAAAATTGCTCTTTCCGTAGTGTTTTTTTCCTCCTTACTTTAATCAAGTGATGCTTGTTTTCATATATCAGAAAACATTTTTGAGGGGAATATATTACAAAACTTGGTGGCTTGGTGCTACGTTTATAACTCATTATTTCTGCCCTTATTATAAAACATAATTCAATTGCATGCATTACATATATTATACTCCATTTCAAAATATAGTGTATATTTTGTTTTGTTAGAACAAGGGTTTTGACTAACAATTGTTTCCCTAATATATCATTTATATGACATATAAGTATAACCATATGAAATTGTTTTTGAAGGCGAATCTAATAACATAAATTTTGCTTCACAAATTTTATATTAGTAATAGAGTAATTGTTGGTAAAAGTCTTATTCTAACAAAGCAATTGAAAACATACATAGCTCGACTGAAACTACAATTAATATGAAACAAACAATAAATACAAATAATGCAGGACAAATATACAACAACAAAAGGATTGCAAAGTACATGCCTTTGCAAACCGACATGTTCTAAATCATCTGGTAATAACACTACAGGAAACCAGAATTTTCTTGGCAGCCAAAAACCGCCAAAGATTGCATCAAAATCGTCAAGGAAATATATTTTATGATTCTTTCTAGCTAACTGCATTATCTTATATATTGAATTTGTGTAACCTGTTAGAAAAACTACACCCTAAAAGGCAGCCCGACAAGATAATCAAAATGTATAACATATATGTTACCTTCAAACGTTAATTTGCTAAGCATCACATTTTTCTGATAAATATGACCTGGACAACTTGTTTTTTTACATAACCACCATATATGACTAATGTTTTGTTAGTAAGTATTCTAAGAACTAATAACACATAAAGGTGCTAAAGCTCAATTAGATCAAATTGTTCCGCTAAGAATGATTGAGTAAAATTAAATTAGCACAAGGTCGATGGTATATCATGATGAGCAGTTGCTAACACACACTAGAAACACTGAAAGTTTATACTGTCATATAATTATAATTTAATTAGGCTTTGAAGTAGTTAATAGCTCCCATAGATCAGTTTACACCAAATTGGTAATTAATCATCTGACTTGTTTTCACATTCTGGTGTGGATAGCATGAAAAAAGTGGGGAAGATATGTATCATATCTGTGCATATTATGAAAAAAGAATCAAGTTGTATCAAATATATTTTTAAAGTACTCACATCATTTGACTTGCAATTATAATTAGGAATGTTGGCCAAACTATATCATGGAAATGAACCAGTGTTTATAGATTTACCCACTTTTAGTTATTAATGATTCCATACATATTTGACTGTTGATATGTAGCATTTTCACGACATATATATCCATCTTTATATTCTCAATACTTCAAGTTATTTCCCTTGATGCTTGTATATGCAAAAGTTAATTGTAATGGAATTCGCAGACCAACTACTAGTCCACAATGACTGGCGCTGTTAATTATTGATGTTCTTATGTTCATCATATGATCTTTCAATCTATAGTCTACAGCTGCAGATCAATATTGAACTGCAATATGAAGTGCTCCACGTATATGCATGCTGTTGCATCTCTATATATGGTTACCAACAAGAGTAATTTTTCTGGTATAAAATGTCCTGCCAACCCCAGATATGTAGTCATTGGCCTAATTGAGCTCATAAAATTTCATCACTTAGCTAGATGCTTTGCTGGTTTAGTTTGCCTATATGGCTATATATATAGAGAGAGAGCTAGCTCCATCCTTTGTGCTTACACACACAGAGAGAGACACACTACCTCTTGATACAAAGCATAACTGTGCATCCATGCATGTGGGTGCATGTCATAGTTTCACGCATGAAATCATCAGGAGCTGGGCACAAAACCAGAGATGAAATCCAAAAAGAAAATGACAGTTCGAATCAAAAGATCAACGCAATTTGGGGGGGGGGGAGAGGAAAAAACCACCTAGCTGAACAGTTGATATGTACAGTTAACTAAATATGCACCATCCCCTCATTTGGCTTCACCCCCATGTTAGACATGCTACTGATCAAGTACTACCACGAGCAGCGGGGAGAAAAGGACAGAGGTAAAACTATTCGGTAATTTGACCCTCTATCAGCGAACCTGCAGCCGGCACGCGGTCGCTAGGTAGAAGGAGAACAGTAGCCAGCGTACTGTTCATGGGGAGACCGAGGATTAGCGCAACAGTAGCCGTCGTCCTTGCCGCCGTTCCGTGCGCGGTGCGCCGCGACAGTGCCCTCCGTGCGTGCACGGCGGTGCCGGCGGGAGCTCCAGAAAAAGGAAGCGGCACAGGATCAATCAGAACAAGAAACCCCAAGAGGACTGGAGACTTGATGCGAGGAAAGAAAAAAACTGGAGTATCTTTGGATATTGGACTCGACAAGCAATTCGCACACGAGGTTCATGCAGCTAGCTAGCTAGCGCGAGATCTGGCACGAAACTAGTACGGGTGACTATGGAGAGAGACAAAGATTGTTTCGCCAGATGCATGCATCCATCCATCCTTGGCCTATCTCTCTAGAGAGAGAGAGAGAGAGAGAGAGAGAGAGAGATGGAGTGTGAAGACCGGTCACCGGCCACTCTGAATTTCTCTCTCGTCTCGTCCTCTCTCTAGACTTTGAGGGGCATATGGTACGTACAATATACTACTCCCCATCATCATGGCAGTGAAGGGCGGGCGCATTCACTTGCTTCGACGAGCAAGTTTGACAAGAAAAATTAAGCGGGAGGAAGCAGCTGCTAGTAGTAGATCAAGTAGAAAGCGAACAACAAATGTAGCATCGATCAACAAGATGATCAGTCTGGATGGAGCTAGCGGCCGGCCGCGTAGAATTGATAAAAACCATGCATGCATGCACAAGCAATTAATTGAAACCTACATAAAATATGCTCAATCCGGCGTACCAAATGGCAAATGGGTGCGTTGCGCACGTACGTACTAGTTGCTCGTCATCAGCAGGTCGCGCCGGCGGACGGCGGCGGCGGCGGAGGCTGCGGCGGGTGCGGGTGGCCGCCGCCGCCGCCGCCGCTGGTGTCGGCGAGCTGCGGCTTCTTGCGCTTCTTCTTCTCGTAGCTGACCCCCGCGCGCGGGCCTGGTGCTCGCGGACCTCGCGGAGGTAGAGCCTCACCGCGCGGGCCGCGAACGGGTTCGACTCCGGGCGGCCGCCGTTCTCCTCGAACGCGGCGCGGAGGCGGCCAACCAGTGCGTCGAGGCTGCCCCACGCCTGGCGCAGCGGGCAGGGGCACGGCGCCGGCGGGTTCGGGTGGCCGAAGAAGGGGCACGCCGCCGTGTGCACCTTGGTCTTCCCGAACTGGTCCAGGTACCGGAGGAACTCCAGCACGTGCGCGCCGCTGCACTGCGCCAGCCCCAGCGGCGGCCGGTGGTTCCGCAGGTACTGCCCGAACGTGTTCCAGTCCCGCCGCTTCTGCGCCTCGTACCGGCTCGGCGTCTGCGGCGTGCCAGAGCCACCGCTGCCGCCCCCCGCCGACGACGACGCGCCCGCGCTGCTCGATCCGCCGGCGCCGTCACCGCCTCCGCCTCCTCCTCCTCCCGCGGTCGGTGGGCTGCTCTCGTGGTTCGGCGACAGCTCCATCAATCTGGCATCACCACCCAAGAAACACACTGATGCAATCCTCTCCGTTTTCAACGCGATCGAATGATGAAGCTGATGATTCCATGCATATATATTGGGCATCGGGGAGAGATCGAGAGATCCATTTCGGGTTGGTGCTCTGCTCTCCTCCGATTTATGTATTCTTATATATCTTTCTTTCCACAAGAAACAATACATTTCTGCGACGCACATGTGGGGAGGGATCGATGGGTAATGGCCAACGGCACCAGCATGCTACTCGCTTATTATACCTTTTTGTGGCGGCGGCTGCACCGGCGGCTGATCTCCTCCTCTCTCGGCGGCAGCCGTGTCAGAGCGGCGGAGAAGAATAAGATACCGAAGCTGGGCAGCTGGCTCAAGAATCTGCAGGAGCAAGAGTGAGATAAGGAGATAAGCAAAGGGAGATCTTTTTTTGCTGCCACTCACCCTGCCTTGCTCGCGGTGGTATAAGCTGCTGCTGCTGCTGCTTCTTCTTCTTCTCCCTTCATAGGGCCATGAATCCCCACTTCCTCAGTTGCCACTGCTTCTCCTGCTGCTGCTGGAGCTTCTTGTGCTATCTAGGAGGAGTATGAGGAGAGAGGAGTGGGGAATTGCATTTGGCGCGCACTGTTACTATTTTTAGAGGGGGAGGCGCAGGGGGTGGTGGATGGATTGTTGGGCCTTAAAAGGAGAGATCTCTGAAGCTAGTGAGCAGCGGCAGCAGCTGCAGCTGTACTGAGAGATAGTGAGAGGGCGTGCTACTGTTAGGGCTTTTAGGTGAAAGGGAAGAAAGGGACACTGTGTGTGTGAAGTGAGAGGTGACATGACTAAAGGAGAAGGAAGAAAAAATATACTACAATTTTTCTCGTCGTCGCCGTCGTGGTGGGGGTGGAGAAAGCGAGGCGCGGTTCGCCAATGGCGTGCGGCGAGCTAGGCGCCTCGCCGCCCCTCCATTTGTATAGCTCCCACTGGAGCTTGCTCGATGGATCGCCGTCCGCCGGATCAGGAACGGACGGCGTCGCGGCGCCGGAGGAAGCGTCCAAGAGACGGGCCCGGCCACCCACATCATCATGCGAGGCGCAGAGAGGACACATCTGGGGCGTCCAGCACCCAACGGACGACTCGTAAAGAGGGTGGGGCCGCACGCTGTCCGTACGACCGGCGACGATCCGGCCCCGCCACCGCGCGGAGACGACAACCCCTCGGAGCACGTAATGGATGGCAGTCTGCTTGTCCAGGAGCGGCGCGCGCGCGACACACATGCCTGCGAATTGTCCGAATTATAAGCCGCGCCCGCCAGAGAGCTAGCCTACTCAGGTGTGAAACTGTTCCTGCGTAAAACCGACGGAAAACCGCCCGGCTAGCTCGTCGCCTCGCCAATCGCCACACGCATCAGCTTGAAGAATATTTGGATTAATTCCCCATGTTATTCGTGGTAGAATGGAAGAAATATCCATGGGATAATGGCCACTTGAGCGTGCGTTATCAATTCTGTGATGCTGATTTGGGTCGTTGGACAGTGAAATTGAGCGACCAACTTGTTTCGTTTCGCGGAAACACACGTACGTAAAGCTTGGTGCATGTTCTCCTCATTGTCCGGAGGTAGCAAAGAGTGATATACTGGTGTTGGACTGTTGGTGTACTCCTTCATCGCAAAATATGTTTATTTTTTATCCATCCCATATATAACAATTAATACAAAACCAACAAGATTTAAATACCCTCTCTTTATCAAATTTTAATACAATTATTCTTCGCTTTATATATTTTTATACATTTATCTCCTACTTTTACAATTCCGATATAATGATTACTCAAAAATAAACTTATTTTGAAACAAATAGGATGAGCCAAAAATAAACTTATTCTGGAATGAAGGGAAGTACTCCCTTCCATCTCGACTCATAGCTAAAATGGCATTCTTTTAATGACGGGTACTTGGGTAGAATATTTTTTTCTTATATATCATGAATAAAACTATAAATCGTGATAGTCCGATTAATATTAATTAAACATATCCCATTGGAAAGTAAGGTTTATATTCATGGCAACAAAACGATATACAAGTAATAGGGAATGGTTTATACAACTTGATGTTTTTGTGATATGTAAATTATTGATGAAATGAAGAGATGAGGGAGAGGACAATATATAGAAATAGAGATTTTGAAAGGCAAAATCGCCTTAATGTTATTGAATTTTTCTTATAGACGTTAGTTTCACAATACGATTCGAGCTATGGTTATTTTGTGACAAAATGGTGCAAATGGAAAATAAGAACAAAATAATTTTGAAACCGGGAGGAAAATATTAAGATAATTTTATTTGGTTGGTGTCATTATTTCTACATAATGTCAATCAATTGACTTTATGAGCCATTTATGATCTTTGTGAGGTAGACAACCTTTGGTTTTGTTTTTTTACATGAAAAGACAAAAACATCTATTGCTTTCACTATCTTGTTTTATTTATCATATCGAATTGATTTGATGACTTTATTAGAGTCTATTGTTATTTCCTATCTAGTACATTATCAACAAAAGGTTACCTAGAATTTTCCATTTTGGTATCATGCTAGCATGGTGTATGGTTGAAATTAAACCCTTACCATTTGGCTGACACACAGGACTTGTTAGAGTTTATGGTACAATGATTGGGTGGATCAGGAGATTTAGCTACTAAATTTTTATTTGAAAAGTCGTCTTTCTGTTCTAACAACTTTTTTTGAATATATCTAGCTTTCAGTCGCTTCCAAAGACCAAAGGTGGAGCATTGTCCGTCATAATGCACGTGGGGCCAGAAGCCATGTCACTGTTATTGGGTAGGGTAGCATCAACATTCATTTGGCACCATCATATACCATATCAGATGATTAATACTTTTATTACTCCATAACAGTGGTAGATCCAACGAATAGTACTACATAACCAAATATCCAAACCCATATCATCACTCGGACTTCACGTAGAATCGACATTAAAAGCTCATTCGGTTTAAAGGATTTTTATTGGGTTATAAAAATTAAAACCTTACAATTTTTTCTACATGTATATTCGTTTCAAATTTCTAAGGATTGTTTCATAGGATTCTTATTATAAGGTGAGATATCTTAAGAAAATTCCTATTTTTTAGAAGAAATAGAGTGCATATGACATAGTAATTCTTTATTTTTCCTATTCTTTTGATTTATAAATTCTATGAACCGAATAAATCCTAAAAAAATATAATTGTTAACTAACAATAAAAACCAACAATAATAATATATTATTTTTTATTGTGAATTGGTAAAGATATTTAAACATCTCTACTGCAAACTGAACAAATATATTGGTGGTAATGTGGAACGAATTAAACCAGTAATTAATTTAGTGCCGCACATGCTCACATCGATCGGCCTGTTGAAGTCCTAAGCTGCTCGTCGAGCTTTCTTTCTCTCCCCTTCCTTCTCTCTCAGGGCTTCACTTTATTTCAAATTGTCTTTTATCTAACTCTAAATAAAATTGATGACACCAACAGTGACGATCCTACGAATATTTTCTTGGCCAGCATCACAGGATCCCGGATAGATTAATTAATACTTATAAATTTATTCAATGTTAATTAGTATAATAGTTCGTAATTAAATAATTAGTAGGTATAGAACTTCAGTAATTTTTGTTTTAAGTTCGTCACTTACAAATCAATCAAAGGAATAAGACGAAGATCATATAGGGTGAGGTCGAGGCGGTCGTATTCAATAGCTGGGATGAGATCCAGTGCATCCACCCGTTGGGAGGCTAGGGCTATTGGATCAGATGATAGGAAAATGCGGGAGGATTTGATCTCTGGTCAGTCCACCACCCCGTCGTGACACACCCGGGAACTCCTCTTTCCTCCCCCTTTTCTCTCATCATGCCGTCCTTTATTTTTCCCAACTCGTTGCAGCGACCCCCTCTCCTTCTCAAATTAATTTTTGGGGATGACAAATCCAACCTTCTCGAGCTCAGGAGAGGTGCCGGATCTTGCCGCTCCAAGCTTAAAACTGTAACCAGATATAGCGACGGTGCAGACATAACGACGACGAAGACGATGGCAAGTGATGCCCTCAAGACAACACAACGATGATGAGAGAGGAGAACTGGCGGTGGCTGTTGTAAACACTCTCCCTTGAGCTATTCCAGCTGCGGCAACTATAGCAGTGTTTTTCTTTAAAAAAAAGAAGAGTGTGTCAGTGCCGGTTTATCTCTTGAATCAACAGCATTAATGTACTCCTATATGATCTCCGGTTTATATGAAAGGCAAAAGCTATTCCTACTATAGCTAGCGTACAATAAGCTAGCAGCGCTGCAGCTTTTCTTGGTTAATTCGATGCAATTCACAGTGCAGATTCCATTTGACCAGCCCCAGGACGCTGCATGCTGTAGTAAAAGGAGGAGTACGTCCTGGCCGGCTGGCTTCTATCTATGATAAGTCTATCGTGCTTGCTGTACTTATTGGACTGCACCGCTGCTTCTCATCAGTATGCAACGCCCGGCGCCCCCAACGCATATGTATTCATGCGCTTAAGACAATAAGCTTTGTTCTGCATGCCCTGGCTTTCTGCTCTTTCCCTTATATCACTTTTTTATTTTTTTCCCATAGGAGTACATAATACATACGACCTCTGTTCTCAAATATAAACATTTCTATTATTCAATTTTGTATTTATATTTCTATGATTCAATTTTGTAAAACACAATGAGTTTTAGGATACTAATTCCAATGCAGGGACTCTAAACATTTTCAGCTAATCAAGTGCTTTAGAAAAAAATTCAAGTAATTCAAAATTTGACTAATGACTTGAAAGCGAATCTTTTTCCATCTAACCTTAGAGGGTGTTTGGTTTGCAATCATACTTTGACACACATCACACTTTTTAGCTATCACAGTTTGTTGGGTATGTACCACACACTTTTTTAATAGTATGTTTTACATGTCATAGGCTTAATTTTTTCGCCAGTTTTTTCATAATCTGTGGTTAGCAATTTCTTCGTCGTACTTTTGTGGATGTCACAGCATGTCTAACCTTAGTCGTGGCAAAGTGTGAATGACAACCAAACACACTTTTAATTTTTACTCCCTTTTCTATATATAAGGTATTTTGGTTATATTTAATTAGGAACGGAGGGAGTAGATATAAAAAAATTAGAATATGTACTCCCTCCATTCACAAAATATGAGATGTTTTGGTGTTTAATTTTTATTGACAAACATGAGAGATTTTAGAGTACCCCTCTATTCTAAAATATAAGAATTTTTAGAGTTTTGCTTGATGATTATGGAAGTGGCTGAAATAAAATAAGGCATGGTTTTGATCGATTGAAATGAGAAAGTAGATGAAAAAACTAAATGAAATATGTTTGTGATTAGTTGATATGAGAAAGTAGCTCAAAAAGTAGTTGTATTGTTGAACAAATTTAGAATGTGAACTTGTTATATTTTGAGATGGGAGGAGTATTATTTCAATCCGTCCAACCACTGCATTTACTGCTCGTTGATAATTGCATTGGTAGATGCGATTTTTTTTTCAATCAGTTAAATAGAGGTATCAAAGTATAACATTAACTTTAAACTATGATAAACAACTTAAGTAACGTAAAATCACTTATATTTATATTTGTGAAAATTGTGAAGGAGGAAGTAGATAGTTGTTGTATGGTTTCGATGTAGTTGTGTTATATGAGGTGTACATTTATGCACAAAGTCTTCTTTTACTAAAAAAAGTTGATCGTGAAGGAATATTACTGTACACTAGTACGTAACATGGTACGTAACATGTGTATTTGTGCAGGCTACTTATATTACATATTTTACACGTATGTAAATTTTTGGAATATACTCCTTATGTCGTAAAATACAAACATATCTATGGAAATCTGAACATCAGATGTATAGCTTGAAATATTAACATTTAGAACCATGTGAGTATTTAACAATCAAATAATCAAAATATGATTAATTAATAACTATAAAATTAAAGTAGTAGATATAAAATTAGTCGATATTATTTTTAATGGTATTTAGGTATTGACATAATCTTTAATACATATGTTTAATTTTGATATTTTTTCTAATCACGTATTCATAAAATTATTACTACATAACTAGCTACTCAAAAAGAATTTTCATGACAAATCTAAATGTCATTTTCACAAAATCTAATCTTAATATTTTCCATATATCAATGATTTAGGATTTGGAGTTTTTTCATGGGACTTGGAAGCCGTACAATTAATCGTCCACATGAGGAGATAACTGATGGAGTTATCAGATATGGCTTTATTTCTAGATCGATTTGTGCAAAGCCGATCGAAAGGCAGTAACAGGCAGGGATTGATGCGATTTCCATTGACAAAGTATCAAGCTCATTGCCCCCTACTACGAGCATTATTTCGGTTCATGAACACGTGTCCATCGACGGTTGGAAGAGAGAAGCAAGTTCATCACATGATTTGAGCTAGCTCGCATCAATTTATCATGGAGAAGTTGCAGCGTGCACTAGTAGAGAAACGATTTTTGCATGCGGGTCGAAAGACATCTTCTCATACGGAAGGCCTGTTCGCATGCGCGAAAAGGTCTGGGAAAAGACCATTTTCGCGTGCGGACGGCCCAACCACACGTGAAGATCTATTATCCCGTGTGGTCGGCTTAAGCGGTCCGCACGGAAAGATCGATTATCCCGTGCGGGTCACTTTATCCGACCGCACGGGATAATGGATCTTCCCGTGCGGTCCGTTAAGTCGACCGCACGGGAAGATGGTGTCCCATCCACCCATTATTTTATGTACATTAGCTATTGTCCTCTCTCTCTCCTCTCCTCTTTCTCTGATCCTCTCCTCTCCTCTCTATCCTCTCTCTCTCTCCTCTCCTCTCTCTCAGTAATATTAAATGCATGGATCGATCGATAAGATACATGTATATATATGTATATTCGTATGAGAAAAAAAGACATTTAATTATATAATTTTCTCATAAAAGATATAAATGTACGTACACAGATCATGCATGCATGTTTATATACATATCAAGTTTTGTCTCGTGCAAATTACAGAAGTCTAGCAACAATTTACAAATCATTCATTAAAGGCGGTGCTCTTTTTCTCACTCCCTAAGTCGTTTGAATTTATCGTCCGTCGCCAGCTCGCTCTCCGGATCGTAGAAATCACCCAAATGGTTGTACACATTGCGATGGATGAAGTGGCAAAGATCTGCAACCAAGTTAAGCATGGTTCGATTGTCGAACCGGTTCGCTACAACTGGAACTTCCGTGATCTGTTTAAGGAAGAATAGTACATATACATACGATTAGAAAAATTATACAAGATCGATAACGTGTAGAAAGATATATTTTCTCTGAACTTACTTGTTCTAACTTAGTAGAGTATCTCCCATAGATTCTGAGCATCTCGCACACGTAGTAGCCGTAAAGGTTAGTGCCTGGTGGTTGCTTATAACATTGTATTAAATAAAATTTATTATGTGCGTCAGTAATTTGAAATTAAACACAATATAAAATGTCGGCATATAGCGAGCATATAATTACCGGAAAATTTATCCTCACAAGAAGCTTCTTCTTTTGTGGATCATTCACCGGTCCACCGTTTCTTACATAATGATGGTGTGCTCTATACACAAAATAATTGCATGTTTCACTGATCAATTGTTTTTTCGATAGTAAAACAGAAAAAACTTATTAAATGGTGCATGGTAGTACTTACAAATTTAAAATGACGAGAAACTCTTTGAATGTTTCTTGGATGTAGTGTGCCGGATCAAGCATTACGGTCACATGGTCCCGCCTATATACCAGAAATAGTATGTAATGATCGTTGCGAAAGAAGAGATATGTTAATTGTAGGTGATATCGTAGTAAAATATAGGTTTTACGAACGAATATTACGTACCGCAACGCATAAGGGACTATGAGGACATTTTTGTCTCTGTGCTCCAACATAGCTTTGCCCAAGTAGAATGCTACCGCGAGCATCTTGTCCTTGTGCATTTGTTTGATGATCACGGTTTTTTGTTTCTTTGTTTTGCCTTTGAGCTCATCGGAATCTTTCACGAACATGAACCTCGTGTTCCGTCCAGCATATCCTTGTTGGGTTAATGTATGCAGCTGGATAATTGTTCTTTTTCGCGTCTGCGTATTGCATCCTAAGTAATGCAGCGAGTAATTAATTATTCACAAGTTAGTTTACAAATGAATTTATTTATGACATTAAGTTAGGTTGATACTTACAGGCAAAACGCAACAACGAGATTTATATCCATTTTTTCCATTTTGAATAATGCATGAAAGTCGTTGAAATCGATGACCAATATCCCATTTGGGTCACTGGTGAAAGCATTATCCGGGACCTTCACGATAAGCATGCTGAGCCCCAATTTGGACGCCTTTAGGTATCAGTCGTGCATTAGCCTGATTTCCTAGGGCATGTCTTCCATGACGTGCCACGGCAGGAACGGTTTGCTATACTCGTACTTTGTTGGCACTTCGTCTGAAGTCCAATTTTGCAGATCCTTTGCTTGGTTCTTCACCGATTGTTGTGACTCGACAACTTTGATGGTTGATCATGCGGCTTGTCGGTCCCCCTTGTCACGCCTGAAATTCACACCGAATTTCTGCGGCTAATTTGTGCATTACATCCTCGTCCGGGAATCAGCCGAGGTACACAAATCGACGTTATTGATAATGAATCCTCGTCTTAGAAACAATATAAAAAGAGTTACATAAATACAGCGGAAAAGAAAATAAAACCGACTTAAGCTAAACTTGACACGAGCGAAGCGGAACACCAACTCCACGGCTAAACCTTGACGAGAACAAGCCTACACCTCCTCGGAGACCTCGCTCTCAACCTCGGCATTGAAGGGGAAAAAGAAGCAAGGCGAGTACAACCACCGTACTCAACAAGTCACACCGGAAAAGGGGTACATGATGCGAGATAAATAACAAGGAATGGTCAAGAGGCTCAATTTGCATAAAACAGCATTTGCAGAATACAATAATGATATTTGAAGACAAGAAAAAAGTAGTAACATTTAAGCAAGTATTAAATAAACACCGTCCAACGCTCAAACCACGTTGCAACGAGCCCATCCATCCACCCGCACTAGTCATAATCCAACATTTCATTCGAATAAAGTAAATGAGACTAATCAAGGTGAATCGGTCGATCGCCCGTAACCGTGGGCACGGCTATTCGAATAGTTTTTACTCTGATCAGAGGTGTACAACTGTACCAACAAGACACAATCCCACAACACATTACCGTGCGCGGTGCACCACCACGGTGCCCGGAAAGGAATTGTGACAGGGACCCTTCACACAACTCCCTCTAATCAATCGTACCACACCAAGGTTTCGCCCCCATTCCCATCGGGCAATGGGCAGCCCCTCTAGTGCCGCGGTGAATCCGGAAGCCGATCAACCCTTAAAACCGGGCCGACCCAACTCCATCACGCTCACCTCTCTCGGGATACGTTAACTAGAGACAGCTATGCTACGGGCCCACCATTACCCATGCTTGGCTTGTGGTATGCACGGCATTTCTTCCAGGGTTTCCGTGAACCGGTCCTTAATCGTCATGAGCACGCTAACCAAAGTCCAACCATGTGCTCACGACCCACCTTTCTTATAATTCAGTATTATTAAGAACCAAATCATATCTTTATATCAGGAGGTCACTTTAGCATTAAACTTAGTGTGATTCCCTTAAGTGAGCTAGTTGCGCTAAGCATAGTTAAGCAACCCTAAGCTAACATCTAGTCATATTGGACCCCAAGTTATCAATGGTATCGGGTAAACAATCCTATGGTTGAGTACAATAGGTATAATCATCCCATAAAATGACATTCTAAAACATATGCGATATTTGAATGAAATAGAGGTATTTGCATAAAATAGGTACAATATGGTCAATGTAAGGTATGACTTGCCTTGCTCGGAGACCGAGGAACCTCGGCGACTACTTGAAGAGAACGGGCTCGCCGGAAAACTCGGGATCTACACGACAAACAAAGCACTCAACAAACACCCTAAAAAGTCTACTGAAACAGCACTGAAAAGTATTTTTAATGGATTCTTGACATTTTCTGGATTTAATGAAGTTTGAATGGGCTAAAACGGAGCTCGGATTCAAAAGATATGAATTTTAGAAGTTTAATTGCGATTTTTAAACTAAACGAAAAGATTAAATTATTTATTGCGCAATTAAGTCCCTGGTGACGTCACCCTTGCGCGGCACGATCGACGTCGCATGACGCGCGGCCGGCGTCACCCTAGGGTGCGACGCGCCGCGCGCACGGCAGAGGGGGGGCGGGGCGGATTGCCGCCACGTGGCGCAATCCGAGCGGTCGGAATGGCGGCGACGTGGCGCGATCTCGGCGGCCGGGTGGCGACGATCGGACGGCGCAGATCCATCGCGATCGGACGGCGCGATCCGTCCGATCCGCAAGATCGGACGGCACGGGCGCGCTAGGGTTAGGGTTAGGGTTTGACGCGGCGGCGGCGGCGGCGTTGCGGCGCGCGGCGACGACCATCCGAGCGGCGGCGGGCGGCGGCGACGACCCGACGGACGGCGGCGGACCGGCGGCGACAACCCGACTAGCGGCGGCGTGCGCGCGAAAGGAAAAAAGGACGCAAACGAAACAAAATGGAACCCGAGGACGGCGGCGAGCTCACCGGCGGTTGAACGACGGAGAACGGCGGCGACACGGGCTAGAAACCTCGGCGAATCAAAGGGGAAACGAGGCGGAGCTCGGGGTTTTATAGGGGAGAGAGGAGACCGAAACGGGCACGAAACGAGGGATGAGGTCGCCGGAAAACTCGGACTCGGAGAGAGAGAGAGAGAGATGCGGCGGCCGTTTGGGCGGCGGCGGCGTGTGCGCGCGCGGGAAGTGCGGCACGGGTGCGGCGGCACGGGCCGAAGCCGGCGTGGGGCCCACGCGGCGCGAGGCATGCGGAAACGGCCGGGAAGCGGCGGGCGGCGCGGCTATGGCGCGGCGGTTGGGCGGCCGGGCGCGGGAAGCGGCTCCGACAGTGGGGCCCACACATCGGTGGCCGCGCGCGCGAGGCGAGCCGGACTTGCGCGGCGGCGGGACCGTGGGCTTCGGCCCATGTCAGGGAGGAGCGCGCGCGGGAGGCTGGGCCGTCGGCCGTTAGGGCGCCGGGGGAAAGGGAGGCCGTACGGCGTACGGAAAAAGGAGAAAAAGAAAAAGAAAAAGAAAAAGGAAAAAGGGACTTAATTAAATTCTGTTTTCTTATTTAATTGATTAAAAATACTTAGAGTGCTCTAAAAATTCCAAGTAAAAATCCGTTAGTGTATTTTGACATGAAGAATTCAAGAAAAATCCTATCATGTCATTTCCATTTATTAATTGTATTTTAAAATTATAGGTTGACTCCGAGTTAATTTGAAATTCTTATTATTTCCGGGTAAATTATTTTTAAATGAATTAGGGAAAACCCAGGATGTGACAACCTACCCCCTTAAACGGAATCTCGACCCCGAGATTCGGAGGTACCGCGAAGAGGTGCGGGTGCGCGGCCTTTAGCTCATCTTCTCGTTCCCAAGTAGCTTCTTCCTCGGAGTGTTGAGTCCATTGAACTTTGCAAAACCGATAACCTTGTTCCGAGTCCTTCTCTCACCGACCTCAAGAATACGTCTTGGTCTCTCTACATAGGTTAAGTCCTCTTGGATTTCAATGCAGTCCGGACTCTTTGTTCTTCGGTACCCTTAAACACTTCTTCAACTCGGACACATGAAACACGTCGTGAATACCAGTCATGTTGGAGGAAGCTCCGTGATAGGCCACTTCTCCTCGACGTTCCGAATCTGTATGGTCCCACGAAACGTGGTGCCAACTTACCTTTGGTTTGGAAACGGTGTACTCCCGGAGTGGTGTGACGCGAAGATACACAAAATCCCCCGCTTCAAAAGCGAGATCTCTTCGACGATTATCGGCATAGCTCTTCCGTCGGGACTGCGCAATCTTCAACCTTTCCCGAATCGCTCGGACCTTTTCCTCGCTTCGCTTATGACTTCCGTGCCAAACAATTGGCGCTCACCTGTCCGGTCCTGAACAAGGGTGTGCGGCATTTCCGTCCATACGAGTGCTTCATACGGTGCCATTTGAATGCGGCTCGATAACCGTTGTTGTAAGAGAATTCCGCATAGGGCAAGCTTTTGTCCCACGCTTTTCCAAAATCGAGCGCGCATGCTCTTAGCATATCTTCCAAAATCGATTCACTCTCTCGGTTTGGCCGTCTGTTTGCGGATGATAGGCCGTGCTGAAATTCAAACGAGTACCAAGTTCTTCTTGCAACTTCTTCCGAATTTGGAAGTGCGACTTCCCTATCGGACACGATCTTCTTAGGCACGCCATGCAAACACATGATCCTTGCGAGATAAAGCTCGCCAACTTCTTCCCGAGTAGGTAGTATGTACCGGTATGAAGTGGGCCACCTTGGTGAGTCGGTCCACTACGACCCAAATTGAGTCATATCCCGACGTTGTGCGGGGTAAACCCGTGATGAAATCCATCCCAATTTCTTCCCATTTCCACTGAATCGAAGTGGTTGCAACAGATCCGGCGGGCCGTTGATGTTTCGCCTTCACTCGCCGACAAACATCACAAAGTGCAACAAACTCGGCTATCTCCCTCCTCATGCTGACCCACCAAAACTTTTCTTTAAGGTCTTGATACATCTTTGTACTGCCGGTGAATTGAGTATTGGGTTTGGTGAACTTCCGTAAGGATCGCCTTTTCAAATCCTTGTCTTCGGCACACACAACCTCTTTCCCATCCAGATGGTGCCATGTTCGTCTTCCGTAAAACCACGAGCTTTTCCGACTCTCATGTTCTTCTTGAGTTCGGCCATTTCGGGATCGACGCCTGAGCAGCCCGAATTTGATCAATGAGAGTGGGTTGGGCTTCCGAGCGGCCACAAAACCAAAATTCACCACTCGTAGATTTAGATTCTCGAATTCCCGCCGCAACGGTCACACATTCTTTCGACACCGAGAGTGGTGCAAGTAACTCTTTCGGCTTAGTGCATCCGCAACCACATTAGCCTTTAGGGATGGTAATGTATCCCTAAGTCATAATCTTTGATCGGTTCCAACCATCTTCTCTGCCTGGAGGTTTAAATCAGTTGGGTGAAAATGTACTTAAGACTTTTGTGATCCGTATACACTTCACAACGATTACCAATTAGGTAGTGTCGCGGATCTTCAATGCATGAACCACGGCGGATAACTCCAGATCATGAGTGGGGTAGTTGTTTTCATGTGGGCGCAATGGACGAGATGCATATGCGACCACTTTGCCTTCTTGCATCAACACACATCCCAACCCTTTGCGAGATGCATCACAATAAACTTGGAAGTCCTTTTTGTGGGTCGGGCAAGTATCAACACCGGTGCGAGACACCAACTTCCTCTTGAGCTCTTCAAGACTCCTATTACATTCTCGCCGACCATTTAAACTTCTCATCTTTCTTCAACGGTTGAGTCATTGGCTTGGCGATTTTGGAGAAGTTCTCAATGAAGCGGCGGTAGTAACCCGCAAGTCCAAGGAAACTTCGGATCTGCGTAACCGTCTTAGGCGGGGTCCACTTAGTAATGCGATTCCACATTTGCTTGGATCCACGGCTACTCCTTGGGCATTCACAATGTGGCCGAGAACCGTACCTCCTTTAACCGAAAGCACACTTGCTAAACTTGGCGTAGAGTTGATGGTCTCTCAACTTTTCGAGTCCGTCCAGAAGATGTTGCCGATGATCCTCCTCGACTTAGAGTAGACCAAAATGTCGTCAATGAACACCACCACGAATTTATCCAAGAACTCCATAAACACCTTGTTCATCGGTTCATAAAGAAATTGGTGCATTGGTTAAACCAAAAGACATGACCGTACACTCGCACGTCCATATCGGTGGTGAAGGCGGTCTTGGGAATGTCCTCTTCCCGAATCCTTAAGCGATGATAGCTCGATCGCGAGATCTATCTTGGAAAATACCTTGGCCCCTTTGAGTTGATCGAATAAGTCATCAATCCGTGGTAGGGGATACTTGTTCTTGATAGTAACCTCATTGAGGGCTCGATAATCCACACACATTCTCTTGGTCTTGTCTTTCTTTTCCACAAAATCAGGAGCACCCCAAGGCGACGTGCTCGGCGTATATACCCTTTTTGCAACTGTTCATCCACTTGCTTCTTTACTTCACCAACTCGTTGGCTCCCATCCTATATGGCCTCTTGTGTATTGGGGTGTCCGGTACTAGGTCAATCCGGAACTCAATTTCCCTTCTTGGCGGCATCCGAGTTAAATCCGGGAAAAACTTGAGGTATTCTCGACGATGGGGATATCCTCTAACTTCACAGGGGTCTTGGCCGCCATTTGGACGATTCCCGGTGGAAACATGATTCAAACTTGCTACGGGCTTGACTTGCATGGGAGAGCGAAAAACAACTCTTTCTCTTTTCGTATCAATGAGAGTAATGGTGCGACTAGCGCAGTCAATTACTCCCTTATGTCTGGACAACCAATCCATCCCAAGAATGACATCTATGCCTTTGGGTGAAGGAGGATAAGGTTGGCTAGAAACATAGATCCTTGGATTTCTATGGCTCGAGGGACAATGCGAGTGGTCTCCAAGTGGTTTCCGGGGTTTGAACCCTCATAGGTATCTTAAGTCCCACTACCGACAACCCATGTGCCCCAACAAATTGCTTTGAGATAAATGAATGTGTAGCGCCGAATCAAATAATACGTGGCGAGTATAGTTTACGGAAACATACCCAGTATAACTTCGGGAGCGTGCCAGTGCTTCCTCGGCGGACGCATGATTGACTCGAGCTGGATGAACCTTGGCCCAGCGCGCGTCTTGGCTTCGGACACTTGTCCGCAAAATGTCCGGGTCACCACGGTTGAAACAGACTCCGGCTTTCCTCCCGAGTCCTTCCTTGGGGGTGGTGGCGTTCTTCGGGATGGTGCTTGTTGGAGGGCGCGGCTGGAGTACGCCTGTTGCCGACCACCGCCACTACGCGTTTGGAAATTCCCGGGTGATAAGGTCGATGCCGACGAACAATCATGATGGTAGGTCCACTCGACTTCCGGGCATGAAACGCGGCCTCGCGATTTCCGTTGTTGAGGAGGTCGTGTCTCGGAATACTTTTCTCTTCTTGATCATCTTGTTGCGCCGATCTTCTGTCGAATGGCCTTGTCGACCGACTTCTCAAAGTTAGCATACTCTCCGGAGATAAGCTTGTCCGTGAGTTCATCATCCAAACCAGCCAAAAACTTTTCCTGCCTTTCTGCATCAGTGCGCACATCTTCTGGGGCATAACGGGCAAGACGATTGAACTCGTGCGGTACTCGATGTCGATCGTTACCCTGCTCAAGGGAACGGAACTCACGTTTTTCGTGCAACTATTCCCGCAGGAATATGTGCGGTCCCAAACGCGACGAAACTCTTCCCGTAACTGCTTTGCTCCGCCGGCGAGTAACCAAATAGTTGTCCCACCAAGCTGAAGCAGGACCCTGTAACTGATGAGTGGCAAAAGAGACTTTCTCTTGATCCGTGCACTGCAGCAGATCCAACTTCTTCTCTATGGCATGAAGCCAATCATTAGCCTCCATGGGATTGGTGGTGCTTGGAGAAGGTCGGCGGTCGGACACGAAGGAACTCGCGGCTTGGGTGGGGTGGTGGGGCGGCAACCGATTATTCTCGCTCGTTTCTTGCATTTGTTGCAGCATTCTTGTTGCATCGTGGTGCTGTGAAGCGAGCACTTGAGCAATGGTGGGATTCTCGGGTGGCGGTGGAGGAGCATTGCCATTGGCGTCGTGAGCCTCGTGGTTGTCGGCACCTGACTGCCCATTGTTGCTGTTCGCCCCGCTGGTCCTGGTGTTCACCATCTGAAGGAGACGACCGACCAGAGAGAGAGAAAAGAAGAAAAACAGACAGACTTAGCACTAATCTTTATTATTTGAATTCAAATGCATTGTTCGATCTTGACTAAAAACAAGGAAAAGCACCAAACATCCTTAATTGGTCGAGTCATATCACACTTGATATCGATTGCCGGCTATCCCACACACACAGCGCCTAACACACAAGAACTACCAAGAAGACAAACTAAGAAAAACGGTAAAACTAAGGAGGGCAACTAGAACGATCCACGAGACGAGGAGTCGGCGCTTCCTTCGAAGATCCCCATTCTTCCGAACGGCTCCGGAGTCCTTGGGCGTCACCTCGGACTTGGACTCTTTCGAATCGGTTGCCGTAGCCCAACCGATCCCGCCTCTTCCCTCCGAGGAATCTTGAGTCTCTTCGGAGTCCATGTCTTCAGCCGAATTATCGAGCTTGAGTCACCGGAGACGGAGATCCAACCAACGCCACCTCCGCCTTGATTCGCCGAAGCCGGAGCAAAGGTGAGGCGGGAACCTGCAGCAGGAGGAGCTGGAACCGGCGCCGGCCGGAGCGGGTGGGGTGGAGAAGGCGGGGGAATCCGAGGTGCTAGCCGGATACGGACGGCGCGGTGGTGGTCTTCCGAGGCGTAGTGCGGAGTCGACCCCAAGCGGTGGCGGGAGTCCCTTCAACTCGCTACTTCCTTCTTCGGGCGAACCACTTCGTCCTGCGGTCGCGCGATCCTCGGCGGCTTCTTGTCGTTCGGCTCCTTGGTCGCCTTGTGTAGGTCGAGTGCATCGATCCAGTCCTTTGAGCACGGTGCACATGTGGCTCGAAGGTAGTGTCATTCTCCTCCGCCGTAGACTTGAATGCACCGACCTCGAGGAACTACCTCGACGGGGATGGTAGCGGTAGGAGGAGGTGCGAAGGTCGCATCATGCGCTCCTCATCCCGGCCAACATCAAGTAGGCGGCTTCTTGACAAGCGTGATCCGGCGTGCCTCGGAAGCTGTGACCTCCATGTTGGGAAGACACGTTCCCACAAACCCGTGAACCTCCAACCGAACACGGTAGGGCAACTCGCCACCGAGAGGCGCAAGCGTTGTATACTCCGGTGCTTCGGGATATCCAACCGCAAGGGCCATACGCGCCGTTCAGCAACGGCTTGTCATCCCTTTTCCGCAGTGCGTTTGGGGAACCTGCCATCTATAGAAACAAAGGAGTGGGAAAATCAAAACATGCTCAAAACCCACGACCACATCCCATTTTCGCAATTCCTAAACCCTAGACGACTCCATTTTTCGAAACACCCATTTTTCTTTCAAAACATATGCACATGAAAAGAATTAGAGGGCTCTTAAGGTTTCCAGTTGGCTTGTCCTAGTCATAGGAAGGCTCGATACCAACTTGTCACGCCCAGAAATTCACACCAGAATTTCTGCAGCTAATTTGTGCATTACATCCTCGTCCAGGAATCAGCCGAGGTACACAAATCGACGTTATTGATAATACAGAATCCTCGTCTTAGAAACAATATAAAAAGAGTTACATAAATGCGGAAAAGAAAATAAAAGCGACTTAAGCTAAACTTGACACGAGCGGCGGAACACCAACTCCACGGCTAAACCTTGACGAGAACAAGCCTACACCTCCTCGGAGACCTCGCTCTCAACCTCGGCACCGAAGGGGGAAAAGAAGCAAGACCGAGTACAACCACCGTACTCAACAAGTCACACCGGAAAAAGGGGTACATGATGCGAGATAAATAACAAGGAATGGTCAAGAGGCTCAATTTGCATAAACAGCATTTGCGAATACGGTAATGATATTTGAAGATAGTAAAACAGTAGTAACATTTAAGCAGTATTAAATAAACACTGTCCAACGCTCAAACCACGTTGCAACAGGCCCATCCATCCACCTGCACTAGTCATAATCCAACATTTCATTCGAATAAAGTAAATGAGACTAATCAAGGTGAATCTGGTCGATCGCCCGTAACCGTGGGCACGGCTATTCGAATAGTTTTTACTCGATCGAGGTGTACAAGCGTACCAACAAGACACAATCCCACAACACATTACCGTGCGCCGTGCACCACCACGGTGCCCGGAAAGGAATTGTGACAGGACCCTTCACACAACCCCCTCTAATCAATCGTACCACACCAAGGTTTCGCCCCCATTCCCATCGGGCAATGGGCAGCCCCCTCTAGTGCCGCGGTGAATCCGGAAGCTGATCAACCCTTAAAACCGGGCCGACCCAACTCCATCACGCTCACCCTCTCGGGATACGTTAACTAGAGACGGCTATGCTACGGGCCCGCCATTACCCATGCGGCTTGTGGTATGCACGGCATTTCTTCCGGGGTTTCCCGTGAACCGGTCCTTAATCGTCATGAGCACGCTAACCAAAGTCCAACCATGTGCTCACGACCCACCTTTCTTATAATTCAGTATTATTAAGAACCAAATCATATCTTTATATCACGGGAGGTCACTTTAGCATTAAACTTAGTGTGATTCCCTTAAGTGAGCTAGTTGCGCTAAGCATAGTTAAGCAACCCTAAGCTAACATCTAGTCATATTGGACCCCAAGTTATCAATGGTATAAGGTAAACAATCCTATGGTTGAGTACAATAGGTATAATCATCCCATAAAATGACATTCTAAAACATATGCGTATTTGAATGAAATAGAGGTATTTGCATAAAATAGGTACAATATGGTCAATGTAAGGTATGACTTGCCTTGCTCGGGCGAGGAACCTCGGCGACTACTTCAAGAGAACGGGCTCCGGAAAACTCGGGATCTACACGACAAACAAAGCACTCAACAAACACCCTAAAAGTCTACTGAAACAGCACTGAAAAGTATTTTTAATGGATTCTTGACATTTTTCTGGATTTAATGAAGTTTGAATGGGCTAAAACGGAGCTCGGATTCAAAAGATATGAATTTTAGAAGTTTAATTGCGATTTTTAAACTAAACAGAAAAGATTAAATTATTTATTGCGCAATTAAGTCCCTGGTGACGTCACCCTTGCGCGGCACGGGACTAACGTCGGCATGACGTCGGCGGTGGCGTCGCCCTAGGGCGACGTCGCCGCACGCAGTAGCGCGGGAGGCGGGCGCGGGCGGATTGCCGCCACGTGGCGCAATCCGAGCGGTCGGAATGGCGGCGACGTGGCGCGATCTCGGCGGCCGGTGGCGACGATCGGACGACGCAGATCCATCGCGATCGGACGGCGCGAGATCCGTCCGATCCGCAAGATCGGACGGCACGGGGCGCGCTAGGGTTAGGGTTAGGGTTTGGACGCGCGGCGGCGGCGGCCGTTGCGGCGCCGGCGACGACCATCCGAGCGCGGCGGCGGGGCGGCGACGACCCGACGGACGGCGGAGGCCGGCGGCGACAACCCGACTAGCGGCGGCGTGCGCGCGAAAAAAAAAGGACGCAAACGAAACAAAATGGAACCCGAGGACGGCGGCGAGCTCACCGGCGGTTGAACGACGGAGAACGGCGGCGACACGGGCTAGAAACCTCGGCGAATCAAAGGGAAACGAGGCGGAGCTCGGGGTTTTATAGGGAGAGAGGAGACCGAAACGGGCACGAAAACGACGGGGATGAGGTCGCCGGAAAACTCGGACTCGGAGAGAGAGAGAGAGAGATGCGGCGGCCGTTTGGGCGGCGGCGGCGTTGCGGCGCGCGGGAAGTGCGGGCACGGGTGCGGCGGCACGGGCGGAGCCGGCGTGGGGCCCACGCGGCGCGAGGCACGCGAAACGGCCGGGAAAGCGGCGGGCGGCGCGGCTATGGCGGCGGCGGTTGGGCGGCCGGGCGCGGGAAGCGGCTCCGGCAGTGGGGCCCACTGTCGGTGGCCGCGCGCGAGGAGGGCGCGCGCGGACTTGCGCTGGCGCGGCGGACCGTGGGCTTCGGCCCACGTCGGGAAGAGCGCGCGCGGAGAGCTGGGCCGTCGGCGTTAGGGCGCAGGGCGGAAAGGGGAGGCCGTACGGCGTACGGAAAAAGGAGAAAAAGAAAAAAAAAAAAGAAAAAGGAAAAAGGGACTTAATTAAATTCCTGTTTTCTTATTTAATTGATTAAAAATACTTAGAGTGCTCTAAAAATTCCAAGTAAAAATCCTGTTAGCGTATTTTGACATGAAGAATTCAAGAAAAATCCTATCATGTCATTTCCATTTATTAATTGTATTTTAAAATTATAGGTTGACTCCGGGTTAATTTCGAAATTCCGATTATTTAGGGTAAATTATTTTTAAATGAATTAGGGAAAACCCGGGATGTGACAACCTACCCCCTTAAACGGAATCTCGACCCGAGATTCGGAGTGTACGCGAAGAGGTGCGGGTGCGCGGCCTTTAGCTCATCTTCTCGTTCCCAAGTAGCTTCTTCCTCGGAGTGTTGAGTCCATTGAACTTTGCAAAACACGATAACCTTGTTAGAGTCCTTCTCTCATGACCTCAAGAATACGTCTTGGTCTCTCTACATAGGTTAAGTCCCACGAAAGCCGGGAACACTAAGTTTCTCTTGTCTTTGGCCATTAATTTCTTGTCATAGCTTGATCGAACCATCTTTCGGATAATCTAACGAGATTGAAGCTTGCTCGGACTTGGAAGGCTTGTTGTTTTCAGAAGGAGCCTTTCAGGTACCGCCAATGCTGACTGCGGTGTCGGAAGAGATTGGTGAATATGTTCTGCGATGACTTCAGGGGCTGACAGCATTGGCGAATCAGGACATTTATCCTTAGGAGGGGAGCGAGGTGGGGAAGAAGGCCGAGGTGGAGAGCGAGGTGGGAAGCAGGCCGAGGTGGGGAGCGAGGTGGGGAAGCAGGCCCTGGTGGAGAAGGCGGTGCGGCGCGCGCGGCAATCGAGGAACCAGGCATGCTGGGGATGCGACGATGTACCGACCAGCGGGATATCTCGTCGATGCCATAGAATGAACCGATTCACCGCATCCCCAAGCAATTCTATCCCTTTAGGTGCTTGGAATGTCTAGCTCTAAGCCGTTATGCTCTGTATGCACCTTGGCCACTGCACCCTTGCATATTCCTCGGCGATTGGAGTGTTGTGAAATTGTCGCTTTGGTATAGCAAGTCCTATACCCACCTCCTTTCTCTTCCCAGCCCTTCCTATCGGCACGAGGAGGCTGCACGGCATCGGGCCGTTATGGTATCTACTTGGATAGGGTGCGGTGTCAACCGACCGATGCTACCGGGTATTTGTACTTGTGGGTTCTTCGGATTCTTGAAAGAAGTTAGGGAAGGCTTGGCGATTCGTGCAACAAGAGAGTAGAAATGCTCTTCAACTTGTTTTGCTATCTTCTCTTCAAGTTTATGTTTGTATCTCTCCCTTTTTTTAACTTGCAGCTTCCTCGGAAACCCTTCTTTCCAACTTGTCTTTGACGATACACCCCTTACTCGTCCGAATGTTCGGGGTTGCCCAATGCGTTGTCAAGCGATCGTGTTCCCTTTTAGCAATAAATTCCCAGTCTTCTCCTTTTCAGCAATGTCTTTTAGACTTGTGGTCACACGCGCTATATCCGGATCCTCGAAAATGATATCTTCCTCGTCGGTGACTGTCCGTCTTGCGTGCCCACACCCAGTTTTGCTTCTTTTTTAGTGCATCTACAAGCGGGGCTTTCCTTGGGTGGCAAATTGTTCTTCGGTTGCTCGCCACTTCTCTACGTGGCCATCGTAGCCGCTAGAGCCCAACCGGTGCGGGTACTTGTTCCTTTTCGTGAGGTCGGACATCTTCTTCCTCCGTGCTAAGGCTACAGGACTTGTCATCTTCGCCACGAACCTATCCCATTCGGCGGGCGTAATACCACCATAGTCTTCGAATGGGAACTTGTTCTTTTGCACATAGTGAGTGTTCAAGTCCGATTTCCACTGCCTCCACCTCCCCAATCGTTTTTAAGGCAAACTCTTTTCCCATAGCCTCTCAACCAGGCGGATATACAAGCCACTTCTGCAACTCGTTTCATATGAAATTCTTCAAGTTGTCATCCACCTGCTCCCAGGAATCTACATTTAAAGGGCCGTGGGTTCTGGCCAGTACCCCGCAAGCGCTGCTAAACTTTGTCATTGCTACCTTGGGCTCTAATGGCTTCCCATCCTGGTTCAGAGAGGTGATATAATATGTCCTCTTGGGGGATTGGTTCTTACTTCTCTGACCACGTCTTCTTTTTTGACGTCCTCCAGCGCTCACGGACGTGTCAGTTTCTAAAGGACCCGACGTTGTTGTGTCCGTCTCGACTTCGTCAGACCGGATGACAGACTTGGCGGCCTTTCTTTTTGAGCGGCGCCTTGCTTCCATCTGTACGTACAACAGAGAACGTTAAACGAGATCCTACGATAGGGATCATAACAATATGGCTGAACTTACTGCTTGCTCGATAGGGATGTAATCGAGGTCTTCTTCAACCGGTGGTGCTGGTGCTTGCATTACTTCGATGAACGAATCGTTTGGTTCATGCCATGTGCCTTCGCTCGAAGACTTCTCCGTTGATTCGACATTGGGTGCCTCGGAGGGAGCTTTCTCGTTCGATATTTGATCTACGGTTGTTCATAACGCACAACTTGTGAAATTTGTGAACGAATGGACTAGACAGTTGTAATATGGTGTATATAAGAGGTGTATATAAGATAGTTGTTCATAACGTACAAGATTATATATGTAAAGAGAAGAAGAATAAAAAACGTATTTATTTCCTTCTTCTTCTCTTTATTAGAGATGAGAGATGAAAATATATATGTTTGCCTATTTTGTCGATGAGAAGAGGTGAGATAG